>OY783227.1:24545299-25181718 GCA_963678685.1 Patella ulyssiponensis | reverse complement strand
GTTCTCGGAACTACACAAAGTTGGATAAAAACCTTGATCTCCTTTTCAACAGTGGTTATATTAAGCCCAGAGACATAATTAGATGTCCGCAAATAGCATTCTTCCGCACTAAATCTATTGAAAGACGTATACAACAACTAAATGACATCGAATTTAGTAATGAGAAACAGTTTTTGACAGCGTTTCGTGAAACTAATGAAGAGCATTTTAAGAAAGTTGTATCCGAATTTGTGAAGGTCAAGGAGATCTTAGATAAATACAACTGTAAAACTCGCAAAGAATATATCAAATTAAGACTTCAGTGTACGGATGAGGCGCTCCAAACTGACAATATGGCGCAGTTAAGGAATATGCGTCTGTCAAAACTGAACACTATGCTTGATTTTCTTTATAATGAATGCTTCCTTCCTCCAAAACAGGTTGTAAAATATCCAAGAATTTTGTACACAAGTTTAGATACTGTTAAAGCAAGAAAAATGGAACTCGATGAAATAGGTTATCCACTGTCCACACCAATTTTAGGCATGACGTCAGACAATTATAGAAAAAGAGTTAGAGAATTTTCAAAGTCAGGCGTTGTTTATTTTTCGTGAAGAAGAAAAATGTTGGTGTGTTTAAATCTGAAGTATCTCGATATTTTTTACTGCATGAAACAGACCAGAAATAAGGAGATGTTTTTGCCCTGGTCAATTGTCATATTTCGTGCTTAGCAGAGCCAGATTTTCCTGAAGACTAGGGTCTCAAGTTCTAGTGAACCTCTAGATAAAGTGTATAATATATTTGACACTGTCGAAAGCTTTCTTAAAGCGAGAATTTCAAATTTTCTAAGAAAGTCAAAACATATTTATTTCTATGTCTTTTGCTCAGTAGGTTGTCAACTCACTATTATATGACCATACATGTAGGTATCATTCTCGCACTTCAAAATCATTCACACTGGAAATAATTTTTAAACACAATTACCTCTCATGTTTTTCTATCCTCCATGTGAATAGCTATCTTCAAACGTTTGAATTTGAAGTTGAAAATGATATTTTTGCCAATTTCTCAACTGGCAATAGTGAATTATAGGATTAATAGGATTATTCTTTAACAGGGTAGGACTATTTATAGATGCCACCTATTTTAAGGCTTTTTTTTAAAAATATAACTTTAAAATATGAAATTCTCGCTTTAATGCATTGTAGTCCTGAACATGCATCATCCTCAGTTGTGTTTAAAACTATGCTTTCATCTTCCGCTTCATTCAAATCTGACACAAGTGATTCATTTGCAGACCATTTGACTACGGTCAGAACTGACTTAGAAATAAAATTGTTGATTTGACTGGGTTTTGTATGTTGATTTGTTTTGTGTAAATACCCTGTCTTAGATGAATATTTACAATTCTATCACATTCCAACTGTCAAGGGTTCTTTTACGTGTATACCGATATATACACAGGACCTTGGTTTTTCATCCCATCCGAAATATATTGTCCATTGCCAGACCTCCTGTCCTACATCACTGACAAGGACGAACCAAACTTAACAACCTGATGATGAACTCTCTCAGCCCATACCGGTAACAAACGTAGGACCTTCAGGTTAGCGGGCCAATGTCTTACTTATTGAGCCACTGTGGCTCTCCATTCATATATAAAGGCAGTATTAAGATATAACCTATGTTTTGTTCCACTGTCAATACTGGAAATGAAACTAATGTCAGTAAACAAACAGACACTTCCTCTTAATCTTATGGGGGAAAAAAACCGCCCCAATGTAATACTTTCTTTGTACTTTAAAGAGCTAAATAGTGAAAATTTGGGTCCTAGAAATTGACCCAAGTGGGTCCCAATGCATAAAATAATGTAATCTGGTTGTCTATTAACTAATTTACATTAAAATTGTTTCCATTTTGATTCTAATTTCAAATCAGTTATTTCCAGCGAATAAAAACATGAGTCTCAACCGTATAGAAATTCCTAGTGTCTGGTTATTTCAGTCTATTGTGCATGGTCTCCAGATAAGTTGTGGCGTCGGCGTTTGACATGAGTTGTCTAGCATCGTTGTTTCTGGTCACTTGCTACAAATGACACTGAAACGCACTATGGTACACGATTCGTGCAACAATGGTAAAGTGTTTATTTTTGTCTTAAATATTTTCAAGGTAATATCACAACATCAATAATGTCGATTTTAAAAATTTGTGTTTTCAATGTCAATGACTTTGGAAGAGCCAGGCGGTATTTTTTTTTAATGTAAAATGAGTTAGCTCCCCTTTGCTATGAAACGTGAAAGAATTATCGGCACATCTTACTCTATAGTTACTTATCTAGACTCCGATAAGATTCCGTTTCTAGTGCTAACTAATCTGACTCTTGAACAGCACCATTCTGCAGTATTGACTGGCTGGCTATTGCAGACAAACCGTGATGCTCTGATGATTTGACTTTATTGTAGTATAATTATATTGCTGTCAACTTCTCGTGGGAATATTCCCGCCACGGCTCTGGTTCGTCTTGCCTCCACGGACATGACAGACACCGCTACAATATTGCAGCTAAACTTGCCCTTGCGTAAATTCACTTCATAATAACGTACCTTTTCTATAAACATATATTTTTCATACATACCTTCTTCAACCTTTTTATTTTCAGCAGAGGCGTAGCCGTGAAATATATATATTGGGGGATCCGCAACTTCTGAGGGGGGGGGGGGGGGTACCCCCATAAATTTTGTTTAAAGTCTCAGTCTTCTGTAAACATTGTTTGGCATAATTTACGGGGTTAAACTAAAATATCACACCAATACAACGTTTATCATGTTTACAGACAGCGGCACCGGTCTTCCCCGAAAGGCGAAGAGGCGTGGCTTACCCCCACCTAAGAAAATTTTGGAATATTGAACGGCTGCAAACACTTTTTCCTGCTATCTCAGCCCATGAACAAAACAATTTCAAAGTGGTCTAATATAGCCTAATTAAGGTGACTTGCTGACTCGAATTCCAATCAATCGTTTACACCCACAGCAACTTCAATTTGGTCCAATATAGCCTACCTGGCTGCCCAGAATTCCAAACAACCAATCAATCGTCGCGGGCTATGGGAGCCTCACCCTCCCGGAGAAAATTTTGAAAATTTAACCACCGTAAATGCGTTTTCTGCTATTCTAGCCTGTGTGAGCAAGTCCAAAAGTATCCAATGGTTCTGTAACCGAAATCCCACTCTGAATTCCATCCAATCACACTGTTGCAGTTGCATTCACAAAGTAGAGTGGCCCCAGACAAAATGTTTTAATCAATAGTCAACTCAGTACAAATTCGTGGTATTCAATTAAAAGAAAAGTGAAATTAGTGTTTTATTAGGACTCGATGACCGGGAAGCAAAACTAGAAATGCCCGAAGCAGGTTTACGGGCTGCGGCCAGTTTTCTTCGCGGGGCGAAGAAGCGGAGCTGACCTTGTATGGACCTCCCCGCCCCCCCCCCCAAGAAAATTTTGGAATATTTGATGGCCGCAAACGCGTTTTACTGCTATTCCAGTCCTGAAATTAGTGTTTTGTGAGATTTCGGGCACTTTACTTTGCCAAATTTTAGGGGGGTGGGGGTCCAAGTATATTCAGACCCCCCAGGAAACAATTGGGAGTCGGACCCCCCCCCCCCCCCATGTGTGACGCCCATGATTTTCAGTGATCGAGCTTTTTTAAATATTGGACAAAAAATATTACAGCCCAAGCTCGTCAGAAATTTTTTAAAAAAATGTGACACCAAAAGCACTTTTATATTTTAAAATATTTTTTTATTCCAACATGATGTTGACATAAGGCCTGTCATTGAGTCAGCTGGCGTGGTTTCGAATACCCGGTTGGGCCACCGGTTTCTTCCCACTGCTAAAGACCTCTACGCGGAAGCGAATTATTGAAATAAAATTAAACTAGTTTGTGTCGAGTGGACGTTAAACCCTCCTCCCAGTGTTGGCCAAGACAGCACCACAGGATTTTTCGGTATGGTTTAGCCATGTCAGTGGTGCAGTTGTCTTATCGTTCGGATGGGATGAAAACAAAACCCGAGGTAAATAAACATTGACAGTTGGAACTCGATATAAGAGTGTGGAATTCGATATAAGAGTAGGTCGTAGCACACTGGATAGCGAGCGTATCCCCGTCTTCATTAGCCCATGTCAGTGTAGGAATGTAGGACGTTCAACTCATTTGATTTCGGGAACCGTTTCAAACAGGGTACCTAGTCAAACCGTTACCCCGAATCAGAACGAATAGCCATCAAAAAAAGTAAGTCTTACAGACATATATTTCCGTTGACGTATTTTATTGACGAAAAGTCCTTGATTTTATTTCTAAAACATAAAAATTAGAGATCATATATGCCCAAAGGCTCCAAAAATACGAAGGGTGTGTATCAGAAAAGTAGGAATTATTAATATTAAATAGTGCGGAGACGACATGTCACGTAATGTTGCGATAGTTGGGCGTGTCTTGTCGCCAATGATTTAGTCTACTAATTTTAAGTGTTATTACATTATCAAATAATATTAATGGCGAACTTGAAAGATAAAAAGAAATGTGATTTATTCCATGTTGTTATAATAAATTGTATTTTGCTGAATAGACTGGTTTTATTTTTTATACGCAATGTTGAGCAAGAAAGGAATGTGGTTTCGAAACTATGGGGTTTTTATATGGTTGCCAATAGAATTTTACGGGCCCGTAACCAGCTCATGAGATTTGGTGGGGCTACGGATTTTTTTGGAGGGCTTAGAACGCTCCTAAGGAATCATTGTTGTCGGCGAAATATTGTGGGGGTGGGGTGGGGGGGGGGGGGGGCTTACGGGCCCGGAGTGTTACCCATACAACGGCATCGGCATTTAATTTTTCTGCCAAAAGAACTTTTACGAACGCTATATAGGTGCCTATAAATTTTAAAAACGGAACCAGTATTTTTGCAAATATGTAGGACGGTGGGCCTGGCAATTGGCAAAATATATAGAGGTTCGGATGAGACGAAAAGCCGAGGGTCTGTGTGCACGTTAGTGTGAATGTAGAAAAACCCTTGGCAGTTGGAATTCGAAATAAAGAGTTGGCCATAGCGCCTTCTATTCGAGCAAAATTTCCCCCATAGACGTCTTTACTAGCCCAGTATGGAAGCAGAACAATAGGACGTTAAACCCCATTTCATTTTATTTCATTTTTCTACATGGAATGGAATGGACTGATTGAAAAATATATCGTCAACATCACACTGTGTTTAAACTTAATACCCCCCTCCCCTGGATACGCCCATTCATGTGTGTGTGTGTTGTGGTTATATTTTATCAATAACAGGAAATCTATGTCGATATTTTATTTACTCTACTCAATAATACTTTTATAAACCCCTCCTAATATTTACATGGTTTAATCCCACTCAGCAAACCTCGGCAGATTCCGGCACAATCTACGATGTAGGGTACCGGAATCTGCCGAGGTTTGCCGAGTGGGTTTAATCCAGCAGGTTTCTAACGTTTACATTAGTTGTAAAATAACTGTATGATAAATACTGTATCATGTTAGCACAAATTTTTGCGGTTGTCGGATGTTTGGTTAGGCTGGGGGGGGGGGTCCCTCCGCCGGGAAATTTTTTAAATATTGGGTGTGGCAGTGGTGATTTGTGGCGCTTAATTTGGTACGAAAATAACATTGCATTTCACCAGCTACATCCAACTAACAAACGATATTATTTGAACACAGATCTTATTTCGTTATAGTTCAAAATTTCGTTTTACTTGTTTTTACTGCACTGGGATCCGGAAGTTCTGAATGCAGTCTGTTTCACAGAGAATTACGAATTATCTCTGTCACAGATGGCTGTCTTCAACACGTGCAATGATATCACGCGGCATCAATCATTGGCTCGATGGTGCGTTCATTGTTTACATTTTCGAATTTAATTTGTCGGAAGAAAAAAGATAATATGGGTGACTCATTAAGTCGCGTCGATGTCATCCTTATAAGTAACTGTAGCGGCCTAGCGAATATTCACTGCTGATCAGTGTGTTCTGAATGATGTGTGGGGTTCTGAATTGACGTGTTCTGAATTGTGGGTAAACTACTGGAAACGCCAACGCTTATTGATTATCCGATGTCTTACGTCATAGGGCCACTCGTTTGACCTCTAACGTGAACTCCGACAATAACTTGTCAGATCTACATATAGTGTAGGCCACCGAAAGTATAAAGAAAACGAAACGAAATATAGATCTGTATTTTAATGAGACTGAGAAACAAAAGAACACCCACATTTACATGTTTCATAGAAACAGAATAATAAGCGATTTTTTTAAGTAATGTCATTTAGTTGTGATGAGGGGGGGGGGGGTCAAAGCTCCAACACCCGGATCCACCACTGAGAACAGACACGGTAAGTTGTAAGTAATCAACACCGGAAGTACGTCTGATCATGCTGATTGGCTGTATGGCGGGAAACACATACGTTCCACTGTCAATTGGACATAGTAACGGGCTTAATTAAAAGACCCGAGGTGCTCGCGTGTGACATTTTGTTTTTCTCTCAGCCCCCCCCCCCCCCGACACTGATCCAGCACTGAGAACAGACATACTCCATCGGTTAGTTTTACTGGCATACATATACATGTAGTAAGGTGCACGACAAGGTAAGTTGTAAGTAGGCTAATCAACACCGGAAGTACGTCTGGTCATGCTAATTGGCTGAATGGCGGTAAACAAACGTTTCACTGTCAATCGGACATAGAATGAATAAAAACAAGGGAATGTACGGACTGTTTCTGTATATTTTTCTCGTTTTCTCTTATCTATAGTGACATTCAATTACTTTTTTGAATTATCAGAAGGATTTAATTTAAAAAATGGTAAATTGTAGCTTAGTCTCCATTACGTTAATAAACAATCTATGGCACATCTTGTCAAAACTTCGATCAGTTACAACTTCGCTTAGAATAAAGTAATTTGAAAGAAATTTCTAATATATTCATTTTGAACTATCATTTTGAACGGCCAGGGGATCTTACATAATGCATCTTTAATAAAAGCATGAAATGAAATGGGGTTTAACGTCCAACTGTTCTGCTCCTAATCTGGGCTAATGAAGACAGGCATACGCTATACAGTGTGCGATGAGGGATATTTTTGCCCGGGCAGCGCCACGGCCTGCTCTAATATGTACGTGCACGCCAATGTGTACACGGGACCTCGGTTTTCCGTACCATCCGAACGACTAGACAGTTGTTCTTGTCAGGCCCTCCGTCTTGTATCACTGACAAGGGGAAACCACGCTGGAAAATCTGGATGAACTTTCTCGGCCAATGCAGGAGTGGAACACACGGCCTACAGACTAATGAGTCAGCGTCTTACCCACTTAGCCACGTTATTGCCCCAATAAAAGCACTGGCACCTATTTTTTCATAAATTATAAAAAAGTAACCCCAATTAAACTCGTCATAAGGACTTCATTATAGGTCGTGCCATTTAATTTAAAGGAGCGAAATCGCTAACATTTGAGGCCTAGAATATGACAGAAGTGGGTCGCAAAGCATATACTGTAATACTGTAATATGAATGTATATAAACTGATTTACATTCAATGTTTTCCGTTTTTTCTCGAATTTCAAATCAGTTATGTTCCGCGAAATAAGCCAGCAGTCTCAATCGAGACTGGTTGTTCCAGTCTTCATACACCGTTTGATTTGATGCAATGTGTCTAGCCTCGTTCCCCGAGTCTCTTGCTAGAACTGGGGCTGAAACCATTATGGTACACGATTCGTGTACCAATGGAAAATGTTTATTTTGTCTTAAATATTGAATATCCGAAGCCCATCACAGCATCAATGTTGATTTAAATTGACAAATAATCACGTGTTTTCAAAGTTGGATGATATTGAGTTAGAGACTTAGCTACTTTAAAGGGACAATAACACTCTTGCTGGCTTGGCAGCTCTAGAAAATAAATAATAGTCTTATTCTAAGTACTAGACGTTTATTTGTCCTGCCTGTTGTGTAAATTATCCATTACATCATATTTTACTTGTTCAGAGGGTTCGAAAATATTTTAAAATCCAAGTCACATTTGAAAGGGTTTACGTTAACCTTTTCAAATCATGTAGTTGAATTTTTCCAATTCTTTAAATTAGGTGTGTTAAGATGAAATTTGTGTCATCAATTAATTTGAGTATTGTAAAATAATACAATTTGTTGGCCAGAATAAAGATTGGGACATATTATTCAATTACAACAAGAGTGTTATTGGGGCTTTAAGATAAGTTCGTATTTATGTTGTAAGACATGCCAGGTTTTTTGTATACTACCAGCCCGAGGTGTGCTGTTTAAAGAACATGATCGTGTTGAGGCACTAAGTACTAGTGCGGGGGCCTTTATCAGCGACACGCCGGTCAAAACCGTTTCCCGGCCTCTTACATTGTTTCGTATTAACCTTTACCCTACGAAGAAACAGAATCGCATATTATGAAGTTTACTGCGTACTATTTGTCACACCCACATTCACAGAAAATAAAATCTGCATTAATCTATTTTACAAATAATCAGTTGTGTTAGTGGGGAAGTGTATTCAGGGTGGATAAAAATATAATTTTCGTTTGGGTTAACCAAAATGAAATGGTTTTTGTCGTCCTACTATTCTGCTCCGAACTGGGCTAATGAAGACGGGCATAGACCATACAGTGTGCTATGAGACAAATTTTACCCGGACAGCGGCACTACGGCCTACTCTTATATCAACTTCCTTAACTGTCACGGGATCTTTTACGTGCATGTCAATGTGTACACGGGACTTCGGGTTTTGGTCCCATTCAAACGACTAGACGCTGTCAACATTACGGTAACATTAAGGCGATGGGCATAGATTTTGTTTATAACTCTACTAGATTTACAGGTCCCTTAGCTAAGTCGATCACAAATAACTGGAAAACATTTTTATCCAAAGACACGACATCCGTACAGACGTAACATCACTTTATTTTATTTTGATAAGGTTCGGCTCCAGTTTCCATGTATATTTGGACTGTGTATACACCACACTGAATATGGGGTCCCTTTAATGACGGCGGAATATTAAAATGTTATAAAAATCTACTCTTTAACTTATTTATGAAACTCTTACCGTTACTTCATATCTTTGATTTTGAAAAGAAACCTAATTAAACCTACATTAGGCTTCAGATGTTTTAGAAATTTTTAATTAGACCTTTATTTACATGGCAAGCTCAAAATCAACTCTGTAGACCTTCGGATGGCTTGGATACAGCTTGGATTTAAACAGCCGTTTATTTAAAATTACATCAATAAATGGCTGCCTACGCTAACGTTTACCGCTATTCACTGACGTCAGTACAGGAGATTAGCGAGGAAAGGTCTCCAAGTGAGGGTTCCATTGCCATTGGGAATGCTTATTGATAATTGAGAATATGTGGGTGTAGTTATCGCCTGTCAATCAAACGATCGGCAGTTCTCGTAGGCGATGGGGACACAGCTGATACCTATTAGTCCAAACTTCCAACAGTGACAATTCCGTTCAGAATAAAGTAATTTGACTGATTTACAATATTTTCTTTTTTTTATCATCTATTTTTGAATTATTGAAGTAAGAATGACCAACTCTTTATCAAATTATTAAACATACATTATGCAAGAGCTAAATCTGCCCATTGCAGGTCTTTCTTTAGGCCTGAAATGTTTTCTAAATTATTAATTAGACATGCATAAACTTATCCAGGCCATAACTAACTCTAGATGGCATCGGATTTCCCAGATATTAAATAGATTAGAACAGTTCAGTTATATTATGATTTAAGCTAAAAATAGAGGAGTAAGACTTAGCTCCGAACAACCAGTACGGTGGTTGAAATTATTGTCAAACCTTCAAAGGTTCATATTTTCGCTCGAAATAGAGTAATTTGAATGAAGTTTTCAAATTATTCATTTTACCTTATCAGAGGTGGATCCAGTGGGGAGGGGGCGCGAGGGACGCCCCCCCCCTCCTAATTTTCGACAGTGCCCTTTTTTTACTGCCTTTTTTTCAGACCTAAATATGTCCTCTCCGAACGTTTACTTAGACGAAAATATCAGCCAAATAGCTCTTGGAATGTCTACAGATGCAAGGAAATGACGGATAATTGTCTTGGGGGACCCCCTCCCCCACCCCCTCGCAGCGGCGTACCCCGTCTCCGCAGTAAGTACCCTCATTTTGCGGCGCCCCCCACTTTTCAAAATTCCTAGATCCGCCCCTGCTAATCTATTTTCTAACTATTATAGCAAGAATGTCTAGCTCTTCATCTAAATCGTACATATTGTATCTTTAACTAATGTATCTTTAAATATGCCACACAATGATCAAGTCTAAATACGTAAAGCCTTAATATCATATCATTGAAGATTAATACTTGTAATTATCTACGTGGGATAATCAGACACTCCCTTGCCGGTGAAACAATACTTTAATATAATATATCATTATTATGAAATTTACTAAACCAAACCCGCCTCCGCCTAGGAAATGATTAAAATATTCTACCGCCGACAAAACTTTAATTCGTGATTTTAGCGACGACCTTATGGCATGTGTGCAAATTTCAAAAGAAAAATAACGCCGATGGCATGGCTTTTAAGTTCAGTTAGACTGCACCTGTGGGGCTTTAGAAAGGGAATGCGTCGAGTCATTGGAATGGGATGGATATGCGCTGGCGTCGTGTATAGACTTCCTAAAGCACGGGGACAATATTATCTCACTATCCATTGCTAAGTCAAAATAATTGGTACATTTGAAACACGATTTTAAAATATTAGACTTCACTAACATTTGGTTTTATTTGCAATGCTGTACTGATATTTGAAATAAGTCAAAGTTCATGTTTCTTTTCTGAAAAATTCCATCAATTCTCACTTGTAATTAAATTTCTAAATCGTGACGTTGGCACTTTATACATATTATCCAAAATAAACGGGGGGGGGGGGAGAGAGAGAGGGGGAGAGAGAGGGGGGTAACGTCCACTCGATACAAACTAGGTCGTTTCGGGACTAAAATATGGTTCGATTTTATTTCAATAATTCACTTGTGCGTAGGGGTCTGCTATAGCAGTGGGGGGAAACCGGAGAAACCCCTACTCCTTGTCACGTGCAACCGGGGGGTCGAAACCACATCAGTTGACTCAATTGCAGACCTTATGATACAGCGCACACGTGCTACCCATTTGGCCATCCAATCCCCCCCCCCCCAAATTAGACGGCCCAAAAAATCTTCCAAATAGGCGGCAATTTTTTCTTTCTATTTTTACCAAACAGTATACCCTCATTTCCAGCCGGTCAGTTAATTCCCCCCTCCCCCGACGCCCTTTGGACATCTTGCATAACAATTGATATCCGGGCCCGAAAAACCCTACAAAAAAACAGCGATAATAAAAGAAGGAATGATTTAAGCGTTGGTAGGGAACCGGTCCGTAAAAGTGAATATTCCCACCTCCCCGTTCCTGCACGGCATGCAGGATATTTGATAGTGAGAGAGAGAGAGAGAAATGGGGTTTAACGTCCACTCGACACAAACTAGGTCATTTTGGGACTAACATACGGTTTCAATTTTATTTCAATAATTCGCTTGCGCGTAGGGGTCTTTAAGCAGTGGGAGGAAACCGGAGTGCCCGGAGGAAACCCACGAGGTTGAGAAGGCGCCCCTATCTCCATGCCACATATGCTCACACCAGGACTCGAAACCACAGCCGCAAGCCAGAGGTGACCGGCCAGCTAGAGGTCGAAGCGCGGCACTCTAGACCACTAGGCCATCCCAACCCCCCTATTTGATAGTGAGGATTAGGGCTCTGAAAATATAACATCTAATTCCAAACTAACTAATTGAGCTTAGATTTTAAGTGATTTTTTATACAGTGATCGAAGCGGGGTGGGAGGGAGAGACCTCCACCTGGATCAGGGGCGTGGTGAGGGCAATTATTGAGAAGAAATTATGAGTAACAAAAAAGATTTTGGCACAAAAACCCTTTTACTGACCGCGAGCGCCGAAGGCGCGAGCCCGCGGCGGGGGAGTCCGGGGGGCCCTCCCCCGGGAAAATTTCGAAAATTAGAAGCCCAGAAACGCAATCTCCAGCAATCCGAGACAAGAAATCTAAAGTCTAAGCATTTTTCAATTTTAATTTTCTCCATGAACCCCTCAGATTAAATTTTCCAACTTGACTCTTTCAAAATTTTTTTAATTGGGTCAGATGAAACAATTTTTCCACTTACAAATGTTTTTCATTTTTTGAGTAATTTGATTGTGATTTTGGCGCAAAAACTTTTTGGCGCATGAGTATGGCTACTCATGAACTCATTCTCACCACGCCCCTGACCTGGATCCGCCACGCACACTGCAAGCCTTTAATGTCAACCCATCGTCTGTGCCGCAAATAACCGGCGGTGAAATTTTACCACAATAACCACGCACATCATTAATTCACAGCAATACATTCCACACGTTCACAAAGAAAAAAGGAATTCATATCAACCACAACATTGCACAGAACATTTTAATTGTTTTAACCCGGCGTCTATTATTAGCACGCTACTCATATATTAAATATGGAATGTTTTTGAGGCTGATGTAATAAAGAAATGAAATGAAACGGAGATTAACTTCCTACTGTTCTGCTTCGACTGGGCTAATTACGTCAGGCATACGTCATGAAGTGTGTTATGAGGAAAATTTTGCCTAGACAGCGGCATCACGGCCTACTCTTATATCGAATTCCGAACGACAAAGCAGCTGCCTTGTCAGACACTCCGTCCTGCCCACTGATAAGGGGAACCACGCCGGAAACTCCCGATGAACGTTCTCAGCCCACATAATTTACAAAATTTAAGTTTTATCGGTACTTTGTGAAAAGAAACTGAAGAATTAGTTTTTATAAAATTAGTGAAAGCATAAATTCATGATCTGTGGAGAGGGGGTTGGGAAGGAAGGGGTTTAGGGCATAAACTACTGTAGGCTAATTATTAAAGTTCCTTATAAAGGAGAGTTTGAGGAAAAGACAGAATTATGATCTAAATATGACAACGGTCGTTGTTGTAAAGTACATTTTTTGACACTTGGTAGGCTATGAACCCGAGCAAGGGTTCAGGAGGGAGGGCCTGGCAAGGATAGTGTCTTGTCGTTCGTATGGTACGAAAAAACGATGCCCTGTGTCAAAATGGCGTGCGCGAAAAATAACCCTTGATAGTTGAAATTCGAAGAGTAGGCTGTAGCGCCGCTGTCCAACAAAGCAATAGCACACTGTATGGCCAATGTCATAAGCACAGTCGGCAAAGAAAAGTACGACGTTAAACCCCATTTCTTTTCAGATTTTGTTTTACTCTTGGTATACATGTGGACAAGTGTCTTTAATGCTATGCAAGTCGGTGACGAATTACAATTTTTAAACAATGATGTATGCGAAATATTAATCTTAAAAATGTAACAAATTTTGGGAGAGTTCGATTGTGTGACGACGGACAAAGTGTTCGATTGAGTCAACAGATAGGAGCATCCCTTTCTGCCCTCCGGTCTCATGATCCCACGATTTTATTCAATCGAGTCAGCCAGATTGACCCTAAAGCTAATTTACTCCCTTATCGCCAGAATTGATAAACTCGCGTCGCTTGATTGGTTGAAAGATTTTCGTCTCCGGCATCTTAATATTAACAATGATAAAATTTGACTTTCTCCATAAGTCGATTATTATTAAGCAAGTGTGACATCGATTGTGATTTCCCAGTAGAACTTATATATGATATTTGATGAAAATTTACGGTGAATTTCGATTGCGACAACAGCTTTATAGAATTTTATTATTGTTAGAATTAGAGAAACTTTAATAACGTAATTATTTGGAGTTGATTTAAATGGATAATATTGTGAAGATTACGTAATTGGATTTACGGATTCCCAGTTCTTAGTATTTATTTATTTTGATAAAGGACTAATAACGCAATCTGTGAATTGGTCAAAGCTGGCACGTTCATTTTTAAAGAAAAACGTACAGTTACGCGATTTGATACATGACACTATCTGATTTCCAGCAAATCTAAAGCTATACAGCAAAAAAAAAAACCCCGAAACATGTTCTTTGGATTCCGACGATCTTTGAATGGGCATCGAAATATACGTTTTATATCACCCAGATGTACGGACATTTTTAGAAAATAGTCATTACAACTCTATATTTAAAAACTACAGAACTTGAAAGAGTGCGAATAATCGGATAAATTTTACTATCAAAAGATACAAATCGGACAGCGCAATCTCACATTTTAGCGATGCACCGCCATATTGTGTTATGACGTCATTGATATTGACCGAAGATAAGGGAAACTAATAAACAAACAGAACCTCATAATCCGCTAAATAAATAAAATCAATTTAAACCAAAGTGCTTTATAGAGTTTCATAAAATATATATAAACATGGATGTTCGAGTATATAGTCTTGTTCTTATGGGACTGTTTTTATTCTTGGAACTAGCAGGCGGGAGTCCGGTTGTCCAGGAATCAATGAATGACCTAATGGTAAGTGCCCATTTTGTTACGTCTTTCTATTCTAATCAACGCTATATGCAGTATATACACTACATGTATATTCGAATGCTTTTCCCGACAGTGGAGGTCTGTATGGTGGAATATGGTTGATCAAATTTCAAAATATTTGTTTGGACCCCAATCCATTTAAATTTAAATATTCCGGTAAAAGTTTTATCGGTTGATGCATTTCAAAATCGTTCTTACACAGTTTCACTCTATAATAACTAAAGTGCGAAATACTTTGTCAATTAAAAGAAATACCGTATGAAATATAAGAAATGTAAGAAATACTATACGAAATATAAGAATTACTATATGAAATATAAGAAATACTATATGAAATATAAGAAATACTATGTCAAATAGAAGAAATAGAAGAAATACTATATCAAATAGAAGAAATATAAGAAATACTGTATCAAATAGAAGAAATACTATATCAAATAGAAGGAAAATATTTCAAATATAAGAAATACTATTTCAAATATTAGAAATAATATTTCAATAAATATAAGATTATACTTCTGAAAATGTATTAACGAGGCAAGGCATGTTTTCACTTTTTTGAACACTTGACACCACTTCATATGTAATTGCCTTGTGATTGGCGATCTGGTGGATTAAGGCGTGTGCGTGAAATCATAAGGTTTGTAATTGGGTTAACTCGCGTGGTTTTGATTCCCTGCTTGTACATGACAAGGGAGAGGGTCGCCTGTCCAACTTCATGGGTTTTCCCGGGGTCCTACGGTTTTCCTCCTACTGCTAAAGTCCCCTACGGGCAAGCGAATCATTGACATAAAAATTTAATTTTATGTCAATGGTTTAAAAACCATATTATGTTAATCCCGGAATTACCTAGTTTGTGTCGAGTCGGTATTAAACCTCATCTATCTCCAGAGTAGTTTCCTCCTGTCCGTGGTGCAAGACGGTGGACCTGGCAAGGAACACTATCTCGTTGTTCAGATGAAACGAAAACCGAGGGCCTATATAAATGTTGGCGTGTACGTAAAAGATAAAAGAACCCTTGACAAATGTAATTCGATATTAGAGTTGGTCGTAACACCAATGTCCGGGCACCATTTCCATCACAGGACATTGCATGGCGTATATCCGACTTCATTATCCCGATTGGGATACAAAGTAAGAAGTTAAAATCAATTTCATTTCATTTCACTTTCCAATGATTAAGACGCTGAAAACACTAATGTTTGCTTGTAACAGTTGAAAAGGGACACGCTTCACTTTCCATCCTTGACTAAGCATAATATGTCATGCAAAACAAATAAAGACAGTACAAACAAACATACATAGGAACATAGAATCTAATAGGTGCGTATAATCTGGTAATTTAATACAGGAAAAAACACCTGAAAATATACGCAAAAGGGAGTTCAATTGAAGGTTTAAAGTCCGATTTTTAAGGACCAAACGGGCTATGTTTTTTATCTGTCTACAACGAACTTAAACTAAGACTAAAGACCAACCAGGCTGTGTTGTTTTGTCTGTCTATAACGAACTTAAACTAGGATGTTTTATCTGTCTATAACGATCTTACACTAAAACCAATGACCAACCGGGCTATGTTGTTTTACCGTTGTTTTACTGTTAAACGAACAGTATTTACAAGAATGGAGTAAAGACTGCTCGAAATGTTCATAGCTAAATTATTATAAACTTTTCTAAAATGATAGTTACTGTTTATTTTTATCACAAGTAAGATATGTATCACATAGCTTGCAAAGTGAAACGGAAAGATGTGATAAAATTACAAGACGTAGTGGAATTTGTGACGATGTATCTTTTAATGTGTTGTCCATTAAAAAAACTGAAGAAAATGTAATTATTTTCCTAATCAACCAGGCGCGTATTCAGAGAGAGAAACAGGGAGAGAGAGAGAGAGAGAGAGAGAGAGAGAGAGAGAGAGAGAGAGGGAGGGGGGGGAGGGGGAGAGGGAGGGAGGGGGGCTCCTGCAGTTATTGAAATAACGTCGAACAAACAAGCATTGCCACCATTTTGTCAATTGTGACATCACTCCATTTGAATCCAATACAAATACTGAAATGAACAGGAACATTGTCACATGATGTTATAAAATTATAAAATTCTCCGATAATCCCCCATATCTCACGCCAAACTTGAATATCCCCCCCCCTCCCCCGTTGCTCGAATTCCTCGATTATCGCCCCATGCGAACGACTGTACGTTGTCCCTTGCCAGCCCCTCTGACCTACACAATTATGTTAAACCAAACTTATCACAAACACAAGGCTTGGGTAATTTTGGTGGACCGAACGTTTTCTGCCACAGATAGCGCAACATGTGACACAACATGTGACAGTCTCTTGTTCAGAAGCATATGTGGTTTACTATGCAGATACAGAAATTGGAAGTAGCATTCTAGTACACTCGCAATTGTCCGCCCTACATTTCAACTTAACCATCAACTTAACTCAAAATCGTGAATATTCACTAAAACTTGGCAGAACATGTATATTATATTCAAACCCTTGTCTTCAATTCTACACCAATACGTCAACAAAAATCGTCTCGGAAAGGGGGAACGAATGGAAAGGGAGAGAAAGACTATAAATAGCTTTTGTTTTATCTTGTGATAAGTTAGAACTATTTATATTTCCATAGCAAAGTGATAAGTTAGAACTATTTATTTTTCCATAGCAAAAAGGCCTTACGTGATGTCTGGGACTTGTACTTCTGGAACACTTGGAGTTGCCCTTTTTTACCAAGGTTACGGGTTGAATGTGCTCTGCTTCTGTGTGAAATAGGTTATCTAATTGCATATTACACTGTGAAGGCGTCTAAAATATGAAACCGTCATCATTTCATTTATAAATACTTTAAACAAAAACGGCTTAAATACAGAACCCCGTAGAGCCCCGAGGTGAAATAGATAACAAAGTGCATAACATTTGGAAATGTTGCAATATATAGGAAACTATTTTTTTTTGTTTTAAAAAAAATAAATAAAGGACACCCCTGTAACCATTGTCAAAGAATAATACTTTGCTGGTCAGCATCTTATGCGGAGGCGTAAATATAACCCACAGGTGCTGAAGCATTAATTTAAAGCATTCATTCATTTCAGTAACTATTATATTTATTGTAATAGTAGATCGGATATTTAGATACTGTCAAATTAATATACGCCTTGTCATTGATTGTATGTAAATATATTTGCTTCGCTTCAAACTATTGCCCAAAGACATTTTCATATGAAGAGATTTTATCTATTATAATATACAATTTATAAATTCATCGAAATGGCGGCGGACGATTTAAAGGTATGGGCATAATCTTTCTTGAGAACCGCGTAAAATTTCTCATTTGAAGATTTGACACAGCTCAAAAATCTTTATAGAATGACTATTCAATAGCTACTAAATCTTTTTAGAATGACTGTTAATGGCTGTTTGTGGAATGACTGTTCGATGGCTATTTGTGGAATGACTTTTCGATGGCTATTTGTGGAATGACTGTTCGATGGCTATTTGTGGAATGACTTTTCTATATAGCTAACACATAGTTGTGGGATTTACAATAAATCTTTGTAGAATGACTATTCAATAGATAACATTTTAAATCTTTGTAGAATGACCATTCAATAGATAACATTTTAAATCTTTGTAGAATGACCATTCAATAGATAACATTTTAAATCTTTGTAGAATGACCATTCAAAATAGCTTTATATATTTACTATTCAATTGCTCACAAATTTCTAATCCAATAAAATCCTTCTAAATATCTAATCTGTTACTCAATAAAATTTGACAAATATATCTAATTGAATTAATCTAATGCGTTATTGCGATATTTGATTACAGTTTGGTTTTGAAAGATTAACAAATAATAACTTAAGTTTTATTATCGGCCAACGACAGCAGTAGAACACAAGATCGGCTACATCTCAACACTGGCTGTTACTCTTATACAAAGACGTGAAATTTGCAATTTTCAGACTTAAGTTAATAACTTACTCAACTTTCAATCACTGTATATTAGAAATATCTTTGATCCAGAAACACAAAAAATTGCACATATTTTCCTATTGATGTATTTGATACATTGAAATAACAAAAGTTTTATAAAGGGCTAAATTAAGGCGAACAATTTTGAATAAATTCTTTAGTCTGAGAATGCTTTGCGACATACGGGCCAGATTGCCATCTCAAGGCGTTCTAGTCTTTATAAAGAAAATATCAGCATAAAAATGGCTCCCCATTAACGGATATGTACAAAAATTACCTGTCTGGCCATTGGCTATTGTTCTGGTATGAACAATAGGTCATATAAATGATAAAAATGCACTTATGGTTATTTTATTGGCCTTAGACAGCTTCCCGTTATCTTGTCTTGACCCGTGCTTTATCATAAACGTTTACTAATTAATTGATTCGACACACAAAAGGTGTTAACATATATTAGGTGCACAAATAGTACTGACGTAATAACGCAAATAGATATGATCCGTTTTCTCTTATCATTTCTTTTGATGTTTTGATGTTTTCGTTCTTCAGTATTACGTTGTTTGTTTTAGATTTTTGATTTTATTTGATTTGTTTGCGTTCTATTAAAAATATAATATTTGACCTTTTTATATTGATCGATTTATTTAGCCTGAAGATTTGAAGTTGATAGTTCATTAAGAGCGACTGTATAATATTTTAATCTCTAAGACTATTAACTTGCTGTCTTTACCTTTCTTTAAACTTTGGCGGTTCAATAAACGTGTAATGTACCCGGTGGCGCGCAGGGAGAGAGAGGGAGACAGAGAGGGAGAGGGAGAGAGAAGAGAGGGGGGATAGAGAGAGGGTTGGGTGTAACATCCACTGAACACAAACTAGGTCATTTCAGGACTAACTTTTGTCAATAATTCGCTTGCGCGTAGAGGTCTTTAGCAGTGGGAGAAAACCGGAGTCCCCGCAGCTGGGGAATCAAGACCACGTCAGTTGACTCAATGACAGACTTTATGATACAGCGCGCACGTGCTCAGGCGCGGATCCAGGGGGGGGGGGGAGGCGGGGGCCGTGCCCCCCTGAGCCCCAGTGAGACTGGTCATCACTGTTCAGCAATGGGATTCCCAGATTTTAGTTTCTGTTTAGGGTCGGTATATGCCCCCCCCCCCTCGACAAAATCCTGGAACCGGGCCTGGTGTTAGCCACCCACCCACCCCGAGAGAGAGAAATGTTTATTCCCACCTTATCACCATATGTTTGACACCATTAAACAATATTTCATTCATTCAATATTCCCACCCACCTCACCCCCACTGCCTTGCAGCATCACAGTAAGCTGTTTAAAATATCGACATTGACGAGAATAGCCCCAAATTTATTCACTTCGATGACGACGAATAAGCTTCCTTTGTGTAAAATTGATTTTTTTTTTTTCAATGATTATTTTTAGTATGTTTTATGTGAAATAATTTGTTGACTGCATCTGCAGTCGAGACTTTATCGATCATATCGTCTGTCTGGATTGCTACATATGCGATAAAAGGTATGTAAGAGTTAACGCCCTTGGCTATGCAAGGCCCTTCTCGACATGCCGTTCTTTAAAGAAGCGAAATCGCTAACATTTGGAACCTAGAAATTGACAGAAGTGGGTCGCAACGCATATAATATTGTAATATAAACGTATATAAACTGATTTACATCCAGTGGTTACCGTTTTTACTCTAATCTGGTATGTTCCGCGAAATAGGCCAACGCTCTCAATTGAATGCAAATCTCTAATGTCTGGTTATTCCAGTCTACATACGCCGTTTGATTTGGCCCAACGTGTCTAGCCACGTTCCCCGAGTCTCTTGCCAGAACTGGGGCTGAAGCGCATTATGGTACACGATTCGTGTACCAATGGTAAAATGTTTTTGTCTTAAATATTGGATATCAGAATCCCACCTTTTCCCGGTAGATCACAACATCAATATTGATTTAAATTGGCAAGTAATTCGTGTTTTCAAAGTTAAAGACTTTGGACGATATTGAGTTAGAGACTTAGCTCTTTGTAATATTGACTTTAACGAAAATAGCTTAAAATTTATTTACTTCAACGACAACGAAAAAGCTTCCTTTGTATAGAATTTTAAAATAGATGAGAAAAGTATTATTTTAGTATGTTTTACGTGAAATTTCTTGTTGTCTAGTATCTGCAGTCGAGACTTTATCGATCATATCATCCATCTTGATTGTTACATATGCAATAAAAAGTATGTAAGAGCTAACGCCCTTGGCTATTTACACACGTACACATTAATGGAAACTGCCTTTTTTTAAAGAGATGGTTAGGAAATGGATTTACTTATCTAGGTCTACATGATTTAGTCTCAATATCTGAGCGAAATTGATGTAGATAACGGTACATGTAATGGGGATGTGGGAGGGGGTGGGGTCGCCAGGTTGGGGAGTGGGATAGCGGGCTTCACCATAAACATTAAATTACGCGATAAATATCAAATGAAATGAAACGAGAAGGGGGTTTAACGTCCTATACTATTGAAGACGAGCACATGCCATACAGTGTGCTATGAGGGAAATTTAGCCCAGACAGCTAAATCGAATTCCAACTGCCAAGGGATGTTTTACGTTCACTCCGATGTGTACGCGGGGCCCCGGGTTTTTAGTACCATTCGAACGACTATACGTTATCCCTTACCAGACCCCCTGTCATTCACAAATGACAAGGTGGGGGGGGGCAGTCGAACCAAGTCGGAAATACCCAATGAAATTTGACCAACAAGACCTCCGGGTTAGCTACCAACGTCTTGTGGATGCCGTCTATTATGAATGATAAAATACATGATAAAAAGGAATTGCACCATTGAAAATCTATGTGAACTGTATTTAAAGGGGATTGTTCCATGGATTGGAAATCTATATGAGCTATATTTAAAGATACATTCACGGGTACAAACCGGGGGATTTGATGATATGTTTGGACTAAAACATATTCAAACTAATTAATTTATCATAATTTTGTTTCAAATCCTTCTCAAAACATTTTAATTGCCAAGGAATGCCCTACTATAAACATCGATCGAATGAGGTGATATTTGTATCACGTGACTAACATCTGTCCGTACCTATAGCAACGGCTGCGAAGACGAAGGAGAATTCATTGCAAACACAAGACAATGTTGTTTGTAATCGCTGACTATTTATTACAAATATCGAATCCTAATTACGTTCTCGAATTATTCACTGCCCGCATCTTTTTCCGTGATTTTTATCTCAGAAAGTGCTGTACGTCTAACTCTTCATAAAGTTTATCAACAAAGCGCCCAATGTAGCCTACTCGTGCAGCCTTCGACGTCACCTGTGTAAATATTCCTAATCGCCGTGCTGTTGAGTAGGCGAACCCTTACATTTTTGTCCTGTATAAGCTCCATGGGTTTTTTCAGGGAATCAAGTAGTAAGATTGGATAACTCTACTTTCCATACTTGAAAATGTACTTGAGATAATTTAAAGGAGATTGCACCACAGATTGGAAATCAATATGAGCTATATTTAAAGGGGATTGCACCAAGCTATATTTAAAGAGGAGGAGTGTCGTCCTGTAATCGTTCTATCATACATGTCATACATATTAAGCAATCCGTACAGATGATATCTAACTGTTTATCTTGAATAATATACGAGTTCCTTTAGGCGGTTAACTGATTAATTCTAGAATTTCTTCGACTATCACACATAGCCATCAAATTATTCATTCATCCAATGTCCATCATAACTTATATATTAATGAACAATTTGAATAATAATATGATTATCTATTGGTAGACCGAAATGTCTTGGCCTACAGATGTGTTCATATTCATGTGGCGTTTAATGGCCTTATCCGTAGCATTTTCCTTAAAAATACATTATGCAAGAGCTAAAATTGCATCTTGCAGACCTTTCTTTAGGCTTGAAATGTAATTAGACAAAATTAACATATCCAGTCCATAATCAACTCTCTATGCCAAGGCTAGCCAGCGATATTTAGCGAATTGGAAAGCATTTTTTGAAAAAATAATTAAACGTAAAAATGGACAATGGAGACTTTGTTATTTATTGTATCGACTTTAGTAACGATGATCGGAGCTAGCCTAAAATTCAAAAGCTAATATCTCGATTCAGAGTGGAGCAATTCGACTGAAATTTATTAGCTTTGGATAACGTAGCTATTCTCCTAAGAACTTGGATCCCACCTTCATTTATCGGTTAGCTATTCTCCTAAGAACTTAGACTCCTCCTTCATTTGTTTTACTTTTGTTTTTTTTTAACTATCCAGTGTTGTTTGTTATGTCTGTATTCTGTTATATTTGTCAGGTAGAACCCGATGATATACAAGATGAACAGACCAAAGAAGAGAAACAAGTTGTATGGACAGCTCTACAAAAACTTGAGCAAGAAATAGCCAAAAAACAACACAAGAAACTGGTACGTTTGTCAATGAAATAAAATAGATCAAATATACGTATAATACATATGATACTGTACCATTGTACTGTGATATCTAGACAATATATACCACCATATATTTTATTTATTTGGAGGGGGGGGGTCGCGGTGGCTCAGTTAGTAGTAATAATTTTGTATGTTCGCTAACCAGCAGATCTCAGGTTCGCTCCCGGTGTTGGTCCAGAAAGTGGTGCCGATAAGGACAGTGTCAAGTCGTTTGGATATGACCAAAACTGGTCCCATGCACAAGTTGATATGCACGTAGAAGAACCCTTGATCGTTGGAATTCGATATGAGAGTAGGCCGTGGTATATCTGCCCGGGCAAACTTATCTCGTAGCACTCCGTTGACGCCATCTCGGAAATTAACGCAGCGGTTGCGTAATATAGATCTAAATTTAACTAGATTATGACAAACGACAGCGCGTTGAACAAAACATAAACAACCAGTACATGAGCAATCAGGACAGACGCTGTATTCCTAAACATAAATCGCACATTAAGTCGCTATATAAGCAGATGCGAGTCACCGAGTTATGGACCGGTCAATTTTAGTGGTCTGATTCCATCTAAATCCACTATGAGTTTTTAGTTTATATGACCATAGCTGCAGGCGTTGATCAATGATAACTAATTGAGTGTATTAACTATATTTAATGACCGACTACATGTGTAAAAACTATTCAAGGGCAGATCCAGAAAAGGGGGAAACCCTCGACCCCACTTATAACTGTTTGGTGTATAACTGGACCCTCTTGAGACCCAGTAACTGGAAATTAGAATACCTGCTAGTTATGATATATGTTGTGCTCGTTGGATCAGAAGTTCTGTCATTGAATCAAGTGGTGTGGTTTCTATTCCCCGCTTGCACGTGACAAGGAGTAGGCTCGCCTGTCTCCTGGCTTCTCCGGTTTCCTGCCACAGCTGAAGGCCCCAACGCGCAAGTGAATTATTGAAATGAATTTGAACCATAATATTATGAGTCCCGAAATGTCCTTGAGTTGTGTGGAGTGGACGTTAAACCTCACTTCTTGCTCTCCCTCATATTGTACCCACATGGCCACACATTTATACCCCACCAAGCGCATTGAAGGATCGTGTCCTTCCAATGACTTTGTGGGGACTAGATAGTCTTTGGTTAGATTTGTCGTAAATGTGAAATGTTTGAATGTATGCATCAATTATTGATCTTTATGGAATCAAAAGTATTTGTTTTATCCCAGTGTCTGGCAACAAAATGAAATCCGGGAGAAAATTTCGGACTTCCATTTAGTAAGCACGTTTTGTACACTGGATAATCGTTAGACACTGTCAACATATTGTTGTTAGGGCCAATCACCGATATGGTCGACAAAAGGTCAAATTCGACAAATTGATCTCTTTATGACTAGCAGGTTATAAACTGGCTTCAAGGGCATCAATTGGGGAGATAATGCTGACAAATCATGCATGTTGCTCAAATTATTTCTAAAGTCATGACCCGATTTTCGGAAAATGCAATTCAATTGGACAATGCTGCATTCTACAGCATTACAAACGAATAAACTGACGTCTTCAATGCCCTTGTAGAATTTAGTCAGGACAGCAACAGGACCCTCAAGGGATAGTAGCAAGAGTCCATAAAATAAATTGATCAAGTTTATAGCATGCTTCATTTGGTTAAACTAAAAATTATGAATTAATTCTAAAAATTATGTTATAAGTACTGTCGAAGAAATGCGTCTAGTTATTCGGCGTGGCAAAAAAAACGGGTACCCGTATTTACTCCGTATTTTTTTGTATTTTTTCCTCCTTCGCTGTCCCGCCATTGGAATCCGATGTCTGTGGCCTCTAATAATTGGTTTAATTCTCCGATTAAAATGAATTATTTTAGCTGCACCGCTATTCAATAAACTCTCTGTTAAACCCTTAGGCTACCATATAATAATAATAGGAAAGTAAAAGTGCGGGCACATCCAAATTAACGCTGACGCTCTACTGATATTACTAAAACTATAATGGACTATATAACAAAGGTCCATGCTAAAATCATCACAATACTATTTGTTTATCTTCCAGAAAGATGTGTCGAAATCTACAAGTTATTTATTTCAAGGCGATATTGTATTACGACCAAAAGAAGCTGTAGAAATGGCGGAATCGCAGTCCACGAGACAAAAACGAAAAATGTCGGCGAATGAAGATAAAAGATGGCCGTTACCTATTCCTTACAGATTCGATGTTAAAGCTATGCAGTCACATGGTAGGTAAAGGTATACATTGCCACGGTGGGTAAAGCTATGTAGTCACGTGGTGGGTAAAGCTATGCAGTCACGTAGTAGGTAATGCTATGCCATCACATGGTAGTTAAAGCTATGCTTTCTCGTGGTAGGTAAAGCTATGCGGTCACGAGGTAGGTAAAGCTATGCCGCTTCATGGTAGGTAAAGCTATGCGGTCACGAGGTAGGTAAAGCTATGCAGTCACGGGGTAGGTTAAACTATGCAGTCACATGGAAGGTAAAGCTATGCAGTCACGGGGTAGGTAAAGCTATGCAGTCACGAGGTAGGCAAAGTTATGCAGTCACGTAGTAGTTAAGAAAGCTATGCCGTCACATGGTAGGTAAAGCTATGCAGTCACGAGATGGGTAAAGTTATACAGTCACGTAGTAGGTAAAGCTATACATTGACACGGTGGGTAAAGCTATGTAGTCACGTGGTGGGTAAAGCTATGCAGTCACGTAGTAGGTAATGCTATGCCATGCCTTCTTGTGGTAGGTAAAGCTATGCGGTCACGAGGTAGGCAAAGCTATGCCGTTTCATAGTAGGTAAAGCTATGCGGTCACGAGGTAGGTAAAGCTATGCAGTCACGGGGTAGGTTAAACTATGCAGTCACATGGAAGGTAAAGCTATGCAGTCACGGGGTAGGTAAAGCTATGCAGTCACGAGGTAGGTAAAGTTATGCAGTCAAGTAGTAGTTAAGAAAGCTATGCCGTCACATGGTAGGTAAAGCTATGCAGTCACGAGATGGGTAAAGCTATACCGTCACATGGTAGGTAAAGCTATGCAGTCACGAGGTAGGTAAAGCTATACCGTTTCATGGTAGGTAAAGCTATGCAGTCACGAGGTAGGTAACGCTATGCAGGCACATGGTCCATAAAGCTCTGCAGTAACAGGATAGGTAAAGCCATACTTTCACATTTCTGTAAAGATTTATTAGAAATATAATTACTAGAATGGCAGATATGGTATTACTTTATTTCCACTAAAAACATAACTATGGCATTGTTATCTCATTAGATAATGTATTAACCAGCCATCTTGAACCTACCACATTATCTATTACAGATAATGAAGAAATCAACCATATTAAAGCAGCCATACGACATTGGGAGTCTTTAACGTGCATAACCTTTGTAGAAGTGGATGCTAACCATACCAATCACCCGATATTACTATTTAAAAAAGACACAGGGTAAGTTGTACCATTGTTAAGGTCAAGGCTACAGCAAGAGCCCGTTTGATTGATCATGGGCTCTGTGTGTTTGTAGCTGGCCCTCTGACTTGGAGGTCCTTGGTTCGATTCCGGTGTTTGCCTAAGACGGTTCTCGGAATTTTCTAGTCGGGTTCCTATTGTCTGCGTCGTAGGAGGGATGGGGGATGTCTAGTCGTTCGAATGGGACGAAAAATCGAGGTTCCGTGTATACCACTGTTACCACGTTAAAGAGCCCTTGACATTTGGAAATCGAACCAAGAGTAGGACGTAGCTCCGCGATAGCACACTGCATTCGGTTTCCCTGCCTTGATTATACCGACTGGTACATATCTATGTGTGTTCCGACCTGAGTTGGTTTAGTCACTGGACTCATAAACAGAATGCCCGGGTTTGAAACCCGACGTTGTATAAAAAAAACTTTCTGGATTTTTTAAATCCAGGTTCCCACGGTCAGGGTTGTGGCACGAGGACGTTCACTCTCTCACAATTGATGAAATAGGCCCAAATTCAATGGCCTGGAATCAATATTCGTTTTTCACTGAAATAGGTTCCGATTTCACAGAAATTGGTTCCAATTTCACAGAAATTGATTCCGATTTCACAGACATTGGTTCCAATTCCATACAGGTCACTCAATTCTTGTCAATTTCAAAAGCTTTTGTTCTGGTTTCAGGTGTTGGTCATATGTCGGGAGAGAAAAAGCTTTCAAAGAACAAGAAGTGTCCATTGGGAAGGGATGTTTTCATGTAAGCTATAACTGTTAATTCGAAATCTTGTTATCCGAATACTTCCTTATTCGGCTGTATTAAGGATGGCATTCGAAATTAAACAACCAGATCCCTGAGGTCTCATCGTAGGTTTGAGCTAAATTATACGGGTTGCTGGCAACTCTGTTTCCGCTATTCACAGTGGGTAACCTGGAGGCTCGACGTTAGATCCTGGTGTTGGCGTAAAAGTTCATCGGGTTTTCCTTCGCGGTTGACACACCTAAACGACATCTTGGCATTGGTGATTTGATGAACATCACTGCACTGATGAAAATCACACACTGCGCATATCATCTAAACCTTTCTTAACAGGAGCCAGTTCCTTGAGATTTTTTCGGCGCTGTTTCCGTTGGTGGTCCACGACGGAGGCACTGGCAAATACAGCTGTCTAGACGTTCAGGTGAGACATAAAACCTAGGTCCCTTGTACACATTGGCGTGCACGTAAAAGAACCCTTGGCACTGGGAATTCAATATAAGAGTAGGCGGCTGAGGGGGCAAAATTTTCCCTCACAGCACGTCTTCATTAGCTATGTCGGCACAGAAAGGTAGGGCGTTAAACCAGGGTCTATTTTAACGTGCCTACAGGCACGGACGAGCCTTGGGATGAAAAATCCGTGCTTTGAAAATCTAAAATCCGTGCTCTGAAAAAAGGCGTGTATATCTTTGTGAATCTGAGTGTGTACTTGTAAAATGTGCGATTATGCAATGAGCATGTGCGCCATCAGCAGTCATTGTGATCATCGATCACGTCATTTGACTTGGTATCAAGTCTCATTATTTTTCTTCACTTTCGCTTTCTGTTTCAGAAGTTCCGTGAGTTTTATCCGATTGTTTTGTTCATAGTTCATGATCTATTTGGTCACAATTTCTGAAAGCTAAGGAGCTACATTGAACTGATCATGTTCTACTCGGAAATGGTGTTTCCGGCGTTCTCTGGCGGTCGAATTTTGAAAGTTTTCTCGGAGCCGGGGGGAGCGACCCCCCCCCCCCCAAAAAAAAATCAGCATTGACACGGAGACTGTGCTTCGTCAAATAATCCTTAAAATAGGCCCTGCGTTAAACCCCATTTCATTTCAATTCTTTTTTCAACAGGTGGGCACTATTGCTCATGAAATCGGTCATGCTATCGGTTTTTGGCACGAACACTCCAGACCAGACAGAGAAAACCATATCATTATACGTTATGAAAACGTCAAGTATGGCAAAGACTACAATTTCTACAAGGAGTCTTGGCGTGACGTAGTGAATTTAGATGTACCTTATGACGTAGGTTCCATCATGCATTATGGATCGACGGTATGTATTATCAAATTCTTATGGAACTTGCTTATGGCCGATTGGTGAGCATGCACGCGCTGCACCATACGGTCTGTCATTGAGTCAAGTGGCGGGGTTTCGATTCCCCGGTTGTACGTGACAAGGAGTAGGGTCGCCTTCCAACTTCGTGGGTTTTCTCCGGGTCCCCCGGTTTCCTCCTACGCTAAAGTCCCCTACGCGCAAGCGAAGCATTGAAAAAAAAATTGAACCAGACGTTAGTCCCGAAATGACCTAATTTGTGTCGAGTAGAAGTTAAACCCCATGTCTCGCTCTCTGACTGTTCTTAAACTTATACTTCATTTTTTTAGTAATATTAATGCGGTGAGAGTACAGTTCCCGACACATAGCCTATGCCGAAATTGAAATTTTAGGGAGTAATGCCACGAAAGTAAATCGACAATCCTACTCCTTGTTTCTCTTGTTTGACCTTTGTGATACAGAACTTATAGTAATAGAAGGTGGCACGTGATTACTCCCGAACGACAAAGGTTAAAATTTACAAATAAGCAGTTTCGAATTCATAGTTTTGATGCAACAAATATCTTATCTTATCGTTTAATTTCAGGACTTTTCACATGTAGGTCATTCGCAGACTATTCAGACAGTTGATCCTCTCGTACAAAGAGTTCCTGGTCAGAGAAGTCTTCTGTCTTTTTATGACGTCAAATTAGCCAATCTAGCCTATTGTAATAGTAAGTAGGCCTATCTCACAGCAAGTTTTTAAGTAGTAGTAGCCCGCTTTCATTAGCAGAACAGTAGGACGTTAAAACTTATTTCATAGTAGTAGTAGTAGTAGTAGTAGTAGTGAGGTCAAACTGAAATACACGCGCTCAAGTCAATTAACTTCAAATTAGTCAAATTATAACTAACGCGAGGATACCCCATTCTACAAATACGTCATATTTTTCAGTATTTACTCAACCCAATCGGATTAAAATCAGACGTTTTTCAATTCATTTTTGGATCAGGGGCTGCGCCAAACTGATCCCGCAGTGAATATTCGCTTGGCCGCTACAATCACTGATAAGCATGACATCGACGAGACTTAATGAGTTCGGCATATTAACTTTTTTACTCCGACAAATTAAATTCTCAAGCATTTTTGTTGTATAAGAAAAATAAATAAAGACGTTTGAAGTATTTGTAGTTAAAAAATATTTCCTATTTAGTCTAGGTTCCTGGTTTAATACATTCGTAATTGTTCGTTATGTTTCTTTTCATATTGAGTATTTTGTATTTGACCATGCACAGTTTTACTTTACTATCTTATTTAACTTCTAATAAGTTTTATTATCGTGTCGTGTTCCACTTGTTTACGAAAACCAATATAAACGATGAGTTCACGATCTGGTACGTGCAGATACGTTTGGATATCTTTCTATACGATCAACACGATTGCTAGGGCTGACCGCAATATATGATAAGACCTGATAGATTTAAAACGATTACTCCACGATTAAAACCACGATTTCAATCGTAACACGAATCGTGGTAGTCGGGACCTAGCATTACCATTCACCAAGCTGCTGCAACGTAAATATTTGTTACATCATAATATTTACTGATAACGTCGGGAACACAAAAAACGGAACGAAATGAAGATATTATTTGAAATTGATTGAAACAATTATACAACATTTTTCTCGACAGGTAGATGTACAAAACCGCTAAAAGTGAATACCTGCTTACACGAAGGCTATACGGATCCGTTAAACTGTGACCGTTGTCGTTGTCCGGACGGTTTACGAGGTTCTGAGTGTCAAACGGTTGAACCATCTTATGGACGTAAGTATAACAACTGTTAAGTTCATTTTTAATCCTTGGAATTGCAGGAAAACTGCACAATAAAGCACAAACAGAACATACAATACTTGCATACTGAACAGCCACTAGCACTAACTAACTGTGAGTGGCGTTTTTGATTCGATCCCAGTGTTTGCCCCAGAAGGGTCCTTCAGGTTCTTCAATATGGCTTTCCCTTGTGTGTGTATAATCGTTGAGGTGCGCGGAAAACCACAATTTCGCGTAACGCTCGCGTGTATTTAAAAACCCGTGACGATGTGAATTCGATGAATATTAAACGAAAATAGACGAAAATGTCTCTATCCAGGCAAAATACACGTCTGTCCGGCTGGGCAACAATCATATTTCATGTCACAAAACTAAATTAAAAGCAAAACGGCGCCAATAAAGATCCAATTACAGGCGATAAAGAGCTGGAACTCGTTAGTATGTCGTTTGTGAATCAGCCGTTTGTAATTACTCCCGCATTGTCTTGTGGAATGTATTTTTCTTTGTTGATTACAAATGGCGCTCGTAACGACAGAGTACACGAATCGTCTATGGATTTTAAAATGTTATTCGTGTCGTATATGTGGATATTAAGATCTTATAATTTCACGTTAAGTTAACAATATCAATATTGATTGAAATGAATCAATATTGAATTCTAAGTCGTGTTTTTAATTTTGATTATTATGGATACTATTAAGTTATAGGTTTAATTCCTTTAATTACACATCAATTATGCAATAGCTAAATGGGCCTATTGCAGGTCTTTCTTTATGCCTGAAATGTTATCTCAGCCCCTCCAAAAAATTCAGTAGCGCCCCCCCCCCAAATTATAAACTGGTTACGGGCCCGGTTAAGGGTGTATCAATTTGACTGAAATTTTCAGCAAATTCCATTTATATTATCTAGTTTTTAACTATTATAGTGAGAACTGTCAGTTCTATAGGGATTACATGTATTCATATGTATACAACTCCTTTTATACTCTACCAATTACATTGTGCTTTCTTGTAGAGCCTTGTGGTGGAATTTTACAGATTGAAGGATCTGAGACTTACACTATACAAACTCCCGGTTATCCCAACGGCTTTCTGCCTGGTCAACAATGCAATTGGCTCATTAAGGTATGTTATTTCTTCGAAATGACTTTGTCAGAGTAACATTTTGACTTTTCCAAATTATCAATAAAAGGGACGGACAATTTCGAATAAAACATATGCATGAGTATATGCATGAGTAAAACAATCGGAGCTCATGGTTCAAATTGACAAATACATGTAGTTTATATGGACATTGAAGTTGCCCTTTAAATTATTTTGTTTACGGTATGAACCACAACACGATTTATATGGAAAACAATCACCAGTTTGTACACATATAGCACGACGTTTCGGCAAGTATTCTCTTATCGTTTTCAAGTACAAACATTGCACTCAATCGCTAAATCGATAATTGTTTCGAGTAGTTTCAGTGGGAGACGGGTCTGACACGTCTGGTAAACCTGTTGACCCCAACACGCCTTTGAAAACGTCCTGACAGATTTCTAATTTTCCAGGCAAAGAGAGGTAAAACAGTGTATCTGAAGGTTTCTCCTGATCACTTTCTCAAAACACAGAATTGTAGTAACAGCAGTTTGGCGACTTGTACTGATGATTACATGGAAGTGAAATATCATGTCAGCTTCGGTGCCACTGGTGCCAGGTAAGTTCTAATGAGAGAGAGGGAGAGGGGGAGAGAGAGAGAGAGAGAGAGAGAGAGTCAATTCGGGACTAACATGTGATTCAATTTTTTTTCAATAATTTGCTTGCGCGTAGGGGTCTCTAACAGAAGGGATTGACGAAGCACCTGTAGAAAACCCACGAGGTGGTACTGTTACCTATAGTCTATTTAATTATCATACTGAAAAACACTGTCAACAATTACAACGTGTTTCTTATTACTAGCATTAACACTTACAATGTGTTCTTATAATATAGCACTACACTTACAACGTGTTCTTATTACTAAAACTTACACTTGCAAAGTGTTCTTATTGCATATTTGTATAATTTTTTTAGATTTTGTTGTACTGTAGCGCCAACTGCAACTATTGTCTCCAAAGGTGATGCCATGTTGGTTATATTTCGATCTAAAAATGGAGGATTTGGAGGTTTTAAAGCTACCGTATCATCTGGTAAGTCGTTTTTAACAGTTGGACAAAAAACCCCAAAAACATATTGATACTGGAGCTTTTGGTGGAGTGTGTTTATTCTTCCCGTTCAATCAAATCTCTCCCAGGTACAGCAACATGACATTCCTTAATTTAAGCTGTGGTCTTCCCTGAAACGTTGGGCAGAGATTTAAGCTATTAAAAATCGATATGTGTATTCAGTTTGTTAGATGTGCCATAGGCTACCTTGAAATTCTGTATTTATTTTGATATCCTTTTCCAGAAACTTGTGGTGGCTGTGCATTACAAACTCAAGACGACCAACCTGCCTGTGTTCGACAGATAACTCGATCTTGTCCTCAAAAATGGACGATAAAAAAGAAAATTGAATGCCCTGTGTTCTTTTTACCACCAGATTCAGATTGTGGCGGTTATGTGTAAGTTTTAAATTAATAATAAAAAAACAGATATTCTAGACAAAAATTACTAGATATTCTTGACAAAAATTACTAGATATTCCAGACTAAAATTACTAGATATTCCAGACCAAAATTACTAGATATTCCAGATAAAAATTACAAGATATTCCAGACTAAAATTACTAGATATTCCAGACAAAAATTACTAGATATTCCAGACCAAAATTACTAGATATTCCAGATAAAAATTACAAGATATTCCAGACTAAAATTTAATAGATATTCCAGCCTAAAATTTAATAGATATTCCAGCCTAAAATTTACTAAATAGTCCACATTAAAATTTATTAGATTTTCCTGACTGAATTTTATCAGATATTCTAGACAATAAAAGTAGTCTTACCAAAACGCATGTTGGTCCATAACTTATTCAAATAATTAATATAAGTGGCCTTTTAAAATGCCACAGACTTCAAGTCACCATTTTTATGTGTCTGCAATCGCATGTCGACTTTTGAACAATAACTCATTTCCATCCCCGAACCTCGAGGTCAAGATGATATCCATTTTATATATTATTCGCCTATCAAAGATCACTTTTACAACACTTTATTTCATTACACTTAAAGAGGATTATTAGGGTGACTGTGAGGGAAATGCCTAATGAGGACCGATATACCAATGCAAGGTGGACAACTGATAAGGATTATTTTACGTCCCTGCAGAAGAAACAACGCTGAAAATTTCAAATATCTTTCTCGGCTAACCCTGTATTCCACATGGGCAGTCGTGGATTAGCAGGCCAGCTCTATACACCCAGAGAAAGGCCTTTGTTGCCATAAGTAATAATCTTTAGTGATTACAGGCCTTAAATATTTGTATTTTTGTTTCCGGAACAGCAATAAAACAGTGACAAGAAATGGAACGTGTATGGAAGAAGAATTGTATTGTTGTGGTCAACGTCAACTAGTTAATGGCCGATGTTTAGGTAAAGACGACCTTGGTTTCTAACCCAGCCCAGTTTAATTTTACAATAGTATTATACGTGTATTTCAAATCAAACGAAATATATAACGTCGGGTTTAACGTCTCGGTAACAAAACTCGGTCAGGAATTAACAACTTCCATCGGAACAATTTCTATTTCCGAGGAAAATGTGTTTGAAGTTTCGGGGCCGATATCTCGAAATGTGAGTAATGTGACAGAATATAGAATCCCGAATCAGAACTAGACAAATGCTAGATAAAACTAGTTGATTCTCAGCCGACCAACTCTGCTGTCCCTTTGAGACAAACGTGTTATTTGTAATTTTCTAGTTGTGTGCTATGCAAAGGTACAATTTTGTTCCGTCGCCCCAGAGTCAAGCTAAAGCAGTCCAACATTTCATGCCTATTGTAATGGTCTCTTTTGACCCCCCCCCCCCTCAATAACTCTTGCGTTGCAGTAACGTAACACACCACCAACAGTCGCATTACCAGCAATTCACCGACATTTTGAAATTTCAAACAGTAAACAACTTGGATTTGATATAATGGCATCTAGGTACCAAAGTTTGGTTTCATTTAAAGCCATCTCAGTTCAGTTGAAACAAGTTTTGGCAGGATGGTCTATAGGAGTATATCAAGTTTTTGATTATCTCGACCACACCCCCCCCCCCCCAAGACCCACCCCACGCTACTGGCCAATAGCCATAAAGGTGATTATTTCCAACGTTTTTATAAATTTGATTTTAGCTTCATCTCCAGTAATTGTGCCACTGGCAACTTCAGCAGTGCCTAACTCTGATTATAATGTACATGCTGGTACCGTCAGTATTGATAATGACGTGGATGTCGGCTGGTCAGCCTGGTTTGATGTCACCGCCTGTTCTCAACCGTGTGGTGGATGTGGTAAGAAAACAGTGAAGAGAACTTGTGATAACCCGGCATACTGTGGGTAAGTGAAATGAAATGAAATGGGGTTTAACATCCTACTGTTCTGCACCGGCTGGGCTTATGAAGACGGGTATATGCCTTACAGTATGCTATCTGGGGGATTATGCCAGGGCAACGGCACCACGGTCATTTCTTATATCTAATTCGGGGGGATTACGTGACTAAGTGGGTAAGACACTGGCTCGCTAGCCCGGAGGTCGAGTATTCCATCCCTGCATTGGCCGAGAAAGTTCATCCCGATTTTCCGTCGTGGTTCCCCTTTGTCAGTGATACAGGATGAAGGTGCTGACAAGAACAGTCGTGTACACAGTGGCGTGTACGTAAAAGATCCCTTGGCAGTTGGAATTCAATGTAAGAGTAGGCCGTAACACCGCTGCCCGGGAAAAATTTCCCTTATAGCACGTTGTATGGCGTATGTCATTCTTCATTAGCCCAGTTCAGGAGCAGAATAGTAGGACGTTAAACCCCATTTCATTTCATTTATATCTCATTCAAATGGTTAAGGTTTCTTTTACGTGCGCACAAATATGTACACGGGACTTTGGGTTTTGTTCCAGTCGAGTGGCTATACGTTGTCCCTTGCCATGCCCTCCGCCCTGCATCACTGACAAGGGTTCATTTTATCCGACAACGATTTTTCGTTTTTTTTATATTATTGGTACATGTCCATCACAAAGTTAATAATGTCAGGTACTACTTTAATAGAGCCGACCATTTTGTATAAATATATACTTGATGAGTTAATAATGATAAGTACTAGTTTTATGGTCATTTAGTCAGGCCTGCTCGAGATAAACGATGTTTTTATTTTAACGGTGTCGAGATAAGGGGAGTTGGAATGTATTTTGCAATTACATGTAATGCAATACAACTTGAAAGATATCAAATATTGTTAAATAACACGAGGTCCAGCCCTCAGAAAATTATGAAAAATAGATTCGAATTGGTGCATTCTGGCGTTTAATCTGGGCAAGTAATCTTCCAATGCAACTTTTGATCTTGCACTCATCACTAAACGTGGGGGCCATTGGGACACATGTTCCACCCCACCGGTACAACCCAGTTCTCTTATAAGGAATGACATTGTTCAAAAATGCTTATAGCTTTTTGTTCGGAAATTCCTATAATAAATATCCGAGAATATCCCTATAAATAAAGAAGTAATTTAATAATTGCATTTCGGTTTTGATATTATTATTATTTAGGGGTAAATCAGAAGAAGTGAGAACAGAATCGTGCAACAATCAGCGGTGTAATCAGAGTTTTGTAACGTTGTGTACACAGACGAAAAAGTATGAATATAGATGTGGCGTGTTCTGGCCCCTTAAAATGTGTACCAAGTAAGTAACTAATCTGGCAAATGAAATGAAACAGGGTTTAATGCCCCATTGTTGTTCCCCAACTCAGATACTGAAGACGGGTATACGCCATATAGTTTGCTATGGGGGATATTTTGCCAGAACAGCGAGAGTAAGGCCTAATCTAATATCAAATTGCAACTGTCAAGGGTTCTATTACGTGCACGCTTATGTACAAATGGGACCTCCTTGTGCCATGCCAGGCACACCGTTCTGCGCCACTGACAAAATGGAAAAAAGCAGGAAAATTCCGATGAACTGTCTCAGTCACAGGCACACGGAGCCTCCATACTAGCAAGCACGTAGCTCCCAAGTAAGCAATCTGCTCACTTTACCATCAAATTGCAGCTAAGATAAGGGTACATTCTGGAAACAGTGGATATGTAGCGCAGTCGTAGCAAGGGCGGGAAGATTTTATAAAGGTAATTTCTTTAGCTGTCGTGGAAAGCGGCAAACCAAACGATCTTAATTCGAAAGGTTGTGGATAAACCGGTAAAGGTTCTGGGGAGCGGATTGACCCCTGTTTGCACTTCAGTAAAAGCTAAGCCAAGATTCACTGCTGATCAGTGTGCTATACACCATCTTCAATTGAAGGTTTGAATGCCACTTGATCTCGCTTGATGAAAGTAAAACTTATCAAGGCCTTCTCCTAATACCCTGCATATTTCGACACTAATTTCGATTGGGTTCTAGCCAAGCTTATGAGCCTATCAGATTCCTCGATCGTCGCGAATACCAAGTCTCGCGCTTTCAAGCTAAAATGTCTACCTGTGATAATCGAGTTGCAAAGTTCAAGGTTCGTTCAATGTTAAGGTTTCAATGCTGGTCACTATGTCACAAATTCTGATTGGACGCTACTGTTCACGTGTCTGGAGATAACGTAGCTATAAGTTCGGGAATTGTGAAGTAACCTAGCAACGTCCCGATGTTGTAAAACTCGCAGTCGTTGTTTCGGGAACATGCGTAAATACACTTGAGATAGATAGAGCTAATGGCTTGCATAAATAACAGGTTGAATGATCAAAACCGCGAACATTTGACCATTTGACCACTCAAAACCCTCTTTTGAAGGCACCCCAGAAATTACTTAGATTTTTCTTTTATATTTTATTTTTCAGATATCAGTCAGTTTTAACAGTGTGTCAATCATTCTGTTGTCAAGGTTACAAGGACGTTAACGGAACGTGCACGGCCACCAAAACAAGATAAATTGTTTTTAGATTTTGTTGGAAAGGAAATCAGTTCGAATATATTTCGATCAAATGCTTGAACAAAAACAAAAATCATACTCCAAAAGTATTTATTTCAAGGATTATGACAATGAGTGGATTAACCAACCGATGTCGTGCGCCACGCAGGGTATTCATAATGTTCAGTCCGGAATTTCCCATGGATGACAAGTCTTGTGTTTGTTAAAAACAGACAAAGGAAATGTGCTCATGGCTAAACATTGACAAAATAAACATGCAAATAATATGAGCACGTGGCGCAGTTGAATCAATTTAAACAAAAAATAAAACATATTTAATAGAATCGTATGTGGTCCCGTATTATCCAAGTGGGCGTATATGGACGCCATTTTAATGGTCCTAATTAAATTATAGTCTCGTTTTAACTATAAAAGGCATTTAATGGGGAAAGTATCTGGTGTAAATACTGTGTTGGTGTTAAGGAAAGTCTTTCTTGCACTCCGGCGCTAAAGACATTTCATATAGCCATTTCATATAGCCAATGACAGTTGGTGTAACAAACATTCCCTGGCATTATACCCTGGTCAATCAGGTCCGTCAGACTATGAATATTATAGGACTGGCTTTGGAAAGATTGAGCAACGATTACGTAGATTGAAACAATTGAAGAACGGTTTCTAATAACTAAATATTACATCGGAATGATTTTAGAACTTCATACTGTCGTATAATGTCAAAAAAGACAAGTTACAATATTCCTCTCATTACTAAAAGTAAGCAAAACCAACCGATCGTCGGAAGCAAACGTACTCAGTCGCTCAGAACTGCACGGTGGAACAGATTTTGAAGACAGCATTAATGCAGAACGCTTAAAGACTACAGACATTCAACACCTAATTCAAGGTGGCATGTGCTTGACAGTTTTGTGTTTTTTAACCGAAATTCATCCAAATCCAGTGAGATGGCTTCACGGTGTAATTCTATGGCAATGTGTCTAACTTACTACGCCCGTGGTTTATTGGCCAAATGAATAGTTCGCTCCAAGTTGGGCTTTCATACCTTTCGTTTAAATTAACAGATGAATTTTTAGTCGTGATTGTCATCTTACTTTATAAAATAGAAATATGTGTGACCCTAGCTGGTTAATCTCGTTTTATATACAAAATATTTATGACTGGTTAATCTCGTATTTATTTGTAATTGATTGGGTGTTAAATTCTATGATAACCAATCATAATTACTGTTAAGCAACAGTTATGCTGTTGCGTCAAGCAATGTGTGTGTGCGTGTTCAACTACCACCAAAACTATCACTGATTATCAACCCTTGTCAACTCCCCAGACAAACGAATGACGATAAGTGAATAATGTGTTCGCGTCCAATGCTCGTTTAATGTATATAGGCTATATTATCCAAGAGAGCTTTGATTGAATAACTATATTTGTGTGTACCTGTTTTGTCTTTAGTGTACTAAACTCATATTTATTTAAGATTAGGATATGTACATATATAAATAGTAGAGTTGTGATGCAGCTATGCGGGGTTTCACTGGAGCTCTTTTACTTTTAAAAGACGTCGCTTTCCGTACCAAGATACCTTTTAATAATATCCGGAAATACCTGTTTAAGGAGATATGACACAACGTCCCATAATTGTTCATCAAATAATGTTAATTTCAGTTTGACAATTACGTATCAAATGATGTTATTTTTTTATTTTGACAATTGCATAATGATTTCATAAAAATAATTCGTCTATTAAATGTAGTATTAAATGACATTAAATACCGTACCGTACTAATATGGACAATAATTTATTGTCAAATACAAAAAAATAAAACAGTATCCTATCTTATTGAAATTATGTTTTTTATCAACGGCTGACCTGGGGAACGAAGGCCGCTTTACCCTTTTTCTTGAATAAACCTTTCTTGAATTCGATGACGTCACTGGTCGATTCCTGCATTAACTGAGAAAGTACATCGCGATTTTCCGGCGCGGTTTCATTTGTGCCAACCGGAGGGCCGGACAAGGATAGCAGTCTAGTCAATCGGATTTGACGAAAAACTGAGGTACCGTGTATACATTATAAGAGTAGGCCGTAGTGACACTGCCCGGGCAAAATTTCCCCCCATCAAATGAGCTTAAGCAGGAAAAGTCCAGTAGTCTGTAGTTCCTGGGATTGAGAGTCCCCACTAATACCAAGAGTCCCGAAGCTATACATTTAATTAACAACTAGAGTACATATATCTACCAATTCCTGGTCTCAGACCTTTTGTACTGGAGATGCCAATTGCATTTTTGTCACGTACCCTGGACTACAAGGAAAGTTTGAAAATCCTATGTCCTTTTGTGGACTTTGACAAATCAAACAGGGTTTTCCGAATGGGGCACTGAAGACGGATATAGCCATACAGTGTGCTATGGGGGAGGGTTTGCCCTGGTAGCGGCACCATGGCCAACTCTGATATAGAATGTGTACATGGGACCTTGGGTTTTCATCCCCCAAAACGACTATATGTTATCCCTTGTCAGGCCCTCTGCCCTGCACCACTGTCAAGAGAGAACCACACCCGAAAGGGTCTTGATATATCTTGGGCTTAAAATATCCACTTACTAGACAAACACAATATGAATTCTAGAATGCAGACCTATTATTCCACATATTGTGTAAGACAACAACAACCTAAAAAGACTAGCGAAAAATCTGAATGGCCAAGACAAAAAAACACTTTATATGTCATATGAATACATATACATCTAACAAATGATATTGACTCTACAATGACTTCACTTCTTGAACGTGGCTTACATCAATCTCAAAAATACCCATTTTTGGCATTTAACCTTTATTGCAACTGAACAATATTTAAAATATTGGGTAAAAGGCAGGGTGATTACCACAGAAATGAAATGAAATGGGGTTTTACACGGTATTCTTCTGCACCAAACCTGGGCTAATGGAAGAGGGGCATACACCATAAAGTGTGCTATGAGGGAAATTTTGCCCAGGCAGCAGCGCTACGGCCTACTCTTATATCAAATTCAAACTGCCAAGTGATCTTTTACGCTCACGCCAATGTGTACACGGGACCTCGGTTTTTCGTCCCATCCACACACTAGGCAACTGTTCTTGTCAGGCCCTCCGTTCTGCATCACTGACAAGGGGGAACCATGCCGGAAGATTGCCCGAGAACTAAATCGATGTCATCTAAGAATATAAATTTTTAAGTTCAGCAAACTTTGTACATATTTTACATTGTGCTTAAAAAGCAGGGGGCATTAGTCAGGCACAGACGGTCAGATGTCCAAGATGGTGGGCGTATAAAAACAAAACAAATAGAATGTAAATGTTTTAATTAAAATGAGAACAAAATGGGAATAAAATGGGAATAAAATTATGAAATTAATTTATGAAATAGGAATTACGAAGATTTTGTGTTTTTATTTCTGAGTTTAACTTGTCGTACCATCTTAAGTATAACCTCAACAACATTGTGTGGTTGTTTATATAACATATGATGATCAGCACCATTAACCACTAAATGTTGAGCTGTGGGAAAATGTTTGGATATAAATTGTTGTTCAGCTTTGGCCCAAGCCTGAAATAAACAAATTGTCAGCCATTAGTAGATCTGTCGAGGACTTTGTCTGGGAGAGAATGGGGTTTAATATCCACTCTACACAAACTAGGTCAATTCAGATACGTTTAATTTTATTTTAATAATTTGCTTGTGTATATGGGGTCTTTATCAGTGGAAGGAAACCTGGACAAACCCACAAGGTTGGACAGGCGACCATACTCCTTGTTACTACAACCAAGGAATGGAAACCACACCAGTTGACTCAATGACAGACTATATGAACAGCGCTCACATGCTAACCATTTGGCCATTCCCCCTCCCTTCCAGGGCAGTGTATGGAGGAACACTGTAGCCACATTGTAATTAGCATACACTCATCATTAAATCAGAATGAAATGAAATGAAATGGGGTTTAATGTCCTACTGTTCTGCTCCTAACCTGGGCTAATGAAGACGTGCATTTTGCCCGGGCAGCAGCGCTACGGCCTACTTTTATATCGAATTCCAACAGCCAAGGTATCTTATACGTGTATGCCAATGTGTACACGGGAACTCAGGTTTTCGTCCCATCCGAACGAGTAGACAGCTGTCCTTGTCAGGCCCGCCGCCCTGCATCACTGACAATGTGTACACGGGAACTCAGGTTTTCGTCCCATCCGAACGAGTAGACAGCTGTCCTTGTCAGGCCTGCCGCCCTGCATCACTGACAAGGAGAAACCACGCCAGAAAATCTTGATGAACTCTCTTGGCCAATGCAGGGATCGAAGATTATTAAATTAAATATGACGATTAATTAAAGATGTATTAAAGGTTGTATAACTCACCTTGTTTAAGGAGCTGGGCATCTGTTCATCATAGTAATTACCAGTCATTATAGATACAGGTATTCTACTGGGTATTGTCTTTAATAATTTAGCTGTTCTAAAATAATAACCAATTAGTTAGTAGAATACAAACATGAAATACAATGATGTTTAATGTCCTTTTTTTCTGCACCAACAGTTCTAATCAAGGTGGGTATACATTTTTGGACTAACACATGGTTTAATTTCATTTCAATAATTCGCTTGCGCGTAGGGGTCTTTAGCAGTGGGAGGAAACTGGAGAAATCCCACAAGGTTGGACAGGCGAACTTACTCCTTGTCACGTACAGCCCGGGATTCGAAACCACACCATTTGACTCAATGACAGACTATATGACACATCCTTCACATACTAACCATTCGGTCATCCAACCCCCCTGTGCTGTGATGAAAATTCTGCCCAGACAGCTTATTCATATTTCTGATATTCCAACTGTCAAGGTCTCTTTTACATGCATGCCAACATGTACCTGCGAACTTGTTTTTTTGACCCATCTGAAGAACTACATGGTTTTCATTAAATTCTCTCCTCTACTAATACTGACAAAGGAATACAATTGGTACCAAGTCATAAACAATTAGTAAGTGGAATATTATCTGGTACTAAATCATAAATAATCAGTAAGTGGAATATAATCTGTTCTTTAAATGACATCTAGAAGCATGGATCACTATTCATAATAAAACACAACACGGTGACCGGTATGTGTTACGAAACGTCGTTATAAATTATAGAGAAGTAGTTATATCCATATATACCTTGTGTTGTGTTTTATTATGAATATAATCTGGTACTAAATCATAAATAATTAGTATGTGGAATTTAATTTTGAACCATAAGCAGTTAACCAGTTAACTCATCTTCAAATGATATTTTATAAACAAAAGAAATATCTATTTCTATAATTAAATCTTATTGACTTACATTTAGTCCTTTTTCTAGAGATCAGGCAAGTAGAAAGTGGATATTGGAGAAAAATAAAATTAAAGGGGCACAGTCTGAAATCTGTGAAGGTCTTGATAAGATGTACAGAGTTAAAGCTAGATCAAGCCTTCTATTGAAGATGTAAGTATTGGTGGTTTTATTCATGTACACAACTATACTTACTTTATTTGAGAAAATGTTTCGTTTATAAAATGATGTTCATCGACAACAGAACTTAAATGTTTAGGATGACATAATAAATGTTTCTGAAATCAAAAAAATAAATACATCTAGTTAAAATAAGTCAAAAAAAATACTTGTGATCCTATATAACATGTCCAAACTGCAGGGGAATATGTTTTTAATACAAAAGTGGGGTTTAACCTCCACTTGATAAAACTAGGTCATTTCGGGACTAACATATGGTTCAATTTTTATTCGCTTGCACATACAGGTCTTTAACAGGGGGAGGAAACCGAGGACCCGGAGAAAACCCACAAGGTTGATAATGCACTTCTAGAGAAGTTTTTTGACAATTCAAATGTTTCAAAATGAGCTGCCATTATGTGGCACAGTTCAAGAGCAATGAATGGATGAGCAGTCGTACTTATGGTTTTGAACCCTCTGACTTTGTACCGTTGATTACAGATTAAACATCCATAAGTGTATAAATGTGTTGTTATTGATGTGTTCCCATTTGAATATTGTTCACAATAAGAAGCAAAATAAATAAGATATGTTTACAGGATCATTTTGTTATACGAAAAACTAAGTGATGCGTTTTCTATGGAGCTCAGTATATTAACTCACTTGTCTATATTCTATATCTGGTGTTATCTATGAGTCTAATAATACAAATATTAACTCACTTGTCTATATATTCTATATCTAGTCTTATCTATGAGTCTAATAAAACACGTATTAACTCACTTGTCTATATTCTATATCTTGTGTTATCTATGAGTCTAATAAAACATGTATTAACTCACTTGTCTATATTCTATATCTTGTGTTATCTGTGAACCTGATAGTGGATGTTTTAAAACACCTATTATTAAAGCTAATCTAGTTAATCCTATAGCAGCTCCTAGTTGTAGCGTCTGGTATGTTGGGATTAATTGTCCAAACCTGAAAAATATACAAACATAAATATATGATAAAACAATAATGCACATCTGGCGCTTTTTCATGTTCATCTTTATAGCTAGAAATAAGGGGAGATAATGACAAGTTTGTGGATGACTATTTGGAAAAGTAAATAAACCATGCTTAATGTAAACAAAGCATGAAACTATGTAGATATATTAATTCAACAATCTAGATGGTTTTGTATTTAAATCACCAACTCGAATCAAACATATAAACAACGAACCAGTATTTGGCCCATAAACCTTCATCTTGTTCAAATAAGACATCAGATAATGGATTAATCAACACTAGACCACTCACATCACTGAAATACAAAATAATAACATTTCTTCTGAATGACATAGGGCCTGCTTGATTTGTCCACCGATAGGTGAGCCAGTTCCTACATGGTGTTTGTCGGTCAGGTTACTGTATCAAAGCATATCAAGTGACCCTGCTGATAAAAAATTGGCCGTCGGATAATATTATAATATTAAACTGGTTGCATGCCATGTTTTAATAAAATATAGTATTCATGAAAATATGTCTATCATTAAATCATTAGTGGTAATTAAATCATTAGTGGTAATATTTCCGAAAAAAATAAAATGACATATGAGCATCTGGTTTTACAAAGCTCCAAATCAACATCAAAGCATTTGGTTTAATTCTAACACTTTAATAACCGTGTTTGATGGCATTCCCAACTAACGTTAATTTTATCTTGTTTACATGTTCACCATCTTGCGTCAGTGATCGCTGCTGCCGACAAAGCGGCACATTCGGCATACACAGCAGTCAAACTTTTGTCGGCTTCCGGTTAAATCAAGTGACATCGCTGGGGAACCTGCCGAACCGTGGTCAGCCGGTATGGACAAATCAATCAGAGCCACTGTAAATTACAGAAACAAGACCCCCAGATTCGATAGCAACCAAGACGTCATAGCAAACTAGTCCAGAACATATTGGTAAAGGAAAATGAAGGGCATTTTCATATTTAAAGACATGTATGCTTAAAGATGCTTTATGTAAGATTTAGATAAAGAGCTGGTCGTTCTCGCTTTAATAGTTCAAAAGTAGATAATGCAAAATGAATATATTGAAAATTTCATTCAAATTGCTTTAATCTGATCCAAGTTATCACTATTTGTAATTTTAACAAACCTAAGTACTGATCTATTCAAGGCTTAGCATTGCTTCCAAACTCTTAAATTAAACCGTAATGGATTAACCCTTCAAATCTAGTTAAAATCTTGAGTATCTAATGGCATCAAGGGTTGATTATGGTCTTTATAAATACCTAATTAAAAGTTAAATATGGTTCTTATTTTGAAATTTGTGGTTCGTGGTTTGTTTTTCATCTACTTTCATCACAATGTGTTCACAAGACCTGAGGAGCTTTCGCAGCCAACACTGGAGCGAACCTAAGACCCCCTTGGTTAGTGAGTCTACCTACTGCGCCACCAAGATTCTCTTAAGTAACATAAGGAGGGGAGGTAAAAAAAATCAAATCCCACATTTCATTCCATCCTTTAAGCGCCACAAAAAATTATTTGAACAGTATTCTTCACAACTTGACTCTTTTACCAAACGTCGTTGGTTTTCTCCAGGTCCTTTGGTTTGCTCCTATTGCTGAATTATTAAAATAAATTCAACCATGTTAGTCCTGAAAATGCTTTAGTTTGTGTTAAGTGGATGTAAAACCCCATTTCTCTCTCTCTATTTACCATATTTACCTTTCAAAAATTTGAGTGTAGAATTGAGCAACAGTAGCACCAAGTTCTGCTCCAACAAGAATAAAAGGGTGGGGCTGTTGACTACTACTGGTGATCAATCGCTTTAAATCAGCTGCCATTCTACAAAAAAATCAAATCCTTAAATATGAGGGTGCCAACAATGGTGAAATTTTACATCATAACCTAATCATGGATATAAATAATTAAACTATTCTTATATATCTAGTTGGTATTCTAACACAGAAAATAATGATGTCATAATGGGAACTATATGTAAGAGCACATTTTGTGTTTAGGTTGATTGATTATTGGACCAAAATATGTTTTGATAGTTTACAGACAGAAAGTCTCTGTTCCTATTTTGATTTGAAATTTTGTGCCTTTGAAATTCAAATCGAATATGACAATTAATTAATTGCTGTTTTTCTTTCTTCTAGAAATTGATAATGCCCCTTTAAAATACAATAATTCAATTGGAATGATATCAAAATACTGACCATTGTTTTAAAAGCATAATTTATTATCAGTTCTGGTGCTAAAACTGTACAAAATTGGACTAAATCTTGAAGGTGTTTGACTAATGTAATAATGTTTTATATCTTAATGGTGTTTGAATTATTATAATGTAAATCTTAAATGGGTTTGCCTTAATACAAGGTACAATTTTATGGACGTCGCTTAGTATGAAACTCAGTAATTGTGTATCCATAAACTTGTACCTTGTGTTAATATATTCAATTATCACCCAATAGCACATTTGACAGTAGATATCGCTTGTGTGATAAACTACATAATCTACTGAGATATATCTCCTTAGGAGACTGTTTTTATTTAATTGAACTTGAAGGAAATACTGGGTCAATATTGTTTTTATTTAATTGACCTTGAAGGAAATACTGGGTCAATATATAGGACTTTGCAATAGGTAAACTGCTGTCAAAAAATGATGTATCACTACACAGTAATGTAATCTGATTCAGTAAAAGTGAAATCTATACCAAAGAATTATATTTATTAATTTGTGCATGTAAGAAAGGATTGGGTGATAAATAAAATTTCCTATGAGACTTTTTTGATATCAAAACAGACCCATAGGAGATTATCTATTTACTAAAAGCCAATCAAAGAAGGGTTTGACTTGCTATAATGTATATCTTGAAGGGGTTTGACTTATAATAATGTATATTTTAACTAACCTTTCTACTGTAAACGGCTGACCAGACCTTGTTTCATTAATTCTACTTTCATTCTAAATAAACAAAATGGAGTAAAGTCAAGGAGTTTTTTTCAACAAAATGGTGTAAAGCCGAGGATGATGACGTGCATTTAATACTACAGTGTGTGTAAGAAAAAAGAGAGAGAGAAATTGGGTTTAACATCCACTAGACACAAAGTAGGTCATTTCGGGACTAGCATAATATTCAATTTTATTTCATTAATTTGCTAGGGTAGGGTCTTTAATAAGAAACCGGAGGACCTAGCGAAACCTCATGCGGTTGGACAACTGACCCTACTCTTTGTCACGTACAAGCGGGGCATCAAAACTACATCACTTGACTAAATGACAGATCTTATGATTCAACGTGCCGAAGTTGGGATTTGATGCTTTGGAACTTACCATGGATGGTCTTTCACTGAAACCTACACCAGCTCTATCATATATACACACCTGAAAATATTTAACTCACAAATTAAAAATCAGATTTTAACTCACAGTTGTAACTCACAAATTATAAATCAGATTTTAACACACAGATTTAACTCACAAATTATAAATTAGATTTTAGCAAGTTGTTTAAGTGGCATTAAGTTGCATTGGTTTATACCTCACACCATTCAGAAAAAGTCAATGATAACAACTCTTCCAGATCCTAGTGTAGTAAAGACAAGTAAAACAATATTTTGAAATAAAAACGAAACGAAATAAGATCTGTGTTTTATTCAGGTTGATGATTTTATCAGCTTTTTAACATATATAATTTGTCAGTGAGCTGTTGGTGGGAAATTAAGGGTAATGAAATAAATGCACTGCCCATTAAAATTCCAAAATTCTTGTGATAAACACTAATGAGTTGAGTTTGCTAGTACCATACCTTGGTATGTTTGGCTATATCTGGCCAGACCCTTGACCATACATCTGAAGTCATTCCAGTTGGTGAATCTAATACAACTGTAATATCAAAAAAGATAGGTTGCCAGACAATGAAACATATGCCTACAGCAGCTCAGTCGTCCGAGCAGTCAACAAGAGTTGTCACATATTTTTTCTATTGTTAATAATGAAACATTTATAATACACTAACAACTCCTTAAGTAATTATCAGAAAATCATTAGAATTGGCTTATTTTTTAGTTCTGCCCCTTGCTAACGTTTAATATACGAAACATTTAATATCATGGATTTAGCTGTTCAAGATATCAAAATTCATAGAAAATCAATATACTTGTTCGTCTCAAGACCTTTAAACTCTTTGTATCAATCTAAAGTCAATCGGATGATAACTTTGGTCTCTAGAGAATCCACAAGATTTTTCAATGAGATCAAGCGCAATAACTCTGGTAGTAATCATCTGAAATCATTGAAAATCAAAAGGCTTCTTCGTTTCATGACTTTAAACACTGTGTATAAATTTAAAGTCAATCGGATATTAACATTAGCCCCTAGAGCATCCACAAGATATTTCAAAGTGATCAAGGGCTATAACTCTTGCAGTAACTATCAGAAATTGCTTTCTTCCTCATCTTACTAATGTAAACAACATATATCAATTTCAAAACAATCAGATGATAAATGTAGTCTGTAGAGTGTTCACAAGAAATTGTGGACGACAGACGGGGTGACAGCAATATACAACAACATTTCCAATGTGGGCGTACAAAAACTAAACTTAATTCACACAAAACAAAATTAAATTTGTAATCTAACTTTTAAAGAAAAATCATTAAGGAAATAAACGATTAGTATGAGAAATCCTTATCAACTTATCATCAACATTAGATGTCTATACCAAACCAGATTCAATATGAAATCAAAGGTTTAACCGTTTAACATCCTACTGTTCTGTTGAACCAAAGTACTGAAAACAGACACACGCCATGCAGTGTGCTGTGAGGAAAATTTTGCTTTGACAGCGGCGCTACTCTTTTTTAGATTCCTGGGAACTGTAAAGGGCTGCATATGGCATACACAAGATGCACAGAGGCTTAATGAAACAGTATATATATATTATACATTTGGCACACAGCCTAAACTGCTCATAATAGAGTCCAAGAGATTCAGCCTTTACCAACAAATTATGGTTGAATACAAATATTTTATACTTGGGTAGATATATTTGGTTAGTCATCTAGTAAAGGCAAGATGAGATTAGACAACTGTTTAAGATCACAGCGAGTAGTCATCTTGTAGTGACTGACCAACTAGTGAATCAATGAAAGAGTCAGGAATATCCTGAGTAGTGTCAATACAAATAAGTTCAGTATAAGAGAGACAGAATTGATCAAGGGAGATAATCAATTTCTTGTATGGAACACTAACCTGTAGGAGAACCTTCTCCTTTACACATCATAAACAGTTTCTGACCCCAACCAATATCATACATTTCACCTACAAATGAAAAATAGCAAAAACATCCATAACAAATTGATCAAGGATGATAACTCACACAGTAATTATTTGTAAATTGTCCAAAATTAATTGATTTCTTTTGTGTCCCCAACATTCTTCAAACTGACTAAGGACGATAACTCTAACAGTAATTATAAGAAATTGTTAATAGGATTTGTGGATTTGTTATCTCATGAACATGAACACTGTGTATAAGTCCAGTTCAAATTCATATGGCGGTTGTTGGTCTGTATCCTAGCCTGGACCAAAAAGTACTAATCTGATTTATCAAGCCCAGTTCTCCCTTGGTGCATGTTTAGGCGATTTGGAAAAGAAGAAAAACTTAGGTCCTGTACACATTGATTATTAATGGCAGTTGAAGAATGGATCAAAAAAAGAGAAAGATACCAAAAAGAGGTTTAACGTCCACTCCACAAGACACAAGATCAAGGAATATAAATTACCTGCTGGCTGAAGTTCTGTCATTTCTTTTTGAAGTGATGCATAATTCAAAAATGGTGGCACAAGAATTAAGAGAAACAAATATTTCACTTTACTGCAGCATCTTCCAATAAATTTCCTGGTACCGCCATTTTTAATTTCTACTTTCTACAAAAAAAGAGAGAAAAATTAGGCAATCCAGACAGTGGACACAAAAGTCAACCAATATCCCATTTAGACATGTTTGTTTGACCTCAAATGTTATAAATATTTTTAGTTAAGACATTCATTCACATGACAACACCATAATTGGATGGTTGTGATTTTGAAGGGATTGAAATATGTTTGCTGTTAAATAATTTACTTCAAAAATGGATAACTAATTAGACATTGTTTATTATAGTAACAACGGTCAGTAGCAATAAAAGTGGAGACTATGCTATTCTTCAAACATTCATTAGTTTGTTCAGAATGAAGTCATCTGACTGAAAATGTCTTCAGTGTAGTGTCGAGTTGAATAAATTAATTTTTTGAAAAATATGGAAATGGATACAAAAAGATGTAATTAGAATTTTCACAATTTGGTCTAATGTCTAAGGGTAATAATTTGCCATTGGGCAAGCTGACAACCTGGCCAGTCTGCCACTGATGACAACAGACAGAGAGAGAGAGAGAAAATGGGTTTAACGTCCACTCAAGACAAACTAGGTCATTTCAGGACGAACACATTATCAATGTTTATCTAAATAATTCGCTTGCGCGTAGGGGTCTTTAGCAGTGGGAGGAAACCGGAGGATCCTAACCATTCGCCCCCCCCCCCCAACTGATGACAATCTTGTCAAATATTCTGGTCTTCAACTATTACAACTTAAAGGGACTATTCCACTGAAAGACAATAAATTATACCTGTACAATCTGGGGCCATAATCCAGAAAGTTATGGTCTGAATGCACAAATATCAAAAGGGGCTGAGATGTTTGGAATATAAAGATATGTTTTGAGTTTCATCAAAACTGGATTAACAAGCCAACAGTGAGGCTGATGTCCCCCGCCGAAATCCCAAAATAAATAGATGACACATATTAATTAATCGCCCATTTTTTTTTTTCAAACGTATCGAGAAATCACACTGTACACGAAGTGTCATCCAAAAGTGTTTTATAAAGAAAAATGCTATAACCGACGAGAAAAATGAAAATGTACCCTAGTTAGGGGGACCCTAAAGGCAGACAAAAGGGCCCCCACGCTTGACAAAAGGGCCCCTCTGGCCAAGGGAAAGGGCCCTCGTGTCCGAGTCAATCGTTTCTATACACTGTTACTGTCGAATCCATTACTGAATGAGAATGAAGTCATTGTATTGGCATAAAAATCACCAATCAAGATGAACCTAAGTTATCTAAAGTTATCTTGTCCTAAGGTATCAACCAATCAAATTGCTTATCTCTGCCTACCCTACCAAGAAAATGCTCATCTTCGAACTCCATCAAGGCATTGGCCTAATAAGCATACACACCAATTTTGAACATTTTAACTCAATTCGAAGGAGAGTTATTGTGTTCCAAAGTCTCGGCAAATCAAATTGCTTATCGCTCTGCTTACCCTGAGCAGAAAATGCTCATTATAGATCTTAGTCAAGGTATTACTGTAATGAAACTATACATCAAGTTTCATCACTCTCACTTAATTAAAACTAAAGTTATCGTGTCCCAAAGCATCAACCAATCAAATTGCTTATTTCTGCTTACCCTGAGCGGAAAATGCTCATCTTCGGATTCCATCACGGCATTGACCTAATAAGCATATACACCAAGTTTGAACATTTTAACTCAATTAGAAGGGGAGTTATTGTGTTCCAAAGTCTCAACCAATCAAATTGCGTATCGCCTTGCTTACCCTGAGCAGAAAATGCTCATTATCGAACTTAGTCAAGATATTACTGTAATGAAACTATACACCAAGTTTCATCACTCTCACTTAATTAGAACTAAAGTTATCGTGTCCCAAAGCATCAACCAATCAAATTGCTTATCTCAGCTTACCCTAAGCGGAAAATGCTCATCTTCGAACTCCATCAAGGCATTGCCCTAATAAGCATATACACCAAGTTTGAACATTTTAACTCAATTAGAAGGAGAGTTTTTGTGTTCCAAAGTCTCGACCAATCAAATTGCGTATCGCTCTGCTTACCCTGAGCAGAAAATGCTCATTATCGAACTTAGTCAAGGTATTACTGTAATGAAACTGTACACCAAGTTTCATCAATCTCACTTAATTAGAACTAAAGTTATCGTGTCCCAAAGCATCAACCAACGAAATTGCTTATCTCTGCTTACCCTAAGCGCAAAATGCTCATCTTCGAACTCCACCAAGGCATTGCCCTAATAAACACATACACCAAGTTTGAACAATCTAGCTCAATTGTGCCTGTAGAGGCGCCTTAATCTTTGAATAACAAATTTGCATACAAAGAGCAGCCATTTTGTCGAGGGGTTTCATTTCAATGTGGGCGTATAAAAATGATATAGAATTCCATTCCGGTTTCAACCAAAACTTCGTCATCGACAACAACTTTAGATTTTTGGTGTAGACTCTAATTTACGTCTTCTGTTTCGAGCTTAACCCTAATTTCAAAATGTCATCGAGAATGCTATGTTGAGTTCAGAGTGACTATTTCGGTGTGGTGAAAGCCTTCAGTACTTTCTGTTGCACTGCCTATTGAGATCTAATCTAATTGGCATCAAATAAATAATTATATTATGTATTCCTTTTCTTTTCTTTTTTATTAAACTATTATAGGAAGACCGGCCATCTTTTTATCTAAGACTATCAGTGTACTGTTTCAAATCATTTATAAAATTATAGAATATAAACAAATTTGAAAGAACTCCTTTTCGTTTGATAACATTCATGTGTGTAATTCAATTAGATGTATTCATAATCCTTGAGTGGCATTTAATGATTGGACACATTAGGGGAATATAACACAATTTATAAAAAGAGCGGGAGAGAAATGGGCTTTAACGTCCACTCGACACAAACTAAGTCATTTTGGGACTAACATGTGATTTAATTTTATTTCAATGATTCGCTTGAGCGTAGGCGTTTTTAGCAGTGGAAGGACGTGGAGAAAACCCACAAGATTGGACAGGCGACCCTACTCCTTGTCACGTACAACCAGGGATTCGAAACCACGCCAGTTGACTCAATGATAGGCGTTATGATACAGCATGCACGTGCTAACCATTCAGCCATCCAACCTCCCAATTTATATGGAAAACAATCACTGCTTTATATACATATTGGGTGATGTTTCCTCAATCATTCTGTTATTGTTATCAAATTGCCGCCTTGTGGGACACGCCCTCTACATTGGGAATCACTACCTTACAGCTTTTGACATTATGGAAAATATATTTTAACTTACATAGTCTGTTATTCACGTAGTACTATGAAGTTACATGTACTTTTGATAACAAGCACAAATATAGAACAAAGAGAAGCCATAGATTGTCAAATCATGAAACAAATCTATCTTATAAATTCCAATAACATTTCTGTTACATCTTTCTTGTAAACATATATTTCATTTTATCCAGTCCATAAGGAATGCTAGCCTTCAATATTGACTGGATTAGAATTATATATGCTACTTAAAGCCCCAATAACACTCTTGTTGGAATTGAATAATATGTCCCAAACTTTATTCTGGTCAACAAATTGTATTATTTTACAATATTCAAATAAATTGATGATACAAATTTCATCGTAACACACCTAATTTAAAAAATTGGAAAAATTCAACTACATGATTTGAAAAGGTTAACGTAACCCTTTTCAAATGTGACTTGGATTTTAAAATATTTTCGAACCCTCTGGACAAGTAAAATATGATGTAATGGATAATTTACACAACAGGTAGGACACATAAACATTGGGTACTTAGAATAAGACTATCATTTATTTTCGAGAGCTGCCAAGCCAGCAAGAGTGTTATTGTCCCTTTAATTAATGCTCATTGCTAATTAAATCAAAAATTGGATAATCGAGACTACATGTATGCTTTATATCGTACTGACTTTAGTAACGATGATTGAGGCTAAGCTGAAATGTCAATCGCTTTAATCTCGGTTCTTAGTCGATCAATTTGACAGAAATTTTCAGCAAATTACCTTTACATTATCTAGTTTTTAGCTAGTATAATGCAAACTGCCAACTCTTTATCTAATGTCCCATAATGTATCTTAAACTATTGACAATATTATTTTTGACCCCATAACCATTCTAAAGTTTTACTATCTTCTTCGTTCTGTTGCCATCACCTAAAACCGTGCCACAGTGGCTCGGTGTGTAAGACGTTGGCTCATTATTCAGGATCCAGTTCCCTCTTGTCTGAGACAAGGAAAAGTGTTGGAAGGGAAGAAAAACTTAGGTCCTGTCTACATGTTGCTTTGCATGCTAAAGATCCCTTGGCAGTGGGAATTCGATGTAAGAGTAGTGCCAATGTAAACGCAATAACTCCCGCAGAGCACTCTTTGTTTTTCTCTGGGAAAACTCTTAATAGGTCTTAAATCGGTTCCTGATCTCCACCCCCAGTAGTTCCTGATTGGCTGGATTTGTTTGAAGGAAATGCTGCCGACATCTTGACAATTAGGTATCAGTTCGTTGCATGAGTTACATTTAATGATCCTTTGAACATTATTTTACATCTTGCAAATCAAAAGTTTTTTCGAAAACAGCCAATTTGATGATTTACCGGGAACTATTTTTAGCACACTCTGTGAGTGCTTACTCAGTGCTACCGTGTTGTCTATGTGGATTATGTTTATACATGAAAGCAAAATGTACTCTAGATTTACATCTATTACCTTTTGTCAATTAAATTTTGAGCCTTAAAGTAGCAAAGTCTCTAACTCAATATCATCCAAAGTCTCACACCTTGAAAACACAAATTATTTGTCAATTCAAATCATTATCGATGTTGTTATCTTACCTCGAAAAAGGTAGACATCTGATATCCAATATTTAAGACAAAATAAACATTTTACCAAAGCGTATTTCAGCACCATTTGTAACAAGTGACCAAAAAGAACGAGGCTAGAAATATTCCACAACTTATGTCAAACGTCGACGCCATAACTTATCTGGAGAGCATGTGCAATAGACTGGAATAACCAGATGATAGAAATTTCTATTCGGTTGCTGGACATAACTGATTTGAAATTAAGAGTCAAAACGAAACCAATTGTATGTGAATCAGTTTGTTACATTATTATATGTTGCGACACATATGGGTCAATTTCTAGGTCTCAAATATTATCGATTTAGCTCCTTTAAGAGTTGTACATGTATCTGCCTGATTTAAGTCTTTATTTTGGCTTCAAATGTTAAATAACTTCTTCACATGCCAAGCTTATAATCAACTCTCTTGATCATCGCATTTAAATGGATTTAAACATCAGCGATATTTAAAAACCTACTGATAAATCTCATTTGACAAGTACTGTTGCGACGATAACGACAGTAATAAGTCTTCTCAGAATAAAGTAATTTAAAAGAAATTGTTAAATTAATTTTCCATTATACATAATGAATCTTTTATATGTAATTACCAAAGACTTTGCAATCAAATTTGGCCATCAAAATATTTTGATGCCGCTGGCGTCTATTTTGATGTCGCTGAGGTAACTGAAGTACTAAGTAGTTGTTCTATATAAGCCATATTATAATATATATTGTCATAAACACAACTCCGGTATAGAGTTTTTGTATCCATAACCATTGATGGCAAATTGTTCCAATTTGTTGAGAATCATTAAAATTAATTGGTTTCTTTTGACAGCATTTCAAAATTGTCTGTCAAGAATAGAAATGAGTGTCAGTAAATCCGATTACAATTGTTTGAGTAATTAAAGCCCCAATAACACTCTTGTTGTAATTGAATAATATGTCCCAATCTTTATTCTGGCCAACAAATTGTATTATTTTACAACATTCAAATTAATTGATGATACAAATTTCATCTTAACACACCTAATTTAAAGAATTGGAAAAATTCAACTACATGATTTGAAAAGGTTAACGTAAACCTTTTTAAATGTGACTTGGATTTTAAAATATTTTCGAGCCCTCTGAACAAGTAAAATATGATGTAATAGATAATTTACACAACAGGTAGGGCAAATAAACATCTAGTACTTAGAATAAGACTATTATTTATTTTCTAGAGCTGCCAAGCCAGCAAGAGTGTTATTGTCCCTTTAACCGAGATGCATCTTTGTAATATATTTCAAACTAACAGGATAAATCATTATCATTATACTAATGATAAAATAATAAACTAAGGCCATATAAATAATATATTCTGATTATCAGATAACCCTGCGTCACTTAAAAAACGGCAGCATGATCTGTTCTTACTTCTAATAAATAAAAACAGTGTCAATGGTTAATGTTTTACCCCAGTTACAAGAAGTAAATGACTACTATATCTGGATGAATCCTGAAATGTGGCATAGACTTACTTATCAAGTACATAACCCTGACAATCATAAATGAGACATGGGGCATAGACTCATTTATCAAGTACATAAACCAGACACTCCTATTCAACACAATGATAGGGGTAGGGGTCATGTTGGCTAAGTGGGTAACATGCTGGTTCGCTAGTCTAGAGGTCAGGTGATTCGCGCATTGACCAAGAAAATTCTACAGGATTTTCCGACATGATTCCCCCCCCCCATGTCGGTGATGCAGGATGGAGCGCATGACAAGGACAGTTGTCTTTTCATTTGGATGAGACGAAAAACCTAGGTTCCGTGTACATATTAGCGTGCACATAAAAGATCCATTGATGATTGGAATTTGATATAAGAGCAGGCCGTAGTGATGTTATCCAGACAACATGTCCCGCATAGCATACTGTATGGAATATGCTTGTCTCTATCAGCCTAGTTTGAAGAACAGGAAGATGTTTAACTTCATTTCATTTCATATGTCCCATGATGAGATAAATGTGGTGCCTTAAAGTCATTTAGCCCAGTAGTTACTCTTTGGCAAAATAAAAAAAAACAAAAATAGTAACCTTCCTCCCGCATCAGTCTTTTGGTAAGGATTGTGTCAGAATCAGAATACTCTTTTGTATGGCCTAAATACAATATTTGATAACAAACTGTCTGCCATTACCAATATCATTTTGTACTGTAGTCATTAACTATGTAACAATATACATGTTATTTCTCATTCTGCACACAGAAAACAATCTTCTATATTTCAAGAATATAACCAACAGTTAATATCCGGTCATCCCATATCATGATGTGTGGCCAGTGTTGGGAATCCACCCCCTCAAAATGACCGACATTTTAAGGCATAAATCAACAATTTGAATCGAAAACACTAAGTACATTTCGAGAATTCTGAGAGGTATATATTCTGCTTTTATTTAATAAAATTGAAAAGATTTAATTACACTAATCTTTTTGTGTATAACAGGTCTAGATATAAATTACAAAACAGTGTAGGGTCATTCCATGTCAAGTGGGTCAATTTTTGAACAGTTTCTAGTTTTTACATGTACAGTAGCATTTATTTTTTCCCGATGTTTTAATGTGGGTAGATTTCCTGAATTTCTGAAAATTGACCTACTTGATTTGGAATGACCCTTTACTGTTTTGTAATTCAGCCTTACTTTCGTCCACATCCAGACCTGTTATACATAATAAGATTACTGTAATTACATCTTTTCAATTTTATTAAATGAAAGCAGAATATATACCTCTCAAAATATACTTAGTGTTTTGATTCAAATCATTGATTTATGACTTAAATGGTGGTCAACTAGCTTAGTGTCATTTCTCAACTCGACACAAACTAGGTCATTTCGGGACTAACATATGATCTAATTTTATTTCAATAAATTGCTTGTGCGTAGGGGTCTTTAGCATTGGGAGGAAACCGGAGGACCTGGAGTAAACCTACGATATTGGACAGGCGACACTACTCCTTATCACGTACAACCGGGGATTCGAAACCACGCTAGTTGACTCAATGACACTTGACAGTCTTTATGGTACAGCACGCATGGGCTATAACCAGCTAACTATTCAGCCATTCCCCCCCCCCCCGTTTCTCAAGAGGAGCTTATTGTTGACATACAGTGCAAGTTTAGTACCATTATTTTTTCCACCTAATGTACGATTTGTGAAAGTCAACACTTCCTGTTACAGATATCTTAATCATCCGAATCTCATTCATTTTTATACGCAAAGCCTGGGTCATTGACTGAAATAAAATGAGGTTGAATGTCGTACTTTGCTGCTTCAACCGGTCTAATAACAAAGAGAAGCATTCGCTAATGGTTACGATAAATACACAGATCTTGTAAATGCTACATATGAAATGGGGTAAAAAGTCCAACTCTTCTGCACCTAACCTGGGCTAATGAAGACGGGCATACACCATACAGTGCATGTGATATAAGGGAAATTTTGCTCAGGCAACGGCGCTACGGCCTACTCTTAAATCAAATTCCAACTGCCAAGGGATCTTTTATGTGTACGCCAATGTGTACACAGGACCTCAGTTTTTCATCCCATCCGAACGACTAGACAGCTGTCCTTGTCAGGCTTTGCTTCTTAACGCTCAGTGATGATTTAATCCAAAAATCAATAATCAAGACTATGTTTTTATATCCTACTGACTTAACTAATGATGACTAAGGCAGAAAAATCAAAAAATAACATTTAGGTTCAGAGTGGATCAATTTGACTGAAATTTTCTGCAAATTCCCTTAACATTATCTAGTTTTTACCAATTATAGTAAGAACTGCCATCTCTTTATCTAATCTTCCATAATGTTCCTTTAATGATTGAAATTCAGCTTCCTTGTGGTTTTTGATGCTATTTGTAGTTACAATGTTATTTCAAATTAATTTTTTATTATTCATTTTCTTTTATTTTATAAAACTGAAATTTTTAGCAAATTGCCTTTCCCCTATATAGTTTTTAACTATTATAGGGAGAACGGCGAACTCGTTATCTAATCTCCCTTAATGTATCTTTAAATCCAGTGAAAAGTTGACACATAAAATTGCATAGAGAGTTGATTATGGTCTTAAAACATGTAAGTTAATTAATGTGTAAGTTATATAACATTGCAGGCCTAAAGAAAGATCTGCAATAGGCAGATTTAGCTCTTGCATAATGTATGTTTACTGTTACTTTCAATGTTACATGTGCCTGTCTAAATGACCTGGTAACTGGCCATAGATTTAACCAAAACACTTTGTAATTACCCAAAACAACCTGTATTTCATATACTTGAAGCAATGGCCCGAGAAATCCCTCTCCGGCCATTGCTGGATTAGCTTCTGATTCTTGAACTTTTGCAGGAGTGTGTCTATTTTTCCAGTTCAATCAAAGCTATCACTTGAGTATAGCCACATGACAGTCCTTCGTTTAATCTGTTTCTTCCCTAAAACTTTGGACAGTTATTTAAGGTATTAAAAACGGTGAAAGTATGTTCGTTTCCAAACAGAATTGTTTACATTTTAATCAATTTGATAGCCTTGTTTGTCACGCAATTAGTTTTACTGCAATATTTTGCTAAGCACTGGTTAATTGGGCATAATAAAATCATGAGCCATGACGTAACGTTATGTAAACATGTTTGGTCCAATTTGGTGCTTTGTTTTAAAGAAAAAGCCTTTGTAATGCTGTCAGCTACTGGTTGTTAATGGGACTACTGACCAATCATAATTTAGAACAAGAACGTTCACTCTTTACAGCAGTGAGTAGTGGGATTAGCTCTAATCAAACGAAACACTGCACGGAGTATGCCTGTATTTTGACTTAACAATCCATTTTCCATGTTACAGGCATCTGTGATTTAAATGCTCTGTATTTGAATAAACCACTGCATTTATTGGATTTTTTTTATGTCTCTTTGAATGTAGATGATTAATATTCCATAAACTTTCTTCAATAGCTCTGAGAATAAATGGGAAAGATCAAAACAAGAAAGACAATTTACTCTTATTGTAGTGGGTAATGGTCATTTCATCCCAAAACCATTCATCCGGGGCTGTTTCATCCCAACCAATTTTTTAATAGGGTTGTTTCATAACCTATGTTATTGTACAAAACATTTAATTAACAATACATTATGGGAGATTATATAAGGAGCTGGCAGTTCTTACTATAATAGTTAAAGATAGGTTGCCAGGCAACGAAACATACGCCCACAGCAGCTAAATCGTCCAGGCAGTCAACAAGGGTTGTCGCATATTTTTACTTTTTTTGGGAATGAAACATTTGTTATACACTAAAATCTGATTAAGAGTAACAACTCATTTTGTAATTATCTGAAAATCATTAGAATTTGTTTGCTTTTTATAAAGTTTTGCCCCACGCTAACAATTAGTATAGGAAACATTTAACATCATGGATTTAGCTGTTCAGTTATCAAAATTCATTGAAAATCAAAATACTTGTTCGTTTCAACACCTTAAACTCTGTGTATCAATCTGAAGTCAATCGGATGATAAGTTTGGCATCTATAGCATCACAAGGTTTTTTGAAGTGATCAAGGGAGATAACTTTGGAAGTAATTATTTGAAATCGCTGAAAATCAGTAGGCTTCTTTGTCTCATGACCTTAAACAGTGTGTGTAAATTTAAAGTCAATCAGATATTAACTTTGGCCTCTAGAGAGTCCACAGGATTTTTTGATGTGATCAAGGGCCATAACTCTGGCAATAATTATCAGAGATCGCTGAAAATCAATAGGCATCTTCGTCTCATGACCTTAAACACTGTGTATAAATTTAAAGTCAATCAGATATTAACTTTGGCCTCTAGAGCATCCACAAGAATTTTTTAAGTGATCAAGGGACACAACTCTGGCACTAATTATCAGAAATCGCTGAAAATCAATAGGCTTCTTCGTCTCATGACCTTAAACACTGTGTATAAATTTGAAGTCAATCGGACATCATCTTTGTCCTCTAGAGCATCCACAAGATTTTTTGAAGTGATCAAGGGCCATAACTCTGGCACTAATTATCAGAAATCCGTGAAAATCAATAGGATTCTTCGTCTTATGACCTTAAACACTGTGTATAAATTTAAAGTCAATCGGATATTAACTTTAGCCTCTCGAGCATTCACAAGATTTTTCAAAGTGATCAAGAGTCATAACTCTGGCAGTAATTATCGGATATTGCTGAAAATCAATAGGCTTCTTCGTATTACGACCTTGAACACTGTGTATAAATTTAATAATAATAATAATAATAATGTGAGTTTTTATTAAGCGCTCATTCCATTACGTAAAGTAATGCTCATGGCGCATATTTGGCTCTCCACTCTCAGACTGAGTCTATCTTAATAATTTAATCATAGGCTGTTAAAAATAGGTGTGTCTTTAACTGTGACTTAAAACGTTCTAGACTTTTTGAGTTCCTAATGTTGTATGGTAACGAGTTCCATAATTGGGGCGCACAGTGAGAAAAACATCGGTGTCCAAATGATTTCAGCCTGAAAGTTAAAACTGCAAGTTTTTGTTCATTTTGGGATCTTAAAGATCTGGATGGCGCATATGGAGAGATGTTTGATGATAGGTAAATAGGTGCAGCTCCCCGTAGACATTTAAAGGTAATACACATTAACTTGAACTGAATCCTGCTCTCTACTGGTAGCCAATGCAGGTCTTTCAAGTGTGGAGTGATATGACAGTTTCTTCTGCTAAGAGACACAATTCTGGCAGCTGTATTTTGTACAAGTTGTAATTTAGAAATAAGGCTCTTGTTTATCCCGAAAAGTAAGCTGTAACAATAATCTAGCCTTGAAAGTATTAAAGAGCGGACTAATGCGTGGGCAGATTCTCTCGATATCAAGTGGCGTATTTGACGTATTGATCGTTAGTGGAAATAGCAAATTCTGCATAGCTGGTTAACCTGACTTTCCATACTTAATTCCGAATCCAAATACACCCCAAGATCCTTGACACAATCAACAATTTCGATTGAAGAATCCGCAATCATTAATGATGTTTGATTAATGACTTTGAGCTGATGTCTAGTTCCACACAGCATGACTTCTGTTTTATCGGTGTTAAGCTTTAACATATTGTCAGTCATCCAAGATTTAATATCAATACAACAGTTTGTTGTTCTTTGAAATGATTCCATATGATCACGAGCTTTAAACTTGTCGATTAACTGTGTATCATCCGCATAAAAAAGGTATTGGAGATTGGGACGATTTAGAATATTTGCTACACTCACAGAGTAGAGGGCAAACAGCACTGGTCCCAGGACCGAACCTTGGGGAACACCGTTCGTCAGTGTTATGGGATCAGAATTGGTATTTAAGACCTGGACAATTTGTGAACGACCAGTGAGATATGTGACAAACCACGAGAGAGCTGTATGTTCAATACCAAATTCTATGTTCAATTTACGGAGAAGTATAGTTGGATCGACAGTGTCAAATGCTGCTGATAGGTCGAGGAGTACAAGAGAGCAACAGTTACCCTCATCTATAGCTGATCTGATCACATTGACAACATGTAGAAGAGCAGTCTCAGTGGAATGATTTTCTCTATAGGCAGATTGAAAATCGTCCAGTAGTGCGTTGTGGAATAGATGCTCTTTTAATCTTCTGTCAACTGCCTTTTCAAGAATTTTAGACACAAATGACAAATTTGAAACGGGGCGATAGTTTTTATAAATTTCAGAGTCTAATGTTGGTTTTTTAAGTAATGGCTTTACTATCGCTGTTTTAAATACCTCTGGAAAAGATCCTGAAAGTAAACTCTTGTTAATAAGTAAGGTGATAACAGGAAGTAGAACATCAAGGAATTTTAATACAATTGAAGTTGGTATAGGATCTGATGAACATGTAGATGCCTTAGCGGATTGAATAATGTTAAAGATCTCATCTTCTGTGAAGGGTTTTAGCTCACAAAGTGTATCGCCAGTGAATTCAGAAGGCACATCATTTACAACCCCTGTTTGAGTACTACCAAGTTCTTTCTTGATTTTATCAATCTTTTCAATAAAGAACTGGTTGAAAGAATCGGCAAGATCTTTTGGTGTTTCATGAGATGGTAAGCTGGCAGTTGTCTTTTTTCCCAGTAAAGACTGCATGAAAGCATGTATTTTGCGTGGATCTCGATCACTCTGCTTTACTTTGTTGAGACAGTATTCTCGCTTTGCATTCTTGATCATGTTTGTTAACAGAGTTAAGTCAGCTCGAAACATTTGTCTGTGAATCTCGAGGCGGGATTTCCGGTACCGACGCTCAGATCTTCGACTGACTCTTTTTGCCTCCTGGACAGTAGCATCATACCATGGTGTATTAGGTCTAATAGTTACTGAACGTTTTCTGGCGGGCGCATGCTTATCCAACAGGGTAGATAAAGTATCATTATATAGGACAGCTAACGCATTCGCAGTTTGATGAGGATCGCAAAGTAGCTCTGAGTTAAGGTCTTTCCTAAATTGATCAACATCAATAGCTTTAATATTCCGGCACAAGATATCTCTACGCTCCCTTGTTGGTTTTGTAAGGGTGCAATTAAACACTATCAAAAGGTGGTCCGATATTTGTTTATCTTGGACAGAGATATTTTGGACTATATTAGACTCTTCATAAGTAATAACAAAATCTAGGGTGTTTCCAGATCTATGTGTTTTACATGTTGCTGTAGGGAATGATTATCCAAGAGGGACATGAAGTGTTTAGTGTCATTCTTGTCAGTTTTGTTCCAGTGGATATTAAAATCTCCTAGAAAAATGGAATCGGATTTGTTGTGAAGAGAAGTCATTTAAAAATGATGAAATAGGTGATTTATTCTTTTTGGATACTGGTGGCCTGTAGATACAGACCAGTGTAAGTGATCTGTTAAGAACTTTGACATTGCAACTGAGCACCTCCAAAGAGTTTAAATTTTGCTGTGAACAATTGGTTTTAACGTTGATTGCAGTTTTGTGAAGAAGCGCAATACCACCACCCCTTGAAGTGACACGAGGATGATGTATGAAACTGTATGAAGGCGGTGTAAGATGTGCTACAATAGCCTCATCACCAGCAGACTTTAACCAGGTTTCGGTCAAGACTAAAACGTCACGGTCATTATCAATGAGAAGATCATATATCTCAAGAACCTTGTTGCGGGCCGATTGGGCATTTAACAGTGCAATTTTTAAAGATGAAATGTGTTTCTGGCGCCTTAATTTCTTAGCCTTTTTCTTTAGACCAGACGAACAGCCACGTCGCACTTTAGGTTGACGTTTTACTATGTGGTTAGTTGACTTTTGTAGAAAACTAATCTCATTATCTGACAAGATATTACAATGGTGTTTAGAGATGAGTTCAGCTCTAGAAATCCTAATCACTGGTGAGCTATAATCAGTAGTCTGATTAGAGATGTTCATAGTTAAACAATAAACAAGTAGCCCAAGAACAAAAACATGGCTGGTCTCATGCTTCATTGATCACTCTTTAACTATATACTACTTGTCTTTTTTCAATGCTTTTCCAATACACAAATGATTATACATACAATTTGATATAGAAATGATCTCTGTATCCTTATACACACTGTGATCCAATTTTCACATAGTTAAAGTCACTAAAACTACTTAAATTTACAATGTAGTGGAGAGCTAGAAAGGAGCAGCCATTACAGCGCATCAACATACTATTTAATTTAAAGTCAATCCAATATTAACTTTAGCCTCTTGAGCGTTCACAAGATTTTTCAAAGTGATCAAGGGTCATAACTCTGGCAGTAATTATCGGATATCGCTGAAAAACAATAGGCTTTTTCGTCTCATGACCTTAAACACTGTGTATAAATTTAAGGTCAATCGGGATATTAACTTTAGCCTCTAGAGCGTTCACAAGATTTTTCAAAGTGATCAAGGGTCATAACTCTGGCAGTAATTATCGGATATTGCTGAAAATCAATAGGCTTCTTCGTCTCATGACCTTAAACACTGTGTATAAATTTAAGGTCAATCGGATATTAACTTTAGCCTCTAGAGTGTTCACAAGATTTTTCAAAGTGATCATGGGTCATAACTCTGGCAGTAATAATCGGATATTGCTGAAAATCAATAGACTTCTTCGTCTCATGACCTTAAACACTGTGTATAAATTTAAAGTCAATCGGATATTAACCCTGGCCTCTAGTGCGTTCACAAGAAATTGTGGACGATGGACGGACGGACGGACGGACCGACGGACGGACCGACAGACGGACGGACGGGGGCGACGGCAATATACGTCCACATTTCTATGTGGGCGTATAAAAACTACATATTGTAAACCAAATTGATCCACTCTGAACAGGGAATTTGGCGATTGAAATTCCATCCTAGCCTCGATCATCATTACTAAAGTTAGTACAATAAAAAACATGGTCTAGATTATCCTTTCATAATTAAATCATGAATGAAAATTGAGCAGCAAATCGGATCCTCATACAGTAAATATTGCAGGTTAACGATGACATCGAGAGCGGATTATAGTCTGGATAAGTTAAATAATACCTAATTAATGAATTAAATAACATTTTCGGCCTGAAGAAAGGTCTGTTATATGCAGATTTTGCTCTTGGATAATGTATGTTTGATTATGAATTAGTTATAAAATCATTTAATCAACTGAGTGTGAGTTACATGTAAAGTTGTATCTACGCATAAAAAAACCCCAACTAATATTAATTACTTTGATCTTAACTTTATTTTGTTTTCTAACATTATTGATTATTTATTTTATTATTATTATTAAGCTTTCATATTTTACTTACAGACATGGGAGTTACATTTTCTCAATCCTTAAAGGAATGCCTAAAAGAACTAATGGAGCAGAATTTTGATTTTGGTCAACTGATGGTAACCATTTTGAATTGAATATGAAAAATAACGAAAAATCCAGTTAATGGTCATAAAAATAAACACAATAGGCTATAGTTTGTAGAATTTGTTTCCTATTTCCTAAATTAGTACATTTCGAGATAACCTAGATTGGCGTCACATTTTTGGTATTTGAAAATATCAAAATTTTAAATGTTGACTTAGATGTTTTTCGTGCTAACAAAGTTATTCAATATCTTAATAATTCTATTTTTTTGGACATTCTTGACAAAATGCATGACCTTGAATATGAAAGCTTTCATATCTGCCTGGCAGATTGTTTTAATTTCATGCCTTTTAAAGGACAATACAGTTAGTAAAATAATATGTCCTTTTAAAGGACAACACAATTAGTAAAATAATATGTCTTTTTAAAGGACAATACGTACAATTAGTAAAATAATATGTACCTAGTTAGGCATAACAATTGTGTAATACATCATGGGTTCATCTTATTAGTAAAATAATATACACCTGATTAGACATAATAATTGTGTAGTAATAATACTTTCAGTAAGGTGATAGCGAAAAAAAATAATCAAACAGTCGAATGATTGTTATAGATGTGTACACGGTGCTTGACAAGGCATACATGTATACTGGATGTGGGCGTTTATTGGTTCGTTCAATCTCTATCTAATTGACTTGCATCAAAAGCTTCACAATACAGGAAATTATAGACTTGTTTGGTTATAATGACGATTTTTGATAAAAGAAAAATTCTAGGTGGTTACGTTGCTGCAACAAGGCTCAAGCGTATGATACAAATTTGATTTTGGCAATAATGTTATGGGGTATCTACATGTGATTCACTCGGAGAAGTGTCAGAAAACAATTGTTCTTGTTGTTTATTACATTTAATATGATATTATGGACAGGTTGATTAAATTAAATTATTTACTACACTTCATGGGTTGAAAGTTGGTAAAAACATACAATCGGTTAACACACAAAATACAAAGTCCTTGTATGTTAAAAAGTCATTTAAATCACAGTTATAAAACCGCTGTCATGAGAAGAGAGGGCGGGTCATCTTCTACCTTTGTCATAATAAAAACATGTTAAAAAGTCCTTGTATATTAAAAAGTCAATTTAAATCACACTTATAAAAACGCTCTCTTTGCCATAATAAAAACATGTTAAAACAGTAGGTCCAGCTGACAGATGTTTGGCACCATATCAGTGCGGAAAGAAAAAAACCCGTGGGGAAAAAGAATCCGCTTGCGTTATGTGGAAAAGAAAAGTGCTCGCAGTAAAAACCACACAGCCGGACCCGTTGATTATTTAAAAACTTTTCGTCCAATAAGATATTCATGATTAAAAATTAAAAGTCCTGTAATACGGTTATCAGAAAACAACATAACTCTGATCTTATATAGATAGCCATTGAGTGTTAACATTGTAAATCAATCAACAAGCTGTAATTAGTTCTCATAAATTAATGATTAGTTGATTGATAATTACAAATGCGAAGGCTGTCAACTACTCATTATTTACTCCAAATAATTAGCAGTGATTATTTGATATCATGTTTTTTCTGTTAGAAAATAATTATAGGCCTTGAATGGAAATGAACAAAATAGCCAATAATTTTCTTTTCAAATAGAATTTTATTGACAGCTGAATTCCATAAGGTAAAGAATGCACATGAATATTATCATTACCACCATGGGTCGGAAAAATGAGACAGATCAACAAGTAGAAATGTGATGATTATCAAGTGGGAAAAACAGTCTGCCATTACACCGCCACCAAAATGCACGAACATGAGAGTAAGCTTTTCTTGCCAATGAAATTAAAATTTTCATCATTCTATTTGGAACTCATAATACGAACATGAGAGTAAGCTTTTCTTGCCAATGAAATTAAAATTTTTATCATTCTATTTGGAACTCATAACGACTGAATAAAGATTTTGCGTGTACTGAAAATAACAATAGACATATTGTAGTACAATGTCTATTGCTACTTTCATCCAATAAATTGCCATTTTGCCGATACTGGAGTTGCCGATATCTGTTCGAAACAACTTGGTAAATACCTTAAAAATATTATCTGAGTTGTGAACAAATCATTATTTTGTTTGACACAGGGTGCAGCTAAATAGTCACGCGCACAGCAACTGAGCCGTGCTTGTTGCTTTTACCGATACAAGACTCATAGCAGCAGTAAAAAGGATATAGTAAACAGTACAAAATTCTTATCGTTTTCCTTTATCTAAATTGCTACGCACATGACAACTGTTGCCATTTATGAGTACCTGTAATCTAAGACTCTCGCCATACGGGCCGTAGAAGGGGAGCTCGGGTTTCTCAAGACGATTTTTGAGAATACAATTTATGCCCATATGCAGACAGGCATTAACCTACAACAGTCCACCCGATAAAACCTTTGATTGGAATAGAGAATAGAATTGGAGTACAGTCGAAGTACGTCACGGAGGCCCCTCGATTATGAAATAAACAATGTCTGTCACGGTTCAGCTGTTAATTATTGAGAAATAGTTCCAAATTGGCATTTTTTTACATCCTTTTATCTACATGTAGTTCACTGCTAGTAATGCCTGTCAGTATCATAATGAGTTGATCGTTTGGCAAAGGTGGGAAAATATCGCATGGTTTGCGCGTGAATGGAATGAAGGATGAAAGGGGAGATATTTCTTCTAGGTGCCGATTAAAAATTGGCTATTTTGACAATTTTACATAATTTGTGTCAACAAATAAAAACTCATAATAAAGATCATACTTTATTAGATATTCTATTTTTAACAATAGTTCTAGAAATGGCAGGAGAATGTCACGTCATAGCCACTGTTGACAGACAGGTCAGGAAGCTATCGCTTTGATGTATCATTTCAGGAAAACCGATAGGTGCCATATGGGACCATCACTAATCCAATTTGATTGAAATTGAGATATTTAAAAAAATGAGTCTATAAATATACTATCTATGGACCCAAAAGTTCAAAATAGCAATCAAACCTTTTAAAACATCTTTATTTGGACCTTTTGAAAGAGATTCCTGTACCTTATTCTTAAATCTGTCTATTTTTGAATATACGCAGCTAAATAAGTAAATCTTTTCTGCTTGAAGGGTGACGACCGGTCAGTCCTTGAAAATAACAATAGATCTATTGTACTAGCAAAAGCTTATTTTATTTCGGTCACGCAACAAAGTTAACAGAACACACGTACAGCTGAGGCATCTTTCTTGATGATCAAGAAACTAAACTTGATTACCCAATCAATAATCTTAATCTCCCGACATAACAAGATCCTAACTAATTGATGAGATTCTATACAAAACATAGATTACCAATGTATATACTATTTTTATTTGTCCTAAATTATAACACTCTCATCATAAGAAATGTGAATACCAAAAGAGTATAAAACCTGGGCTAATGGAAGACGGGCATATGCCATACAGTGTACTATGAGGGAAATTTTGCCCAGGCAGCGGCGCTACAGCCTACTCTTATATCAAATTTCAACTGCCAAGGGATCTTTTACATGCACGCCAATGTGTACACGGGACCTCAGGTTTTTTGTCCCATCTGAACGACTAGACAGCTGTCCTTGTCAGTCCCTCCGTTCTGCATCACTGACAAGGGGAAACCACGCCTGAATATATATATATAGAGAGAGAGAAATGGGGTTTAACGTCCATTCGACACAGACTAGGTCATTTCGGGACTAACATATGGTTTAATTTTATTTCAATAATTCACTTGCGTGTAGGGGCGGCCTGGGGAGGAAATCGGAATACCCAGAGAAAACCCACGGAATATCGAGATGAACCTTCTTGGCCAATGCAGGGATCGAGCACCCGAACTCCAGGCTAGCGAGCCAGCGCCTTACTCACTTAAGACGAAAAGAGTGCATTGAGTGAGATAAAAATATACTGTATTAACATTTATGTAAAACTGATTAATCATTTTGACAGAAATTTTTTACTACGTTTTTGGCCTTCAGCACCCTTGAAAATATTAAACAATGTTATTTTGTTTTAGAACATACATGTACCAACATGTTTAATTTGCTTTTATCAAATCTACATGTAAAGGGGATCATCCTGACTTTAACATAGTCTCAGAAATAGACTTCTGTGTGTGTATGTATACAATTTAAGCGCTAAAATATAGAGGAATGGTGTAGATACCTTGTCTCAAAATTTCTAGTCTCTATCATTCAGAAAAATAGTCTACTAATATCAATCTGGATACACTTGTCAACAATTGAGAATAATTGGACATCGGCTAGATTCTCCGGTCTTTTACATTATCATAGACAAAGTCTAAGGGAGGCTACGAGTCCAAAAACAAAAAATCCATTTGATTGCATTGCCATTTCAATATCCAACACTCTTCATGGGCCATAAAAATATAATTTGTAGTTCAAATTTTTGTTTGTTTATATTAATGCATGAATTGAGGGATTTATTGCAGGAGGCACAACTCTTAATTGACTTGGCTAAAGATACGATTATCAACCACATTAAAAAACAATATTTGCAATGGACTTTTCGTCCAATATTGACAATGGCCCCAGACCCTCCGTGTGTTGAAGAGTAGGATGTTCTGGGTGATCTAGACTACAAAATTTCAACTACAAATATTGCATTGTTTAGACGTGAATGTCTATCCAGACAAGTATGAAGTAACCCTTTTAAGATTTGGATTAATTTTTTCACTGGGTGACCTGCATCCTGATAATCTATTGCTGTTCATTTATAGATGTATAACAACTCTTCCAGATCCTAGTGTAGTAAAGACAAGTAAAAATACAAAAGGAATATAAATCTTAAGAGGTTTATACAGTTCTACATGCTGTAGTTGATAACCATAGGTAAATTTTACCTACACCTTATTTTAATAAAATAAAAGTCTGGTTCCAGACACTGTATACCACAGCTTGGGACACTGATCTATCGAGTGGATACAAACTAGGTCATTTCGGGACTAACATATGGTTTAATTCTATTTCAATAATTCACTTGCGCGTAGGGGTCTTTAGCAGTGGGAGGAAACCCTCTCCCGATATAGTAATACCGTAAAATTTAATTTTGGTAGATAATAGTGTAGAAACCGATTTGACTGTAAAATGGACATGTGTCCATAACGGTGTGTGCTGACCTCTACAACTGCGCATTGCGCTAAACAGTAATCACACACCAGGAACCATCTCACACTGTCACACCTGTAGATAGCAATATTGAAAGAAAATCGAGATCTGTGGGATTAAACTCAAACATCTAATCTATTTCAAGTTTAGTAAAAATTATGACGATCATATACTCATGACTCATACGAAGAGTCAAGAGTGTCCACGCAGACAATATGGTAATTAATGTTGTTTTGGGTACACCTATGGACCTGTCAGGTAGCTGGATTTTATGGTTGGTAATTTATTCAATGTCAACGTGAATAAAAACAAGAGGGGGTGCTTTACTGCTTATACAGAATGCACAAAAAAAGTGAAAGTAGCGAAATAGAACACCACTTTCTCGTGATAAGACGACAAAAATACCTTTTTAGACTTTTTAATTTTGTTTTCGATGGCGCCATTCTGTTCAGCAGTTTCTTCTTTTTTGATTTCAACTACCTTTCGACGACGTGATGCCATTATTACTTAAAATTCAATAGTAAAGCTTTCCTTTGAATTTTCAATGTTTACAGTTTACATATTATGGAAGATACACGTGGGTTACATTTCCGTCATGCGCACAAAGGCTTAGCAGGGACATTCTTATGGGCAGCCATCGAGGCAAATAATGCAAATAGAGATAACGGACGGAGGAAACATTTTGGACTTTGGTGTCAATAATTATTTTGTTTCAGTTTGAACGTTTGTCGACTGCGATAGAGTAGGAATGAATTTTTTTTGGGATTTGGTGTTCTAATGTTGTAATTTCCCCGTGGACAACGGAACGGCAATTGTTATAGTAGCCAGCTATCAAGTCTCTAACTCAATATCATCCAAAATCTTCAACTTTGAAAACACGAATTATTTGTCAATTTAAATCAACATTGATGCCGTGATCTTACCAGAAAATGATGGGCTTCTAATATCCAACATTTAAGACAAAATAAAAATTTTACCATTGGTACACGAATCGTGTATAGTCCTACCATAATGCGTTTCAGTCCAAGTTCTAGCAAGAGACTTGGGGAACGAGGTTAAACACATTGCACTAAATCAAACGGTGTATGTAGACTAGAATAACCAGAAGCTAGAAAGTTGCATTCGATTGGGTCTACTGGCTTATTTCGCGGAACATTACTCATTTGAAATTAGAGTAAAAACGGAAACCATTGAATGTATTAAATCAGTTTATATACATTCAAATTACAGTATTAGACTATATGCGTTGCGACCCACTTCTGTCAATTTCTATGTCCCAAATGTTAGCGATTCAGCTCTTTTAATCACAACCATCCCCGCTTTGTAGCAAGCAGCTCTTTGAATTTTATCTAATATATTCGTTTAAATCTCGATACTCCGTAATAAAGCAAGGTACTGAGACATGTAGTCTACTTGACTGGATAACAGTCATTATAATATCACCGTCCAAGTAACATTTCCATTTTGTAAAAAATATTTGACGTCATAGACTTATCTGTTCGTTTCTGTTTTGTAGTTTGACAACCTGCACCAATGGCATCCGGTTGCTGACAGAAGAAGAAATTAGAAAATGGAAGAACCATGGAAGAATTACTCCTTACTCACGAGAAATGTATATTAAAGATGCATTAATTAAACATGCATTATGCAAGAGCTGATTAAATCTGCCTATTGCAGTTCTTTCTTAAAGCCTGAAATGTTTTCTAAAGTATTAAAGTATAAACTGACCCAGGCCTTAAACAACTCTCCGATATTAAGTGTCATTCCGTGAGAAAACCATGCAAAATCATGCAGAATCGGGAAGGTGGGGGGTCGGCAGATCGAGTTCATCTTGGGGGGATTTTATGGACTCCTAAAGACTACTTCACAGCTAGAAGAACCGATCTCAAAATTTAACCGTTATTGAGATACAGCCTCGGGCTGATTTTTGACCAATTTTGCCCTTTTTCAGGTCATTTTTGGTCAATTTTCAGCCACTTATTCTGGTGAGTCTAGGGTTTGGATGAAAATAGTGGTGGTTTGTGATGTTAGTGAGGGTCTTCCTGTGCCCCCATGTACAGACCTTAAGGTCACATCTATTCTCTGGGAGTAATGGTCAGCAAAATTGTAACATATGGCGAATAAAGTAGAAAATATACACCTTCGGAGATTAGCCCTAATTTCTATGATGCGGGGGTAGGTCAAAATATCGAAATGGTTTGATGCACAGCTTGACCCCCTCTATCGATATAAGAAATAAAATCTCTGTCACCTCTTTTCATTCAATGTGAAATCATAAGTCAAAGTTGGTGAATTGTCTATATTGTAAATCTCTGATTCTCTATGAAATGGCCAGCAACTTCATACAGGGTAAGTCAGCTTTCTCCAATTCTTTGCCAAATCATTCGCCCATGCTCGCTGGTAGCAGCAGTAAACCGGCTCGAGCAAAACTGGTCTCTTTGATGAAGCTTGGTATCCAATCCAAGATGGCCGCGCCCGGGACCGCAGAAAATTGAGGTTCCTCTTCATTTTTGGCCATTGAATGTGGCACATATCTCACACATGAGAACCAAAATGACTTCATACAATTGAAAGAGTGCACTAAAAACATTAAGGTCCACACTTTAGCACATTACATAGCAATAAGTGATGTGATAACTGAATGGGAACAGATTTCTTGACGAAATGTGCTGCCTATTGCTATCGCCTGGATTTCAAACATCCCCTGCATGGTACCAAACCTAAGGGAAATACATAGAAAAACCTTGCTGTCTCGATTAGAATCAGCTAATTCCTACTGGATCCGTTAAATGTAATAAAATACTATTTAAAAAAAGGAAGGAATAAATTGTGTCTTTAAAATATCAATAAAACCCTTCTATGTGTGCTTGACCACAACTAATTTAGCAGAAAAGAGTTGTGCGGTATACATGTACACACAATTAGCCGAAAAGAGTTGTGCGGTGAACCTCGAGTTGGCTGGGTAAAGCCATGGGCTTCAGAAGTCCCCAAACGTGTTGCCTTGAGTCTGATATAGCTGTAACATCTTTACTGAAGGTGTTGTTTTTTTTAACCTGGCAGCATTAAAAAATTCTTGATAGTTTTAGAATTTTTTCTTCTATTCTAGGTACACGCCGGAAATGTTATGCAGCCCATAATGAGGAAATGGACCGTGAAAAAAAACAGGCTAGTTCTTCAAATAAATAATATGGCATAGGGTCCAAAATTCAACTTCATCATATGATCATTTTCAGAGCCCAACATGGAACTTGCCAGACCTTGTGAAACTAAATGTGTACATGAAGGGGAGTCAAAAGGTTGTATCTTGCATATTTTGCAAAATTCACATTTTTGCTTCGTCAGAATGAGAATGTTCTTGCGCATCTTTTCATCTGGTTGTCGTATTTCTAAGCCAATAAAAAGAGGGTTTATAGATACTGTTTCAAAATGTCGTATATGGGGTGTAGCTAAAAAAAATTATTAAGAGCGAAAATGTTGTATTTTCTTGAACAAAATCAACTTTGTGTCTTACCTAAATATGACAATCAAACGAATATAGTATTTCATGATTACTTTGTGAAATCGATGAAATTGAAGCAGGTAAAGGTAAATATTTTCCGGAGATACGTATAAAATTGCAAATAACGAGCTTTCACTCATTATTTCTGTACTAGATGTTGAGCTTGATATGTGCAGATAGTTACATACTGTTTAAATGGCTACACATACATTTTGTAAATAAATATTTGAGAAAAGCTTCAGAAATACAACATTTCACTTACAACAATTTGGCGTGACGATTTTATAAGACATTTTGATTCTTATGCTTGTTGTGAGCTTGTTTAGGCTCTCCTGGACGATTTCGCAAAATCCAGATACGACCTTTTGACTCCCCACCGACGATATTTCTATCACGGGCCACCTCTCAAAATATTCTTAATATCAACCGCAACGTATATTTGTCATTGTAAATTTTCTAGTATCTAGTCTCCGAATGATGGGCTACCTGGTAACAGGGACCAGGCTAGTTGATCAGTTGGACACTTGATTTGTAAAGAAAAGTTTTTCAAATTTTGATCCGTGGAAATACTTAGAAAATAAATTTAGTAAATTATTTTATATGGAATGAGTTTAGAAAATTATTTTGTGAGGTTTGAAGTTACTGATGACACCCCTCCCACTTTTGGCAGTTCTAAATACTAGTAGCTGTTACAGGAAGTGGAGGCGGTATGTCAATTCTACTACCCATAGCTGTAGATGATGTAGTAGCAGTAGATTGATAATGGGTGTAAGAGTCACTACCAGTAGCTGCAGATGATGTAGCAGTTGGATGGATGTCATCACTTCCCACAGTAATATTAAACCACTTGAAATAATTTAGTTTTAAAAGCCCTGTCAAGATCCATTTTGGCTCTGGAAATAATCACATGATGAAGTTGAATTTTTGACCCTGTACCATATTATTTATTTAAAGAACTAACTGGCTCTTTTTACGGTCCATTTCCTCATTATGGACATTGTAACAATTCCAGCATATACCTAGAAAAGAAGAAAAACATTATAAAATTAACAAGAATTTTTTTAATGCTGTCAAAGTTAAAAAAAAACCCCTCATAGCTAGCCTTCAATAAAGGTATTACAGCTATATCAGACTCAATGCAGCTAGTTTGAGGACTTCTGAAGTCCATCGCTTAACCCAGTCAATTGTTTTCGAGCACACATACAAGATTTTTTTATGATATTTCAAAAACACAATTTTTTCCCTCATTATTTTTGAAAAGTATTTGATTTCACTTACCCCATGCAATAGGAATAAACAGATTCTAAGTGACACATCAAGGTCTTTGTATGGATTCCCCTTAGGTGTGGTATCATGCACTGGATGTTTACATCCTTATTGAATATTCTATTTGAGACCGGGGTGGTAGCGATGGGCGGCACATATTACCTTTCCATCTAGAATCGACGAATCAAGCAAGATAAGCAAAATACACTTCGTCAAGCAAACAGCTCCCATTCGGTTCTCACATCACTTAATGCTATGTAATGTGCTAAAAGGTGGACCTTAATGTGGTGTTCTTATATTAGTACACACTTAGTACACAGCACAGTCTTTGTATGGATTCCCCTTAGGTGTGGTACCATGCGGGGAATGTTTACGTCCTTTTGCATTTGAGATCCAGGCGGTAGCGACTTGCAGCACTTCGTCAAGAAATCAGTTCCCATTCGGTTCTCACATATCTTATTGCTATTTAATGAGCTGAAGAGTCGACTTTAATGTTTTTAGTACACTCTTTCAATTGTATGAAATCATTTTAGTTCTCATATGTGGGATATGTGCCACATTCAATGGCCAAAAATGAAGAAAACCCCCAATTTTCTGTGGTCCCGGGCGCGGCCATCTTGGATTGGATACCAAGCTTCATCAAAGAGACCAGTTTTGCTCGAGTCGGTTTACTGCTGCTACCAGTGAGCATGGGCGAATGATTTGGCTTACCCTGTATGAAAGTAGTTGGTCATTTCATAGAGAATCGGAGATTTATAATATGGAAAATTCACCAACTTTGACTCATGATTTGAGGTGTCAGAGATTTTATTTCTTATATCGATAGATGGGGTCGAGCTGTGCATAAAATCATTTCGATATTTTGACCTACCCCCGCATCATAGAAATAAGGGCTAATCTTCGAAGGTGTATATTTTCTATTTTATTCGCCATATGTTACAATTTTGCTGACCATTACTCCCAGAGAATAGATGTGACCTTAAGGTCTGTACATGGGGGCACAGGAAGGCCCCCACTAACATCACCAAGCACCACTATTTTCATCCAAACCCTAGACTCACCAGAATAAGTGGCTGAAAATTGACCAAAAATGATGTGAAAAAGGTCAAAAATGTCAAAAAATCAACCTGAGGCTATATCTCAAAAACGATTGAATTTTGAGATCGGCTGTTCTGGCTGTGAAGTAGTCCAGAGGAGTCGATAAAATCCCCCCGAGATGAACTCGATCTGCCGATCCCACCTTCCCACCTTCTGCATGGTTTTCTCGTGGAATGGCTCTTATATAGATTACAACGGTTCAGCGATACCATGGACCGTATATATACGGTCCATGGCGATACTTTGATTTAATCAAAATATAGAGGAGTGGGACTTAGCTTCGATCAACCAGTACGGTGGTTGAAATTATTGCACACGTCTGTCAAACCTTCAAAGGCGAATATCTTTGCCTGCAATAGAGTAATTTGAATGAAATTTTCAAATTATTCATTTTACATTATCTACTTTCGAACTATTATAGCAAGAACGGCTAGTTCTTTATCTAAATCTCACATAATGTATATTTAAGTCTTAAGATTACGACAAAACCCTGGTCGTGCTTGGTATAATAGTTCAGATATAGATACATGTAATAATTAAAATTTAAATATTAATATTTCAGTCAAATTACTCTATTGGAGGCAAAGTTTGGCCACTTTTAAATTAAAATATTAAATCCCTTTAAATCTCGCACATCCACTGTTCTAGAAGATAGAATATGCTTGTCATGTGAATAAAAATATTAAAATAATAACTTGAAGTCAAAAGAAAGACAGATTTTGGCTCTGACATGATGTATCTCTGAGTTTTGTTTGTGGTAGATCTATCTATCAACATGCAATGTTTCGGACCAGATTTCATAGTACCAAAATTTGTTACTTTCGGCTAATTGGAGCTCTACACGATTAACAACCGACAAACAAAATGACGTGCGAATTAAAACTGACGTCATACTGCGCCGATTGGGCTAATGAAAGCTGGCGTACGGTACGCTATAGGCCTACAGTGTATCAGCCATTTCGTGCCTGCATTTAAGCGAGTAGGCGCTGCTCCTTGTCAGAATCTCCGTCCTGCACCTGACACTGAAACATCCTACTGTTTTGCTCCAACTAGACGGGCATATGCCATGCAGTGCGCGAGACATCGATTTTCCATCCTATTCGAACAACTAGACTCTCCGTCCTGAATCACCGACAATGTGAAACCAGGAAATTAATAATGTCTCGATCATCTATTTAATAATCCATCACCGGGAGCTAAGCTGTGATCCCCTTAAACATACATTTAGGGTACTTTTCACAAAAAATGTTGGTAACAAGAAAATATTTCGTTAAAAATTTATTTGGGATAAATTCATTTAGTATTACATTATATAGATATCTAAATGATGAAATTAAGATAGCCACAAAAAGCGTGAAACTACACCCACATAGCAACTTTGAGTCAACTACAGCTTATCCGAAAGAAAAACATCGAATTAAATACGTATCAAGGATCCTTCAAGATATCTTATCTATAACCCCTTTTACATTACAAATTTCAAGCGCACCATGAAGGGTTCCAGGTAGGGCGCGCTTCGTTATTTTTGTGTGGTGTAAACGGGTCAAACTTAAGCGTATCGTTCTGAGACCACCTCACTTCAGTAGGGCAGATTGGCACCGTACCAGGCCCGGCACGCTTAAGTTTGACCCGTTTATACTACAAAAAAAAATCCAAAGCGCGCCGTAACTGGAACCGTTCCTGGTACGCTTGACTTTGTAATGTAAACGGGGTTTACGTCGTGTTTTCAAGCTTTCGGGACTCGGGTACATAATATATCCCTAGAACTGAAAATCATCAGGGTTCAGCATTTCCGATTCCAATAGTTCTATAGGGTTAACTCTTCACTTTCCTATTGCTTCACTTAAGAAAATGTCTATTTTGATAGGTTTACAGAAAGGGCGGAGGTTGGCGGAAAATCCTTAACAGAAGTCAGCAGAGCACTGGATATTGATAGGTCATGGTGACGACATGATCAATACGCCAATACTGAGGGGAGTTAACTACGAAATTGAATATAGATATGCTGGAGAGGAAGTAACTTCATCGCCGAAAATCAAAGCAGGTTTATCCTTACATGACCCCGATACCCCGAACCATGTTCATTTTAAAAATCTGGTTAAAACTATATCCTCTACCGGTAAGAAAGGTCACGGCACCAAGAATATCGATAGGGTATATCCTCTCGACCACTATCGTGCACACCAATATTGACAATCCGCCAAAACCTGCAACGTGCCTATACCTCTGTAAAGTAATATCACAGGTTTATCCGCCAATAACTGCAGCCTATTTTGCGGACAACTCTGTAACGGAATATCACAGGTTTATATCCCTCATGATCCCAATGCTTGGGACCAAATTTTAAAAATTTCCGTTAAAAAATATAGCTGTCATCGTGTTTACAAGAATTTCGGAAAAGGGATCGACGGTGAGGGAATACTGAATACCAAATCTGAAAGATCAGCCAAAAACTTTTGCCTTTCTCGCGTTCACAAGCGTGCGTGTAACAATTGAATATAAATCAGTTTACATACACCCGAAATAAATTAACATGTCCGTTTCGACCACCTTCGTTCATATTCGGGTTCCTTTAACGTAAAGGACTGGGACAAGAAAGGACCAACGTGCGCTCCACAGGTGTTATTGTCAAAATTCAATTCAACCACTGGATGTCATCGTTAAAAATTAACTCTTACCAGGGAATGAAAATGATAGACCGACAAAGAATTTAGGGTTTGGCGGTCGTTGTGAGATATTCGGGTCGGGTTACAATTAGAGACCTGATAATCGAAATCATTGTCCAGATACGAATTGCGGCTGTATTAATGTTTGTCAGTTCTGAATAATAGAAATGGAAGTCAGGTGTTGAAGTTTTTCTGTGTTTTTCCATCCCAACCTGGCTGCTGAAGCCTCGCCCGAAAGAAATTCTACATGGTCCGACGAGACGGATGGGTTTTCAAGTGAATTAAAGTATTTCTGAAGGGTGAGAGCTGAGAATTAATGTCAAATTTCAATGAAAATCGTACTACGACAAGAGCCTCGTTTTGAAAAGACAGAACTCTCCACGCGGTTGTCAATTTGATTGTTGATTTCAAATTTCAAGCCATGCCGCCTAGTATTAAGCGAAAATTAAAGATCCGTGAAGGACACAGATTGTCAGTAAAAAGACTAATAGATAAAGTCGATGAAAATCTATCAGTTATATCGGAAATAAATTTCAAAGTGTTGATGCCTAAACTTATTCGTCTGAAGGGGAACTTAGAAGAAAAGGCCCAGATAATTTTGTCGTACGATAAAGAAATATTGAATTCAATAGATGAGGAGAATATAAGTGAAGAAATTGAAGAAACGGATCAGTATAAGGAAATAATTCAGTCAGCTTTAGAAAGAATTGAAACGAGCTGTGAAGCAACCTCTGTAGGCCTACATTTGTCAAACGAAAATACAGCTCAGGTACAAACAGAGCCTACCACTCATGATAGCACAACCCTTCCACGCCATGAAGCAAGCGAGGGTAATTCAAATAAAGGTGTTTCGTCAATTGAGCCAGTACATGATGTCCCGGTCAATGATAACCTCTCTCTTTTGGAAACAAATACTCAACCAAGTTACAGCAAGACACTCAAGTTACCAAAATTGGAGCTTAAGAAGTTTGATGGTAATTTAGCCAATTGGAAAAATTTCTGGGATACCTTCGAAAATGCGATACATTACTCAAACCTAGCAACCATAGAAAAATATACCTACCTAAATTCCTTAGTACAAGGGTCTGCGGCAGATGCAATAGCAGGTCTTCCTCTGACTTCTGAGAATTATGCTGAAGCTATTGATATACTTAAACATAGATTTGGTAACAAGCAGCTCATTATTAACCAACACATGGAAGGACTTCTATATATAGAATCAGCCTCCAATAACATAAGGTCGTTAAGAAAATTATACGATGCTGTTGAAGCGAAGGTAAGAGCCCTAAAGTCCCTTGGGGTGCCCTCAGACGCGTACGGCTGTTTGCTGTTGTCCGTTTTCATGACAAAATTGCCTGCAGAAATGAAGTTGATTATCAGCAGAGATACTAAAGGAGAAGAATGGAATTTGGATGCAATTTTACAAACTTTTTCTCTTGAACTTGAAGCACGTGAAAGGGTTTATCATCTCCCATCAGGGGAGAGTTTCTCCAATACTTACCAGTCTGCAAAGAACTACAAACCAGATAACAATACGTTAAGAAGTAGAATTGGTTCTGCTACATCGCTTCTTACCAGGCACCTACCAACCTCCAATAGTCAGATCATGTGTACATACTGCAGATCCAATCATCCATCCAATTGCTGTCACATTGTCACAAGTGTTCCGGCTAGGAAACAGGTTTTAGTACGCTGGGGAAAATGCTTCAACTGTCTGAAAAAGGGGCACATTGTTAGAAATTGTCCAGACAGAAGAAGATGTCCTAGATGTCAAGGAAGTCATCACATTAGTATTTGTCCAAATTCAGTTAACACTCCGTCAACATTTCGTCGAGACATTGTCAGTAGGCCAGCATATGACAGTAGACAGAGTCAGTATAATGAAAATAAGTCATTTCACAGAAGTTTCAATACTGGACAACAATTTCAGAATTTAAATCAACTACATGGTGTGAATGAACAATTGCATGAAAATCAGCCAGTCAACACTATGTCAACATTTGAAAATGGCATGATTAGTGGCAGAAATGGTTCAGTAAATTCAAAGTCTACTTTCTCACAGGATGCAAGGCTCACCAATTCTTCATATGGAAATGAATCAATCAACTCTCCTTCGACATTTACAGGGTCAAACTCTAGTAATAGTTACAAAGGTCATGGTCAACAACGACTGTCATCTGGAAATAACTCGATGGTATTGTATACCAACTCTTCTACTCCGATCCTGCTTCAGACTGCTCGAGCATTTATTTTCAACCCAAGCCATCCTGAACTGCGGAAGTATGTTCGACTCATCTTCGACAGTGGAAGCCAAAGATCTTACATTTGTACCAACATCAAGGAGAATCTGAATCTCTCAGTTACAGGGACACAGTCAGTCTTGATCAATACCTTTGGGTCTAAATCCGAAGTAACTCCAAGTCAAGTCATGGAAGCTGTCGACGTTTGTGTTGCAACTAAAGACGGAAATATCATGCTCTCTGCTTTTGTTGTTCCTCACATTTGCGACCCAGTTAGTCATCAACCTATCAGAGCAGCACGACAAACCTACCCTCATTTGTCTCACTTACAGCTTGCAGATTACATCAGTGATGACCTTGATATCCAGATCGATATATTGGTTGGGGCAGATCAACAGTGGAACTTTTTTACTGGAAGAACATCACGGGGGGAGCAAGGACCTGTTGCCATGCATACAAAGCTAGGATGGGTTTTGTCTGGTCCAGTACAGAGTTCGACTCATAACTTGCTGACGCCTAACAAGATAACATCTTTATTTGTTAATCAATCTAACCTTGAAGATGACCTTAAACGCTTCTGGGAACTTGAAGCACTGGGGATCAAGTCTAAGTCTATCTATGATGAATTCCTGGAAACAGTTCAGTTTAAGGAAGGACGATATGAAGTTAATCTTCCCTGGAAAACTCCACATTCATTACTACCAGATAATTTTGAACTAAGCTCAAGACGATTGACTAGTCTATTAAAGCGACTGAATCAAGAACCTGAAATATTCCAGGAGTATGGTGCAGTTATTCAAGAACAGCTTCAGAGAGGTATCGTAGAAATAGTTCCTGATCCCACTGTTGGTGAAGTTGGCAAGGTTCATTATCTTCCTCATCACCCCGTTGTTAGACGGGATAAAACTACTACCAAGGTTAGGATTGTGTATGATGCTTCGTCGAAATCCAACGGACCATCCCTAAATGATTGCTTATATGCCGGACCACCTCTTACAGAGAACATCTTTGATATCTTACTTCGATTTAGGATCCATCCAGTGGCAGTTGTAGGAGACATCGAAAAGGCTTTTTTGATGGTGTCTGTCAATCCTCAGGATAGAGATGTACTCCGATTCCTGTGGATGGATGAAAATGATAGGATGATTTGCCTTCGGTTTACACGTGTCGGTTTTGGGGTTTCGTCGAGTCCGTTCCTTCTAAATGCCACAATCAAGCAACACGTTGACCAATTTAAAGATTCTGACCCAGAATTTGTCAGAACATTTCTCAAGTCCATTTACGTAGATGACTTGTCTGCTGGAGCGAAGGATGAAGCTGCCGCTTACAAACTGTACCAGAAAGCAAAGTCAGTATTGGCAGATGGGGGATTCAGTCTTCGGAAATTTGTATCTAACTCAAGATTATTAACAGAGAAAATAAAATCAGAAGAAATTCAATCTGAGGAAATGAAATTAAACGAAGAACATTCAGAGAAAGGTATTTCAAGAGAAAGTACCCACATTCTGGAACATGGACCTAATAGAAACCTGAATGTAAATGAAAACTCAAGCGGAATTAATTCAACGGAAGATTTAGAGTCAAACATTGCAGATTTATTTCAAATTAGAGAAGATGATGAGAGCTTCACAAAATCATTTCTCGGTAACTCAACCTCGGCTGATTATCAGAAGGTACTTGGAATTGGTTGGAATTCCGCTGAAGATACTTTGGTATTTGATATGAAATCAATCTCAAGGTCCTCCTCTGATGTTTTTCCTACTAAGCGTCATGTAGTAAGTGTGGCCTCCAAGTTTTACGATCCCCTGGGACTACTGTCACCTTTCATTGTTCAGTACAAGATTCTGTTTCAAGATCTTTGTAAAGCAGGATTAGAATGGGATGAGCCAATAGAAGGTGAACTGCTTCAACGATTTAGAAAGTTGATGGAAGTAATGTCGACGGCTGAGGTATTTCACTTACCACGATGCTACTTCAATAATCTATTAGAAGATGATGTCTTGGAATGTAATCTTCATGGTTTTTCGGATGCTTCTACCAGGGCCTACGGTGCTGTTGTATATCTTCAAATTATTACAGCATCTGGAACTGTTACAAGATTTCTTGCATCAAAGACTCGAGTGTCACCACTTGTTCAGCAGTCTATACCACGATTGGAACTTCTCTCGATCTTGATATTGTCCAGACTCATGGTGTCCATTCTTCAAGTTTTTGATCAAGAAATTCACATCAAACAATCATTCTGCTGGTCAGATAGTAAAGTAGCCTTATTTTGGATAAAAAATGAAGATAAGGAATGGAAACAGTTTGTACAAAACCGTGTTAATGAAGTTAGAAGTTTACTACCTATACAATGCTTCAGACACTGTCCAGGAAAGGACAACCCTGCAGATATCCCATCCAGAGGAATGAATCCCAATGAATTTTTAACAGACACACAACTCTGGTTGGAAGGTCCTATATGGTTGAAGAGTCAACAGTATCGATACCATGTTCCTGACGAGATTGGAGACATAGAAGTCACTAGTTTAGAAGATTATCAGTCTGAAGTGAAGAAGAAATCAAGTAAGGACTCAGTGATGTTAATACCTGGTGAGCATTTTGGATCTGTGGGAGAAGTGATCAAATGTGAAGATTATAGTAATTACAATCGGCTACTGAGAATTACTGGATTAGTTTTAGTATTCATTCGTCGTCTTAAAGGCAGATTATTAAATACACCAGGGAGCCCTCGAGAAGACTTGTATTCCTGTATTGTTGACGCAGAGCGCCTATGGTTGACTGAAAATCAGAAACTGTTGTCATCTAGCAGCAACTTTCAGAAGTGGAATGTTGAATTCAAGTTTTTTACGGATGAACATGGATTAATTAGGTGCAGAGGAAGACTAGGAAATGCAGAACTTCCCTATACCTCCAAGTATCCTGTAATTTTAGATTCTAAACATTGGATAACAACCTTGATTGTCAGAATAGCACATCATAAAGTACTTCATGGTGGAGTCAAATCAACTCTTGCTGAGGTGCGTTCAAAGTTTTGGATAGTAAAGGGTCGTCAGTTTATCAAGAAAATTATTCATGATTGCAAGTTTTGTAGACGTTTTCATTCAAAGCCATACCTTCCACCTCCGTCTCCAGACTTACCAGAATTTAGAGTACAAGAAGCAAAAGCCTTTGCCTACATTGGATTGGATTATATTGGACCAGTTCACTCAAGTGATCAAGGTAAACTGTGGATTTGCCTATTTACTTGTTGCATAACAAGGGCTGTTCACTTAGAAGTTGTGTCAAATCTCACTCCAAATGCATTCCTGAGATGTTTTAGAAGATTTACTTCCCGTAGATCAGTTCCTGATGTAATAGTTTCCGACAATGCGTCTACATTTAAACCAGCTTCAAAGGAGATTCTTGAGTTGATGGAAGATCCCACAATCAAGAAGTTCATGTCAAATCAACAAATTCGATGGATTTATAATCTCGCCAAGGCACCATGGTGGGGAGGTTTTTATGAGCGGTTGGTCAAGATAATTAAGGGATGTCTCAAGAAATCGATCTTTCAAGCCAATTTGAATTTTGATGAAATTCTAACTGTTGTTACAGAAGTCGAAGCTGTTATGAATTCACGTCCACTCTCTTATACATCATCAGAAGACACTGATGAACCACTTACCCCATCGCATTTGGTTTGTGGACATAGAATACTTACCTTACCAGATAGAACTTCTTCAGTCCAACTGGATGCAGATTATTCTGAAATCAAACAGTCAGATTTAACTCGTCGCATGAAACATGTCCAAACTATCCTTTCACATTTTTGGTGTAGATGGAGAAAGGAGTATCTTTTGGAACTACGTAATGCACACAGATTCTTAAAGAAGACGACCAACAACATTACAATCTCCATTGGAGACGTCGTATTGGTACATGATGAACAGTTACCCAGATGTTTTTTGGAAGTTGGGTCGAGTCGTCCAGTTTGTCGATAGCCATGATGGTCAGATTCGTGGAGCTTTAGTCAAAATCAGGACTAAGACAGGTCAAATTCATACTTTGAGGCGTCCGGTTCAGTTGTTATATCCCATGGAAATTAATGAAGGTTCAAGTAATGACGAGTCAACCATTTCACCTGATGCATCAGATGTTTCGATGGTGGATACCCAGGAGTTAGTTCAGAGACCAAGACGTTCAGCAGCTATAGTTGGAGAGAATATCCGTCGCCAGTGGATCAAAGAATTACAGTCTGATGTGGACTCTTAAACTTTTCATTCATTCACTGATAGTTTCAAGTTAACATAGACATTTTAATTTCTAGGTAACCGTGGACTATAGATATCTGTTTTGTGTTGACCAGTATAGGTCAACAGGGGGGAGTGTGAGATATTCGGGTCGGGTTACAATTAGAGACCTGATAATCGAAATCATTGTCCAGATACGAATTGCGGCTGTATTAATGTTTGTCAGTTCTGAATAATAGAAATGGAAGTCAGGTGTTGAAGTTTTTCTGTGTTTTTCCATCCCAACCTGGCTGCTGAAGCCTCGCCCGAAAGAAATTCTACAGTCGTTACCATCTGTTCAAATTCTGACTGCTGACCTATGTACCCGGTCCGAGTTTAATGGACTGCCGGATAGTCCAATGCTATTTGTAACTCCAGAACTCACGACAACCACAACTGGCGTAGTACCAGAGTGAATCTCACCGAAACATCTACCAAAGAAAAGTCTTCTAATCCTCGTTTTAAACTGCTGTGACCTCTTTAAATGGATGATGAAGGTGGTCAACTGATTCAGGTGAATAACGCTTGAAACAGAAAAAGTGGCATCTTTTGGACCAGAAGAGATGACAGTAGTCAGAAACATATAAATAACTACTGGCGCACACGTTGCACAAGACGCTAAATACACGAACATCATCATTTTGGCTCTCCTTAATTGGTGGGTATTCTGTGGCGTGGCACCATTTGGAGCAATGCGTAAATGGGCGGTTCTAAAAATTTTGACGTACAGCGCAATATTGACGACTGATGGACACACAAAAAGTAGGAAGGGGAAAACACCAGGGATATTCCCTTGTTCAATTTGGTCAACACACGAAATTCGTAAAGTGCCCAGAGTTGAACCTACGACCGAACCCACTATACTGACAAGCCAAACAACAGTGATTCCGCCTTTTAAATGATTTATTGTCAGTTTCCTTTTATGAAAAATTGGATGCACGACGGCAATGTAGATTTCAACTGCCAATAATAAATGACTAAAAATCATTAAGGTTAATGATATATACCCAACGATGGCTAGAAATGGGTAGATACATCTAAGAGAAAACATATGGTCATCCAAAAACGTAGCCGCCATGACCGGAAGTGTCGTGACCGATGTAATAATACACACAATAGAGATATTTATAATCGGCAAAGCATTTGCTGAACCCATGTCTTTAAGCATTATATAGAGTTGAGAACTGTTAGCTACCACACTTAAAGGAATTATTATTATTATGAAAGAGCCCGCGAAAATATTTTCCCAAGACAACGCCATAATATATAATGAATAATCACAGATTTAAAACACATCTGCTAACTAATGCCAGGTTCTCACTGATTGTTGGATGCGTTACGGCAGTATTGTCCCTATTGAGTCCTCGGCCTACTACTGCTACGCGCAGATACGTTCGTATACGTTTTGATACGGTCAATACGATTGCTGCGACGGATAAGTTTACTCCACAATTTCAATCGTAGCACGAATTTTATAGTGAGAACCTAGCTTAATGAATATCGTTCGGTCTATTTAAGATACGTTACTAAGATTAAAAACTAAATTGATGAATTAATTAATTAAAATAAACCCCAAGTTGCTTATAATTTACAGCACATCATTTAACTTAGCTGATTCAGTTTGTTACAGACAATCGAAAACTGGAGCCAGTTGGGAATTATATGGAAGAAAATTGTTATTCTGCATTAAGAAATTATCCTCACGATTACCCACAGATTCAATCAACTCTCGGACAATAATGGCTGTTATACAATGTAACTATAATACATATTCGAGTCTAAACTTATATAATATATTCACATTGTACTAATATGAACGGTTTCAATATCCAGTTACACACTGTACTAATATGAACGGTTTTAACAGTCATGTTCACTGTTACACACTATACTAATATAAACACTGTACAAATATGAACGGTTTTAACATGTCCACAGTAAAATCCCCAGTATTGATATTTTCACTCTTAATCAATACATTAATATGAACTGTTGTACAGTGTGCGAATATAGTTTATCAGATATGTGCACGTGTATAATTTATTAAAATATGTTCATTTTTACACAAAGTACATACGGATATAATGTATTCCATTCAAATATGTTCATTGTAGGAATATAAACTATCAAAATATATTCACTGTTATAATCCATCAGAATATGTTCACTATATGAATATAAACTATCAAAGTATGTTCACTTTTATAATCTATCAATTATGTTCACTTTTATAATCTATCAATTATGTTCACTATTATAATCTATCAAATATGTTCACTTTTATAATCTATACAATATGTTTACTATATGAATATAATCTATCAAATAATAATGTTCACTATATGAAAATATACCTTTATGATCTATGATATGTTCACTTTTATACATACCATTATAGGCCTAATCTATTCAAGTATGTTCACTTTTATAATCTATCCAATGCGTCCACTTTTACACGCTGTACAAATGTCCTCTATCAATATTTGTTAACTGTTACACACTGTACAAATGTGATTTAATCAATTTGACACACAGTCCGAATATGAATAATTGTAATATGTTCACATGTAACGCACTCGACGAATGTGATGTAATAAAATTTGTTCACTTATATACATTGTACGAATATGGACGATTGTAATATGTTCACATGTAACACACTCGACAAAATGTTATGTAATGAAATTTGTTGACTTTTATACACTGTACCGCTTTGAACTTTTGTTACAATTTACAAACTGTACTTTTCGTCCAAAATATATCAAACTACTGTACACTGTACTGGTATATGAACTATCAAAATATATTAACTGTCGTACACTGTACGGGTAATAGGAACTATCAAATCGTGCTTTCCGTTTCTCATCGTACTGCTAACAAACAGTCACTGTTAGACACTATATATCTCTGCTATCTTTGTTATGGTGAGACAGGTCTGCTATATAGTGTGAAACATGCACAACTTACGGAAGTAACGCACGCGACCGTCTTGGGAATATCACGGATGCTTAGAGCATTGTTCGGGCTTTAAAAAGAAAACAATCAATTTATAAAGACTAATAAATTGATCCGTCTACTTGTTTCCACGATTGTATATATAAGAGCTTTATCGCCTATTTTGAGAGAGAGAGAGAGAGGGGAGAGAAAGAGAGGGGAGAGAGATCATGCCTCAATATTATTTCAATAATTCGCTTACATGTATTATTGAATAAAATATTGAAATGTGGTTTAACGTCCTACTGTTCTACTCCGAACTGGGCTAATGTGCTATGAGGGAAATTTTGCCCCGCAACGGCACTGTATTCAGTCAAATTAACCAGAATGACCCCTTGAATGTTTTAAGCCATCGAATTTGGGCCCCAGGCGAATTGGTCATCGAGCGAATTTGGGCCTCGGGACGAATTGGTTTACCGGTGTATTGGGCCCATGGCGAATTTGGATAAAATAAAACCAAGTACGAACAATCCAAACCATTGGTCAAAATTCGAAGTCCTTAAAAAAACATTATAGGCAAAATAGTGTAATCAGCAAATGGACTGTTCACCGTATATAAAATACACGACAAAAAGTGGTAACAGGTGTCCGAAAGAGTAAGCTTACCTTGCCTGGCGCCACGCTCGCCATAGCAGCATCCAAACTATTAGTCGAAATCTCGGTAAAATAGCGTCATTATAAGCCGATGGATTATCGGTATGCAAAATGCACGTGATGAACAGTGTTAACGATGTAGTAGATATAATGAGGGTGATAGTAAATAGGATACGCGTCAATTAAATATTAGAATAATAACTGAGAGCGACGTGTTATATTTACCAATCAAGTTTAGTGCGTAAGTATCCTTGTAGTTGAAGCTTAGATGACAAATGTCTCGATCTAATTAAAAATCAGAATGAAAAGAACAAGCTCTCGCGTAACGAATTAGCTGAGACACAAACACTCCATTAACTGGTGATATTTGAATGTTACTATTAATAAATGGAAAGTTAACAATCGGAAAATCAAAGTCATCACGTTTATCGTACAATTTAACACTCAGTCTATGGCAATTTTTCAAAATCGAGACGCAGATCCAAGTAGGAAGCGTAATTGTCACTGTCAGTAGTATTTTTAATTTCGAGCTCATCGGGATATATGAATTCTACATAATCACTAAATTTAGGATTATTCAGTGATAGAACATCATCGATAGATATATCGATAAGTAAAATTAAAATGTCTAACTAATCGTTTATTAGTTTTTACTAGCGCCTGCATGTACTCGGCTTCATAGGAATAGAAAAATAAATCAGCAAGCAAAGTTGCACAGTTTGGGCCTAGCAAGCAATGGTTCTTAACAAAATATGAGGAATTGTAATTCACAACTAAATATTAATATCTAGCAGTTCCCGATTAAGACGAAAAGACACGATGAATTATGTCTTTTAACTGAGCTTCTAATTTACTATTGGGAATTTTAGTGTACAGAGTAGAAAAGTCAAAATTTTGAATAGATGTGACCGAAGCAAGGGATCTATTGCAAACCATCAAGTAATTCTTTGGAATTTTTTAATATTCATGACATTTGATTTATACCACTACGAGAGTAAATTTATCACAGTATTTTTGAATACCCTCTTTAACTGCCGTTAGTAGAGATGTCAATACTTTTGAAAGTGGTTTTGTGGAGCGTCGGGATGAACCTGCTATAAAACGTTGCTTGTAGGGATTTTCATGTAGTTTAGCTATCCAATATAACAAGGGCAAATCTGTATAGGTATCTCCACATGAAGTACCAAATAAAGTGAGTAAAGATCTGTGATTGGATATAATTTTATCCTTACTAACGAGTAGATCGTTTATAAGTAGCACTGTCGATTGATTTCCCAGTATTAAGTTCTTTGAACAGACAGTCATAATAATATCGTTTACATATAAACACAATGTTATTGGATCTCAGACGAATTTGGACTCGGGCGAATTGGGCCATAGCTCTAGCAGTGTAGTTCTTCGTAAACTACAGTACTAAAAATAAAACAGAAACATTTTCTGTTTTTAGCCAGTCTGATAAAAACACAGACTCCATTCATTTCGTTTTTTTCTACTTCAAGATTTCGTTTGACTTACATTTCGTACTGTGAGATCCGCAAGAGTCGTTGAATACCCCGCGTTATCGTTGATGTAAGGGATTAGCCAATGAAACTAATGATGCAACAAGTTCCTAGCGTGCTATGTAGAAACTGTGGGTATCCTACTAGAAACATCCACGCTGATTGGTAAATAAAATGTGACGTCATAATACCAAAAGCCGCCCGAATGACCCCTAGCGCTTCCAGATCTGTTTGTAAAATAAAATAGTGCTTAATTTTTCAACGCCAGGAGGTAAAACCGTATGAGAGAAAATTGATATCTAGTTGCAGTAATTGATAATAATAATAAATTTTGTACAGCGCCTCTCATCTGTAAATGTTTTACTCGGTGGCGCTGAGCTGTACTGTCACGTTTGGTTTTCACAGTTAAATAGGTGACTCGTCAGGGATAATTTAAAGGACTCTAATGTTCTGGCTTCATTTACTGGATGGGTGCTGCCACTGAAAATGCCCTGTCAATGCATGATAATTTCGAGGTTTTTGGAACAACAAGGTCGTGATGGAGATGGGTTTTATACAAGCTATGCCTGTTCCCCAATCCCTATTCAGATAGGGATCTGAGAGAGAGAGAGAGAGAGAGAGAGAAATGTGGTTTAATGTACACTCGACACAAACTAGGTCATTTCGGGACTAACATATGGTTTAATTTTATTTCAATAATTCGCTTGCTCATAGGGGTCTTTAGCAGTGAGAGGAAACCGGAGTGCCCGGGGGAAACCCACGAGGTTGAGAAGGCGCCCCTATTTCCATGCCACATACGCTCACACCAGGGATCGAAACCACGGCCGCAAGCCAGAGGTGACCGGCCAGCTAGAGGTCGAAGCGCGGCACTCTAGACCACTAGGCCATCCCAATCCCCAGAATAGAAATCTGAATAAAAATATTGCTTATATAAAACAAGGTCGTGTTTGATGTTGATCACATTGTTCTTGAGCTAAACCGTGGATACGCTTGTAAGTGAGGAGGATTATCTTACACTGAATACGTTTGTTTATGTGGAGCCAGTGTGGGGGGGGGGGGGTGAGCACATATGTAATGTGGTCGCGTAGTCTTGTTCTGGTGATCAAACGTGGAGCAGTGTTTGTATCTTTTGTAGTAAGCGAAGAGAAGAAGCTGGAAGCACATAAAGTAATGGTGTGATTAAATAGTTCACTCACAGTTTAGTTGAATCTGGGTCTTAACTTCCCGGGTTCACTAATTTTCAATATCTGTTGTTCTGAAAAGTAACATAAAAGGAATTTGACAACGCTATAGAGTTTAAAAACATCTCGCCGATGTTGCCTGTTTAAAAATATTAGTCTTTAAGAAATTAAATATGTGAAAAGCTTTGTTTTGATTTAGCAAGATCGGGACACTTCACTTTCAATATTTTCATGGCCAATACGAAATCGACCGGAAGCATGCCGTATAAGTCTACGTCTTGCCCATACGATTACATCATGTGTACCTACTTCAAGAATACACATGATGGCAAATGGCCGCCATTTAAAATACTACGCCCGCCTCTTAGAGACGATAACTTAACTCGCTATAAATTGTAAAAAAATTTACTTCGGCTAGAATTAAAAAACACCTAAGATTAACATTTGCTAAAAATTTCTAAAAAACAACCTAAATTTATGGAAATGGGGCCAAATCAAATCAGGCAAATTACATCAAATAGTCCATGTTAAACGTATAGCAAAAATTTTAAACTAACGCGAGCACGCGCGTTTCTTGACAACGCCATAGCGGGTCATAGCAACCAGTGAGTATAAATTGGAAATCCCCAATGACGTAGATATTATAAATTGGAAAGCCGAGTCTGTCTTAAAATAAGTAGTACCGTCAGTAAACAAGATGGAAGCCATCTGCTATCGTGTTTGATCATGGAGTAGGCAAGCACAGGTGTGTCGTATGCGTCTTGCCTGTGCATCCGTACCAGTCATTACACACACTGATCAGCAATGAATATTCGCTAGGCTGCTACAGTCACTGATAAGGATGACATCGACGCGACACTTTATTAGTCCCCCATATTAACTTTTTTCTTTCGACAAATAAAATTCTAAAACATGTTTTGTGTGTATTAGAAACATAAGTAAAGACGTTTGAAGTATTTGTAGTTAAAAAGTATTTCCTATTTAGTGGAAATGGGTATTAAAACGAGTAAAAGGCATCATTTTGCCCGAAACAGTTACGTCTTATGTAAACAATGCACGAGCCTTTGAGCCAATGATTGTTGAAAACAGTCATCTGTGACAGAGATAATTCGTAAGTAATTCTCTGTGAAACAGATTGGTCATTACACTCGGTACTATTATAATCAAATCACCTGACAATCAGGGTGGTTTAAAGCGGGAATTTCATATTTTCCAAGAAAGTCAAAACCTATTTATTTCTATGTCTTTTGCTCAATAGGTTGTCAACTCACTATTACACAATCATGGGCATTATTTTCCACACTGAAACATCTTTCACATCGGAAATAATACCTCCTTGTTTTCCCATTCCCCCCATGCAATAGCTATCTTCAAACGTTTGAATTAAATGTTGAAAGTGATATTTTTGCCAATTACTCAACTGCATGGCAATAGTGAATTATAGGATTATTCTTTAACAAAGTTGGACTGTTTACAGATACCATCTATTTTAAGGCTTTATTTTAATATATTTTAAAAATATAACTTAAAAATATGAAATTGCCGCTTTAAAATAGATTTTAGCTGCATTTGGTAGTTATTTTGCGATTAAAGGTATCACTTATGTTCGGAGAAATACGCGAAGAGTCCAAGTCAAATAGCAGTCTGTGGCGTCTGGTCATTTCTAGCCTACACCGGTATTATTCTCCTATAGGATATGATTAGCCTCGTTTATCGAGCCACAAATAGCATTCGGAAGCATTCTGGCAATCGTTTCATGTGACAACTTTCATTTGGTCTTAAACATTGGATATCAGAAGCTCATAAGATAACAATCAAATGTTGTCTTAAATTGACCAATTAGTCTTGTTTGCAGTTCCGAAGACTGTTGATGATATTGACTTACAGAATTTTCTCCTTTACAATATCCCATTATAAACTTTTGATAGATAAATTAGTTTTAAAAGGCCTGTTTTTTTGGTTCAAATATATGTCACCAAATCTCACAAATTGTTTGCACAAAGGCATCGTGAATGTCCAATTTTTATATTTTATTGATGATATTTACTGTTTCTGAAGATTCCGTGACTACATGTATTCTCTTTTTTAAAAATTATCTTTCAGTGGTCTATCATCACTAGGGTAATTACCCATCTGCTTTTGTTTACGGCATATTTGTTGCCATGGAGATAGGTCTGAAAAGGTTTAGGTTGTTGGATAGACAATGCAGACTTTGAGCCGAGCGCACATTAATCATTGAATTAATAAGACGGATTTGTTCAGCTAATGTTTCTTGTTCATCATGAACCGGGGCGACATTTCATTTGTGTAATTTCGTTTGTTATACACAAGGGCGGACAGATATATTTTCCGAGGGGGGGGGGGGCAAAGCCAAGTTTAGGGAACCCGGGGGTTCATGGGAAAAAAAATTCAAATTCCAGGTGGAAGTTTCACGGTAATCGATTTAGCGGCACGAAGGCGTAGTCTGATCGGTCTCGGTTTCTAGAGTCTAAGTTTCTAGACTTGTGCCATTCGGAATTGAATAGATTTCGTACGTGATGAGATTTAATGTAATTATTCTTGTATTACAGACCAATTAATTGTGTGAAATGATACGAACTAATCTCCTCGTTGCGTTAGGGACCCCACGATTCTAGTCAGGCCCAGGGCTCCGTCCCGGTTAAACTGGATTTTGGGGACGGGGTGTGCTATCAAACAATTGGAAAATATATGAGATTTCTTTAGCATTGGAAAATGAATTATTATCCCCAGATTATCTGAAAGTGGTTAGTAAGTATAACAATGTTTGGTGGCTCAGATCAGCTAAATTTTGATTTGTAGGCCTCATTTTGTTTGGTTTGAATGTGTAAGAGACACAGCAAACCCACCCATTATCCCGGACTTGGCAAAAAATCGCCACATTTGCCTATCTGGCCTAAGCTCCGTGGGGGGGGTGGGGGGGTGGGGTGGTATTCACGTGGCAAGTCTATAATAAACTCTTTAGACCATCTTTAATTGTGTATTTTAACTTAAAGCATTGATTATTAATGTAATGGTTAACACTGATCAGCAGTGAATAATCGCTAGGCCACTTCAAGTTGTTTGAGGTATATCTGGATAAATAAAGAATTCCTATTTAGTGTTAATGAGCATATAAAATGAGTTACAGACACCATTCTGTCCGTCCCGGTTAAAGCTATTAGATGTAAACAATGAACCCGCCATCTAGCCAATGATCGACGCCTCGTGTTGTGAGGTCACAAGTAGAAACAGTTATTTTATACAGAATGATAAGGAGTTTCGAATTCGCTTAGTCTCAGTTCTTAATGGGCGTTCGTAATGTTCCAGTCGTGAAAACGCACACCGTTCCAGAGAAAGGAACCAGCCTAGTATCGTACCACGTAGTGGTCAGCAGCACGGTAGGATTAACCGACAGGGGAATCTTGAAGCATCTGACTGACCTGCTCGGCGACTGGCACAACATCCTGACAATCTACTCCAGTGATATGTCCAGCTCAGAACCAAAAAACAAAGACAAAAATCCATTGCACAAACACATGGGGATAACATACGACTTACCGGTGTCATATTCACACCACTACTTCGAAACAATTGGGACACTTAAGAACATTCAAAGACCGTCAGCTTCCAGGAACACTTGCACCCAAGGCTTAGGGAGGTAGAAATTGAAGTACCAAAGACAAAACTAAAAGGCGGATTACTGGATGCTAATGTAGCAGAAGTCACGACGGGCCAACCCTCTCCATGCTTCAGATGTGAGAAGTGTGGTCACTCCCAGAAGGAGTACTCTATACGGGGTCCTGAAAAAGAGCTGACCACAGCGAAACCGACAGTTCCACCAGTGAAACCAACAGTCCAATCAGGAAAGAACGCGGTCCCCAAAAGTAAGCCAGATCCCATGGAAAAGGCATCCACAGTCCCAAAAGCAAGCCAACTCTCATGAAAAAGGCATCCATAGTCCCAGAAGCATGCCAGCTCCCATGGTAAAGGCATCCACAGTTTTAAAAGCAAGCAAGCTTCCATGGAAAAGGCATCCGCAGTCCCAAAAGTAAACCAGTAAACTAGTTTCCCCCTTCCTAACAACTTCAAAGATAAGGAGAAGTTGGGGGAAAAGGGGTTTAACGTCTACTCGACAAAACTAGGTCATTTCGGGACTAACATATGGTTAAATTTTTTTTCAATAATTCGCTTGCGCGTAGAGGTCATTAGCAGTGGGAGGAAACCAGAGTGCCCGGAGAAAACCCACGAGGTTGGGTGAGAACGGAGGGATAATCTGCAGCTCCATCATTATCTGATCGCAATCTGATCACCGAAGATTCTGCTTCAACACTGGTTCGTTGTTTGGTCATTTTCTGATTTGATTACTGCAACAATATTTTAACTAGTATAAAAAAATGAACAATCACAACGTTTACAAAGAATTTTAAACAAAACCGCTAGACTAATCTGAAAAACTAACTGGCGTGAACACATTTCTATAGTAATGTCTTCTTTACAGATAAATGGGAGGGTAGAATTCAAATTGCTGTGTCTGACATACCAATCAGCACCTTCAACAAGAGAGAGAGACAGAGAGAAATTGGGTTTAACGAAAACACGACACAAACTAGGTCATTTCGGGACTAACATATGGTTTAATTTTTTTTCAATAATTCGCTTGCGCGTAGGGGTCTTTAGCAGTAGGAGGAAACCGGAGTGCCCGGAGGAAACCCACGAGGTTGAGAAGGCACCCCTATCTCCATGCCACATACGCTAACACCAGGGTTCGAAACCGCAGCTGCAAGCCAGAGGTGACCGGCCAGCCAGAGGTCGAAGCGCGGCTTTCTAGACCCCTAGGCCATCCCAACCCCCCAACAAAGCGTTAACAATATCAAATAAGTTTGTTTTTTTTATAAATAATTAACATGATGAAAGAATGTAATATCAATTTAGCAGATAATACTAATAACGGTAAGAGATTAGAAGCTAGTAAACTATATGAAACCATAACTACAAGATGAAAAGGAAAGAAGGGGAAGGGAAGAATACATTTACAAACGACACATATTAAATAAGGGAGTCGGGGAAAGGAAGCAATGCACTTATCATCAAGAACACACACTAATCAGGGATTAAATAAATCAACCCAAACATTTGGGAGAAAATGTTCCGAGTCTCTGTTTAATTTTGGCTTATGTTTTTAAATCTCTAGGACTTCTCGAAGCATTCTGTTCTTCCATGTTGATGAGTTTCTAGCTAGTATTTCGGTACTTTCCCATTTGATTTTGTGCTGTGAGTTTGGATAGATAATATGTTCTGCTGAAGCTGATTTGTTTTGTTCTTGTTTTGTTACTGCCGCCTGATGCTCTTTTGTTCTAACTGATATTGTTCCGGATGTTACGCCAACATAGGCTACATTACATTCACAATTATCTTGTATATGACTCCCTTTGGATGCTCTTTTGGTTTTAGCATCCTACCATCAGCCTTTAACATTGTTTAAAAGGAGCTAAATCGCTAATATTTGGGGCCTAGAAATTTACCCAAATGGGTTGCAACGCATAAAATAATCTTATATGAATGTATATAAACTGATTTACATCCATTCATTTCCGTTTTTACTCTAATTTCAAATCACTTATGTTCGGCGAAATACGCCTGATGTCTCAATAGCATGCCAATCTATATATAGCGTCTGGTTATTCCAGTCTACATTATTGCGTATGCTCTCCATGCACCACTGTCTAGCCTCGTTCTCCAAGTACCTTGTTAAAAATGGACCTGAAACGGATTATGGTACACGATTCGTGTACCACTGATATTTTTTTTTATTTTGTCTTAAATATTGGATATCAGAAGCCCATCTTTTCCCGGTAAGATGACATCATCAATGTTGAATAAAATTGACAAATAATTTGTGTTTTCATTGTCGAAGATTTTGGATGATATTGAGTTAGAGACTTACTGTTTGAGTCAAGGTAAATAATACACGTATTTCTTCGATTATGAACAAACTAGTTAACTTTTTTTAATATATATAGTTTGTTTATTTTCATTTTCAAGGTCAGAGACCAAAAGAAGATACATACAATGTGCACAATTGTCATAAACTTTGATATACATGTAATTACTTACTATACATTGGTTATTATAAACTTACCTGTGTGTTTGAAATGAACTCCCGTTAAATAAAATCCTTTGGACCACTAAATATCCCAACGAATAAAAACAGTTCTCTCGTGAAAAACTGAAATCCCACAAACTTTCGGCTAAGAAAAATAGCAATATGGCAGCTGGTTACGTCACACCTCGAGAGATATCACTTTGTGTTAGGGGTGATAGCATAGGAAATGTCGCATTTTTACAACAATTCAAGTTTGGTTTAAGCGCGTCTCGACCCGGCATTGAGTTTGAGCGTTCGCACACATAACAACCTGTATTTTTTAAATTTGTGACCGTCTTAATTATTTGATTAGCGACTCGGATGGGATAATTTTCTTTTTTAACACGCACGAGACACAAAAATAACTACATTCGTTTCACGGGCTTTAAATATTACCCATCTTTAATATGATATTATAATATACTATTCAAAAAAAGTAGGGGATATTTGATTTTTAAGTGTTATTAAAGTCACCTGAAGAAACTGACGAAGAAACAAATGACAAAATGAAATGAAGTTCACATTCATCGATTTATTCCAAATGATCGTTAGACTAAGTAAGGCACAGACTGACCATTATAAGGGTAAAATGATACTCGGGGTCAAACAGCAAAGTTACCACAGCATCACAACAAAGTCAGTAACGGGTAAATCCTCCTCTGTTTGCCAAACAAGCATTGATCCGACGTGGCATCATCCTAATGAGACGTCTAAGGTCATTTTGGTCCAGATTGTCCCATTCCTGTTGCAACGCAGCAGCAAGTTCTTGGACATTGGCAGGACGTTGTTGACGTTGACGTAACCTCTGTCCAAGTATGTCCCAGACATGCTCGATGGGGGAGAGGTCGGGACTCAGTGCTGGCCAAGGTAATGTGGTGATGTTCTGTTGTTGGAGGTAACCTGTAACGATCCTGGCCCTGTGACATCTTGCGTTATCGTCCTGGAAGATGAAACGGCGGCCATGACGTCGTGCGAACGGCACAACATGGACTGCCAAGTTGTTGTCCCGGTAGTACTGGCCTGTAACACGCCCTGCAACAACATGTAAAGCCGTTCTTCCAGCAACAGTGATGCCTCCCCACACCATAACAGAACCACCCCCAAATCGATCATGTCTGATGACGTTAACGTCTTGGAAGCGCTCGTTTCGATGACGCCACACCCTCCTACGTCTGTCCAAAAAATCAACAGTGAACCTTGACTCATCTGAAAACATCACATTGCTCCAGCGTCGATTATCCCAGTGTTGACGATCCCTACACCAACGACGTCTTGTCTGAATGTGATGATCTCTCAAACAAGGGATCACGCGATGACGTCGGGCGCGAAGGTGACCTCTACGCAGTCGATTCCGAATCGTCTGGCCACTCACTCTCACACCAGTGTCTGTTTGAAGACGAGCGCTGATCTGATTTGCTGCGATGACACGATTTCTCAAGGCCAAGGTAAGGATAAATCGATCCTGGGCTTGAGTTGTCGCCCTTGGTCGACCTGAGCGTGGTCTGTCCTGTACAGATTGTGTATCACGGTATCTGGACCATAGCCTGCTTATGACAGACTGAGAAACATTCATCGTCCGCGCCACAACCGCCTGTGTTGTGCCGATCTGTAGCATGCCAAGGGCACGTAACCTTTCATTTTGGGTAAGCCGACGCATATCAAAATTTGTTTTCTGGTCACTAAAACAATTAAACTGATGTTTCCACCCTGGAATTCAATGCCACAATGACTGTAACATTCAAAGTCGGAGTCGTGCAAATCTTGGGTTGGACCCCCATGATGATCCCAAGCATCACCTGCATTCCATGCGGTAGCTATTGGTGCGTTTGGGCGTCACATGTAACTGGAAATGTTTCTTCTCTTACGTTCTATAGTGGCTTTTTTCGTAGTCATTTGCATATTTTAGTATTATGCCCCCAAAATCAAATATCCCGTACTTTTTTTGAATAGTATATTATTATTTAACATGTGCAGGCCATTTACAATTAATGTTCCGCTTCTTACTGGGTCTTACGGGCTTATCGGCATTGTATATACCCACCCAGTGCCAATTGGCACTTTGAACGCTTAAAAATGTTACTGAAGCGGTTATTATTTGATCGAAAGAATGAGATCAAATTAATAATACACTCAGACACTTCAGAGGTGTGCTTCGTGATCCTTGTTAAACTAATTATAACATAAAGAAGATAGGATATTAAAATTTATATTTTAAATTTGACTTTATTTTTACGAGTATCCGCGCAATCAGTGATGCCTTCATTGTTAATTAAAATTTGATAGACTGGCGATCAATGGTTTCAATATAAAGCTCCTATGTAATTGCCTTCAATTGATATTTTCGTCACCCAATCTCAAACGACCGTAATGGTGGCGCCTTGTTTTTAGTATAGCACGTGGTTGCCAAAATATGCGTCAAATTTAAACCAACCTCGCTTCAGTGTGTTGGATTCTTCTAATATGTGACGAAAGCAATGTTGTTATCCACTCTGTCAAAATTACAAGAAAATATTCAAATTTTTGAAGAGGGAACTGTTTTTATTCGTTGGGATATTTAGTAGTCCAATGGATTTTATTTAACGGGAGTTCATTTCAAACACACAGGTAAGTTTATAATAACCAAAGTTAACTAGTTTGTTCATAATCGTAGAAATCCGTTTATTATTTACCATGACTCAAACAGTAGCTACTGTAAGTGTGGTTCCGCTACTGAACACTACATCTGCGCCGATTTGTTCTGTCAAAATTCTTTTGATATGGTGGCTAGCTGGTCCTAAAAATGGGATGGCATCGGGTGGTTTGTAGATATGTGTCAGTATTTTCTTCATGGTCGCATTAGCTGTGTTGGCAGGGTAGTTGATATGTTCTGTAAGGACACGATTGATATACTGTAATTCATTATCGAGTAGATTTTCATCACATGCTAATTTTGTGAGTCTCGTTAAGGTACTTATGATTCCTGTTTTGACTTTGGTTGAATGGTTTGAACTATTATGTATATATTGGTCCGTGTGGGTTGGCTTGCGGAAAACGGTTGTTTTGAGTTAATCTGCGGAGTTGTTACTAATACGTCTAGGAATGGTAATTGGTTGTCTTTTTAAGTCTACAGTAAATTTCATTAGAGAATGTTCAAGGAGGTGTTGTGGATTCTGGCCTAGTTCCAAATTGGCAAATACATCATCGACTTTTCTAATCCATGTTGTAGGTCGGATGGGTTTATTCCCGCGAAGGCGCAGTTATTGACCGTAACTTCGCGGGAATCCAGCTCCTAGGATTAAAATATATTAAAATGGATTAAAAAGGTAACAATGGTATTATAGATTGTTATGATAAGAATTTACACTTTCACAATCCCCACTGTAACTAATTAACCAACATTTTAGCATCATTCTTAGCATAAGTATAAGAAACTTAACTAGACTAAAACAAAAACTAATTTAATTTCGCCAAATAAGAAAAAAAACATAACTATACTATTACAAATTTCGCCAAATAATTAAAAACATAACTATGCTATAACAAATTAGTTTAATTTCGCCAAATAAGACTTGGTAAATAAATTTGATAACAAAAACGAATGTTACGATCAGAGTGGTCAAAACGTTCCGCGTCTACCCCAATAAGAGAAACCGAGGATCAATACATCAAAACATAATATAATAAATACACCTACCCTTTCTACCGGTATCAACGGCAGAGCTGAAAATCTCCGTCTTCTCTATATTGCACTTGTAGTGGACATAAATTCATAAAATCATTTTCATCATTTTAATCATTAGTTGCCAATTGGTGAATAAAATTCAGAGTGAACATAAATTCATAAAATCTTTAACACCGTTAATTGGGTTCTAATAACAACATGTCTCTCTTCAAACGAAAGCCGACAAGTCGATATCTGCGCCTTCGCGGGAAGGATTAATTTTGGTCACGCTCTGTAACTGCGCCTTCTATTTATACCAATTTGGGGAGAAGTTCGAGGTGCGCAAATAGGTCAAAAATAGCATTGAAGTCGATGGGTGAATTAATGGTGGCCTGCTTCCAAATGTTAAATTAAATTAAATATTTCGTAGGAATACTTAGTGTATACTTAGTGAAATGGTCCGAAATTATCAAAATATTTTCATATCCATCCTTGAAGGTTCAAGAGAAAGATAACCCATGCATACAGACTTGAAGCAAGCATTTCTTGTATAATATAATATGATCTTTAACTTCATGGTACATTGATGGAGGTATTCTTCTATGACGTTGTTTAAATGGGATGTTATCACAAAGATTGATTTTGTGTTTTACTAAATCTGCCCTACCAATATCTGTGACTAATGAACTGAAAATATCCTTGTATTTAATAAATAAATCGTTGAACTTTCGAACTTCACCTTCCGAAAAAGTATTCTTTAAATCATCTGTATGGATACTTCCTTATAAATCTTTAATACTCCCAGTTGCTGAATCAGAATGAACAATATCCACTTGATGAAGCTGGCAAATAATAGATTTAGCTGGTATTGTAATGGGTTTGGAAGAGTCAATTTGCATTTTAACTTTGATACGTTAAGAAGATATGTTGAAATTATTACAGCAAATTAAACCAGGAACAATATTTATACTTGGATGTGAAGAATTATAATCAGTGGCCATATATTGCTTAGACGAAATTGGCTTAGGATGATGTGAAAATCAGGATATCGAAAAACATGAATGAGCTGGGGTATGGTCGTTGCAGGTGTAGATTTTAAATCGTATACCCCATTACTCTCTTTAAGTTGATTAGATAAACCAGTAAACAAGTAAAAATTGAACTCCAAGAATAATCTATATGTAAATTATGGAAATTTAAAAGAATTATTCAGGAACGCGAATCTGTGGCGGTGAAGTACCAGAATGTACCACAATAAATAAAACATCCATATGAATATCTGTATCAGAAATATTTTTTGGTAATTCAATATATCCAAGTTAGTTAACCTTATGACCCCCAGCCGAACTAATATCTTATAAATCATTTATGGGAAACAATTCAAATGGTGAAAAATGACGGCGATATAAATTATCGTCTAAAGTTGAAATCGTAGAACCATTATCCAATAAAACTGAGCAATTAATTCCATTAATTAATAGTGGTGAGATGTTGGAATTACCAGCTAAATCTGAAGAATGGGACAACTGTTGATAACCATGGAGTTATCATCTGAAACCTTTTCAAGACCTACTGACTGTCCCTTTAAGTAGGCCTGCTGTATGGGCAGGTTGTTGACAATCCCAACAAGGATTCATTCTGGTGGAAAGTCTTGTCTATGTTGCATTGGTAAGGACGGATGACAAAGGAAGGCGTTTGAGGACGAGGATTAAACTGAAGAATTGGATGTTGACGAAGAAACTGAGAGGACGAAGATGGAATATTATCAGCCATGTATTCCCCTGATCTATTTTAGATTTTTATTCTGATACTTTGGATTTAAAGCTACGAACCTCATTTATTAATGAAAACACCTGTTGATCAAGTTGTAAACAATCACTGGTACTTTCGTTTGAAGAATTCAAGTTGAAAGGTCCCATAGATCTAGTGCAATTACTTAAACTAGACTAAGTCGATTTGGGAATGGAGAATTCTGTATGTGAAGAATCAGTTACTGACTTCGATTCTTCCACTCTTCTTATACAGCATACACTAAATTAGAAAACGTGGCATTAGAATCAAGAACATGTTATGTTGATACTTTCAAGTCATCACGATATAAACCATTCCACAACCGGTTCTTTAACACATTTGGTTCTTTAAGAATTGTGGGGTTGGGATGGCCTAGTGGTCTAGAGTGTCGCGCTTGGACCTCTAGCTGGTCGGTCACCAATGGCTTGCGGCTGTGGTTTCGATCCCTGGTGTGAGCGCATGTGGCATGGAGATAGGGGCGCCTTCTCAACCTCGTGGGTTTCCTCTGGACACTTCGGTTTCCCCCCACTGTTAAAGACCCCTCCGCGCAAGCGAAGTATTGAAATAGAATTAAACCATATGTTAGTTCCGAAATGACTTAGTTTGTGTCGAGTGAACGTTAAACCCCATTTCCATCTCTCTCTCTCATTAAGAATTTTAGCTGTCTTCAATTTATAAACAATATCCTGTTATCTACATGCCCATAAATAAATGCTTTCCGTAGATGACTGTGAAGTTGAATATAAATATTTCACCAAATAATGGATCAAGAAAACATAGAAGTTTCTCCACAGAATCAAAGTTCACTAGTGTCTGGGCGACAGTACCCCTCGCTGCACGACGAATAGAATTAATAGAACACGTATCTGAATTTATTCTTCCGAATTTAATCCAATAATTTCTAATCTCCATTGTTCATAAAAAACATCCCTTTATTAACATCCCCGGAAAATGATGACAATCCAGGGGAAGAATGTAAAGTTCCGTTGTCTGAAAATATAAGTTCAAAACATTAAGCCGTTTTAAGCTGCATTTCCTTTAGTACGGATCCGGTCCGGTTGCGGATACGGAAAAAATCACTTTTATAGAATTTTAGTTAGGGTGTTTCCTTATGTGCGGTTCTCTATGCGGCGTCCGGTACGGTTTTTCGAAACGAACCATGTCGCGATAGGTACGGAAACGCATGCGGAACCCAAAGGGGTACGAGGTAGGGGGGTGGGGGGGCACCGGTCCCCCCAAATATTTTCATGAAAAAAAAATAGAAATCTGACCATAGCTCAGAATTGTGAGATCGGTCATTAGCCGAGGAGTTTTTGAAAATGGGGTGTGGGTAGGGTATGGCCTTGTCGGGGAAGGCTATGGTCTTGTCGGGAATGAATGCTCAGTTTGTCGGGAAGCGTCGCGCCATCTGTCGGGTTTTGAGTATTTTTAATAATATGGAAGCGGAAAGAAAGCAGTTCAGTCAATGATGAACACGAACGCCATCTGAATAGAACTAGCACGTACACATGGCCTTTCTCAGTTCTTGAGTACTGTGTTAATGTATAAGCTTATCCAACTCTATGCACCGGACGAGCCCAGTGATAGAAGTGAGCAGCTGAAAATTTTCTTTAATAATAATTGATAAGTTTGTAATAATATTGTACCTTGTAGTCACGTATAATATACATGTACGATGGCTCAATAGGCCGTAAATAATTCGATATTGAGCCCTTTTCTTTGGAAATAAATATTCATAGGTGAATGTCAAGTGCCACTGGCAAGAGTTATACAAAGATAATGTGCTCAACAACGCTTATTTTACTTATAAATCTCTCCAGGAAAAAGGTCCAAAACCACTATTATGTAGATGTTAAATATCATTCAATAAGCATTTTATTACATTATGTGATATTTGAATCCAATTTTACTAAATTATTATTAAATTTGATTAGTTTCTCTTAATCAATTTCAAGTTCAATTGATGACTTTTTACCAGTTTTTATGCTGCAACTGACATAATTTACTACTGCACTCCAGATTACTAGAAAGTATTCGAAATGCCTGGAAATTGCGTCTACGGCCGTCTGGTTTTCAAAATTTTCAGGGGGAGGCCCCCAAGACCCCCCGTCGGACGCTTAACGCCTCATGGGCTCGCGGGCGGACGGCTTTGTGAATATACATATTTATATTGGTGCTACATAAAATTAATATCAGTTTTTTTGTCGGGAAAATATGCTGCCCCCCCCCCCCAAACAAGTTCGGTCTCGTACGCCTATGTCCGTAAACGCACATATGGAAACATGGTTTGGGTAGCCCGCACGGCAAAAAGCTAAAAATAGGTAGGGAAATTCCAATTTTTGCCCTTTCTTGAACACGTGCCAGGTTGATAAGAGAGCCCTTCACAACCTGTCGTGTGCCATGTCTGCTCCGGAACCGGAACCGAACTGGATCCGGACCGGATCCGTACTAAAAGAAATGCAGCTTTAACATGAATATTAAAATCGCTTAACAGGGTTACGTAACTCATGTAAGATCTGCAGCCGAGTTCAATACAGGGCGCCTTGATAAACGCGACTATTAGGTAATGCGTTAAGTATAGTAAAGTTAGTAGGGTTTCTCATGCGCAATATATATATTCAGTTTTTACTCTTTTTTTGAAAACGCATAAAATGAATAATGTAGCTTGCAATAGTTGCGCAGGAGTAATGTAGAGGTTTATAAGGAATTTTCACACAAAGTTCAATAGTTTTATACTCCAATAATTATCTGGGACTTTCCCTTTAACGACATAATAAAAATAAAGTTGAAACTGAAATGTAATAAAATACCATCTTGGATATTGAAAACACAAAATTCAATCAAGTTGAAACTCATAAGACGTAACATCAACTTTTAGTAGAACTGAAATAAAACAGTAAAGTTGAAATTTATTGGAAGTGAAATTAAATTCAAACTGGGAAACCAAGTCTATAATCCGGGAAATAAGAATAGTTTAATTGAAAAGATAAATAAATTATATACTAGATATCTAAGTAGAAAATGAGGTTGAAAGGGAACAAGAATTTTCTTATAATAACGACTGGGTATTCAAGTCTAAAGTACAGATCAAGATGACCCGAAAATGGAATGCTACAATAAAATATATTACTGGATAAACAACTTTCAACTTTCAACTTTCAACTTTTTTATTTGCATATTACATCCATTAAGAACAGTATACAAAAATCAACATACATATGCATGCAAAAGATACATTTGTCATGGAATACTATATAAATAATGAAAATATAATGAAATTATAATGGGATATATTTATGTACATGCACCATTGGGATGATACCAATGAAAACAACAATGAAAGTATGACAATGAAATAAAATACTCATAAAATATGTAGTAAAAGTATATCGGTGTACATAAGAGTATGACGATCAAATGGGGAAAGAGCATTCAGCAGATACTAAGAGACAGGTACACCCCTTTCCCGAAGAGCATGGTATGTGTACATGGCTACTGCCTTAGCAAGGAAATTTGGTGGATTAAAAAGAATTTCAAAAGTTAATTGACAAGATGGTATTAAAGTAGGGTAGATATATCTCAGACGCAGGTTTTCATATCGGGGACACTGTAAAAGAAAATGGAATTCATCTTCAACGACAGAAAGAGAACATTGCGTGCATAACCTTTGATCAGGTGGAATATTCTTGTATCGGCCTCTCTCTATTTCCAATTTGTGCGAGCTGAGTCGAAGGGATGAAAAGGATGATTTAAAGTTTTTATTTTTAACCTGCAGAAGGTAACGCGCGGGGTGGTTTATTACGTTTTTATATAGTCCATACGTTCTTAACTTTGTTCCTGATTTAGTTAGTTCTGTAAAATGATTGTTGAATTTAGTTTGAAGTTTTAGTTTAGTTGCTGAGGGAGAGGGGTTATTTGGGAGATCATAATATTCATATATTTTTGCTATGGCTGCTGTCCAAGAATATTTAATGTCATTGTTTGCAATGAGGTTGCTATCAGTAATGAAGGCAGAACGTAAAAGAACACTTTTAGGAAAACTGTCTACATTAGAATTCGTTAGGCGTTTATAATAGGAAATCATTCTTTGAAATATGTCAAGGCTGGCCGGAAAAATACCCAGTTCTGCTAGACAGCCAATGTTTGATGTTTTTGATGGTTGTGCCAGTATTGACTTGCAGATCTTAATGGTTAGTTTATTATGAGAAATTTGGTCCCATTTGATAATTTCGAAAGTTTTGCTGTGGACCAAACTAGATCCCCAGATCTCCGACGCATATATAGCTATCTGCTTAACAACTGATTGGTATAGTTTAATGAAAACCTCGGTCGGAAGAAAATCAGTCGTACCAATTTTATTGCACAGGCAGAACCATGCACGTCTAGCCTTACTATTAAGTTGACTGATCGCAGACTTAAAGGTTGAGTTGTTGGAGAAGCAGACCCCTAGATAGACGTATGATTTAACTGTTTCAAGATTAATATTGCCAAAATGAAATATGTTCTTTATTTTTCGTTGATTATTTTTGATGATCATTATTTTTGATTTTGTTGGGTTAAGGTCAATCTGCCAATCACTACAAAATTTATTAAGTTGGTCAAGGCTAGTTTGTAAGCCAGTTTCAGTAGTGGAGAGCATGATAAGGTCATCCGCAAACAACAGGTGGGAGACATTATTAGATTCTAGTGAAGGAGGATTTGTGTTCGCATTATTAATATAAAACTGTAAGTCGTTAATATAAATATTGAATAGTACGGGACTTAACACGCATCCCTGTTTCACACCCATGAAAGAGTTTATGGTGTTGGAGAATCCCTTGGAAGTTTTCACAGTATATGAAGTATTTGAATACATGGATGCAATTAAATCAAAAATTGATTGATATTATTTTTTAGTAATTTATAAAAGAGGCCTGTTCTGCATATAGAGTCAAAAGCTTTTTTGAAGTCCACAAAGGTCATGAAAAGATTTTGTTTATTACACTTATATTTATTGATAATCGTTTTGAGTATGAAGATATTATCAACTGTCCGATGATTTTTACGGAACCCGCCCTGTGCTTGGTCAAGTAAATTGTTGTCTTCGAGGTAATCTGTTATTCGATTATTGATAATGGACAGAAAACATTTGCTAAAGCAACTGGACAGGGAAATGCCACGATAGTTATTTGGATCGTCCTTACTGCCCTTTTTGTGTATTGGAACAATATATGATTCCATCCAGGACGTTGGATAGAAACCCGTCGATAAAATCATATTGAACAATTTTAAGAGCTGATCAATCAAAATTTCGGAGGAAGATATTAACATTTCATTAAGAATCAAATCAGGCCCATTCGACTTTTTTCTTTTGAGTTTTTTAACAGCTTTTCGAAGTTCGCTTGCAGAGATAGGCTCATTAAGGTTGGTATTGATAGGTTCCTGTTTAAGTTGTTCCATTTTTTCAGATAATTCAGAGAATTTGGCCTGATCATGTTTTTTTTCAAAAAGTGTGGTAAAATGATTTTCCCATACGTTGATGGTTATTAATACTGCCAGTATGTATATTTACCTCAGGGATTCGTCCTACCCGAACGACTAAACGCTGTTCCTGTGTCAGGCTCTTAGCCCAGCGCCACTGACAAGGGGAACCACGCCGGAAAATCCCAGGATAATTCTTGGCCAACATTTTGAAATTAATACACGAGTCGGATACTCCATGGTTTTGGGGCGGAGGGGGGGGTGTCACACGCTAACTCACTATAGCCTGGAGGTGGGGTGTCCGACCCATTGTCAGTGGTGCAGGAGGCAGAGCCTGACAAGAAAAGCTGATTAGTCGTTCGGATGGGACGAAAAACCGAGGTCCCGTGTACACATTGGCGTGCACGAAAGATCCCTTGGCAGTTGGAATTCGATATTCGACAAAATTTCCCTCAGGGCACATTGTATGGCGTATGCCCGTCTTCATAGCCCAGATTAGAAACAGAACAGTAACACATTTCATTTTGGGGGGTTGGGATGGCCTAGTGGTCTAGAGTGCCGCGCTTCGACCTCTAGCTGGCCGGTCACCTCTGGCTTGCGGCTGTGGTTTCGAGCCCTGGTGTGAGCGTATGTGGCATGGAGATAGGGGCGCCTTCTCAACCTCGTGGGTTTCCTCCGGGCACTCCGGTTTCCTCCCACTGCTAAAGACCCCTACGCGCAAGCAAATTATTGAAATAAAATTAAACCATATGTTAGTCCCGAAATGACCTAGTTGTGTCGAGTGGACGTTAAACATCATTTCTCTCTCTCTCTCACATTTCATTTTATTTAATTTCTATCGCTTGTGCTTGTTATCTACTGGACACTCGAGTCTTGATTGTCGTGATACAGGAAAAAACACTAAAATATTTAAGTAGGGTATCAAGAGACAAGTTATTCATATACATGTATTACGAGTGCATGGCAGAGCAGTGGGCTTTATATATAGAAGTCTGTGTTTTCCCAATATGCGTGCTATGTACAGAAAATATAATTAAATTTAACCTAGATGTAAACCGATAATACTCATATTAGCAATTCTCGATAATGGATAATTTCTACCAAACAGCGGCTACATTCCTGGTGTTTATTGCCTTACAGTGTCAATCAGGCCAGGATATTCGAGAGTAGCTAGATATTTGTGGAAATACAGTTGACAGAACGGTATCAATTATTACTGACTGAAGGGTAGGTGATAGACGTATTTAATCAACACCCCATTGTTGCAAAATATGAATGCATTGTACCTTTGCATGTTTTCGTCAACGTTCAGGAACGCATTGAATTATGGAGGGCATAATAACAACAAAAATACCGAAATGAATTGGGATTAACCGTCCAAATTTTCTTGTTGGGGCAAAATGGGGTTAAACGTCAAATCAACACAGGCCATGTCATTTACACAAAGAGAGCGAGAAAAACCGGAGTTAATTTTAATTCAATAATTCGCTTCAATGTAGAGATCTTTTAGTAGTGAAGGAAACCGGCCCGGGGCACCCGGAGAAAACCCACGAGATCGGACAGGCAACCCTACGTACAAGCGGGGAATCGAAACTACTCTACTTGACTCAATGACAGACCCTATGATCCACCGCGCATGCGTTAATCATCCATTTCAGGACAAACATATGGTACATGTATATTTGAATAATTCGCTTGTGGGGGGGGGGGCAAAGATAACCCACTGGATTTCACGTGATTTCACGTACAAGTTGACTGAGTGTCAGTCCTTCTACAGATGACACGTTAGACCACTATAAGAGGTCTAAATGTAGTCATTTATCAGCCTGCAATCATTTCATTTGCTTACTAAACCAGGGTTCTTCTGTCAATGGATCTTTTACGTTCGTTGTCCCGTGTCAGACCCTCTTTCCTAAACAACGGTGGGTTGGGGTTTGATTGCCCTGTGTATTGTTTGTTTTATCCTACATTGTTTATTGATGACTAACATCAGATATTTATTACTATTCTCTAAGGTCACGTTTAAGTAGAATTTTGCCTGGTCAGTGGCGTTTCGCTTTAATCCTCATCGAATCCAATATTGTTATAATTTAATTACACTTCCACCTATATTGGATAGCCAATGCCCGCAAGCGTTACCCAGTGACAGTGTTTACCCGAACTCCAATCTGAATATATGCAATTAAATCCTCATTTAGAAAAGATCAAGTCCTTCTGACATAGGTGTATCCATTTACCCGGTGACAAAAATAAAACGAACTCAAATATTATGAATATTCTGACTATAAGTAAGAAGCCTTGCTTTACCCTTGTCAAAAATAAAATGGACTCCAATATCGTAAATATATACAATTTTATTCTCACTTCAACATAGCTGCAGTCATTTATTCATTTTCATTCGCTAGACATATATGTTAAAATTATGTTTAATTACGTGACAGATGTTGTAAAATAATATAATAAAATCGATATTACAAATGATTCATGTAGCATTAAATGTGATCTGTGTATTTCTAATTCATGTACATGTACTAAATACCATGGAGGTTGGGTGGCCGAATGGTTAGCGTGCGCGCGCTGTATCATACGGCCCGTTAGCGTGCGAGCGCTGTATCTCCGGGTCCCCCGGTTTCCTCCCACTGCTAAAAACCCCTACGTGCAAGCGAATTATTGAAATAAAATTTAACCATATGTTAGTCCCAAAATGACCTAGTTTGTGTCGTTTGGACGTTAAACCCCATTTCTCTCTCACTAAATACCATGGAAACAATCTAACTCAAGAGAATGTTGTCGTATTTCATGTGCTTCAATTATTTAACATATAATTTCAAGCGCTACAGTACAGTTTTAAAAAAAAATGTGGGATGAACTAATGGAGAAAGTTTGTGCACATGCTTGTCATGTATGTATATCGTGAGTAGCCTCGCCATTCTGCACGCGAACATCCATCTACTTCATACTTCAAGAATAAATCTGTCCTACTTTGTGTTTTGGACTGAAATCGTCGATTTAGGACTTGTCGGTCAACTAGCTTAGTGTTTGTTCTCGGGCGGAGCTAACTGTACACAGGCAGCCCAAGTTTAGTATGTAACCTCGCCTCTCTAACCTTGTGATTTTAGTCCTGGTTCCCATGTTGCCACCTACGACTTGATATCGGAATGTTCAGCTCTGACATTACCTATAAGCTATGTTACTCCTGGACGAGCATTAGTTAGGGTCAGAAATTAGTTTTTCTGTTGATGACGAATTCTGAAATCATACCCATTCACAGCTAGAGGTTGCTATTAATTGGATACATGTATATGTTAATCAGATGACGCCATTGTGTTCTGGAAATGTCCAGAAAAAAAGTATACTAAATTAAATCTACAACAGACTTTTTCAAATGAGTAAGAAAATAAAACGAAGCGGAATTGAAATGAAGGGAAATGATAACAATGTTACGGACGGACTGTTACATTTATCGTTCACGTGTAAGATGATTTCATAAGGAAGACAATCTATAAATAACCCAATCATGATGGTAATCACATTCCAGATTGCGTATCACATCTATATGTGAATCATACTTTCTAAAAGCGCCGTTTGCTCTAGAAATACTAAATTAATTTCCTCTTCCTATTGTTATCAATCAGTATAACCCAGTCTTTTCATTGTGTAGGGCATAATACCTTATAGGCATTTCCAGCTAAGTGTATCCGTATACCTCCATATTTTTCAAATAGGCAATTGGAAATCCCGCTTTTTAAATTTAGTTGGGATGCAAAATAGCACGTATACATGTTAAATAACGTGATCGAGATATGATATTATTATTTGAGAACGCTTAATGAACTGAGTTTAAACAGTTGCAATAATTATGAATTAATGTACAGCAATTATATACTATGACTAAAGGTTGGTTAATGTCGGAATAAATTGTCGGTATAAGTATGTTGTCACTTTAAAGCTTAAAATTCAAAAGAAATTGAGCAGAACGGGAATAGACCAAGTTTAATTTACTTGGTATTAAATGAGTTTTGAATAGGAATGAACTGGCAAAGACGAACAGAATGATTTTACACTTATTTCCTTGTAGTAAACCTTTAACTATTTCCCTATTAGTTCTCCGTAAATCATTTAGGCTTAAAAACACTACATTGACCTTTCAGCGATGTATGACTATTAACTCCTATTTGTATTATCTTGGTTATTCCAAGCTCATGTTGCTTATTAATATAGCGTATTCTGTTCTTTTATTAATATACGGATTTTGTTTCAGGGTTGTTGCAATATTGTAATAAATAATGGCTAGTAAAGGGTATATTGCTGTGACGTCTGTACATGTTCTCGCTCTAATCTTCCAGGTAGGCATTTGCATAATTAATTAATGGAGATGAAAAATTTTAACGACGAATAATACCGTTATGTTTGGCAGATTAATGAATCTTGTTTATGCGTTTCGTCTAGTTTTTACCCACAGGCCAAATTTGTTCACCACGCCAACCGAGAAGTAGCAAAAAATCGCTATTTCACTTATTCAATTATTTTTACATTATACAGAATATAGTCTAGATTATCGTACTCGTATTTATATCTGGGGTCACGGTGACTAAGTGGGTAGGACGCTGGCTCGCTAGGTTGGAAGTCGGGTGTTCGATCCCTGCATTGACCGTGTTCCCTCTTGTCAGTGACGCAGTACGGGGGTCTGACAGGGTCAGCTTCCTAGTCGTTCGGGTATGATAACAAAATGAAATCCCGTGCACGTAAAAGAACCATTGACAGTATGAATTCGATATAAGAGTAGGCCGTAGTGCCGCTGTCCGGGCCAAGTTTTCCTCGTAGCACACTGTATAGCGTATGCCCGTCTTCATTAGCCCAGTTCGGAGCAGGATAGTAGGAAAACCCATTTCATTTTGTATTTATATCGATCCTTTCAGTAAGGGATGTGTCACGGGTTGGGGTTTTCAACAATGGGTAATGATTGAAGGGGAATAACTCTTGTTTTGTTGGCCATCAAATATTCTCTGTTACACTTTTATGTTTGGCTTCGTTGGACCGAACGCATTCGTGGAATGGATGAGAAGGGTTATAAACGAGAAAGGGTTACGTTAGTGAGGGACCTGATAAATGGGAAACAAGAGGCGTTGATATCTCTGTGTACACAGATCACTAAATATTTCTAGGCCGTGTAGGGCCAATGTTATTTTTAGTCTTTCTCTCCCGTTTCCTTTTCCCCCTTTTGCATGGCGATTTTTGTTGACTTTTTGGGGTAGAATATTTGTGAGGTTGGTTACGTTGATAGGGGGGGGGGGGCAAAAATTGCTTGTTTAGTTGTGTCTACTTCCAGCTTCTGTATCTCAAGTTTTTCATGGTGAACCTTATACATGCTTTTGGGCAAGAGTTGGCCACATGTTGCTCCATCTGTGGCAGAAAGCGTTCTACCCAACGAATATTTAGGGGAAAGTTACAGCTGGTCTAAGAGACGAGAATTCACATTAAAGTCAATAGGGGAATAATTAGTGATCTGTGGCCAAATGTTTCACAGAGGTTCAGACGTCCTACTGCTTCATTGAAAGAGGTTTTTAAACGCCGTCTGCAAACAATTATGCTGGTCTCATTCAGAATAACTAAATGGGTGTTTGTGTCGGTGGTCACGCATTGGCAGAAAACATTCCAACGACAGCGAAGCGTCATACGTTCACTTTATTGAACATCGTCGTTCCTCTGGGTAAGCCTCGTATTCCTAAAGCAATGGCGCGAGAAATCCCTCTCTTGCCAATGCTGAATTGAAGTCATATTCTTGAACTTTGGAGGGGATGTCTCTATTTAACGTCCATCTCTTTGATGAGAAGTCTTTCTTAAGACTTCCGACAGTTGATTAAGTGTAGCAACGATGGAGAAAATATTAAACGCCAACAGAAGAAAAGCAGATTCTACATGTGGCAATCTTGACATTTGCAGCCATTTTGTATAGACTGGTTTGTTACACAATTAATTTTTCTGCTATATTCTGCCGAGCGCAGGATAATTGAGCATAATAAAATTCGCGCGTTATGACGTAAACTAGTCGCTATTGTCACTAGATAGATTGCGGTAACATTATTTTGACGTCTGGTTAACCCCGATTGATTGTTACAATGTAAGTCATTGGTTGATAATAGCACTACTGACCAATTAAAATTTAGGACAAGAATGTTCACTAAATACAGCAGTAAGTAATAGGATTAGCTCTAATCAAACGGAACACTGCCAGGAGTATGGGTAAGCCTAGGTGGCACCCGTGAGCATACGGGACCTATAAACCACCATATTGTAACCTCTACTATGAACTGGAAAATCACAAGAAAGCCATTTGTGGTTGAAATGCGTTGCAAGATAACATCACGGTTGTTTTCAGGTACAGTTTTAAGATTTCCTTTTGGAACGGTTTTCGACCAGGCAATGACCTTTAACCGTTCCTAATAGCTGCAATATGAAAATAAGGCTTTCTCCAACCTCGGGAAGTGTCAAGGCAATGTTAATTTAACGTTAATTAATGTTATTAAAAGATTAAAGATACATTAGTTAAGAGTTTAATAAGAAGTTGGCCATTCTTGCTATAATAATTCAAAACTATGCGATGAAAAAGCCCCCGTTGAGCTAATGATGACATGCATATGGCAGATGTAGTGCGCTATGAGGGAAATTTTACCTTGATGGCACAAATACGGCCTACACTTGTTTGGAGTTCCAACTGTCTAGGGTTCGTTTACGTGTACACGGGACCGGGGTTTTACGCCCAATCCGAACGACTCTAAGTTGTCCCTTACTAGACCCTTCGTGTCCTTCATCATTCACAAGTGGGAACCACGACGGAAAATCCAATGAACGTTCTCGGTCGACAACAGGAACGAACACGGGACCTCACCCAAAAATAACTAATAGATGGACCAATCATGTGATATTTGCCTTTTCAATGGTCCATTAATAGGAGCATGTTCTCCACCCAATGAAACTTGCACAAATATATTTTCAGAAAATAACATTAGGTAAAATGTGATTCATGGGTCCAAGGTTCCATGACTAATGTAATGACTATAAAAGAGCTTTGTTTTATTTTGTTAGGTCGTTGGGTTTGTCACACCATATTGGCAGTATGACAAAAATGATAAATACCTTGGTCTCTTTAGCAACTGTACTTTGACTGATGACTCTTACATTTGTTTAAATGTTGACCTTGGTGCAAGTGAAGGTGAGTAGCCTCCCTTTTATTCTCAAAGCAACATAGTGAGAATTATCCGTTCATTAGATTACTATCGCCGTGCTTGGTAGGAATTACGAACGATTGATTTCACGGGTTTCGTTGGTCTTGTTTTTACTTATACTTTAAGGCGCTAAATCGTTGATATTTGTGACCTAGAAATTGACACAAATGTAATATGAATCTTTTCAATGTTGATTGAAATTGACAAATAATTCATGTTTTGAATTTCGAAGACTTTGGATGATATTGAGTTGAGTTTTATTCTACCGTAGTCTTGTGTTTCCAACAAAATATTTGAATCTTATTACGGGCAAAGTTTCGCGATAAATGGAGGGTGGGGGGAACTCTTTTATTTTACCGTAGTCTTTTGTTTCCAATAGAATGTATAAATCTCATTTTGATTAAACTAGCCTTAATAGGGCAAAAGTGTAACTTGTCGTTATTTATCGGTCGTGTGTATTTCTCAATTCGTTTTGTAATTCGATCAAAATTGAATAGTGTAGTAGTAGTAGTAGAGATTTGTTTTCAATTTTCCCATGATTTGTATTTTTCAGGTTGGGTTAAGGCTACAGTAAGTTTAGAAGGGCTAACTATTTTAGTGCAAGTTCTAGCACTATTAGCTTTGATTGCCTACCAATATAGAAATGAATCGAGGTTTCACGCTGCAGTAGCTGTTGTCTTCTTAACAATCGCCGGTTGGTATAATATATTAGACTGCCTTAAATACCGAAAATCAAAGCACTGGTCTAATTGTGAGACTAAGATATTTTGGACTAGCATTTCTTCAAATCAGCCTGAAAACCACAAATTAGCCATGGTGGTTCAGTCAGGAATATCTGACCATTAAAATCCCCGGCTGAATTTTTGAATGTGGTTTCCTTTTGTGATTTGTGCAGAGCAGAAGACATGGTAAAAAACAGCCTCTAGTCGTTCGGATGCTACGACAAACCGTGGTCCCATGTATACATTGATGTGCACAAAAACGATTGGAATTCGAAATAAGTGAACGTCATAGTGCCGCTGCTGGGGCAAACTTTCCCTAATAGCACACTGCCCGTCTTCATTAGCCCAGTCGAAGCAGAAGAGTAGGACGTTAAATCCACTTTCATTTCATTATGCATATTCATTTAGACATTCTAACAGTTTAAGTTCTGATACTTCCATTCTTCTTAAATATTAACCATTGTCTATCTCTCAATATGTGGCTTACTGTGAACTACGGAAACCTGTTGTGGTCTGACTGCTTTCTTAATTTCTCGCTCCTTTATCGTCATCTTCTCGACTTCTTGCATTTTGAATATCCTCAACTTTTCACCACTCTAAGTTTTGCTCCCGATTCTCTGACTTTCCGCTGTGAGAATTTGGGATTATGAAATGGTCGTAACTGGCTTCCATAGTACCACTTCAAATAAACCTTATTTTGGTAGACTACCAATTTAAGAATTAAAGCTCCTTTAATTAAAGGTGCATTGTGTAAGATTGAGATAAAGAGCTGATCGTTCTTGTCATAATAATTTTTGAAAAACACAAATGAAACAGGAATATATAGAAAATTTCATTCAAATTACTTTGTTCTTTGCCAAGTTATAAATGTGGGAAGGTTGACAAGATATACCACAGATTGTTCATTATCGCAACAACGGTACTTGACATTCAAGTCTTAGTCGCGATTATTCATTTTATGGTTAAATTTTTAAATCTCGCGGTTGTTGTAATCCATTTGAATCTCAGTCATCCGATGTTCCAGAGAATTGATTATAGCCATGTCACGTAATTGAATGTCAAGATAATAGTTTACATAACGCTTGAATCCTAAAAAAGAAGACCTGCAATAGGCAGATTTTTATTTTTGTCTGTTACATAATGCATCTTTAATTTTTATATACATTTTGATATTTCAGGTGTATTAGGTCTGAGCGGTGTGACAGCATATGGGTATGAAGCGGACACAACACGAGCAAAAATATATTGGTCATTTGCATTTGAAGTGGTGGGCAGTGTTTTAAATCTTCTAGTTGCTGTGTTTCTAACTGTGATAGCTTTCCAACAAACAGGATATGTGCCTATCAACGAATAAGGATAATCAAATGTAAACAAGGGTAATATAATGTAAATAAGGATAATGCAATAATTGAGTTTTAAAAGTGTATATAATGTAGTGAATACTGTACATTAAGGATAGTGAAGAAATTCGCATTTAGGGTACAAGTGTAATGCAAGAAATGGTTCTGGAGTCTGGACCCTGTTTCACGAAACCTTAACTGAAGATAAAATCCAAATTTTAGTAGATACTTGAATTTTGATTGGCTAAATCAATTTAATATTATCCAGTCAAATAACTCAAATTTGGATTTTATCTTAGTTAAAATTTCGTGAAACAGGCCCCATGGAGAATAGTGGTAAATGCGAATTCATGGAGATGAAATAGAGTTTAGCGTGCTACTTCTCTACATCGACTGAATTATTAAAGACGCGTCATGGTAAAGGATTAAACACAGTGTATATTATATTATTCAACAGTTGGAATCTCTTTACTTATATACTTATAACGGAAAATCTCTTTGATCTTTTAACTTGCCGTCAGAAAGTCGGGGACGGCTTAGGATATATATACAAGGGAATTTGAGGTTATTCTGCTGAAAGTTTTTCTTTAAATCTGTAATGGGTAATTCTTCCAGGGTAGTGTTTTTTCCCATAAGACAACATGCTATACAGTTTTTCTTACTGGAAATTCTGGAATATTCTCATTTTACGTGCGTGTAAACTTATAAGCAAGATAAAGTCACAGTTATGGGTTGACTGGTAGACCAGCATCAGGACAGGTAGGCAAGTCAGAAAAATGTCACCCACATTCCTTTGATTAAAAGCGATACCGTAAAAGCACCATTCTGACTGAAGTTATGTTGATTTTTATAAATATTATCGTAAGTTTTATATACTGGTATGTTGGGGCTTTAATCAAAAATGTAAACAATAGAAAATGAAAAGGGGTTTAACGTCCTATTGTTATTCACGCACTGGGTTAATAATACGGGTATACACCATGATGTGTGATACGATTGTAATTTGCTCGTGGGCAGTGGCGTTTCCGCTTACTTTTCACCAAATTTCAACTTGATGGGTTCTTATAACGACACGAAGCGAATGCATTAAAAGTGGATGGAAATGCCGCTGCCCAGCCAAAAATTCCTTTACAGAACACTTCGTGACTATGCCTGTTTTCTCGGCTTGTACAGACAAGTGGGTTGTTACATATATTCCCCATTTCATGTCATTGTATTTGTGCATATTATGCTTGTTATGTCCGAAGGCAAACTCACTGAAAAGTAGATAGCGGCCTGCCAACAATGCATACAATGACTATCATCTATTTTATAAATTTATTAATACTGTTTAATTGTTTTCTTTGTAATTAAAGTAATATTCAAAATTCGTGGTTTCTTACATTGGATTACATCTTTAGAGTTTTCAGAATAAAATGCCATACAGATGCACAGCAAGCTTTGTAGGTCTTCTTGGGTCGTTAACTAATAACTGCGTATAGGGATAAATAATTTACCCCCGACTCTATGCCGCTTTGAGGAGTTTGAAGCTTAAAGATGCATTATGTAAGATTTAGACAAAGAGTTGACGGTTCTCGCTATTATAATTAGAAAAATCATTTCGATTATCAATTTTCATTTAATTAAATCATTAAGTCCATCTATAAACAAAATGAAATGAAATTGGGTTTAACGTCCTACTGTTCTGCTCCAAACTGATAGGGTGCTATAGAGGAAATTTGGCCCGGACAGTGGCACTACGGCCTAATCTTATATCGAATTCCAACTGTCAAGGGATCTTGTACGTGCATGCCAATGTGTACACAGAACCTCTGGTTTTCGTCCCATCCGAACGACTAGACAGGTGTCCTTGTCAGCTGTCCTTGTCAGCTGTCCTTGTCAGGCTATCCGTCCTGAAAATCTGGAAGAACTTTCTCGGCCAATGCAGGGATGGAACACCCGACCTCCAGGCGAGCGAGCCAGCGCATTGCCCATTTAGCCTACCTTATACATCTTCACCATCCGATGTCTTAGTTGATTATAGGCTTGTCATTTGAATAAATGTCTAAATTATTTGAAACAAACACAATTAAAACCTGTAAAAGAAAGATTTAGCGCTTACGTAATGCATCTTTAAGCAACTGCATGACACAGAAATATTAATGGGGTTTGACGTCCACTCGTCACCAATTAGGTCATTTCGGGACTGACATATGAGTCAATTTTATTTCAATAATTCGCTTGAGCGTAAGGATCTTTAGCTTGTGAGAAAACTGGAGGACCCGGAGAACCCCTACAAGGTTGGAAAGGTGACCGTATACTCATTGTCACACACAAGCGGGAAATTGAAATTACGTGACACTTGACTCAATGACATGGACAATAACATAAAATTAGATTAGTGGATATTTCTAAATAGATAATATTGATACACATTCATTTCTTTGTAGGATGGGAAATAAAATTTCTCGGTTCTTTTGAACTAATTGGTGTTAATAATTGTGTTTAATTAAATACACTTGGCTTCCATCTAAAATGCTGCGCTTGCTATTTTTAAAAACCTTTTTGCGTATCAATTGCATTCCGTCTATCCTTGACCCCGCATAATCATATCACCCATATCGTCTTCTAAGATAACACGTGTAGCTTTAATATATTATAGCCTTCGTTAGTTTATCTCTTGTCTTTATTACGTTACGTATTTCTACTACGCAATGCATTTTGTGGTTATAAAACTGTCTCGTTAAAAGAAAAATCACGTGGGTCTTACCCACTGAAAGAACCTTCCGAATTATTACGCATTAAATTCAGCCTTCACACTAGTCACGAGACACAGTTACTGACCTAGTTTTCTTTGCTTCGGTATTTACGGTCAACCTCTATTTATTATTACGTAGCACAGATAAAAACGTGGCTCACTAATATTTGATATTTATATCACATTGGAGGCTCCTTGCTAAGACAACTAAACTCGTTGAATAGCATAAACAAGGTATGTATTATATTTTTATATGTAAGCACGATTCTTCTGCTTCTTCTCGTAGGGGTTTTGCGTCCGCTAGTAGGGTGATATCGCAGACATGTACGATCGATATTCTATTTATTCTAGTAGTATGCAATCTTGTGGCATGGAATGCAGCGAAGCGGTAATTACATAACGAAAACGTAAGCAGCCGATCATAGGTATGGAATTTTCATTAAGGAATCCGAATGCAGACAATTAAAATTTCTTTGCTGACTTTATCAGGTAGAGATTGTTACTAGCACCGACGTAACAGATGATCCCGACAATTGTCTAATCAATATGGCGGCTCACAATGCCAGTAGCGTCGTCTGCTATTTTATTCTTCTATTTACTTTATTGAAATGAGTTTAAGCCCCCGTACGGATTAAGTGGTAGCAATCATAATTGATATCATTCTGTCAAATTTGCTTACGGTTCAATTTCATTACAAAAAATTTTATGATTAATCCATGCCATAAAAGTGATAACAATTTTGTCTATAAAATGAGCTCGGATATAAATCTTGATGTTATAACAAATGCGCTTCATTGGCAAACGTCGCTCATCAAATACAACTCGACCCCGTCCATCTGCCTATTTCTGGCTCCAATACCTGCATTGTCCCAGAAGGTCCATCTTGATTTTCCCCTTGTCAGTTATGCAGGACGGAGGGCCTGACAAGGGCAGCTGTCTAGTCGTTTGGGTGGGACGAAAAACAGAGGTCCCGTGTACACATTGGCGTGCAGGTAAAATATCCTTTGGCAGTTGGAATTCGATATGAGAGTATTCCGTAGCGCCGCTGCCCGGGCAAAATTTCCCTCATAACACACTACATTGTGTATGTCCGTCTTCATTAGCCCAGTTGGAGCAGAACAGTAGGACGTTAAACCCCATTCCGTTTCATATATATTTGTAAGTGCAGGGGGGGGGGGGCGTACAACATCGGAGTCACAGTGTCTAAGTATAGGTAAGACGTTGGCTCACTAGCCTGGAGGTTTCGGGTTCGCGTCTGGTGTTGGCGAGAAAGTTCATCTGAATTTTTCCAGTCTGGTTTCTCCATGTCAGTGATGGAAAAAAAACCAGGTCCCGTGTACACATTGGCGTTCACGTTACAGATGAAATTGACATTCGGTATAAGAGTAGGCCGTAGCGCCGTTGTCCGGGTAGCACATAGTAGCGAACTGAATGACGTATGTCTGTCTTCATTAGCCCAGTCGGAGTAGGACATTGAACCCAGCGTACAGCACAATATAAACAGACATTCCATACAATAAGCAACAAAGTAATATATCATTATATATCTGAAAGATAAGATATAAATATATAGGTAATATATAGATGTGTAGTATAGTATATTATAAAAATGTGTTTAAATTTAGTGTTAAAAGGTCATGATATAAATGAAGTCACATGGTAAAATTAGTCAACTCTCGCCTAGAGGTTGTTGATTCATAACTCGTGTTTGTTAGTAACATTTTTGTTGAATACGCTCCCACACATTCGCGTATATATAGCTGTCATATAATTAACTAGCAGTTTATATCTTATTTTAAAGATACATTATGTAAGATTTAGAACTGCTCGTTCTTGCTACAATAGTTCAAAAATAGATAATGCAAAATGAATATACTTTATTCTGAGCAACGTTATCACTATATGTCCACTACCCATACACATTCAAGCAAATGGGTAAGAATGCAAATGGTCGATGCAATCAGATATTTACTGTATAGTATAGTACTGGCATAGATTTATTGTATAGTAAAGTATTTATTTATTGCCAACAGGGGGACACGTTGGCTAAGTGGGTAAGACTCTGGCTCGCAAGCCTGGAGTTCAATCCTTGCACTGGCCAAGAAAGTTCATCCAGATTTCTGGCATGCCCCTCCCCCCCTTGTCAGTGTCGCAGGAGGGAGGGACTGACATGGACAGTTGTCTAGTGGTTTGGATGTTACGAAAATCCGAGGTCCCATGTACACATTGGCGTGCACGTAAAAGATGCCTTGGCAGAGATGGAATTTGATATAAGAGTAGGCCGTAGCAGCGCTGCCCGGCCAAAATTTCCCTCATAGCGCACTATTTTGCGTATGCCTGTCTTCATGAGCTCAGTTTAGAAGCAGAACGGTAGGACGTTAAACCCCATTTCATTTCATTTATTGCCAACAAGGCACAGCTCGTGGAGCCCCGGTCAACTTCACAGTGTACCCCATGTTCCTTAAGCAACGTTCGCGAGTTATACAACATCTCTCCGTTGCTTGAATACTCAGCAATTCCCCGAACTTTGCGCTTGTTGTTTTTACAAGTGACTAATTAGCATTGTCCAATCAGAGTTCGTGGCACCAAACACACTATAAACAAACAGGGTTTTTTAAATTGAGAAACCCGTGGGAAAACAGCAACCGTGACGTTGATCGATCTTTGAACTTTGCAACTCGATTGTCACATGTAGGCATTTTAGCTATAAAGCTCGAGACTTGGTATTCACGACGACCGATGAATCTGATAGGTTCCCAAGCTGGGCTTGTGACAATCGAACTTAGTGGCGAAATATACAGGGTATTACGTGAAGGGCTTGATAATATGTATGTAGTTAAAGGGGAAGACCAACGATTTTCAACAAGGTTTCCATAAATCTGAAATACATATTCAGAAAGAATCCCCACTGTAAAAAAAGTAAAAACGTTTTTGTAAACGAGAAATTAATTTTTATTAAGACCGGAAGTGACATAGTTGGTTCAACACGCTCACTGGGCTCTATAGAAAGCATACAGATTTGGCATAAGTTTACTGATGTATTGTATTCACGTCCCGTCCTTGGGCCAAAAATCTTATGAAATGGACTGTTTGTTAGGATATTATAAACACGAATTTATGTTTTTTTAACGTTTAGTACACAAAGCCGTCGCGTAAATTCACTCACACTGAACAGTACGCTGTGGACCAATTCACACCGCATGGCTAATTATTTACATCACGTGGTTTGATTGGTCGGCTTACAAGTGACATATATATCGTCTGCTTCGGTGTTTTTGTGCTTGTTGACAGCGTTTATCAACATAAACAGACCAAAATTATGGGCATGTGAGACATATAATATAGTGCATTTTGGCCCACAATGTCGACATGAGCTGCTTTTCCTCTTTTCTTCTATTTCCTCTTGAGAATGAGTGGGCTCGAATGTTTATACGGCATTACTGTAGACCCATAGAAGAGATATTTCATATTCCAATACGTTGGTGCCAGACGTTGACAAACTGTTGGAAATTAATATATTTATTTGAATATGCATGTGTCACAAGTCCGTTAAAATAAATACAAACACTGCCAGCAGACTCAGCACGCATAAAAACATCGAAGCAGACGACATACATCTCACGTTTAAGCTGTCAATCAAACCACGTGATGTAAATAATTAGCCATGCGGTGTAAATTGGACCACAGCGTACTGTTTTGTATGAGTGATTTCACGCGACGGCTTTGTGTACTGAACGTTAAAACACCATAAATTCGTGTTTATAATATCCTAACAAACAGCCCATTCGATAAGATTTTTGGCCCAAGGATGAGGCGTTAACACAATACAGCAGTAAACGTATACCAAATCTGTATGCTTTCTATAGAGCCAAGTGAGCGTGTTGAACCAACTATGTCACTTCCGGTTTTAATAAAAATTAATTTCTTTTTTACAAAAACTTTTTTACTTGTGTTACAGAGGGGATTATTTCTGAATATATATTTCAGATTTACGGAAACCTTGTTGAAAATCGTTGGTCTTCCCCTTTAAGGCGAGATCAAGCCTTCTATTGAAGATGAGTGTACCCATGTGTGAAGACGGCACAGAGTGTAATGTTTTCTCTCTGTGGGAGCGTTGTGAAAGTTGGGTTTAAGACATTAACAAGAGAGAGAGAGAGAGAGAGAGAGAGAGAGAGAGCGAGAGAGAGAGGGGGGGTAGGAGGATGTAACGCCCACTCGACACATACTAGATCATTCTCTTTCAATAATTCGCCCGACGTGGACAGTGGGAGGAAACCGAAGGAGCCGAATAAAACCCACAAAGGTTGAACAGACAACCCTACTCTTTGTCACATACAAGCAGAAATTCGTCGAAACGACGCGATTTGACTCAGTGAAACACCTTATGATTTCACGCACACACGTTAAAACGCTACCTCCACCCAACCCCCATTCCTCACTTTATAAGGTACCTTCATTTTATCATTCCAATATGATTCACTTACGCCAACTCGTAGGCTTAGTTCATCGCTAATAATAACGACTTGGCTGTTGTGGAATGTTTTGTTGCTTGGCAACCCATTTTTGTTCGTTTCATTTCAGATCATATCAGCGTAGAAAATGGCAACTCGAGGGTTTATTATTGTGACGGTATTCGTATTGATTGCTATGGCCCTGCAAGTAAGTAAAACTGGTTGATGTAAAATGTCTTCTCTCCCAGGGCCATCCGATATTGGAAGATAAAGCCTGTAACTTCAGGATTTCATTGGTTTGCATCAATCTGAACGACAGACTCGTCCTACCTGCAGAGAAGTGACTCTGACACAATGAATAACCATGATATCCATATGACGTTCTTATCCGGCCTTCTGCAGTATGAAAATACGGTAAAATATCGCTATTCCCCATTCCTGCCCTCAGGCTGTTTTAGAACCCTTACCGTCTATTTGTCACCACAATTCTTTATTTTCCACCAAAAGGAATCTTTTCTCAATATATATGACTCAAATTTATAATAATTCAACTCCATTTTCAAGTAGAATTTAACGATGAAATAAACATGTGGTTTGCGCATGTCCGGGTCTCGTAATGCCTCTTCAGTTTAAACGTATTTGATGTATGTTTATAATCGCAGAATTGTACTTGAAAATAGTGTTGAATCTTTATAAATGTGTGTCAGCTGTGGCAAGAAATGATTCCTTTGGCGAATAAGGTAGAATCAAGGTGAAAATAGTAGGTAAGGATTCCAAAATAGCCTTAGAACAGAGGTGGGGAAGAACGGTATTTTCATACTGCAGTTATAGAAGGCCGATAGGAACTGTGTAGCGAATATATCGTTCGCTCAAGGACACTTCCAAAAGGAAATAAAATAGAATATGCATTTGTTATCTTTACGTAGGCCTATCATCAATGAATACCATTTTAATTATAAAGTAGACCTATTATCAATGAATTCGTAGTTCGCATAACTTTCTTATTTTTTTAAAAAATGTATTTACGATAAAACTTTTATCACGTTTGCCCTACCAGTAAGACCGATTTTGTTTAACGCAGAACAAGGTCGTTCAGATGGGACAAAAAACTGAGTTCCCGTGTAAACATTGACGTGCACGTAAAAGATCTCTTGGCATTTAGAATTCCATATAAGAGTTGGCCATATATAGCCGCTGCCGGGTCTTCATTAGCTCGGTCAAGTAGACGAACTGTTGGACGTTAAACGCCATTTCATTTTATTACATTGCTGCTCGCGTTGTAATAAACCCGTCATCATTTTGTTTTGGATGTACAGAATTGATAGCCATATTTTAAATTCCAGCCGGCCGGTAGGTTATCTATGTTGCACCGTTACTTTAAATCTCTCGCAATTAATTGTTTATTGACTGACCTTTGTTGTCGTTGTTGATATACATACTGATAAAATGTTTAGCATATTAGTTATGTTAACTTGGTGGCAGGTAACTGACCTTTTATCATCTAAATACAAAATACCGTTACACACGTGTGTAACAGTTTATCAATGTATGTGACTTAAATTGGTCACGCACGTAACCCATATTACTTTTATCAATGAATATTTTCATGAGTGGACTTCAAAACTGATACATATAGTATTTTTAAATACGCAGATGGCGCTATCGATTGGATGTAGCCTATTGAAATTTAGTGCAATAAATTAAAAAAGTGTGTGGATATGTGTCAACTTTGGGAATATTTTGTGTTTAAGAAATTCGAGGAAGATCTGTCATTAAGTTGAGTGACGTGGTTTCGATACCAAGCCGGTAGGTGACCATCATTTGGGTCGCTGTTTCAACCTCGTGGGTTTGGGATCTATGCCTCATCGGAAATGAAATGAAATGGGGTTTAACGTCCTACTCTTCTGCACGTAACCTGGGCTAATGGAAGACGGACATACGCCATACAGTGTGCTATGGGGGAAATTTTGCCCGGACAGCGGCGCTGCGGCCTACTCTTATATCGAATTCCAACTGTCAAGAGGTCTTCTGCATCACTGACAAGGGGAAACCACGCCGGAAAAATGTTCCTCATCGGTTAAATATATTGTATTTTGTATAATATTGTAGATTGTTGGGTTTTCTACACCATACTGGCGGTATAAAGAAGATTTTGGTAATTCTGGTCTGTTTAAATTCTGTTTACCCAATTTAGCTAATATTAAAGTCTGCCGTGAAATCACTATAAGCGACCAACCTGGTGAGTAATTTCCAATTGCAACGGTTACGGTTTGGCTGTACCGTCAGATTCTCATACGAAAAATGCGGATTTCACTCGAAGTTAGTGCTCCGTTGCAGCTCGCAGGTGTCTCTTTTGTGGGAGTGAGGGGATTATGAAGTCAAAGAATTGCTGATATCTTGAATAGCTCAAGTTAATATCCGATTACTGATACTAAATGGGCTAGAAGCCCATAAAATGTTTATAATTAAAATGTGGTCGTATATTGTGGCCCCGTCCGCTGTTCCATCTGTCCGCCCGTGGCACCAGGTTATCAATTGCTTTTGGACGCTCTAGAGGCTAAAAGGTCATCGCAGTTCCTAATCAAATCGTGTTCCCGGTCTGTTTAATTCCCAGATTCGAACAGAACCAGATCCCTTTAGGCTGTATTGAAAAAGAAATAATTCCTATAGAAATCCTCGGTATTAAGGATTTTTGATTTGTCAGCAGATTTAGATTCAATCAGTGGCATTATGAGCATTACAGGCCAAATCCAATGGAGAGAGAGAGAGAGAGAGAGAGGGAGAGAGAGAGAGAGAGAGAGAGCGAGAGAGAGTTAGTTTAACGTCCACTCGACACAAACTAGGTCATTTCGGGACTAACCTATGGTTTAATTTTATTTCAATAATTCGCTTGCGCGTAGGCATCTTTAGCAGTGGGAGGAAACCGGAGGACCCAGAGAAAACCCACGATGTTGAACAGGCGATTCCTTGTCACGTACAACTGGTGATTCGAAACAACACCAGTTGACTCAATGACAGACCTTATGATACAGCACGCATGTGCCAACCATTCGGCGATCCAACCCCACCCCCAATAGAGACATAAATCGATTGTAAACAAGATAACAGTATGAATTGTTCGTATAAATAACTTTAATACAAATATGGCGTTTTTTGCTGTTTCACAGACTGGTTTAAAGAACATCACGGAACGAATTGTCCGTATAAATAACGTTAATAAAAATATGGCGGTTTTTTTTTTTCTTTATTTTACAGACTGGTTTAAAGCCGTTCTGAGTTTAGAAAGCATAGCAATTATTTTACAAATACTTGCTGCCCTATTTTTACTTGCCTTCCATTGTAAAAATGAATCCAGAGACTATGCTAAAGTCTGTTTCTTCTTTTTGGTCATGGCAGGTAAGTGAACTGTATATTGAAACATATATTTGGGAAAAGAGTCATTTAGATTATCTCGTACAATGGTTGTATGTCATCGATTTGATAATCCAACTGTCAAGGCATCTTTAACGTGCACTCCAATGTGTACACAGGACCTCGGATTTTCCCCATGCGCATCCGAACGACTAGCCCTCTGTCCTCCACTACTGACAAGGAGAAAGAAACCACATCGGAAAATATCGAGCGAACCCGCGACCTCCAGGCTAGCAAGGCAGCGTCTTACCAACTTACCCAACGTGAATGAAAGAATGAAATGGGTTTGAACGCCTTAGTTTCTGCAACGACCTCGCTAATGAAGATGGCATCCATGCAGTCTGTTGATAAGAAATTTGGCCTGGACAGCAATTGAATGCCGAATATTAAAGTTTCTTTTACGTGGTCGCAGAAGTTTTTCGTCTCATTCGAACGACTAGACACTGCGTTTGGCAAGGAGAAACAAACTGGATAATTCCGAGAAACTTTCTCATTCAACATCGGTATCGAAGCCCGGACTCCCTTGTTAGTAAGACGCCGCCTTATTCACTGAGCAACCGCGGCCCAGATTTGTTCATCGGGTTGTTTTCCGGCGTGGTTTCCCCTTGTCAGTGATGCAGAAGAAGGGCCTGACAAGGACAGCTGCCTAGTCGTTCGGATGGGACGAAAATCCGAGGTCCCGTGTACACATTGGCATGCACGTAAAAGATCCCTTGGCAGTTGGAATTCGATATAAGAGTAGGCCGTAGCGCCGCTGCCCGGGCAAAATTTCCCTCATAGCACACTGTATGGCGTATGCCCGTCTTCCATTAGTCCAGGTCAGGTGCAGAAGAGTAGGACGTTAAACCCCATTTCATTTCATTTCATCGAGTTGTGTCATTTAATACTTTATTATTATACGAATTTTAAAATCTGAACCATTAACATAAACCAAAAGATATATAAGTATAAAAATAAAATTGTTTTTTTTATTACTATTCCAGGTATTTCTGGAATTATAGGCGTGTCCATATATGGATCGAAAATTAATACAGACACGATTCCTCTACATTGGTCATTTGCTTTTGAAATAGTGGGAAGTGGCATAAGTTTAATCGTAGGATTGGCAGCTTCCTTTAGTCTCGTTCAACAGTCCGGTTACCTCCAACTGAGTTGAACATGCGAGCTGTCGCCAACTTTTTGATATATATTTTTTCAGTGGCTAGAGCTTACTCATTTCAGACTAATTGTGAAGTGGAACCTAGCGTAACATCTTCCTGTCTAATTGCCAAAGAAATCTCAGTCTAATTAAAATTATTCTCACCTTTCGTTCCGTATTATTTCCTAGACCAGGAACAGTTGACCAAGCACTATTGTTTTTCTTCTTCTTTGACAAAACCCTAAGCTTTCTTGGTAAATTGTGGATTGTTTGACAGACTTGGTTATAATTCAAAGATGGACACGATGATGTCATGTCCGATTCCGTTTATAGACTACTGTGCTCGTCTTAATCATTTTTGCTCCACTTCATCTTGGTCTTAAGACATTTTGTAACAAGACGTGTCCATTTTCACCTAACAACCCATACCCGCCGTACGGAAAATTCCAAAATATCTTTTGAGAGGCTTCGAATATAATATATTTGATTAACTATCTAATCAAGAAAATGTGGAGCTCTGACCAAAGGCTCATAGTGAATTTTCTCTGACATCTTGTGAAACATTCATTATGCAAGCGCTAAATCTGCCTATAGCAGGTCTCTCTTTAGGCCTGGAATGTTAAATAAATTATTAATAAGACATTTATGAACAAAACAAGACCAAAATCAATTCTTGATGACTTCGGATACTCTAGATTTTAACTAGATTAGAACGGTTCGCAATTTAGAAATTTGATTTATAAATGGGAAAGCGAATATACCAGTGCCCTGGTTACCACAATGCACATATCTTACCAAAACTACAAACGGTGATAACGTGGCTCAGAATAAAGTAATTTGAATGGAATTTTCAATATTTTTATTTTACATTATCTTTTTTGGGCTATTATTGCTCTTTATCCACATCTTACATAATGTATCTTTAAAGCGAGAATTTCTTATTTTCTAAGAAAGTCAAAACGTAATTATTGCTATGTCTTTTGCTCAATAGGTTGTCAACTGACTATTATACGATCATAGGCATTATTCTCCACACTAATACATCTGTCACACAGGAAATAATAACACAATCACCTCCCTCGTTTTTCTATTCCCCTAATGCAATGGCTACCTTCAAACGTTTGATTTTGATGTTGAAAATGACATTTTTGCCAATTTCTCAACTGGTAATAGTGAGTTATTGGATTATTCTTTAACAATGTAGGACTGTTTATAGATACCATCTATTTTAAGGCTTTATTTTAATACATTGTAAAAATATAAATTAAAAATATGAAATTACCGCATTAACAGAATAAATATAGTTTAATTATATTGAATATCTAGTTTTAATTATATTGAATAATATAAAGGATTTTTGCGTGTTGAATATATCTCAGTAGATAATATACATGATCAATGTATCTATTAACTTGCTCTCTATAACAGAAATAGTAATATCTAGTTTTGATTATATGGAATATATCTCTGTATGTATGTATATCTGATATATATGTGTAGATAATGTAAATGTATGTGTGTTGTAAAATATTTACTGGCTCTCTATATTTGTATTGTCTTATTATTGTATATATTAAATACTAAAAACCATTTTTTGTCTTATATTAACTTTTATTGTTTTCTCTGTGTTGTGATCAATATGTGAATTCGAAATATATATTTGTCTCTTAACCAGATTTGCCAAAGCTCACCTTAATATATATAGACAGTTCTTTGCCATATTAAAATTATCGCCATTTTGGATACGGGAACCTAAGATTTTATGTCGTCATTACTTATAGTGGCCAGATTATATTCAGGTGGTGCTTTCTCTGCAAAAGTAAAAATATGCACGGGATGTTCAAAACATGTCTGGTCAAAAGAGACAGAGAGAGGGAGAGAGAGAGTGGGGGGGGGGGAGAGGGGAGGGGGAGAGAGAGAAGAGAGGAGGGGAGAAGAGGAGAGGCGAGAGGTAACATTCACTCAAATTGGGGTAATGTAGACAAAAACCTAACCTGATGTGAATGAACAATTAAAATATGTCATCAGTTTTTAATGGTTATATGGGGGCGAATGGTAAACACGTGCACGCTGTATCATAAAGTCTGGTCTAATGGATGGGACGAAAACCGTGTGTGTAGGTAAAAGAACGCTAACGGTTGGAATATGAAATATTAGTAGGCCGTTGCACCGCTATCCTAGAAACATTGCCCGCTTATTAGCCTAGCTGGTGCAGAACAGAGGGCCGTTAAACACCCCAGTTTAATTTTTAATTTCAAGTGAAAGTTTATCTATAGTGACGCAATGACGTTATAAAGAAAGTTTGCATTAATTGTATATACGAGAGGAAGCCAATAAGTTCATAGAAGTAGATATAAAACAGTAGGCAATGGTTGTGATATTGATTTTAGTTTTCAATATAATCTCCCTGGACTTCGATGCACTTTGCCCATTTGTCTTTGAGACTGTCTGCGCCCTTGTGGTAGAAGTGTTTTGATGGGCCCCTCAACCACGCCTCAGTAGCTGCCTAGAGTTCATCATCATCGCCAAATCTTGCACCAGGCGAAGTCTGATTTCAAATTACGAAACAGATAGAAGTCGCTTGGAGCCAGATCGGGACTGTCGGGTTGGATAAGTTGTTCAAAGTCACATTGTTGACGTGCAGCCTGTACAATACGACTCTTGTGCACTGGAGCGTTGTAGTATGAATGATTCAACCAGGTCTGGATGCATTTTATCGGGCTGTAAATCATGGAGAACACATTACCTTCTCAGAAGTCAGGTTGCTTTTTTGAGAACATTTCCTGGATTCAATTCTGTGTTTGTGAAGGAAGGGGCCTTATGGAGATGTGGTCACAAATACATGTATACCATAAAAATAAAAATTAACACACTTGTATGGATATACTACTTCTGAATTTTATTGACATGCTACGTTTCAATACACATACAGGTATTGTTATCAAGCAAATATCTTTGTTTGATAACAATACTTGTATGTGTATTGAAACGTAGCATGTCAATAAAATTCAGAAGTAGTATATCCATACAAGCGTGTTTATTTTTAGTGAAATCTATTTCTATATGTCTTATAAGGATTACCATTAAATTAACAAGTGTTTTGCAATGCGTCTATTCAGAGTAGCATACCGACCTGGCGTTTCTTTTACTGCTTAGTATATAATGGTTTAAAAATAGATCATGAAATATGAATATAATGGCGTACTATTTACATCCTGCTTGACGTCAGTTGATATGGACCTGATACAGAAGGGTTTAAACGCCAAAATACTTCGTCATTAAAGTCTGGTTTTATTACTACCATTGTTTTTGGAGATATTTGTTACATAGAGTACATTAATTTAAATTACATATTATATTAGGTAAGTATCATATTTATGGGTGTAAATTGTTGCTAAGTTGTATCATAAAGGTATAACATTCTTTAGGCTTGTGTGAAACTGTTATGACTTGAAAGTATTGTGTGCCGATTCACTCGTGTACCCATATTAAACGAGCCTTTCACGGTGGAAATTGTGGAAGGGCTGATAGAAATGCAGTGGTGTTGGACGGAGCTGAGGACCTGGCAGGGACAACGTATAGTCTTTCGGATTGGACGAAACACCGAGGTCACGTGTACACGTTGGCGTGCACGTAAAAGAACCCATGGTAATTCGATATAACAGTATAGACCGTAGCGCCGCTGTATGAGCAAAATCGTCCTCAAAGCACACTGTATGGCATAATGGCGTGAGTGGTGGGGTTTAACAACCACTCGACACAAACTGGATCATTTAGGGACTAACATATGGTTCAAATTTATTTCGGAGGAAACCGGAAGGCCTGTAGAAAATTCTACGAGGTTGGTGAGGCGACCCTGCGCCTTGTCGCGTACAAACAGATAATCCAAACTACGCGACTTAACTCAATGACAGACCTTGTGATCAAGCGCACACGCGTTAAGCCATTCGGCTAACCCTCATCCCCGTGCCCCCATCCCTCAGACCTGCTGCTTATTTTCTCAGGTTGATGCACCAATTTGATTTAAACACAGTTTCTATTTTGTTTCGTTTTCATAGTTCTGGAAGATTTGTTATCATTGACGTGTTCTAAATGGTGTGAGCGATTAGCCAATGAAACGGTTTTTTACGGCGAGTTTCAGGCGTGTTTTGCACGGAACTGTGAGTAATCCACTAGCAACAGCAATGCTGATTGGTTAATCAAATCTGACGTCATAGGGTCAAAAGCCTCCCGTATGACTTCTGACATGACCTATCGCAACAACCGGTCAGATCTTAATGTAGTGTGGGCCATCAAAAGTATAAAAAAAACGAAACGAAATATAGGTTTGTATTTCAATAGATTGGCTGAAGCACGTATTGTTTTTATACGCCCACATTGAAATGTGGTCGTATATTGTCGTCGCCCCCGTCTGTCCGTCCGTCCGTCCGGCGTCCACAATTGCTTGTGGACGCTCCACAGGCTAAAGTTAATATCCGCTGACATTAAGGTTATACACAGTGTTTAAGGTCATGAGACGAAGAAGCCTATTGCTTTCAGCGATTTCCGATAAATACTGCCAGAGTTATGGCCCTTGATCACTTCAAAAAATCTTGTGGACGCTCTAGAGGCCAAAGTTAATATCCGATTGACTTCAGATTGATACACAGAGTTTAAGGTCTTGATACGAATAAGTATATTGATTTTCAACGAATTTTGATAACTGAATAGCTAAATCCATCATTTTAAATGTTTCGTATACTAAGCGTTAGCATGGGACAAAACTTTATAAAAACCAAACAAATTCTAATGATTTTCAGATAATTACTTTATGAGTTATTAATCTTCATCAGATTTCAGAGTATTATAAATGTTTCATTACAGAATATGCGACAACTCTTGTTGACTGTCCGGACGATTTAGCTACTGTGGGCGTATGTTTCGTTGCCTGGCAACCTAGCTTTCATTACAGAATTCTAACAAGTTGCCCAGAAAGAAGAGTAAGGGTTAGGATTGAAAATGGATCCTCACCATAGAAGTACTACTTTAACGTTGGCCGTGCTATTGGTCCTAATTCTACAGGTTTGTGTAATTATAGACTACACTTAGTTTTACTTGCTGACCTTCACATATTTTATATTAAGAAATTGTAATCAACGTACCTTTTCCGAGGACCCACGGCTGTTACGTGGTGAGGTGTTGACTCACAAACCAGAGTTTCCAGCGTAGTTCCCCTTGACTTGTGCTAGACGTGCAAGTGGAAGAATCTTTGATAGAGGTGCCAGACATGCACTTAAAAGAATCCTTGACAGTGGTGCTAGTATAATACTATTATAGTGAAATTAAACTTGCAATACCACAACAATCTGAATGGAAATCGGTGATTGTACAACATTGTACTCTGGTTAAAACAATGAACCAACTGACAGTAAAAACCTCAGTCACAGCAACAACATTAAAATAATGTTAGTAAAATACAGAAAAATAACGGAAAGCGGCGCCTAGCGAATTTTCGATAACTGCAATTTGAGTTTGAAAACTAGACACCCTGCATGATTACGTTCACTTCATTTTGCGGGATGGAATAATTTTCTTAATTTTTCTTAACTAAGATTATTTTTTTCAACAATTGACCGAAAAATTCAATGATAGCCCGAAAATATTTGTATTGCCTGACTCCCCTCCCACCCACACACACACATACATAACCCCCACACACATACATAACCCCCCTCCCACCCACCCCCCTTACACATACATAACCCCAGACTCGTGCGTCTATGTCCTTGGTCCGGTTTTGGCAGAAGAATGTTTAGCCGTGGGAGAAAATCGGGTGCCCCGGAGACAAACCACGAAATTGAACAGGTGACCCCACTTCTTGTCAAGCGTAAGTGTGGAATCGAAACCACGTCACTTGTCTCAATGGCAGACCTTATGAGCCAAAGCGCACTAAGGAACGCACCTATTGTAATCAATAATAATTGTAATATCATCACCCTTTGTATTGTAGGTTGTTGGGTTCTCGACACCATATTGGCAGTATGAGGTACAAATTGGTTACATGGGTCTGTTTACTTCCTGTAAAATTATAGAAATCTCGGATGTTGTAAATCTCAATTATTGCACTAATGACGCCTATGTCATATTTAAACGCCCAAATAGTAAGTAGTCTCCCTTTGTGCCTGTATGTCTGCATATTCCTGAAGCAGTGGGATTAGCTCTAATTAAACGGAACACTGCCAGGAGTGTGGGATGTCCGCGTGAATTCTAAAAAAAGAATCATTGTCTGTCTGACGGCATTTCATAATATGGTCAGAATTTAAATAGGTATTTGTGAAATTCACTTGATAGGAAATGAGCACAATTGAGTTCGTATAGTATATACCCTCTATTTCACGAAATGGTGAAGGAAGACTATCGATTTTTGTACTGGGATGAGGTGGGTCCTATATTCCAGAAAGACTCAGAAATGTTTGCGCCAAGCTGAATCGATATTTCGAATGACCGAAAAGAACTGCAATATTGGAAGCACTACTTATGATTCGGGCGACTCACTATTGAGACACCCTGTATAATAAACAAGCACAAGGATTGGTTGGTAGCTTCAATAACCAACGGTTATTGTTGGGTCATCAATCAATTCTTCGCGAAAGTATTTACGCGGTAACCGTAGTTCAAGGAGATTAAAGTTATACTTTAGTTCATATCGGGTTGTAAAATGAGCCAAATAATTATAGACCCATTTCGATCCTCCCTGTGCTATCAAGGCTTTAGAAACATAAAACATATCAACACATATATAATTTCCTATTATCTAAAGTTCAGTCAGGTTTCCGTTTAAACTACTCATACATCAGAGAATATGTATGATACATTGAATAATAACCAAATATGTGGAATGACATTTATTGACTTTCGAAAAGCCTTCAATCATAGTATTCTTTTGAATAAGCTTGCTTTGTATAGATTTTCACTCAATCTTATCAATTGTTTGACATTTTGCTTACATGAAAGAAAGCAATTAATGTACTTGTGTTAATGGTTTATTTACCGACTTCAAGCCAATCGAATATGGAATACCACAGGGTTCAATCCTTGGTTCCCTTTTGTTTCCAATATTTATAAATGACCTCCCTCTCACTCTAACATCATACCCACGCCCGTTTTCCACATGATGATACTATTTATACGTTTTATAAGGATACTGATACTATTCAATCAAAACTTCAATCTGATACTGATCAAATAATTCAATGGTGCAAATAAAATTCTATGATCATATATATCTCCAAATATAAGGCCATGTTAATATGCACCCAACCAAAACGTAAATATATCAATACACATGTGTCTATTAATTATATTCGTGATATCACGCACTTTAATGAAACTACAAAAACTGGCTTTTAAGTCAAATATTCATCTTATGATTATCGGGATTTTTTTTTTTTTTTTTTTTTTTTTGCTGTTGGTGTCGTAAATAGTTATCATGGTTGATACTAATATCATGCCATATTAAGAGACTTGCCCCCCCCCCCCCCACCGAAGAAAAAATATTATTGTTATTATTATTATTATTATAGATTGGGTAAGAGTTGTAATTAGTCTCGAAAGTATCGCCATTATTTTACAAGTTCTTGCTGTCATGTTTTTACTCACTTTCCATTGGAAAAATAGATCGAACGGCTATGCTAAAGCCAGTTTCTTGATTTTGGTCGTAGCAGGTAAGTGGATTTCTTTTGAAAAACATTATAGAAATTATAACATAAATTGACGCACATCCAATGTTACTGTTTACATTTTTATTAAAACCAACAGCTACCTTTCTTTCTTCTCAAACACAACCCCTTTCCTACCCCACCCCCTCACACACACTTTCATTGGCTCTCTACGGCCCTAGAATAGCATAAGTACATTACAAATATATTTCAAAATAGTTTGTTAATTTGTGATTGTCAATGAAATAACCAATGAATCTGTCTTTTCGCCTTATTTTAACTAAAATATAGCCCTTTACAAAACTTTAGTTGTTTTAATGTATCAAATACATCAATAAGAAACTATGTGCAAAGTTTTGAGTTTCTGGATCAAAGATATTTCTCATAAATAGTGATTGGAACTTTTGTTGTTATAATGTATCAAATACCCTAATAAGAAACTCTATGCAAAGTTTTGTGTTTTGAGTAGGCTATATTGGACCAAATTGAAGTTGCCGTGGGTGTAAACGATTGATTGAAATTAGAGTCAGCAAGTCACCTTAATTAGGCTATATTAGACCACTTTGAAATTGCTTTGTTCATGGGCTGAAATAGCAGGAAAAAGTGTTTGCAGTCGTTCAATATTCCAAAATTTTCATAGGTGGGGGTAACCCACGCTTCTTCGCCTCTCGGGGAAGGCCGGTGCCGCTGTCTGTAAACATGATAAACGCTGTATTGGTGTGATATTTTAGTTTAACCCCGTAAATTATGCCAAACAATGTTTACAGAAGACTGAGACTTTAAACAAAATTTATGGGGGTACCCCCCCCCCCCTCCTCAGAAGTTGCGGACCCCCCCCCCCCCCCCCAAAAAAAAACAAATATATTTCACGGTTACGCCCCTGTCCGTTGGGGGTATAGGGAACGAAATGAAATGGGGTTTAACGTTCTACTCTGCACCAACAGCGCTAAGACGAGCATTACACACTATTCAGTGCGCTAATGAGGGGAACATTGGACCGACAGCGTTGTTTCCGCCCACTCTTCTTAAGTTTTACCTGGCAAGGATTCTTTGCATGCAGGCTAATGTGTACACAGGATCTAGTTTTTTTAGTCCCATCTAAATGACTAGACACTGTTCCTTGACATGTTCTTTGCCCAACCTTGCGAGGGCCATTGTCAGCGAACACTGCGATTGAAACCGTGTCTCTTACTGTTTTGACCTCTTTCCCCGGTCTAGAAACACACTAAAAGATGCACATACGCTACGTTTTATGACATGCAATGAAATCAGTTCTGCACGATTTTGACACGAAACTTTAAGGAAGCAAAATTAAAAACCAAAGTGGACCGAGTCTAAAATAGGGTTTTGCACAATTATGACTCAAAATGCATGATACGATCATTGTCTCCAAATTACGTAGGCATACACACACACTGAGCTTCATAAAGAGAGAAATCTAACACCCCGTTTGACGTCAATTTTATTATGAATTAATAGGAACACATTGTGATTCAATTTCATTGACATAAAACATTAATGAATTATGATGTCTCTATCATTATCTCGCGCTTTGAGTGTCCACCCCATCCCATCATCTGGTGATAAAAGGATAAAGCACACGACCCTGACACATTTCTCAAATAAAGTGCTGTTTTACATTTTATTTTATGTAGTGGAGTTCGAACCACCCTTGGAACGGGCTTCCTCCGTCTAGAAACCATTCCGGTAGAAACTAAGGATCATGAAACTACGGAACCCCTTAACTCTACATATGCCGTCCAGTCGCAGAATTTATTCGTAGTTAATTCATAAAAATTGTTAAAAATGAAAAATAATTAAACATACGTGGTTATATGTTAGTATTGTGGTTTCAAACCAATTTTCTAAAACATTAAGTATAATTTCGTGCACCTTTCGCATTTCTAACTAACTGTAAGATGTATAACTCACATATGAGCCATGAAATGGGGTTTTGTAACAATTATAAATTGTTTGTGTATACTTATTTTTAAAGGAAGAATTATGCAAGATTTAGTGAAAGGGCTGGTGGTTATTGCTACAGTAGTTAAGTTAAATTTATTCTAGGCAAACTTGCGAATACTGCTTAAAGATACATTATGGAAGATCAGATAAAGAGCTGGCAGTTCCAACTATAATAGTTACAAACTACATAATGTAAATGGAATATGCTAAAAAAATTAAGTCAAATTACACCATTCTGAACCGAGATATTAGCGTTGATTTTTCCGGCATTATTACCAAAGTCAGTAAATAAACAAAGAATAATAAATGTCTAATTAATAGTTTTTATAAAATTTCGGACCTAAAGAAAGGCCTGAAATAGGCAGGTTTAGCTCTTGCATAATGTATTTTTAAATTTGTACTTTTAACTCAAATAAGACTTTTAATATTTAAGAATAGTAAGCTGTGTAGAATGACTTTCATTTGCACTCTCCGTGAGTTGCATGATGCATTTTAACGCACATGACGGTTGTTGTCTAATTCATTCAATATCTATGCCATCCGATGACGCAGACAATTGAATTAATGAGCCTGACATGTGAATAAATGACAAAATAATAATTTATATAGCATCCAAGGCCTGGAAACGCAATTTAGCTCTCGTATAATGCCTTTTTTATTGTAATTTTAATTAGGTAAGTTTTTTGGGGTTTTTTTAATGAGAAAGCAAGGAATGTTTTTAAGCAGGTGCTGTACCGCCTCCTTTCATCATATCCACCACAAGGAGGGCCCCACTAACCAATGCCAGTACAAAAGCGACGACAGCCAGATAAAGTGAGTATCCAATGGTATGAATCGTGGCAGTAATGCGTAAATTACCAGTAGAGACAAAACTATAAATAGCAAATTTATCGGGCGAAAAGCAACTACCAAAGACGATGACAGATATTAGGTAACACACAGCTGAAATATAAAAGAAGAACATCATTGATTTTCAAATTATACTAGTCTATCAAGTGATTGTCTACAGAAATATTAAAACTGGTTTGCAGAGGACAGTTTTATTAATTGATATCCAAACAATAAAACTCGATACCCAGTAGCTCAGTGAGTAAAATGCTGACTCGCTATCCAGGGAGTCTCAAATTCGCCCTCAGTGTTAACTGAGAAAGTTCCTCGTGATTGTCAGGCGTGGTTTCCCCTTGTCGGTGCTGCAGGGCCGAAGGCCTGACAAAGCAGTATCTAGTTATTCGGATGGTATAAAAACCGAGGTCCCGTGTACATGTTGACGTGTACATAAAAGATCCATTGGCAGTTGGAATTTGATATATTAAGTGTATACCGTAGTGTTGCTGTGCGGGGAAAATGTCCAGATTAGCACCGATTCCAGGTGTGATTTAACTTTAGTTAAACTCGTTCTATACATTCAACAAGACGATAGCTGACTATTGTCATAAAATAAGGAGCTTGGTCTATTGACTAATAGAACATCTAGCTATTTATCTTAATCTTACATAATGCATTATTAGTTTAGGATATTGTTATGGTTTAAAGATAAACTATTCAGGCACCCAAATATAGGACTGAATTTGGATAATTTGAAGGCCCGCGTTTTCTGTGCTCTAAATCTTTGTTTGATTGCAACTGTTTTCGGTTTTATGCATTTCTTACCAGAGAAAAAACAGACGATTACAGCCGTCAGTCCAACATCACTATTCCTCTTACATTTAGACGTAAACATCTTCAGAAGAACCAAGAAAAAGGCAACATTGATTCCCACGAATCCAAATATAGCAAATGCTTGAACAGCTCCCTGGTAATTCGCAATTTTATCACTATTTTCGTCTGTAACTAAATTAATTTTAAAAATGGTTTAAAAACAAATGACTTAAATGCACAATATTGGTGTCAGCCATTATCACATGTTATAGAACTGGTGTAACACCTTCTAAATATAATTTTAACACAGAGATCATGGCTACGATAGACGCGTAACGACGATTTAAAAAACCAAAACAAAAAAAAAACAAAAACAGAATTGACGTAAGCAAAAGCAAAACACGAGTTATCCATAACTGACTGAAGGGTCGAAGGATAACAGAATTATCCCGTACATTCTCTTGTTTTTATTCATTCCATACTTAATAAAAACATGGTGATGCGCGGACTTTTACTATTTTGGTCGTTTTCTCATTATCTAGTGACAGTCAATTCTTTGTATGAATTGTAAGCCCCCCCCCCCCAAATATTTCGCCAAAAATAGTGATTTCTTAGGAGTGTTCTTAGCCGGCCACATCCTCAGCCCCTCCAAAACATCCCGTAGCCCCCCCCCCCCCAAAAAAAAACATTCTGTAGCCCCCCAGCTGGCTACGGGCCCGGTTATATATAAGGATAACTCGTGTTTTCCTTTTGCTTTCGTCGCTTCTCCTTTTTTTTTAAAATCTTCGTTACGCATAGGAACGTTTTTAACCAGTTCTATCACATGTGATAATGTCTGACACCAATATTGTCCTTCACCTTCACGCAACTTGAAACTAAAGCGTTGGACATATTCGCCGAATATTATTCGGCCGAATAGGTGGACACAGGCGAATGCTTCTCCTTTCGCGTCACATGATTAAACATGGTGCCGACCATGTCTTCAAACAATTACGTGACTTTACTCGAATCATTCGGCTGGCACCGCTTAAGACCAGTTACACAAAAATAACAGAACACACCTTGTTCATCAAATTGAGGTTAAATCAAAGCAGTGGACGGGTTAAAGGGTTGACCATTCAAGGGTTAGATCGGTTTGAAATGCACACCTGTAGATTTCCCTACTTAAAGCTGAACTCCGGTTACAAAAATACCGAAATGATTAAATAAAAAAAAAGTTAACGCCCTCAAGCCGCCATACTTGATTCCAATTTGTGAAATAAATATGGCGGACATTGAGGCTTATGACCTGGAAAGGTTAGCCGATCTCACTTCCAGTTTGTTTATTGTCAGCTAGCTATACACATCCGGCGTTATTCTCTCGCACGCTTCACTGATTGTTCTATTTTTCCCAACACAGTATACCAAATTATTGAAGATTGCAAAATGTCTGATCAGGTAAGACTGTAAATAATTACAGCCTAAGCTCTACTCTAAAACAAAAGATGCAAAAAGATGGCTTACCCCAACCTAAAATTTTCAAACAAAACAAATCACCTGTACAAACTATAGTCTACTCCATGTTGAATATTGTTCACGAAAACGAGCAAGAGACATAAGTACAGTTTTGGGGGCGGCTCTCACCGGGGAGTGTTTGACAGTTATGTTTTGTTTCTATTTTACCAAGGCTGAAGAAATTGATATTGTAGCATAGGCGTAGGAGCTCAAAGTAATTCAAGGGGGCATAAGAGAAAATTGCCCGAAATTAATATAATATAATCAATATAGTATATATATCGAAATCAATATGCTCAATATATAGTATATTATATTGATTGTATATAATCAATATAATATACTATTCAAAAAAAGTAGGGGATATTTGATTTTGGGGGCATAATACTAAAATATGCAAATGACTACGAAAAAAATCACTATAGAACCTAACAGAAGAAACATTTCCAGTTACATGTGACGCCCAAACGCACCAATAGCTACCGCATGGAATGCAGGTGATGCTTGGGATCATCATGGGGGTCCAACCCAAGATTTGCACGACTCTGACTTTGAATGTTACAGTCATTGTGGCATTGAATTCCAGGGTGGAAACATCAGTTTAATTGTTTTAGTGACCAGAAAAACAAATTTTGATATGCGTCGGCTTACCCAAAATGAACGGTTACGTGCCCTTGGCATGCTACAGATCGGCACAACACAGGCGGTTGTGGCGCGGACTATGAATGTTTCTCAGTCTGTCATAAGCAGGCTATGGCCCAGATACCGTGATACACAATCTGTACAGGACAGACCACGCTCAGGTCGACCAAGGGCGACAACTCAAGCCCAGGATCGATTTATCCGTACCTTGGCCTTGAGAAATCGTGTCATCACAGCAAATCAGATCAGCGCTCGTCTTCAAACAGACACTGGTGTGAGAGTGAGTGGCCAGACGATTCGGAATCGACTGCATAGGGGTCACCTTCGCGCCGACGTCCTCGCGTGATCCCTTGTTTGAGAGATCATCACATTCAGGCAAGACGTCGTTGGTGTAGGGATCGTCAACACCGGGATAATCGACGCTGGAGCAATGTGATGTTTTCAGATGAGTCAAGGTTCACTGTTGATTTTTTGGACAGACGTAGGAGGGTGTGGCGTCGTCGAAACGAGCGCTTCCAAGACGTTAACGTCATCAGACATGATCGATTTGTCGATTTGGGGGTGGTTCTGTTATGGTGTGGGGAGGCATCACTGTTGCTGGAAGAACGGCTTTACATGTTGTTGCAGGACGTGTTACAGGCCAGTACTACCGGGACAACATCTTGGCAGTTCATGTTGTGCAGTTCATGTTGTTCGCACGACGTCATGGCCGCCGCTTCATCTTCCAGGATGACAACGCAAGATGTCACAGGGCCAGGATCGTTACAGGTTACCTCCAACAACAGAACATCACCACATTACCTTGGCCAGCACTGAGTCCCACCCTCTCCCCCATCGAGCATGTCTGGGACATGCTTGGATAGAGGTTACGTCAACGTCAACAACGTCCTGCCAATGTCCAAGAACTTGCTGCTGGGTTGCAACAGGAATGGGACAATCTGGACCAAAATGACCTTAGACGTCTCATTAGGAGTATGCCACGTCGGATCAATGTTTGTTTGGCAAATAGAGGAGGATTTACCCGTTACTGACTTTGTTGTGATGCTGTGGTAACTTTGCTGTTCGACCCCGGGTATCATTTTACCCTTATAAGGATCATTTGGAATAAATCGATGAATGTGAACTTCATTTCATTTTGTCATTTGTTTCTTCGTCAGTTTCATTAGGTGACTTTAATAACACTTAAAAATCAAATATCCCCTACTTTTTTTGAATAGTATATAATATAAATCAATATAATTCTACCACTAGGTATTAGATTAATTAAACAATATTTTGATATTCAGAGATAACAATAGCAACATTCACCGTACATGTACTAGTTTTTAATCAATGAAAACACTAAAATATCGTCTCATCCGTATAGCTAGCTAGTAATTTTAATTTTTGAAAACAATTTAAAGTCCGGTACTGAATCAAAAGTTTTAAATGCGATATAGGTACCTCTACTTCTGCAATGTATAATGTGACTGTATGGATTATACTCTACTATAGCAGTTTTCCATTTGGCTCGTTTCCTCTGCCGTTTTCCGGCCCGATGCCTGTTTTTCGGGCAATACCTATTTTCGGGCATTACCGGTTGTTCGGGCATACCTATCATAAGAGAGCTTCGGGCATATTTTCGGGCATGCAGTGGGCAAGAAAAAGACGAGAAAATACTTTTCGGGCTGGGTGAATCTCATAGAAATAAGTTAGTTATATTTTTTCTCTAAACGTTAACAGAGACAAAATGTCGTCGAATTTTTCATTGCCCGAAAATAAATTTTTTCGGGCAAATGACCTATCATAAGAGAGCTTCGGGCATATTTTCGGGCATGCAGTGGACAAGAAAAAGACGAGAAAATACTTTTCGGGCAGTGTGGATCTCATAGAAATAAGATAGTTATATTTTTTCTCTAAATGTTAATAGAAAAAAAAGGTCGTCGAATTTTTCATTGCCCGAAAATAAATTTTTTGGGGGGCAAATGCCCCCCCCCCCCTGCCCTCCCCCCGACTCCTACGCCTATGTATTGTAGTAGACGCAGATCATATAATTATTTACAGTCTTACCTGATCAGACATTTTGCAATCTTCAATAATTTGGTATACTGTGTTGGGAAAAATAGAACAATCAGTGAAGCGTGCAAGAGAATAACGCCGGATGTAACGGGAGTTCAGCTTTAAGGTCTTACCTAGATCTTTAGGTAAGATTAGTACGAAAGCCCAGAAGGCTCATTCCAAATTCCAAATGCGAAATTCCAAATTCCGTTGGTTAATATCCAATTGACTTCAAATGTATAAACAACGTTTAAGGTCATAAGACGAGGAAGTCTATTGATGCCCGAGTTAATGGCTCTTGATCACTTTGAAAAGTCTTGTGGACGCTCTAGAGGCCAAAGCTAACATCCGATTGACTTTAAATTTATATACAGTGTTTAAGGTCATGAGACGAAGAATCGTATTGATTTTTTCACCGATTTCCGATATTTATGGCCTTTTATTGTGGAGGCTCTAGAGGTCAAAGTTAATATCCGATTAAATGTATACACATTGCAGTGTTTATGGTCATGAGACTGAGACCCCTATTGATTTTCCATCAATTTCCGATAATTACTGCCAGAGTTATGGCCCTTGGTCACTTTTAAAAAAATCTTATGGAGGTCAAAGTTAATATCCGATTAAATTTATACACATTGCAGGACTGAGACCCCTATTGATTTTCCATCAATTTCCGATAATTACTGCCAGAGTTACGGCCCTTGATTACTTTTTAAAAAATCTTATGGACGCTCTAGAAGCTAAAGTTAATATCCGATTGACTCTAAATTGATACACAGTGTTTAATGTCATTAAAAGAGAAGTCTATTGATTCTCAGCAATAACCGATATGGACTCAGACTAGTAATTATTTGTCCATTGACTTCAATGTTAAATGGCTGTAACATCACAGGCTGCAGCATTTTGCTCAACATTCCGTTGGTTCCAATCTTTATAGGCACAATGGAGACCACATTTGGCAATCTCCTCATCATAAATTTGTAGGGGGTTGACCATTTAGATTTTTTGCTACGGGGATTTGAAGTTCACTGGGGTAAAAATCTCACTTCCGACACAATGATTGCTCCGCAGAAAGACATTTTACACCCCCTATCCCTCCGCTGTAATATCCTCAGTATTACCCAAAACTGCTATAAAATTGAAAATTTGATGCCTTTTCTCCAATTCTAGACCAAAAAGTCAACCCAAAAATGCAGGAAGAGGGGAGAAAAAAAATAAGGGAAAAATTGTCTATTTATAACTCGCACTACATTTCAAAAAATCTTGTGGACTCTGTAAAGGTCAAAGTTAATATGTGATTGACTTCATATTGATACACAGAGTTTAAGATCTTGAGACGAACAAGTATATTGATTTTCCATGAATTTTGATAACTTGTACAGCTAAACCCATGATATTTTAATATGTTTCACATATTAAATCTTAGCATAGAGGAGAACTTTATAAAAGCCAAACAAATTCGTACGAGAATTTCATATTTTGTAAGAAAGTCGAAACATAGGTTGTCAACTCACTATTAGTATTATACGATCATAGGCATTATTTCCCACACTTAGAAATCTTTCACACCGGAAATAATAACACAATTGCCACCCCTGTTTTTCTATTCTCCCCATGCAATAGCTATCTTCAAACGTTTGGATTTGAAATTGAAAATGATATTTTGCCAATTTCTCAACTGGCAATACTGAATTATAGGATTAATAGGATTATTCTTTAACAAGGTAGGCCTGTTTATAGATACCATCTATTTTAAGGCTTTATTTTAATGTATTTTTAAAATATAACTTTTGAAATTGTAGCTTTCATGAGGTTTTACTCTTAATCAGATTTTACTTTTACGACAATTTAACTGATGTGGGTGTATGTTTCGTACTAAATTGTTTAATGGGGTGGGGGCAATTTGCAATTTTATAGATAAGACAAGAATTTCGCATTTGGAATTTGGAATTTTGCATTTGGAAATTCGAATTTCAAATTTGGAATGAGCCTTCTGGGCTTTCGTAGATTAGGGTTAGCGCTAGCCTCAACCAATGAATTGTTTTCAGGCCACGAAGACGGGAAGGGAGCAAATTTAAAGGAGCTAAATCGCTATTATCTGTGGCGTAGAAATTGATGCAAATGGGTGGCAACGCATATAATAATGTATCATGAATGTGTATAAACTGATATACATCCAATCCTGTCCGTTTTTACTCTAATTTCAAATCACTTATGTTGCGCAAAATACACCAGAAATCTCAATCGAATGGCAATCTCTAGCATCTAGCAACTGGTTATTTCAGTATACATCCAGAGTATTCATTGCGCATGCTGTTCAGATAAGAACATGGCATCACTGTTTGACGTGCCTTGTGGAATATGTCTAGACCCGTTCTCCGAGTCCCTTGTTACAAAGGGCGCTGAAACGCATTATGGTACACGATTCGTGTACCAATTGTAAAATGTTTATTTTGTCTTACATATTGGATATCAGAAGCCCATCTTTTCCAGGTAAGACCAGAAACCCCACTGTTGAATTAAGTTGACAAATAATTCGTGTTTTAAATGTCGAAGACTTTGGGTGATACTAAGTATGAGACGCGTTTCCTGCTATCCCAGACAACCAATCAATCGTCGCGTGGTATGGGGGTCTCGCTCACCCGGAGAAAAGTTAAAGCCTTAAAATTTAACCGCCGCAAATGTTTTTTTCTGCTATTCTAGTCCTTGAGTTAAGCAGCTCAAAGTTGTCACCATACTCCGCGCAGTGTTGCGTTTGATAGAGGTAATCCTACTACACACTGCTATTATGAGTGGATATTGTTGTTTTAAATTTTGATTGGTCAGTAGTCGGTCTACCAACCAATCACTAGCTGCCCTACAAAAGCTTTACATTTAAAGCGAGTGCCAATATTGGACCAAATATGTTTACATAACGTTACGTCATGGCTCACGATTTTATTATGCCTAATTAACCCGGGCATAGCAGAATACTGCAGTAAAACTAATTGCGTGACAAACGAGGCTATCAAGTCGAATGAAATAAACAATACGGGTCATTGCTTCAGGAATATGAGTTGTCACGTGGTTTTGTAACCGAAGTCCCACTCTCTATGATGACCTGAATTCCAACCATCCAATTAGACTGCTGCAGCTTCATTCACAAATAATGCACAGTACAAAGTCGATAGAGGACAGATTCTACATGAAGCGTCTAATAAACTAATGATCCTTAAAATCAGCGCATAGTTGACAAACTGCGCACCAGCTCGATATGCGCGTATTACACTCGATGCGCACTGGGTCCAATCTGCGTGGACGATGTGGACTCTGCGCTACAAGGCAATGAAGGCAGCGCCTTTTACAATCCAAGTTACATATACTTACCCAATGTTGGTCCATCAAGTCTAGAGCAGTCACTGGTTGTACATGATCTCCACAACCCGACAACGCGCTTTATGGACGAGTTTTCATATTCTATACCCCATTCTGAGGTACAGAATGCTATCCAGTTAAATAAGTTAGCAGCCAGAAGCACGAACACGGTACATTTAACCAAAATATTTGACCCCACAAAATCTTCCTTAACACCCATGTTATGGTAGTATTTGGTACAAGGAATGGGAATACGCCTACGACGATGTCAAACACTAACTGACAGTAGTGACAAGTCTTGACTAATAGATATAATAGAATTAAACAATATAACTATATGTTGTCATAATAAAGTACTAAGTTTGTAGTTACAAATGTGCAATTTTATGCAAATCTATAAGGGGCCTACCTTCAATTGTGTAACACTGCAGTAATTACCTTTTCATCAGGCCAATCAATTTCTTTTTTTCGAAATAGTTCCAAAAATAGTAAATTTGTGACTAAGGTCGAATGTAGCACGTTACTAAATTGTCAAGTTAAATTTTATTTTCAAGTTGAAATCTAAGTAAAATTTTATCAAAATGACGAATTTAATATTTTGCTAATTTTTACAACAATCGTGCATAGAGGGCCTGACAATGAATAGTGTCTAGTCGTTGGGATTGGATAAAAAAACCAAGGTCATGTGTACACATTGGTGTTTACTAAAACATAACCCTTGACAGTTGGAATTCGAAATAAAGAGTATAGTCTGTAGGGTTATGTATATTGATTTTTTTTTATTGGTAACCGCTTGCAAACTTACACCAAAATGTTCGTTATGACCCAGACTTTTCGGTGCCATTTTTTAAATTCAGCCAAAGTGATCATTACGGCCGTTGCCAGTAGGTCATAGTGCCACTGTCCGGGCATAATTCCCTAGTCCAAACAGAGCAGAACAGTATGGCGTCAAACCCCGTTTCATCTTACGAATTTCTTTGGTGGCTTGAAATATATATGTGTTTTGTCAGACAGGTAGCAACTTCTTGGAGGAGATTTACAATGTGGAGAAGTGGGATCCTAAACCAACAAGTAAAGTAAGTTGCCTAATGTTGTTTCACACCTAATTTTATGAATATATACATAAAATATTGCATTGTGCTCTTTATGCCGCCTTACTGAGAAATGAAATAATAAACGATTGTGTGTAGGCCTGCACGATTCTTTCATAGACTATCAAAAGAAAATGTCGTGTCCAAACCAGAATTGCAGTTATTCGGCAAGTTGTTTGTTATTGCGAATCTTTCAATAATTGAACAATGTTTGATTCGTTGTGTCACTACATGTTTCTGGAAACGAGTTTGATTTGTAAAATAAAGTGTCTAGAGAACATATATTTATCTCCACTCCCCCCCCCCCCCTTAGTAGTAGGGTAGTAATTATATCCCATTTTTATACGCCCACATTTTCATGTGGACGTATTATGCCGTCGCCCCTGTCCGTCCGGACGTCCACAATTTGTTTGTGGACTCTCTACAGGTCACAATTCTTATCCAATTTTGACGAAACTTGAAATATAGGTTATCCCCATTCGATCTCGGTTCCTTCGATATTGGCATGTATCGGATCGGAACTTCATGGATTATGGCCCCTGATTGTACGAAATATCATGTTTTTAGCTTGTGGACCCCATAGAGGTCACAATTTTGAACCGATTGTGATGAAACTTGACATGCATGTTTATAACCCCAAAATCTTGGTTCCTTTCGATATTTGCGCCCATCGGATCGCAATTTCCTGAATTATAGCCCCTGATTGTCCGAAAAATCGCCCTTTTTAGCTTGTGGTCCCTCTGGAGGTCAAAATTATTATCCGATTTAAAAAAAACCGTTTGATTATATCACCGTTACATGGTAATGAAGGTTGAGTTCAAATTTCGTGAAAATTGGACCAAAATTGACAAACAAAATGGCCGCCGTTTGTACGTGAATAGTGTGAAAATATGTTATATCAAGGTTGTGGACCCTATACAGGTCACAATTTTGAACCGATTTTGATGAAACTTGACATGTATGTTTATAACCCGAAGATCTGGGTTCCTTTCGATATTTGCACCCATCGGATCGTAACTTCCTGAATTATAGCCCCTGATTGTCCGAAAAATCACCCTGTTTAGCTTGTGGTCACTCTGGATGTCAAAATTATCACCCGATTTAAAAAAAAAACGTTTGATTATATCACCGTTACATGGTAATGAAGGTTGAGTTCAAATTTTGTGAAAATCGGACAAAATGGCCGCCGTTTGTACGCGATTAGTGTGAAAATATGTTATGAGGTCACAATTTTGAACCGCTTTTGATGAAACTTGACATGCATGTTTATAACCCAAAGATCTTGGTTCTTTTTGATATTTGCGCCCATTGGATTGTAACTTCCTGAATTATGGCCCCTGGTTGTCCGAAAAAAAAATGACCTTTTTTAGCTTGTGGTCCCACTGGAGGTCAGAATTATTATCCCATTTAAAAAACTGTTTGATTGTATCACTAATACATCGTAATGAAGGTTGAGGTCGAATTTCGTGAAAATCAGACCAAAATTGACTGAAAAAATGGCCGCCGCTTGTACGCGAAGAGTGTAAAAATATGGTATATCAAGGTTGTGAACCCTGTAGAGGTCGCAATCTTGATTCAATTTTGATGAAACGTGAAACACATGTTTACAACTTAACAGTCATAGTTCCTTTCGATATTTGTGCATATCGGATTCTAACTTCCTGAATTATGGCCCCTGATTGTACGAAAAATGACCTTTTTTTTAGCTTGTGGTCCCTCTGGGGTCAGAATTATTATCCCATTAAAAAAAAACGTTTGATTATATCACCGTTACATTGTAATGAAGGTTGAGGTCGAATTTCGGGAAAATCGGACCAAAATTGACAGCTGTTCTTGTCAGGCCATCCATCCTTCATCACTAACAAGGGGAAACCACGCCAGAAAATCTAGATGAACTTTGTCACCCAATGCAGGGATCAAACACCCAACCTCAAGGCTACCGAGCCAGCATCTTACCCACTTAGCAACATGATCCCCAGTCGAATTTGAAGCCTACTGAAATTCACCTTTATAACCCAAAAATCTTAATTCATTTCGATATTTGCACATATCAAATTCTAACTTAATGATGTAGGAAAAATCACTTTCGGTATTGCTTGTTCTCTATCCATCTCTCGAAAATGTGGGCATATCCTGCCTGGCAGTGCCAGCCTATCTTTCGTTTTTGTTTTAATGTGTAAAAATCAATCACGGTTAATTTATCATTTGAGTACAGCACTATCGCAGCCCTTTGTTTAATCTGGGGTCGTCCCTTAAACTTTGGACAGTGATTTAAGGTATTAAAAACGGTTAAAGTGTAACACTACAGGAAGGATAAAGTCGTGACTATCCTGGTCACGGACTCCAAATAGCAGGCTGTGACACTATGAGGCCACAGAGGTGACAATTGTTCGTCTAGGGCGTTTCTTCGGACTTCACGCTGTGGGACTGTGACACTATCCTGTGTCTCGGTACCAAATCGACGACTGTGACACTCTAGAGACACGTACTCTGTGTCTGGACGGCTAAATATTCTGTGTCACACTGTCGTTTGTCTACAACTAGGTAGGACTTGACCTTGTGATCAATAAGAATTCAACTCTTTTCTGTACTCTTGAGATATTCTTTATATGTTACAATAATATATTCTACAGCACAGTCAGATACAACTATTGTTCTTTAGGTATATAAACGTTAACCACGATCAAAACCTATAATGTGTTGTCTTCGGTTTCATCATGACGGCTGCGTCCGGCCAGTAGGCCAGGCCAGCTCCTGAGGTGAACTTCCCCTTGGCTCTCTCGAATGTTGTCTGAGCGTAAATCAAACAAACTCTCTCCTATATAGAATGTATAATGCGTCATCTATTAGGGCGGGACAATTACCATTTATGGTAAGTGTTTCGTAAAGGCACCGTTTTACATCAACACTATTCTAGTTAATTGTATAAATTTATGCACCTGAGGACTGGACGATAGTACCCTACTTTCCAGAAATGGATACTGACACATCTGTCTGCGAGTTAGTCTAAGATAGTGGTAGAATAATGCAAGCTAATTCATTACCCTAGTTTTCGTCATACATCATGTAGGTAAAGAATTCTATATTAAACAGAACACTAAGTCTATAATAGTGTTACAAAAGTTTGTTCGTCTCCATACAGTATTGTTTACATTATGTCAATGTTGATTCCCTTTTTAGTGACGCAATTAGTTTTACTGCAATATTCTGTCACGCACTGGTTAATTGGGCATAATAAAATCGTGAACCATGACATAACGTCATGTTTGGTCCAATTTGACGCCTTGTTTTAAAGGTAATGCCATGTTAACGCCATTAGCGATTGGTAGTTAATCGGACTATTAACCAATTATAAATTAGAACAAGAATCTTCACTCTTTCCAGCAGTGAGTAGTGGGATTAGCCCTATCAAACGGAACACTGCGAGGAGTATGCTATGGCCCACAAAACTTTTTGATTCTGCATAAATTTTTATTAACACATCAAACCAAAAATTCTGAATTGTTTGGGGTTTTTTTTCATGAAATTTATTCAATATATAATTAATTTATAATTTCATAATAAAAACATTGAAGATAGACAATTCGTAGACATTAATACAGTATATGAAAGCAGAGAAAAGTTAATAGACATACATGTACGAAATACATTTCTTGAAATTATCAGGAACCTGTTTTCAACGTAAAGGCAATAACGAAAGTGCAAAAGCATGCACCTGTAAGAGACAGTGGTTCAAGTTATATTTTACATTCTACAGATAACCTGATATGTTGATTTTAAGTTAAAAACTAGATAATGTAAAGGGAATTTGCTGAAAAATTCAGTCAATTGATTCACTCTGAACCGAGAATTCAGCGATTGGCCTAGTCCCAATCATCATTACTCAAGCCTGTACAATACAAAACATAGTTTCGATCATCCATTTCATTATTAAATCATAAACGAAAGTAGAGTAGCAAAATGGATCCTAATCCAGTAATTATCGCTGGCTAGCAATGACATCGACAGTAGCTTATGGTCTGTATAATCTAATTAATGTGTAATTAATCATTTAGATAACATTTCAGGCCTAAACAAGACCAGCAACAGGCGGATTTAGCTCTTGCATAATGTATGATTAATTTAAAGTAAAATGTATAAATATATGCAGGATGTGACATAGGCTGACACTGCTCTCAGACACAAATTTCAAAGATGCATGCCAACTTAACCTGAACCATAGAATTTTATTGGTTCACAATCAGATGATCACTTTCTCACGACAACCAAATGTCAATTGACTTGATGATTTAATATGGCACCAATCCAAATCGAAGGCAAAGTTTTTAAAGGAATAACGCAACCTAATAACACATATGATTTCAAATAAAAAAAGTAATGACAACTGTCAACAGGTCTGCTACCAGATACTTACTTAAAACAATGAAATACACTTTACTACATTGAATATTATTACATTGTAATTTTATAGATAATTTAGTCATTACAATGTATTATTGAAGGTACCTCAAGACAATTAAAACATAATTGTAGATAGTTTATATTGTAATATTATAGATAATTTAGAAGTCATTACAATGTATTTTGTACATAATTTAGAGGTCATTACAATGTACTTTGTACATAATTTAGAGGTCATTACAAAGTATAGAGACTAGATTATAGGCCCCAGATATTCAACTCTTCTATTTCTGATAAAAAATTTGAATTTAACCCAGTCTAAATTTCTAAATTTTGTTGTTTTTAATCGCAAATTTTGATATTCTAAAATTTAAATATTTAAATCAGTACATTTTATGCATTTTTTCCCTTTTTTTCAGTCTGATCATGGAGCAACTAAACTGACTTTAGAATTTTAATAAAGATTAACTTTAACATTTGATCCTGCCCTATAAGGATACAAAAATAATACACATAAACACGTAGCATACACTTGCCACATTTAAAGAAGATGGTCAACCTATTTCTTTTATCTTACCAGAATCAACTTTGAAAAAAAACATTTTTAAATATTTTGTCAGAATTTCAAAAAAGATGGACTTTAGTTTTTTTCTTTGTTACCATACCATACAAAACACTATTTAAAATTTTTTTAATTTATACGACATAATATGACTAACCAAAATAATCAAAAATAATCAAAGTTATCAAAAATTTCATTGAAATTATTCTATTGATTGGGTTGTGTAGATGTTCATATCACACAGTCATAAAAAAGTTTTAAAACAAATTTGTCATGGATTGGAGTATTACAATATAAGCGTACATCAACATCATTAATTTTGCTACCACCATGGGGGATAGAATAATGTTATATTCCCCAGTACGTAATAGAAAATAAAACTTCTAATAAACATCCTTTTAATATTGAATTAATTAAACCAAAAATCAATCAAGGGATGTTCTTAATTCTTACTTTAATTTATTAAAATTCTTATTCCTTAAGATAACAGTAAACATATCCCCCCACCCATTGACCTGAACTTTATTCCTTAAGTCTCCAATAGTGTGACTAATGAGCAGTATGTTGACATTAGAGGGTAAACTATATCTTAATTGTGTTTTCGGGTCCTAAAAATTTCATAATAGAGCTTTTATTTAAAAAAAAAAAAAATAAAAATAATGAAACAGAAAGGAAGCAAAGTTTTATAGTTGACAAAATCTTCAAACCAAGATTTTTAAAGATAAAATATATCAAAATGAAATAAGTTACTTCGTGAAGAAATAAGCAACAACAATAAACAAAATTACTCACAAAAATATGACTAGATATGAGTATATAAAATGATGAAAAACTAACATGCATATAATTAATATACTTCTTATTATCAATAACCAATTCTAATTAACTCTCTAACATAATTAAATAAAAAAAAGATATAATAATTTAAGGCAAATAAATAAAGATGAATTGTAATTTATTAATTACAATCAGACAAAATAGAAATTTTGTGTGTGGTGGGTACCGTGTATATGGTAGAGTAGACTTATACTTTCGGACCATCTGAACCACTTCTCATCTGAGGACTTTACTTCATATATTTTACAATACAAATGTTTGTATTGATAATGACATTGAACAGTGGCTTAAGCTTCACCTTATCAAAATAAATGTATACTATTTAACAGGTATCTGCAAAGTAATTTTAAAGCGAGAATTTCATATTTTTAAGTTATATTTTTAAAATGTATTAAAATAAAGCCTTAAAATTGATGGTATCTATAAACAGTCCTATCTTGTTCAAGAATAATCATATTAATCCAATAATTCACTATTGCCAGTTGAGAAATTGGCAAAATTATCATTTTCGACTTCAAACATTTGAAGATAGCTATTCACATCGAGGACAGAAAACATGGGAGGTAATTATTTCCAGTGTGAATGATTTTTAAGTGTGAGTATAATACCTATGAAAGTATACTAGTGAGTTGACAACCTATTAAGCAAAAGACATAGGAATAATTATGTCTTGACTTTCTTAGAAAATATGAAATTCTCGCTTAAAGTTGGATTTAGAAACTCTTTAAAAAAATTATTTTTTTGTTTGTGGGGCTATACATCTTTAACTATTACCTAAAACCTGTAAAACGCATGCACATGCAGAACCACATGCAGTATAACAAACATATATATTATTATATCTATGTATATATCAGCACTCAACAAATTATATATATTATATACCAACAATCATGAGTATATTTCAGTTTACTATCACCCTTACAAAACAACTAAAACAATTACAAAGAGCTCATCTTCAAATCAGTGAAAAACATGTAATGCTCGATAATAGAGAAACCGGACATAAACGAAATGAAATGGGGTTAAATGTCCTACTGTTCTGCTCCGATTCAGGAAATGAAGACAGGCATACGCCATAAAGGTTTTTTTTTGTGTACACCAATGCATACACAGGACCTCAGTTTTTCTTCCCAACCAAATGACTAGACAACTGTCCTGCGCTAATGACAAGGGGAAATCCCGATGAACGTTCTCGGCCAATGCTTACCCAATACCCACTGAACCCAGACAGTTAGAAGTAGTGATGGACATCACATCTTGTGTATTGAGTTCACAAAAAAATGTTTTGATAACATCTTATTCACACTTTACAAATAAGATGCTTGGATTTTTGAAAGCATGTTTAACGAGTTTTCGGAAGAGCTCTTCATATTAAACGCAATTATTTTTGAGATGATGTACAAAAGAATTACCACGTTTTATTCTTAGTTGTATTTAGGTAACTTAAAAGACTTTATTCAAATTTTTGTATGTAATTTTTATTTAAGTCGTAATCTTTTCAGTGTTTATCCTATTCATTTTCTTTCTGGCCAAGGTACTATCATTTTCTTGTGTTTTTTTTTAAAAATCAAATCAATGAACAGACGACATAAAAGACAGGATTAACCAGCACTTAGTTTTCGAGACCCCAAAAATAAATAAGAATAATAAATGTAAACAAATTAGCACAAAACATTCAAATATTCAACAAACAAATTTTTCTCTTTAACAAAAGAAAGAAAACAACACCAGAAAACAATTCTCTCTTATCACAAAACACAAAACCCCTTTGTAGTCGCAAAAAAAACAAATCATTCTTCTCTTTAGTTTAGAGTGGGGATTAAATATTCATTAACAGAAATCAGTAATGATTATTATAAGGAACATATTAACAATGCTTTAGTTACTTCCCCTTTGCAGTAACTTCAAACTGATCAGCAGTAAACATTTGCTTTGCTGCAGTGAGTTTAATTACCTCTCAATATTAACTTTTTTTCTTCGGCAAACTAAGTTCTAAAACTATGTTTTAAATTATTTGAAAAAAAACCCGTATAGTGTAAATGGGTATATAAAATAGTATGCAAAGGAGTAAAATGAGTTAAAGGCATCAATTTTGCCTGAATTAGTTTGAATTAAAGGTATCAATTTTGCCTGAATTAGTTTGAGTTACTATGTCCAACGTAAACAAACGCACATATAATGCATACTAACTGAGATAAAAGAAGGCTTTCACATTACCACTATGAAACACATTTTCATACTACTGGTAGAAAGACTTGCAGAAAGGGAAGCATCTCTCCATTGTATTGGGTTCCAAACAAAGTAATATATAAATCTCAATTTTAATAAATTTTGCGAGAATTCTGATTTTACCACCAGATGTAGTACGTCTTCTCCATAACAGGTTTTACATTTTTTGTAAACATCCTAGTCAGCTTCAAATGACCTTCGGTCTGAGTCACAATGTTTTGCAAATGAAAGTCTGGAGTGCGTTGGTTGAATATCTACAAATGTGTTGTTCTCTAACTACTATTTAGAGAAACATTATCTACTCTCTAGTCCATGACAATGCAGGAATTCCACAAAATTTATATTGAAATTAAGATTAATATGTTGTTCAAAAAAATAGATTTAAAAAAATATGGTCATGTAGTACTTACTTAAACAATAAATAGGGAGACATGCATACACTCACTAAAATAAAAAAAACTAGCTTAGCATGCAATATCTAATAAATAATAATAATTATAATTCTATATACACATAGACGTTTCTTATGTCATAATATCTAGCCCACAGGCCTTTTTTTTAAATATAAAATACAGTTTGGCTAACATGTCCTCAACCTAAATTACATCTCTGCAACCAGTAGTGATACACCATTTTATCAAGCAAAATTAAGCATTATCAATCCCTTGGTAATATGAAGATGGATTTATATAATAACATGAGAATCCCAAACCTTTGAAATGAGTATATTTATAAAATGACTAAACAGTATAAGATATGAAACCACACCCTATGAAAAAAATGATGGAAAATACTGGTATTTGACAAATTTGTACAAATGACTTAAATTAAACAGTCTGTTATAAAGTTGATGGAAAATGGCATCCTGTCCTGTAATTTATTAAAATTACCCATGGGTTCAATGTACATGTACTAACTCAAAAGTGTCAGGTCCCGGGCCTAGTTCCTAGGAAAATCATGCCCAACTAATCTCACAAGTATGTACATACTAAATCAGGCACACATATCTTGGTGTCTCGGAAAATATTGTTGAAAAATTACCATATATTTTTCCTTGACATGATTTTAAAAAACTCAGGACGCAATTCCATGAAATACATTAACTTTTTATAACTGAGCCTTATTTCGACTAGGCCGCGCAACAATAAAGACTATGCAAGCATAGTCAAAACATGACTTAGTAATAAGAAATTGAGTCCTGTGACTTTATTTCCAGTTTAAGTGCTAAATGTGAATAAAACAAGACACCTATAATAAGTATGGAAGCTAAATTAATTTAGTTTTACCTAAAATTCCAACTTAGTATCTTGAATTTCAACTTAGTGGTTACAAGAAACTAAGTTGAAATTTCAAGAAACTTAATAAAAATTTCAAGATACGAATTAGTTGAAATGTCAAGATACTAAGTCGAAAAATTTTAGGTAAAATAACATGGCCCTATTTAGCTTCTGTAGTTAAGAGAGAAAATAGTTCTTTAATTAAATTTATGTCAACCTATTAGAAGTAAGCTGTAAGATTTGTCTAGGAACCTGACCCTGAGATGATTAGGTTGGTAATCCCTTAAGGGATATACAAAACGCAGCCAATCAAATCTGCAGTACAGAGACACGCCTTAACAAAGTTATTAAGATGTATTGAGCCAATAGTAATTATGATAATTTACAGATCACCATTCATGTTATCCAATATCATAATTTAACCTTGAGAATACATGAAGAGCCATGTTTCAAAATGTAACTTATAGAGTACTGGTACGAGGAAAGCTAGCTGCGGACCATGCACTAATAAAAATTATCATTTTTAAATCTTATTTGAATATTATTAATATAAAACATAAGAAAATGAAGATTTGAGAAATAATGACAACAATATCTTTATAATCATGTTGATTAATACATGTAATGATGCCAGTTATATTTGACATGCTTTTAAATTTATATATTGTTATCTCACAGAAATATGTAAGCTTATTGAAATTTTAATAACACCAGAGATATGTCACTTGCAACAATAATTTTGATAGTATTAATTTCTTGCTGGCAGTTATCATTTTATACATGATTTGTCTGTGATAAAGACACCTATTCAATTCATTACATTTTGAAACACAATTCTTCAGGTATTCCAAAAATTCATGATTTTAATTCATTTTATTCATTCAATTTCATTTCAAATCTTCACGTATTCTAAATATTCAGGATTTCCATCCATTTAATTCAATCAAATTCAACCCTTATCATTAATGGGCTAAAAAGATTTGAATCGGCAAGTTTGTTTTATATAACATAATAATAGTTGTGTATGATCGATTTCTCAAAAAATAAAAACAAAATTTGAATCTAAACTACATAATATCTTTAACTATATTTATCAATAACTTAATATCCATTCTTTATGACAAAAACTGACTAGAAATTGTGTTCCCCCAAAATGGTGTTCTTTTTAATTTAAAAAGACTGGCATTAGAATGGGGAACCTCTGTTTTTATTGACTACCTCAAAATATAAAAAAAAAATTGTTCAGTATCCCCCAAATATAATTCTGTTTTTAGTTTTTGAGAAACAGATTTCTAAATTAAATATTTATGTAATTTGACTCTCCTAGCGATGAATCAAGGTGCCACACAATGTGGGCCATAAATTCCAGACGATTTCCCAGTCGCTTTAAACATTTTTTACACTTAAAAGGGTCGGTTTCGTCTGCTGAGTGCAGACTCATATGCAGCATGCTCATAGAGCTATCCTCAAACCAAATGCAGCAATGGTTACATCGCGTCATGCGCTTGCCATAAAAAAATCCTGCAGTTTGACCCAAGACTGGCGTGGCTGATCCTAAATTACTTGTAATATTATTAACAGAGCTGTTTGATGCAGACGACGTCAGGGATTTTCGGTGACTGGGCTGATAAAGGCGTGGGGCTAATCTCTTGTGTTCAACTTTAGGTATAACAGATTGGAAAATATGTCGGTCGTCGGTCTCTGGCATACCTTCTCCGTCATCCTTTCCATTGACTAGGTCTCCATTAAAATCAGGACTATTAGAGTTATCTTCCCTCCTATCATCATCATCGTCGTTGGACTGAATGACGATCATCTTGTCCCGGTCTCCTCCGTCTGTCATGCTTTCTGAGTTGCCTTCATCCATATAATTATTGCTACTGGCCCCAGCCAATGAATAATAACTAGAAATTGACATGCCTGTGGAGAAAAAAGAAAAAAGGTTGCTAGGCCATAAAACATCCATCCACAGCAGCTACACAATACACGATCAACAACCCATGAAGTAATTATCAGAATTAATTCATAATTTCCTTGACTTCCAGCCAGTTCTTCCTATTAGTGCCAACATTTATTATACATGAAATGGGGTTTAACTTCCTACTATTCTGCTCCATCTGGGCTTATGAAGACGGGCATACACCATGCAGTGACGAGTGTTCCCTGACGGAACATTTTTTCACAGGCAGCGGCACTAAAATTCCAACTACCAAGGGATCGTTTATGTGCATGCCAATGTGTACACAGGACCTTGGTTTTTTGTACGAAACGAATGGCTAAACAATCAAGAACAACCAAAAGCCAGAATTGACAATGAATTTTTTAAAGAATCATATCTACTCTTCTAAGAATCACAGTTATACAGTTCAAAATGCGTATTACTTGTACCATGAAAACTTGTGTGACAACTATAATATACGCACAATCCAGCTTTTGAAAATACTTATATAAATAAAAAAATTGTTGTGATCAGGCAAAAATATTGCATTGTCTCAAAACAGATGATCAAACAATTGTACAACATACAAGTAGTACAGTATATGTTGTAGCGAAGTATTTAATATTAATGAAAACTAAATGGTGATTGGATGAATTTATCAAAATGCCTGCCATCACATGATCAAACAAGTGGTCTGCAATCTGTAACAGTCATTTTTGGGGAAGTTTTATCAATAATACCTTGTCAGACTAGAATCCACTGTGGTTTTTTGCGTCGAATCAGATATCAAGCAAATGAAATCAACCAATAAAATACCTACCTGAATTGTCCATGTCGTTATTTCCTTCTATTACGACATCATTATCATTATTTATGAGAATATTTGAATAATCCATATCACCATGTTCCTTTTTAATATTCAAAAGATTTATAACTGCAGGGTTGTTGCTTTCTTTTCTTACAAAACCATCCAATGACTCTTTTACATCTGGCTGCGGTCCTAACCCAAACTTTGCTATCCCGTTTACAGGCTCGCAGTCAGTTTTTGTTGCCTCAGGATCAAACTTAACAGCAATTTTTTCTCCATTTTGGTTTGTGACTATCATATCCTCATGGGTACCTTTATGGGTTAATAGTTTAGTTCCGCAGTCAAAGGCCTCACCACATCTATTGCACGTATAAATTTGAGATAGACCATGGCTCTTCAAGTGAACCTAAAAAAAGGGTAAAAGTTCTCTGTATTTAGGAAAATCAAATTGAAATGCACAAATTGAAAAAGAGAGTTGTCTCCCTTGGAACACTAAGCTTTGCAGATGACTATGACAAAATAATGTTCGGGCAGGAAATTAAAAATTTTCATCTGTCACAGTACTGCTAAAAACAAGTATGATTCGAGATAAAAAATCAGACTCAGTCTAGTTGAATAACGTGATAAACATTTTGTTTCCTAACCTGGGGGATGGGGTGGCCGAATGGTACATGTATAAGACAAGCGTGTTAGGCACTGTTAGATCCCAAGGCCTGTCATTGAGTCCAGTCGTGTGGTTTCAGTTCTCTGCTTGTACATGACATGGAGCAGGGTTGCCTGCTTAACCTTGTGCGTTTTGAACTATTGAAATAAAATTGAACCCTATATTTTTCTCTCTCTCCAAACACTGTTATTTGTAAGATCACAAATTAATGATAATATTAATGTTCTTAAAGATATATTATGGGAGATTACATAAAGAGTTGACCATAATCGCTATCATAGTTAGAAAATAGTTAACATAAATAGAATATTTTGAAAGTTTCAGTCAAATTGCTCCCCTCTGAACCGAGATCGTAGCTTTTGAATTTTAAGCCTAGCCTTGATCATCATTACTAAAGTCTGTACCATAAAAAATTAAAAAACACAGTCTTGATTTTCCATTTTTGGATTTAATCATCAATGAGCGTTGAGCAGCAAATTGGATTTTAATCCAGTTTAAATCTGACACATAAAATGACATCGTGCGTTGATTATGGTTTGGATAAGTTAATAGTTTATATAAGATTTTAGGCCTAAAGAAAGACCAGCAATATGTCAGCATTGCAAACACTGATTTACAAACAAAAAAGAGTGGGATGAGAAAGTGAGGGAGCAGGGTGAGTCAGATATTTTTTTTTCCAACAATAGCTCAAGGATGAATAATGTAAGGTAAACTTGTAGATTTATCTTACCTGTAGCGTTTGTCGTCGCATAAACTTCATTCCACACATTCGGCAGACGTTCTTCTGTCGCTGGGGCATGTGCACTTTAAGATGTTGTTTAACATGATCAGAACGGGTGAACCGTTTGCCACAGATGGAGCAGGCATAAGGGCGTTCTCCTGAGTGCACTCTGACATGTCGTTGGAGCTTGGATGGGGTGCTGTACATTTTTCCACACACATAACACACATGGGGAGGTTTCTCGCTGAAATGCGTCTGACAGTGGACCTGCATCTCCTCCATATTGTCAAACTGCCGTCCACAAAATCGGCAGAGATTGAAGCAACTGGCTGTCAATTTAATGGGAGTTTTTGACTTTCTTTTTGAAGGCTCTGAATTCATGCTTGCTTTCAAACTGGGCAACTCTGAATCCTTTAAAACTGTTGGCTCTGAATTCTTTGCCTCCGAATCCATGTTTTCTTCTGTTTTTCTTTTTTTTAAACGTCTGTTAGTTTGTTAATAAATAAATAGTTTGAATAAATAAATAGATAAATAATTAGTTTCTTGGCACATTTGGTGATAAATCACTCTAACGTCGTTTCTTATGTCATGACATCCATGGCTTCATTGTTTCTTGTTCTTCATGACTGTCTGAAAAAAAAAAATAAAACGAATAAGATTAAATGAATGTCGTAGATAAGATCTGGCCAGTGGTGGCTGATTGGTTGGCAACAGGCCTCTCATCTAAACTGTTATGATGTTCAAATCCCTGAAATGAAATGGGGTTTAACGTCCTACTCCTAAGTTTGGGATAATAAAGAGAGGGTGTGGTCATTAGAGAAATTAGTAGAAGAAAAAGGTGGGTTAAAAAGTTTGACTCTGTGTCTAGAACAACCTGATGGTTTCCAGCAAGCTTGGTCAAATTCTTGTCATAAATGCCAAATGTCTCAGAATGTCTCTATTATTAAGTTTCATCCAGCTCGTTTTGCACATGGCAAAAAAATAACATTTAAAATGAATTGTACACAACAGGGAATAGATGAAAGGAGGAGTGAGAAAGAATTGTGGAAGTAGATTCAAAAACATGCATAAAGTAGACATTTTAAATTTCTATATAAAGCAGGACTATGTGTGAATAGATTTACCTAACATCCGCTTTCCAGGGGCGGATCCAGAAATTTGTGCCGAAGGGGCTTTGCCAGGTTCCTATTACGGCAATTTGACATTTGACAATGCATGATGCCATCATTGTCTCCAAATTTATACACACACAGCTTTTTAAAAGAGAAATCCAGCACACTGTTTGATGTTAGTTTTTATAATGAATTAATAAAATCACATTGTGATTGAATTTCATTCATGGAAAGTATTAATTGTGATATCACACATGCCTATGAATGCCTACCCCATCTAATGATAAAAGACAATGCACACGACCGTTAATTTTTTTTTATGTAGCTGAGCAAGGTAGTGGGGGTTTGACCCTCCAACCCCCCCTCTAGATATGCCCCTACTTCCACCAGGGTGTTATCATTGAAAATAAGCAGTACTATATTTGACAAGCTATTTATAGCAAAAATAAGGAAATTATTAAAATTGTTTACGAGGAACTTCCTAGCTAAAACTAGCTGGTTGGAATAATGAATACACTGTAATTAGTTGTGGAAATGATCATTCATAATCTATTTTTACTCAGTTGTGTGTGTTTCCAAATTTTTAAGAATTATGCAATACTGAGAAATATTTTATAACCATTCGGCCATCCAACCCCCTCTGTCACAGATAGAGCATATAGCCTCATTAGGAATCTCAAAGGGAAATGAAATGGTATGGATTCAATGTTCTGCTCCGTCAATGTCATACAGTGTGCAATGAGGTCTGGACACCAGCACTATGTCTTACTTTTACATGGAACATCATCTGCCAAGGGGTCTTTTACGGACATGCCAATCCAATATGTACACACAAACATAGACAACGAATGGCCCTACATGGAGTATGCTACATGTATAACAAACCTAATTACAGAAATCCAGTCTCTACTCAAATTTCTAATTTTGCAATATATTGTAATAAACTATCACATATACTTATGGAAGAACATACTCTTTGAAATGTCGCATGAAAATGTTGTGGGTTCAATGGCCAACTTTTCTGCTCCTTTCGGCTTAACAAAGATGGACAGTATGCTTTGGTCTATACTTTAAATTTTAACGAATATTTTTTTTTCTTTTCTCCAAATATTTCATTCTTAATTACCAAAATCTCCTTCACTTGGCAAGACACAATCACTATTTAGCCTAACACAAACTCAATCACTACATGTAATTAGCCTATGTAAAAATAATCTACATTGAAAACCAGACAAGTTTTGCATTGCAATGTCTACACTACCACAACATGATGTAATTTAATGGCATGTAAACAAAAAAAGGAGAGACTGGGAAATCCCAAAATTTCTCATACATTACATATTACTGTATCAGAATTTGACGATCTTAATCAAGATATCCTTTTTGTCATGAAACTACATATTTTTTCGTATTTACTTATACTGTCAAGTTAGTACCCTTTTTAAATCATAAATTTCAGTACATGTAATAAGAGATCATGATTTTAAAAGACTATCTTTATTGCATGTTTCAGTACATGTATAGTACTGCTGCTGGTACTGAATGGAATACAATTTAAAAAAAAAAGAAATAGAAACTAAATATTATTATCATATTAAATATTATCAGTACAAAAATTTATAATACATAGTGACAAAACAAAAAAAAACCATTTGGTCCAGTATTTTACTTATATAATCTTACCTTTTGAAACCCAATCCAACCCAATGTTAAATACCCAAAATCTGAAATACTTCTCTCTACATATGAACCTGAGAATGCAGGGATTATTCTAGAAACTATTTTTCAAAAACTGTTTGCAATAGAAATGCCTTTTCTCTCTGATAAGGAAAGGTTTCGACAGGGAACTCAGTCATTGTCATAAGGGAAAATTATTGGGGAAAACCAAAACAATGAATTTAGGTCATGTGATCTGAACATAATGAGCCAAAAATATTATTACACAATTTAAAGGTACACAGTGTGTCGGGAAAGTTATGGAGAAAAAATAAAATAATTATTTATATGGTGTAATTTTATCATAATTAGCTAGGGTACCATAAACAAGCATTTTGACCTACATGTACATGTAATGCTTGGTGGTCATATTTTCCTTGTGGTAAAGTATTGATCCATAAATAAATTTATTATTAAGGTCAAATATTATAATTTGTATTTTGAAATTAAATGTTCAGTAACTAGAGCTGTCAAAAATGTTGCTATATTGATATGCCATACATTATCTATACAGTTTTGCTGTATCAATATTTTTCTAGTTTTATTTTGTAGGCCTATTCAAATGTTAGCTAGATTGTTTAAAAAGACTAAATAATCAGTCATATTATTTAAGATTTGCAGTAAACAATAAGTCTGCGAAGACAAGACCAAAGTTGTAAAAACAAATAAAGACAAAGTGAAATGTGTATTCACATAACCAGTCATTTGCAATAATTAATTTAGTGTCTAAAGTCCAAGACCAAAGTTGTAAAAACAATAAAACTGTTCCAACATAAAACTGTGCTTTGTGATACAACCTGACTTTATCGAAGAATTGCAAAACTGCAATATATTGCAATACCCTTTGCCAAATATCAAAATATATTGCAATACGATTTTTGGACGCAATACACAGCCCCACAGTGTGAGTATCAGCTACAGTCAGACTTGGACACTGATGTCCTACAATATATTTTAAATGTACATGTATTCATTGTTTAATTTTAACTTGATCTTTTATCAACAGAAGTATTATTGGATAGTTATTTTAATAGTTCCGGTACCGGTATTTTCTGGAGGCTCCTTCTACAACCTTATCTACAGTCTTGAACTCTTTATTTAACATGGCGACACCATATTGTGCTTACAACAAATTCAACATACTTTAAGTTAAAGGAATAATCCCAGTTACATTTTGGGGCTTAAAATTGCTTAATTTTGTATGAAAGGCCTTTAATAACTTATAACTTAGCCCCTAGCAACTACCTCAAGCGTTGTGATACGTTTTCAAAAAATTTCCAATTGTCGGTATAGCTCTGTGTTTGAAGACCGGCGTCTTGGTTGCATCCTAAAAAGTGCCTGGATAATACGCGTCTACATGCTGAGTGTGGGCAGTGGCATTTCTCATGTTATCGCTTACTGCAAGCTCTCTATTTATGAAGTGTACAATAGGTATCGCATGTAGTCGCATTTATCAAGTGGTTGGCCCGAACTATTTAAAAAGTCTAGTGTCCGGATATTTGATTGTGGTGCGATTTTGACGTTCACGTCCAAACGACTGAATATTTTGAACTGAACTTTTCAGACAAGGTAAATACACAATTCCTCTGTATTTTGGCGTTAAAATTTCATACGTATACGAAATTGTAATTTTCAGATTCTATGAAATTCGGGATTCGCACTTTAAAGCTATTAATAGAGATAAGTCATAAATTAAACTCATAAATTGAACTTTTCTATCAAAAATATATTTTTAGTTTAGTCTCATTCAAAGCCATAAAGCCCTTTGAAAAGTGGCATTTTTTTTATTTTGGGCACATTATTTACCATAATCTCTACTGAATAAAATTTTAAATAAAACCTGCAACAAAACTGGAATTATAAATAAAAATATAAATTGTTTAAGATGTCAATCTATCAGTATTGTTTTCGTCTGCACATAAGTAATCATTATTTTACCTTGGTATATACTCTGCGCATTTGTTTTAGTATTTCAGAAATTTAATTTTACAAAATACATTGTGAGGTATACCATAAATAAATAATATTTATTTGTGTCATTCAACCAATAATATCTTTGACATAATTTGTCTTTAAATCAAAAAGGCCCAAATATATTAAATAGTATATAGATCTACTGATCTAGACTAGTTACACAAAATATTTTTCTGGTTATAATTATATAAATAAAATCTAATTATACAAAATATTTTGCTGATCATATATAAATAAATTTGAATTTATTTTAAAAAAATATATTAGATTGATTAATAATAGTATTAATGATTTTATTTATTATAAATATTTACAGAAAATGTTATATCATAATGTAAACATAACAATAACCGCTCCCTGTGAAATCCCGTTACAAGTACCTGCTAGCACGAGCAACTAATTCGTCTGCTCGCGAAGCGAGATTTCCTCGCCGTGAAATTCTTCCTCGATATAGGTTTCAAATACTTATTACTGCATATGAAAGCTATTTATTAAGGTACCGAAACTTCATATATTTAACTACCCCATTATTTTATCTGCATATCGCGAGTATTTCGGCAAAAATAAACTTTACTCGGGTTCTTTCACCCCTAGGGGCCATCGACGCTAGCGCCATCTTTCGGCTGCTACGTGGAGAATAAATTAACTAAGTACCCTTAAATCCCTTTTGGGTTTTTAATGGTTAAATGCAATAAATACTTCACAAGTGAACCCTTCTGCTAGTAAAATAGGTTCTTCTAAAAGGCACATACAAAGAAAGATAACAATAAAAACTGAACGTAAGTTGAAACGAAGGGTTCGAGCGCTCGCCCTAAATTGTGTACCGAATCGAAAAGGTCACTCAGTGAGGGATCGTAAGCAAACATACGGAGAATTTGCACAGAGTTATGCGACTGCTGCCTTATTCTAGCGACTTTACGACTAAAATATGAAAAACTTACATATAAGAATAGATATCCAGCATCGATTTGACCTAAAAGCTAAACTAAAAGTAGTGTATCGAACATTTTAAGAGTCGAAAACCAAAACCTACCAGTACAGTTTCCTTCTTTGCTCTCCGCCCACCCAAATTAGGTAGTGTCGAAAAGGGAGACAAGCGCTGTAGTTATTTAGGGAGAAATTCTTATTTAGGGATAACTAAAGTTGGTGTTGATTTTATGAGTTCTATTTCGTGGAAATACTTTCTCCAAACTTATGTATTAGAAAAATGTTAACCATTGAATGATCCCGGGTTCTATAAATAGTCCATACTCAACAGATATCAATTGTTATTGAAAGACAGGATATCAAAGCAGCATAATTTCTTTTATTTACCTTTTATCTCAGTTTCAATTATTGCCTACTCTTGGTACCACTTCTCATTTTTGGTGAGTTCAAATAGATGGTTTTGAATGTGTTTTATGACCAAGAATATAATAAAATTAGCCATTCTATCAGGATTAATATTGTAAAAAAGTTTATGGTGTTTCGTTTTGTTTTGGGTTTTTGTATTATTTATTTCTGTGAGTGTGTGTGTGTTTTTTGTTTGTTTGTTTGTTTGTTGGGTTCTGCTGTGAAGTGGTGGGGACATTTTTGTAAATTATTTTTTTTTTCAATATAATGTAGTCAATGTAGATTATAAAACTTCTTATTCTGCTCTGCTCGTTACGTCCTATGATAGTGGATGAGGGATATTAGGTGGATCTAACAGCTATTTTTTAAAACATGATATATTTAAAGGGGATCAGGGGTGCAGTTCCAGCTCCCTGGAATTATATATTTTGGAATTCGATTCTCCCGATATTATTTTGATTTAATTAAATTAATTACAACATGGCAACCAAAATTGGGTAATAATAAAAAGGTGATTATGTAATATTTACGACCTAATTACACAAGGGCATGGCTGGATAATAATATTATTATTATTATTCATAAATGTATTATGAATCACGAAACAATGATACAGGTTTTTGGTATTTTTCTTATTGATTAATATATTATATATAAACATGTATCTTAACGCATCGTCTGACTGAATATCAATTGGCATTCCTCGACAAATTCCGGTAATTTCCGGCTTTATGTCGGATCATCTTCAATATAAGGCTGGATCTTGCTTTAACTATACGTACATCTTATCAAGGCGATGTTGTAAGTATTGATTGTGACCCCCCACCCCCACCCCCTCCTCCACAGTAACAAGAAATCAAAACATTTATTCAATATTGGTATATACATTTCTAACAATTTTAAATATGCTACACCAGGGCCACGGTAGCACAGTGTGTGTAGTGCTGACTTATAAACTAGGTTTCGGTTCAATGTCACGGTGGCCGAAAAAGTTTCTATTATATTCCAGTCTGGTTTCCCCCTTAGAGGCGGAGGGCAGGGGGTAAAACGCAGAGGTTAGCCAACTGTAGTCGACGGCGTGCACATTAAAGAGCCAGTGACATTTTGAAATAAATGAAGAGTAGGCCCAAACACCGCTGTTCAGACAAACCACACCGCATGGCCCAAGGAAAATCGTTTAATGTTTCGAACGAGGCGTAAACCCAAGGGTCGATGTCCTGTGTATAGGCGAGACATTGGCGTATATACGTAACAGAACCATTAACATTTGGAAATCGAAGAAGAATAAGCGGACACGCTGCTGTTCGGACTAAATTTTTCCCCAAAACACACTGCCATGGATATGTGCGCCCCTCTTCATTAGTTTGGTTCAGCAGTTAGTGCAAAGAAATAAGACGTTAAACCCCATTTGATTCACTGCTGCATAGTATTTTCAAATTAATAATGCTGGTGAATAAATTATGGGATCCGTTCTCTCATGACCCAACCGTTTGCCAAAAATCCTTTAAGAACTTCAAACACTGATAACTTCGCTCAGAAATAAGTAATTTGACCGAAATTTTCAATATAACCGCTTTTCAGTATCCATTTTGAAATTATTGTCAGCTCTTTATCTAAATCTTACATAGTGCATCTTTAACTCGTGTGTGGTTCATTTTGATTACTGTGATACTTTACGTTACGCGGAAGGCAGTGTTTCCGAGGAATGCGATTATATAACGGGGTGACTGTCTACATTGGACCTCGACTTTTTGACACAACTAAAAGTATACGAGCATGCCGGACAAACCAAAGAACCATACTCCCCATATTCCTGAAGCAATGGCCCGAGAAATCCCTCTCAGGCCATTGCTGGAGTAGCTTCTGATTCTTGAACTTTTGTGGGAGTATGTCTTTTCTTCCCGCTCATTCAAAGCTATCACTTAAGTACAGCAACGTGACAGTCCTTCGTTTAATCTGGGTCTTCCCTAAAACTTTGGACTGTGATTTAAGGTATTAAAAACGGTGAAAGTATGTTCGTTTCCAAACAGTATTGTTTACATTTCATTCGACTTGATAGTCTCGTTCGTCACGCAATTAGTTTTACTGCAGTATTCTGCTATGCACGGGTTAATTGGGCATAATAAAAGCGTGAGCCATGACGTGACGTTACGTAAACATATTTGGTCCAATATTGGCACTCGTTTTAAATGTAAAGCTTTTGTAGAGCAGCTATAGTCATTGGTTGGTAGTCGTGCTACTGACCAATCAAAATTTAAAACAACAATATCCACTCATTACAGAGTGAGTAGTGGGATTACCTCTGATCAAACGAAACACTGCGCGGAGTATGCATACTCCCCGACAAGGTAGAACATCGCACGAAATATTTCGAAAAAAGTTTGGATTGCATTCTTATTGTATTATTGGTTTTTAACATGGATCGAAAAACACTTAAAGACAATACGCACGAGGAAATATTGACTTCATACTCTGCCGCTATTTTTTGAACTTACCAATTCCATTTATGCAATAACACAAACTCCCCCAATATCTTCGTCATTGGGTACGGGGTGTCGCGGGTGGCTCGGTGGATAGGTCAGAAAGGTGCTAACTCGATAACCCTGAGGTTCCGGGTTCATCCCGGTGTTGACCGAACAACTTCCACCGCATTGTTCAGCGTGATTCCCCCTTGTCGGTGGATGCAAGGCGGAAGGCCTGCCAAAAAACGTTTTCTAGCCGTTGGGACAGGACGAAATAACGAGGTCCCGTGTTCACATTGGTGTGCACGTTTAAGAACTCTTGACAGTAGATAAGATTCATTTGCTGTCCGTGTAGAATGTCCCCCAAAGAACATTGAACAAAAGCATTGCGTATGCGTATTCCCTCTTGGTTGACCCGGTTGAAGTAGAATAGCAGGACGTTAACCCCCATTTCATCCATGGCATTCATTTCCTTGGGTATGGGCTACGTTACGGGAACTTATTGCGAGTGGCAGTTGGCACTATACCTGCTTTTAAAAAAAAGGTGTTGGCAGGTTATTACTAGCTCAAGGTATAAGTATTTGCATGTCTCAAAAACATCAATATCTGCATTCATCTGGCCATGAATGGTTCTTCTATTCCGAACAAATATTATCGACCTTTCTAGTATTTCTACAGCGTGAAGATGCCTTTACAATAGATTTTTGCAATTTCTAAAAGGACACGTTGGTAATGCTGATGCTGCAATTGCCGAGAAAACACCACTGTACGTTCAGGGTTAACGAGAGATCAGAAGGGATAGCGTCACTTCCGTTCCGAAAATACGTTAATGCTTTTAACAGTGTTATTGTAATGAAGCGGGAACCCCTCATTGTTTAATGTTAGAAAGAATTTAAATTGTTTGTTTTTTAACAATACACAAAGAATGAAAACAGACCTAAAATAAGTGGAGCGATGCCTGTCTAAATGTAAACAAGTATCGTGTGGGGTATATATTGTTAAGAATATGTAAATTAGACCTGTACTTCACACTACACTTAACCTGTACAATGCCATGGTTATCATATTATTATTTTCTCTCTTAAGTACATGTAATGTATATTATAAGAAATAAATAAAATCCTTTGTTATACTATGAACGAATTTTAAAGATATACATTAATCCGTTTAGCCCATATACTAGTATAAAAGAATTTAAGGGCGCATTTTGAAAGTGCTACTAATAAGTAATAATAATATGGTAGGGGCAACTAATAATAATATGGTTGGGACAACTTAATATGGTAGGGACAACTAATAATAATATGGTAGGGACAAAAAGCTATATGTATATTGAATTGAGTAGTTTAACGCATACGTCAAGGCATTAGGCCTGCCTCATATGCCGAATGTTATTGTTTAGTTACACACATTGAAAAGACAGTGCTATATTATAAACTATATATGGCGGGGATGTTAATGTTTTAGTTACCCACGTTTAGTAATGCAGAGTTACTTCCCGTACTCTTTAGTTGAGACTATGTTTTTTTTTATCGTACCGACTTAAGTAATGATTATCGATCGAGGCTAGGCCCAAATTCAATCGCTAAATACTCGGTTCACGGTGAATCAATTTGACTGAAATTTTCAGCAAATGCCTTTTACATTTTCTATTTTTTAACTGTTATAGTGAGAACTGCCAACTCTGTATCTAATCTCCAATACTGTATCTTTAAGTCCAGAAAAAAGAGTTCACAGTGGTGTATTTACTCCCCACCCAACACACCCCGACCAATACATCAAACAATTAATTAATTTAAATAACTAACTTAACTTTTCCTTTATAGCTTCCGTAGCATTAAAATAACAATTTTCTTCATGACTACTTTTAAAACGCGTGTAATTATATTCTGAAGACATATTATGCTCTCTGAAGACTGCGAAGATTTGTCGCGGGGATGTATCCTCTTTAATAATTCAGAATGAAAAATGTTGACCTCGAACTTGATTATACCCCACTTTAACTCTCCGTAGGAAGCTACTAACATTTATAACATGCACGCTCTATTTAATCTTTACACCACAAATATTGAAGCCGTTAATATTTTTTTTTCTTACTTCGAAACATTTATTTATGCGAATTTGTAAATAAAGAAAGCTCTTAGTAAAAAGAAAACATCTGCATATTTTAGACAATAACGGAAACATGAAAAAAAGCTGTCTATAACCCAAGACCGAAGAAGCAGGAACTGATACCGAAAAGGCAGGAAACGACGCCGAAAAAACATGAAGATTTTCCAAAAAAACAAGGGTCATCGCCCCAAAAGCATAGGTGAGTTATTCAAACTTTCTGCTTACCAAAAATGAATTACATTTATTATCTTGGTGATAGTGAAAATGATAGTCACACTTTTATGCACCAAGCAGGCAATTGAAGACAGATATACCTCCTTCAGTGTTCTGTCAGAGACATCTTTTGTGGGCAGTTGTGTTTTCACCCACTGTAACACTATCTTAGTGATAACAGAGATTAGTTTAGTAAATACAACATTTATTTACAACGGGAACAGAATATCACATAGATACAACAAGACTACACCAGTTACATGATGGAGCTATAGATACAAAAGGAAGGCATATAACAATATTAAATCCACCATTCTGCCCCTCTGCCAAGGTAGCGGCTGAACTCGGATGAGTCCATGCACTCGCCCAAGCCTCTGTTCGTCTTTAGTTGTCTGCTTAACTGTCAGTAAACTGCTGATTATATATCGTACGACACATGGTCATACATGCAATTGTCGCTTTAATCTCGCCATAGCATGCTTACTGAACAGTGCGTATTCCTTTGAAGTGATGTGGAGCTTGTACACAGATAATGTGTAGTTTTTAAATGACATATGGGATTAATTACATATTTAATTAGATCATAGTTAGTCCGTACCTTAAGTGAAGTTTATACAGAGTTGAAACGTCAATATCATATATCATCTAAAACCAGCTGAAGTCATAAAGTTCTAAGCACCTAAATAACAGTTTAATTTGATGAAATGACTAGACATTGTTCCTTTCACCCAACCCGAATGACTAGACATTGTTCCTTTCATGCTGTCCGCAATGCGCAAATGGCAATGGGAAACAGTTTCCACGTTGACAAATCCCAAAGAACTTTCTCGACCAGGAGCTGGAACCAACCCGAGTCGTGGTCAGTGAACTAGTGGCCTAGCAATAACCTAATGAATCTTGAGGTATGACACTAGGCTACCTTAATTAACAGGGTAACGTTCCAGGTCCGATTTTAATAGTGATAATGTCTCTTTGAGATAAAAATTAATCGACTGATTATCGTGGCATTTCCTAACATTTATATAATGATATATCAAGTCAGTGGGTGGAACACGTTATGTAATAAAACCCATTAATTACCAGTACAACTAATTAAATAAGTCTATATAATTATGATAAAATATGTACTCTTAATGACTACTGTGGTTTGGTGAATATGGTGCTGGCTTATTAACCAGGAGGCTCCGAATTTGACTCCGGTTAGGTTTACAAGATTTTAGTCTAGTTTCCCCGTATCAGCGCCAATCGTTGGGGTGCACCCAGAACAAAATGAAATGAAATGAAATGGGGTTTAACGTCCTACTCTTCTGCACCTGACCTGGGCTGATGGAAGACGGGCATACGCCATACAGTGTGCTCTGAGGGCAGCGGCGCTACGGCCTACTCTTATATCGAATTCCAACTGCCATGGGATCTTTTACGTTACACGGGACCTCGGTTTTTGGTCCCATCCGAACGACTAGACAGCTGTCCTTGACAGGCCCCCCTTCTTGCACTCAGAACACTTGATAGAAGTTTGAATTCGACAAAAAGTATGAAGTGTAATAGGCAAACTTTCTCTCAAAGCACAACGTATGGCGTAAGCCCAATCAGTTATATGCACTGGGGTTCAAAAAAATGTTTTATAATTCAATTACTAAACGAACACCAGTCTACAAATACAGACAATTTGATTAGTCAATACGATCTGAACACACCCGTCAATTTAATACATTTTAATTTTAAAAAAAATGAAATCGAAACGATTAAAGAAACCCCACCTATAAACACTTATTAATGGATGGGGTCGAATTATGGGCAAAATTTTCTGTATGAAAAATGAGGTGAGCCTAAGCCTATAAAGAAAAAAGAGAAAGGAAGGAGAAGGGAGGAAAGAAAAGAGAGAAGGGAGGAGAGTGCAGGACACAGAACAGGAGAAAGAAAAGATAGGAAGCTTTCGTCTGAAATGCTTGGAAAATGGGTTTGTGGTTTTCAATTTTCAAAATTTTCCTGGGGGAGATCCCAAGACCCCCCCTCGGACGCTCGCGCACGTTCAGCGCGTACTTGTTTGGGCCTTGGTCATTGACCTGACCACAGGTCCGGCACTGCTTTTAATGAAAATTACAATTTTTCACATAGCACCAAGTTACTATGGTAAAATATGCTTCCAATCACGTCCGCTTTATAAAGTCTCTTGAACAATCGCCATGACGTCATTTAATTGTTTATTTTTCACTGTGAGCGTGAAACAACAGAGTGAAGGTAAGAATGATATTTCTTGTGGTTATTTGATTTCTGTTTGAAATATTTCAATGAAATACATTCTAGCCACTTTCTTTTTATTTCAATTCACATGTGTCGGCTACATCTATAAATTTGGAGCCGCGGTGACGTTCCGTGTAAAAAAATGTCGTCACGTGAAGAAAGAAGCCTCGAAAGTTGAAATTAGATATAAATAGACCGTATAGCGCCGCTGCCCGAGTAATTAGATTATCCCCACATCTCTACATTCGGAGCTGAACTTTAGGACGTTAAACCCATTCATTTCACTTTATTAGTTAGCTGGAACTTTATAAATATGCCTTAAGGATCAAAATATCTTGGATGAGCTTGATTTTCGTCCGCCTTTGTTACGCCCCCTGTTTGTGAGTGTCTTAGTGAGATGGATGGAGAACACGAAAAGGTCAAAATTGGTGTCAGTTATTATCACAAGTGTGATAGAAGTTATTATTACATATGTGATAGAAGTTATTATCACATGTGTGATAGAACTGGTTTAACACGTTCCAAATACAATTTTAACACAGAAATCATTGCTACAGATGCCTAATTCAGGTTTCAACAAAGGTAAGTGACGAACGCAAAAGGAGAACACGTGTTATCCTTCTATATATATACAATTTGCATTATTTTCATCACGCGGAAAATAAAAGGTTTTTGTTTTTGACACTCGAGAGAATTCTTAAATTCACCTAATGACAGTGCTCTTAGGTCATTCTGTTGCCTAATTGTTTCAGGAAATCAATACTTTGCCTTTTTCTTCTTTGGTCTGGAATGCTTGGAAAATGGGTTTGTGGTTGTCAATTTCCAAATTTTCCTGAGCGAAGAACCCCCCTCCCCTAGACCCCCTCGGGTCTTGGTCAGTGACATGTCTAGTCCAAAAATGACAGAAGTATTTTTTTTTGACGAGACATCTGCATTGCGTATGATTGTCTTCATTAGCCCAGTCGGAGCAGAAAATTAAGACTCAAAAACCCATATCATTTCCCTTTGCGATTCATAATGGAATTATATACGCTCACATCTCTGGATAGCCTATAATTGTTTTGATGTGAAAATGACCTATATAAGTAAAGGATAATAACATGTACATAAGATCAGCATGATATCTATAATATACATGTAGGTCAACCGTCAACGCGTATAATAATAGTGCGAGTTATTAACTGTATATCACATGTGTGATAAATTGGTTCGTTCGTATTGATTGGCATTCGAGTGTAACAAATTTAACACATCTCATTAAATTTATAGCTTGTTAAAAGTCGTGATTTTACTGAAAAAATGTTATATGTCACATAAATCATAGAGATTATATGTAGAGACGGAAAGGAGGGGGGGGGGTGTAGTGACTCCCCAACAATAATCAGATTATTTTGGGGAAAACATTTCAGTAAAATTGCAAAACTTATTTCTAAAATTGTTGAGGATAAGGTAAAAACTATCTGAATGCCGACAGCCTGCCAATTTGTGACACAATTACATTTTTGTCCTATGCGCGCACCATGGGTATTTTTCAGGAAATCCAATATTTTTCAAGTAAGATTTGGTGTCTTTACTTTCCATATATACCTACCTCAAAAATACTTTCTTAGGAATGCATCTTTAACAGATAAAGGATATGAAACTCGCATTTAAAATTAAGTGCTGCGGCCTACATTTAAAATTGTGTTAATTACCACTCTGAACAGAGTACATGTCAAAAGGAACACACTTTAAAAAACAATTTTATTCAAAGGCGTTTTATAGCTGAGGCGCTGGAGGCGCCAGCCTCCTCGCGAAAAAAATCAAAGAAGTTGAAAAATTGAAACGGGAGACGAATGCTAAAACCGATGAGAAAAGTGAAAATGTACCCTAGTTAGGGAGGGCCCCCAAGGCAGACAAAAGGGCCCCACGTCTGACAAAAGGGCCCATCTGGCCAAGGGAAAGGGCCCTCGAGTCCGAGTCAATAGTTTTCTATACACTGCTACAGTCGAATCCACTTCTGAATGAGAATGCAGTCATTGCATTGACATGGAAATCACCAATCAAGCCCCCCCCCCCCAAAAAAAAAACAAAAAACAAAGAGGGCCCTCAAAATAGTATAGCCTCCGCCATGATAAACCTTAAAACGCCCCTGATTTTATTGCTTGATAAACAAACGTAAAGTATGTCATTACCTTCTTATAAATATACATGGGTGTATAATGGATGGAACTGTATGTTTCTGACATATTTACTGAAAAGATGGGCTTCTAATATCCAATATTTAAGAGAAAATATACATGTTACCATTAATACATGAATCGTGTACAATAACGCGTTTCACCTCCATTTGTAACAATTGACTTCGCAAAAAATACCATCGGTGTAGACTGGAGTAACCAGACGTTAGAGATTGCCATTCGATTGTGACTTCTGGCGTATTTCATCGAACGAAACTGATAAGAAATTAGAGTAAAATCTGAAACGATTGAATGTAAATCAGTTTATATACATTCACATTACATTATTATATGCGTTGCTATCCATTTGTGTCAATTCCTAGGTGCCAGATTTTAGCGATTTAGCTCCTTCAAACATGCATTATGTAAGAGCCAAATCCGTGCATTAATTGTTTTTATTATGGATCATTATTTAGACATTTATCCGCATGGCAAGACTATAATCTCTAGACGATCGAATGGTGCAGATGTACAAACGGATTAAAATACGATCGCTATTCATAATGATGTCATTTAAAAAGCGAGGCTGAGTCTCAATAAATAATTAGTTACGTTGCTACGATAATAAATAATCTTTATCAAATCTTTCAAACAGTGATATAATGCTCAGAAATTTTCAATATATTAATTTTGAATTATTAATTTTGAATTATCAGTTTTGAAACTATTATTGGTGGAACTGCCAGCTCTTTTTTAAAATCTTACATAAAGCATCTGTAAGACCTATTTACGGAGCCCCTTAAGTGCACGATTCCACTCTTATATAATTTTTTCGTACATGACTCCACTCTTATATAATTATTTCGTTTAAACGAAATATTAATTCGTTTAAACGAAATATTAATTCGTTTAAATGAAATATTAATTCGTTTAAACGAAATATTAATTCGTTTAAACGAAATATTAATTCGTTATAACGAAATAATTAATTCGTTAAAACGAAATAATTAATTCGTTTAAACGAAATAATTAATTCGTTTTAACGAAATAATTAATTCGTTATAACGAAATAATAATTCGTTTAAACGAAATATTATTTCGTTATAACGAAATATTATATCGTTATAACGAAATATTATTTCGTTTAAACGAATTAATATTTCGTTATAACGAATTAATTATTTCGTTTTAACGAATTAATTATTTCGTTTAAACGAAATAATTATTTCGTTTTAACGAATTAGTTATTTCGTTTTAACGAATTAGTTATTTCGTTTTAACGAATTAATTATTTCGTTATAACGAATTAATTATTTCGTTATAACGAATTAACATTTCGTTATAACGAATAATTATTTCGTTATAACGAATTAATATTTCGTTATAACGAATTAATTATTTCGTTTTAACGAATTAATTATTTCGTTATAACGAATTAATTATTTCGTTATAACGAATTAATATTTCGTTATAACGAATTAATTATTTCGTTTTAACGAATTAATTATTTCGTTATAACGAATTAATATTTCGTTATAACGAATTAATATTTCGTTATAACGAATTAATATTTCGTTTAAACGAATTAATTATTTCGTTTAAACGAATTAATTATTTCGTTTAAACGAATTAATCGTTTCGATTAATCGAATTAATCAATGTCGATTTAACACGTCGACTAACCCCAATGCTCCAAACAACGAAGTTGAAAAAAATTTTTAAAAAAAACAATCGTGATCTCTATCGTTATCGATATACGGGATATACACGTGGTTCATTTTTATCTCAATAATTCGTTTGCGCGTAAGGATATGTAGCAGTGGGCCCGGGGAGAATCCACGAGGTTGGACAAGCGATCCTGCTGCTTGTCGCGTAGAGGCGGTTAATTGAAATAACGGCACTTGACCCAATAACAGACCTCATGTTTACACTGTTTTCGTACTGGCCCGGGTTCCTCCTCCCCCTATTCTGAGGATACACTTTAAATCAGTTTTTTTCTCTTCATAGGTTTTCGTAATGGGGATCATGTAAAGGATATTGAGTCTATGAAGCATTGGTGGCATAAAGAGATGGCCCGGTTTCTCCTCCCCCTATTGTGAGGATACACTTCAAATCAGTTTTTTTTCTTCATATATTGGTGTGAAGCATTGGGGTTAATGAGAGAACGGATCCTATCGTTTCCGCTACCTACTTCTCCAGAGACCCAGTTCCCAAACATTATCCCCCTTACGAAAACCCTGTGAACCCTATAGTTTTTAACATATATTTTAGGGAATTAACCATTGGGTTCACAAGCTTTAGAGGTCGTTGGTACGTTCCCGGTGTTGGCGGAAAAAGTTCATCTTGCTTTTATCAGTGATGCAGGACGGAGGGCTTGACAAGGAGAGCTGTCAAGAAAGTTCATCTGGTTTTTGTCAGTGGTGCAGGACGGAGGGCCTGAAAAGGAGAGCTGTCAAGTTCGGACTGGACGAACAAACGAAGTCCAGTGTACACCCAAATGCTCAAAACACCAAATTTGAAAATAAAAGATGTTAAGGGGTATTTAGCAATGGGATGAAACTGAAGACCCACGAGGATGTACAAGCAGTCATACTTCTTGTCACGTACATGCAGTCAACCGATACAACGCCCCTTGACCCAATGGCGCACCACTAGACCACCCAACATTCATTTCGCTGGAACGGCAAGTCACGTAACACTAACAAATCGATCGGGTGTATACCCTTATGAAATGGGCTTAAACGTCCTACTGTTCTGCTTTGAGTTTGACTGGGCTATTGAAGATGGGCATACGCCAAATATTGTGCTTTGGGGGATGTTTTGCCCAAACAAAATCGCTACAGCCTACACTTATATGAAATTGCAGCTGCCAAGGGATCTTTGTTGCGCACGCCAATCTGTACACGGGACCTCGAATGTGTATATCCCGTATATCAATAACGATAGAGATCACGATTGTTTTTTTTTAAGTTTTTTTTTCAACTTCGTTGTTTGGAGCATTGGGGTTAGTCGACGTGTTCAATCGACATTGATTAATTCGATTAATCGAAAAGATTAATTCGTTTAAACGAAATAATTAATTCGTTTAAACGAAATATTAATTCGTTTAAACGAAATATTAATTCGTTATAACGAAATATTAATTCGTTATAACGAAATATTAATTCGTTATAACGAAATATTAATTCGTTATAACGAAATATTAATTCGTTATAACGAAATAATTAATTCGTTAAAACGAAATATTAATTCGTTATAACGAAATAATTAATTCGTTATAACGAAATAATTAATTCGTAATAACGAAATAATTAATTCGTTAAAACGAAATAATTAATTCGTTATAACGAAATATTAATTCGTTATAACGAAATATTAATTCGTTATAACGAAATAATTAATTCGTTAAAACGAAATAATTAATTCGTTAAAACGAAATAATTAATTCGTTAAATCGAAATAATTAATTCGTTAAAACGAAATAACTAATTCGTTAAAACGAAATAATTAATTCGTTTAAACGAAATAATTAATTCGTTATAACGAAATAATATTTCGTTTAAACGAAATAATATTTCGTTATAACGATATAATATTTCGTTATAACGATATAATATTTCGTTATAACGAAATAATATTTCGTTTAAACGAATTATTATTTCGTTATAACGAATTAATTATTTCGTTAAAACGAATTAATTATTTCGTTTAAACGAATTAGTTATTTCGTTATAACGAATTAATTATTTCGTTATAACGAATTAATAATTCGTTTAAACGAATTAATATTTCGTTTAAACGAATTAATATTGCGTTTAAACGAATTAATATTTCGTTTAAACGAATTAATATTTCGTTTAAACGAAATAATTATATAAGAGTGGAATCATGTACGAAAAAATTATATAAGAGTGGAATCATGCACTTAAGGGGCTCCGTACCTATTCTATTTGGAAGTTAACGTACGGTGGCCCGTGGTTTCCCCTCGTTAGTGATGCAGAAGGAGGGTCTGACAATGAGAGCTGTCTAGTCGTTCGGATGGGACGAAAAACCGAGGTCCCGTGTACACATTGGCGTGCACGTAAAAGATCTCCTGGCACTTGGAATTCGATATGAGACTAGGCCGTAGCGCCGCTGCCCGTCGAAATTTCCCTCATAGCACACTGTATGGTGTATGCCCGTCTTCCATTAGCCCAGGGGGGGTTGGGATGGCCTAGTGGTCTAGAGTGCCGCGCTTCGACCTCTAGCTGGCCGGTCACCTCTGGCTTGCGGCTGTGGTTTCGAGCCCTGGTGTGAGCGTATGTGGCATGGAGATAGGGGCGCCTTCTCAACCTCGTGGGTTTCCTCCGGGCACTCCGGTTTCCTCCAACTGCTAAAGACCCCTACGCGCAAGCGAATTATTGAAATAAAATTAAAAACCATATGTTAGTCCCGAAATGACCTAGTTGTGTCGAGTGGACGTTAAACCCCATTTCTCTCTCTCTCTCCATTAGCCCAGGTCAGGTGCAGAAGAGTAGGACGTTAAACCCCATTTCATTTCGTACGGTGGCCACTCAATCTACACTGCAGACAATCTGTAGACTGTAATATGTACAGGACCGTCGACGACCCAGCGTTCTCCGTTTAATTTATATTCTACACAAAAGATGGGCATCTTTTTTAATCCGATTAAAATCAAGTTTGGATAATCTACCGTAGATGTTTTTATTTCTTAACTTATGCAGGTTCCCACTTTCACGAGGTCAGTCGTAGGAATCGTGTTGATCGAATCGAAACTTATCCTAACGTATCTGTACGTACTAGATCTCAATGGGGTTAATACTGTCTTAACGCACCGCACGACAGTGGGAATCGAGCATAAGGAAAACCGCACTACACGCAAAACAAAAATCTACAAGATAAACCTGCGTACAATACAGAAAAAAGACACACTCGGCAAACCTCGGCAGATTCCGTGACCTACACCTAGCCTCGCCTGTGTGACAGTATGTGATATGTACCATATGCCTGGGGGGGATGAGTGGGTGGATGGGATGGCCTAGTGGTCTAGAGTGCCGCGCTTCGACTTCTAGCTGGTCGGTCACCTCTGGCTTGCGGCTGTGGTTTCGATCCCCGGTGTGAGCGTATATGGCATGGAGATAGGGGCTCCTTCTCAACCTCGCGGGTTTGCTCCGGGCACTCCGGTTTCCTCCCACAGCAAAGACCCCTGCGTGTTCGCTAAGATAATGGCGTTAAACGGTGGAAGCGGACGTTAAACGCTAAGAACAACAACAACCTACGCGATGCGGCGCCGGTTTACTGGCCGCTTTAAGAAATAAGTTCTCAAAATCGCGTCGTTCGAAGGGTGTGTAGAAATTTCAGTGCAAGCTTGTCCTTGTTTAAAAGAAAAACAGCTTCAAACTTTGAAGACTTTGTAAGATAAAACAGTCTTCAAAGACGTCGACATGGGCAACGCCGTTGGTAATCCGGTAACTTGAAAGTAGTTCTAATGGTGGACTTCGTTATAGCCGAGGCTGGATGTAGGGTACTGGAATCTGCTGAGGTTTTCCGAGTGAAGAAAGAAATTACAAAAAATAAACAAATATCAAATCTGTTGTTAAAATTAGCGTTTGGCTCCTAAATTCCCACTGACGATCAGTTACTTTAATGTAATCCCCACACCATGCCTGAATGTATTTTGTGGTATCACCCTTGTATATTCTATCAGGTTTCAGAGCACGAGAACCAGCATATAAAACCGAGGCCATGACCCAATAAAATAACAACAGTAACATTTGTATCATAGTTGTCATAGCTCACAGTTGTATATAGATACGCTTCGTGGATCACACTATTTGGGATAGTATTAGTATATGTGGTTACTGATGGTGCAAACTGGATGAAAAAGACATTTATTTGTAAATGAAGTGTGTTATGTTTAGTACATATTAGTGCATAAACGTTTTAAAGTGTGACACATTAAAACTCGATCTTTTCATTTTCTAAGATACCGAATGGATTTAATAGTTTAACGTGAAACACAAAAATTATTTTATATGATTTCATTTAGAATCAAAGACATCAAGGATTTAAAGATTTTGGAGGTCTTCGTCAGTTGGTAAAAAATGTTTTTCGATTTGACCTGATTTGATTTGACCGTTAAACTGCGCATGCGTCCAAATTTAATTGAAGATCCATGCAAAGTTTTACACAGATGTGGCAATTCATCACTGTGATATCCATGTCTTACATTTTAATAGAGGATTCGTTTAACGCCGATTTCATGATACGCCACGGTTACCTATGATAGCCTATTATAGGACAGTCCTCGTAGTGCTTGCTCACTAACTGGGAGAACCTGGTTTCGATCCCTATGCTGGTCGAAAAAGTTCCCCGGGACTGCCCAGCCTTGTTTTGTCGTCTTATAGTGCATAAGGAGGTCCTGTGAGGAAAAAACGCAAGTTGTTCAGACAGTACGAACCCCCGAAGTCTCGTGTACACACTGGCGTGGCGTACAGCCGTGTCATTTATATGAACAATTTTAATAGATTGCCAGATTTGTAGTTTTCGAGAAAAAGCAAAATTTCAATTAAAAGTTTGTACTGGAATGTAGCTCTATTTTTCGCAGTAAAGAGACAGCATGGGAGAACATAAATCAAGATTGAAAATTGTTATTTAAATAGTAATGTATTAAATTTAATTTAAAAATCTTAGATGATATCCTGTCCTCGATGTTAACGGGTACGCTACACATCAAATAACAGTAACAGTATACAGACGCATACAAATAACGTCTTGAAGTCAACAGAATCTGCGAAATTAATAGAATATAATAATGTACATAGAATAGTTTTTAAGATATATATTTTGGAAAGAGTAATTTCTGTTTTGTTTAACTTTTAAACTTCAATTTTATTCTGACTTGTTGTCTCTTTAAAGTTAAAACATGTAAGCGCAGACTTTAGGAACATAAGGGTGCAAATCAATTAGATGCAAAGGGCAGATAATCCTAAATTGCATCGCGTCAGCTGTGGCTTCAAGTGGCAATAATACTTCGTGGGCAAACTACCTTATTAGATTATTTATACATATAACCTAAAGTTTTATTTATAATGCTTACTGTAGCAATTTTGTAGTGCTTTGTTCAAATCCAATAAGCCTGAATCAATTGGTAGGGTTAAGGTGATCGTACAGGAAGAGAGAAAGACACATTTTAGGTGTGTGTTATTTATCCAGATTTATGAAGACATATGACACGGTTTTGGTGATTTCAATCTAATCGGAATTGTGTTGAGTAAATAGATCTCAAGAAGGGAAAGTTAAGGATAATTGTTTATACAAGTTAACCACAGGATTTAAGGGTATTGTTGTTCAATTGTTCCAAAGGATATAAACAACTAATACATCATGGGGAATAAACACGGCCACATGGCGTTATCAAGGTAAGGATAATGAACGAATGAATGAATGAATGAATGGATGGATGGATGAATATTTATAGCGTATATGTTCGAGACATATATGACATTTTTTGTGTCACAATTCAATATATATGAACCGAGGCGATGAAAACCATATAACAAATTTAATGATCTCATTTTTTTAAAATCATAAATATCAGACAAACTATTATAGAGTGAATTTGATGGTCGGTTTTTTCTTTATTAATGTCATTACAATCGCTTCATTGGCGGATTCGGAGTAGGGGTATTGGAGATGCCCCCCTCCACTTGTTTATGTCTACTATGTTACTTTGTCACCTGTAGGTTTAACCTACATTTCACAGCCCCCTCTACCCATGGTGTGCATCCAGGAAGATTCGGCTTTTTTCTCTATGGATGACAAAAGAAGCCAGATCGTTCAAATATACAAATGCGTAGAAATGGGGTTTAACGGCCACTCAAAAGGTACTCATCTATTTATACTATTTTAATGTAAAGAAACACGGTCATGATGCAACACGCCAGAGTATAAAACAACGAACAGGCTCGTATGAAAATGATAGTAACATTATTATTTTATTTGTCAATGACGTCACATACAGGTGACAGTATGAAATCAATAGTGAACTTTAAATGAGTATAACTTAAATTGGATCCAACTCACTAGTCCTAAGGTATAAAATCGATTAAATTGTCAAGCTACAGGTGTGGGATAGAACACATGATTTGAAAAGATAACTATTCTCGAGCACTATATATACAATTTAGTATAATTCTCTTCTAATTGTCCATTATTGTCGGTTCTGAAGGTAAAACGTTTTGAAAAGTACACATTATAAACTCGCGGAATATTGTGGATAGTACATTGTGAAACCTAATAATTACCAGTTCACATTGTGGGTAGTATTACCTAAAGGCCAGTTCACATTGTGGGTAGTGCTACCTCACGGTTAGTTCACATTGTAGAATTATAATCTTATGGCTTGTTTACGCTGTGAACAGTACACTAGAATAACCTAAATAATCATTGCTGTGTATGGCCCATTTAATCTATATATGGCAATTAATTTTATGACAAGCACTAGTTAAACTGCCTATTTAAAATATTTTAATTTCAAAATCAGTTAAGTGCGTCCAAATCCAATATGATGTAGAGTTAATCTTATGTATTATATTGAAAGTTCACGGACTGGACTACTTTATGGAACTTGACTACTTTATAGAACGAGTCCTGTTTATCGAAATCTTAACATCCAAATTTTAGTAGATACTTTAATTTTTTATAGGCTAAGCACCAAAATCGATGTAATATTATCCAATCAAAATACTAAAACGGGCCACAATATACCACAATGCCGGGACATTAAACACTATTTCATTATATTATATTCATTAGATTTGAATGATTTCAAGGGTATTTAAGGAATTCACAAGAAGTAATATATTTATTAGCCTGTTTAAATCTATATTTTATCATATGTCGTGTGGTTGATATTAAAACAACAGATGTTGGCAGTTAGTGTTTTTATGTCTGGGTGTATTGATTTACATAACACAGCATATACCTCATATCGGGCGTCACGGTGGCTAAGTGGGTAAGACGCTGGCTCGCTAGTCTGGAGGTCGGGTGTTCGATCCCTGCATTGACCGTAAAAGTTCATCCAGATATTCTGGCGTGGTTCCCCCTTGCCAATGATGTAGGACGGAGGGCCTGACAAGGACAACTGTCTAGTCGTTCGGATTGTACGATAAACCGAGGTCCCACATTAGCGTGCACGTAAAAGATCCCTTGACAGTTGGAATTCGATATAAGAGTAGGTCACAGTGCCGCTGTCCGGGCAAAATTTTATGCAGTGCGTACGACCGTCTTCATTAGCCCAGTTCGGGGCAGAACCTCATTTCATTTCATATCTCATATCATAATATTCTCTATGAGCTTTAAATAGCGGCAGGTGTTGTGTACGAGTCAGGGTATGCTTACTCCTCGCTCTCCCGAGACGTTTCTTATCTAAATGTGTATAGAATATTCCCATTTAAAGTTTTGTGTTAGGCACGATCGTTCTAGTCGGCACAACAACGAAACGGGGACAGTTTGGGTTGCAGCGACATATAGTGCGATTTCCTTTGCTGATTTGAGCGGCGAGGGTGTGATGGAATTGATGGGGAGATTCAGAATATGTGTTCACTGCTGGTACGAAGTTACAATCCACGAAGTTAGACGGGGATCGAACACGTGGCACTTGAATTGATGACACGCCGCATCGACCAACTTACCTGAAAACATCTTAGCCAATAGTAACCAGGAGGTCATATGTCTTGGTTAGCAACTGGAGATTGATTATAGAGAAATAATGCCAAAAATTCGAATTTACTTCGCCAAGACTGTGTTATAATGCTTCTAAGATAAGTTATACACGGCTACATTATCACTTCGTTTTGATTACATAGACGAACTTTCAACCCGAGGTCATGACTGGTACAAGGAAATGAAGTGGGTTGAACGTTCAAGCTTTCTGCACCAAACTGGACTAATGAATATCGGCACATATTATCACGAGGGAGTCTATATCCCTCCATTCTAACTTTTCCTAGTTAGGAAACCAAGCTGTTGTGACCGTTGATTTTATCTAAGGAATAAGAGCGCACAATCTTTATAGTTATATCGTTTGAGTTTCCCCGCCCCCTCCTCGCCTCCGGCAGCTAGAGATTGGTCGTTAATTTGGGGCATATCTGTGCCAGGACAGATGTTTGCTACTGGTTGACCTAAATGATTATGGATTATGAACTAATTAAGATCGAAAATTTCTTGTTAAAAACTAACAGAGGGCGAAAACCGCACGACTCAAAGCGCGTCATTGCCCCCCCCCCCTTCACTTACCCCATTGCCCTGGGGCAACAATGAAGAATGCATACATCTTCCCTAATTCTGGAGGCTTCTCTATAGTCAGCCCTGTCAGTGATCGCTGCTTTGGTCGGAAGTTCTTCGCCTTATGTCTGTTGAGAAAGTGGTAAAAAGTTATCAAGTTAGTATATTATCGCGAGAGCGAGTCTGGAGGTCACATGTTCGACCCCGTTGTTGGCCTAGAAAGTTCATCCGTATTTTCCCGCCTGGTTCCCACTTATTAGTGGTGCAGAACAGAAGGTCTTGGCAAGGGACAACATAAAGTCGTTCGGATGGCACAAACGAGGTTCTGTGTACACATTGCGCGCAGTTGGAATTCGTAGTTGGATTCGATATAAGAGTACGCCGTAGCCTCGGTATCCTGGAAAAATGTCCCCCATAACATAATATATATGGCGCATGTCCGTCTTCATTTGCCTATTTAGAGTAGAGCAGTAGAAATTAGTTTAACCCCGTTTCATTTCATGTTGGCCAAAAGTCATCAAAACCCCTAGAAAGGCCATGCATGACACATGTTGCAGCCTCGTTGAAAAAGTACTTCTCGACGTTTTTCTCTTTGGTTGCATTCAAAAGTAATTCTAAATGATTTTTTGTGCATTCCAGTATATATACTATCGACTAATACCAGATGTGGCTATACTGCAGTGTACATGTATTGATTATATATAACATATTTACGCTTGGTGACTCGCAATCGGCATTCCTCGATTAATTCTGGCATCTTAGAATTTATACTCAAAATCGTTAAGTCAGACTGGTAGTGGTTTTGTTTTAGTCACCTGTTTACCTTCAGTCTCAAAAGAATGTACATACTCCAAAATCTACCAGTTTCTAGTACAAAACCGTCAATAAAAATTGGCATGCAAACAATTGATATTTATTTTCCGGCCACAGATCACTAATTGTTTCCCCATTGACTTCAATGTTAATTCTTGTCTCTTAGATCGGCTGTAACTTTTTCCCAAATATTCGTTGGGTAGAACGCTTTCTGCCACAGATGGAGCAACATGTGGCAAACTCTGGCCCAAAAGCATGTATGAGGTTCACCATGAAAAACTTGAGATACACAAGCTGGAAGTAGAGACAGCTAACCAGGCAATTTTCGGCCCCCCCTTTCAACGTAAGCAACCTCACAACTCTTGTATCCTTCCGCCCCAAAATCATGAATATTCACCAAAACCTGGCAGAAAATGTATTTTCAAACCCTTTTCTTCGATTCTTCATCAAAAAGTAAACAAAAATCACCATGCAAAAGGGGGAAAAAGGGAAAGGGAGAGAAAGACTAAAAATAACTTGGCCCTACAATTTGTAGTGATCTGTGTCCTTCCAGGTTGAGCCCAGCTCAACCTAAGCGAGTATTATCTCCCTTTAACCACTGGTTTACACTCTCATCTTTGATATACATCTCCACATGTATATAAACGTACAAACTTAAATATATTAGAAGATTTAAGACAATAATTGCATTTTCTATTGAAAGTGTCCCTCTCTTCTCTTCTCTGTTCTTGTGGATCTTATTTCTTCCTCGTTTGCGATCGAAGCTGGATGAAACTTACCAGGGACATTCTTTAGAACATTCCCAAAGCATTGACGTAGGCCACATTCTGAGACCACTTTGTTGTTTTAGAGAAAGTTCATCTCGATTTTCCGGCGTAGTTTCCACTTGTCAGTGATGCAGAAAGGAGGGCCTGACAATCACAGCTGTCTAGTTGTTCTGATGGGACGAGAAACCGAGGTCCCGTGTACACATTGGTGTGCACATAAAAGATCCCTTGGCAGTGGGAATTAGATATAAGAGTAGGCCGTAGCGCCGCTGCCCGGTCAAAATTTCCCTCATGGTACACTGTATGGCGTATGCCTGTCTTCCATTAGCCCAGGTTAGGTGCAGAAGAGTAGGACGTTAAACCCCATTTCATTTCATTTCATTTTGTTATTTTAGACGATGCTGAAGTTGTTAATTTGTAGAATAACTTGAGCTATTCTAAGTAAACTATTTTTAGCAGTGCAGAGCTATAGCATTAAGCCTGTGCGTTTTAGGTTTACGTGCTCTACCCGTTGTTATCATTGTAGCGGGGAATTAATCTAAATACAAAACTAATGGGATAAATCAAGTCCTGACTGTTACGTGCATTAAAAGCAGTGCCAGTGGGACAAGGAGACCAAATAACTGCTGAAGTCCAATGCCAACCGGGTACCAAGTCAAACCCCTACAACTAACTTAGTTGGTGCATTGAGTCAAAACCTTGACTAACAGCAACAATGCCCATATATCTCGTCCAACACCGAGATCGAAGCCCGTACCTAGCTAAGCCACCGTGGTTCCACAAACGTATATACGGGGAATTTAGCTTCCAAACAAAGATCGCCAATAAAATGTTAGCCGTGTGAAGTGGCTACCATGTTTTATTTTAGAAATGATATGATATGACAAGTTGTTTAACGTCCTACTGTTCTGCTCCTATTGGGCTAATGAAGTCGGGTAGACGCCATGCGGTGTTTAAGAGGAAAATTTTTACCCTGACAGCGGCGCTACGGTTTATTCTTTTATCAAATTCTAACTTCCATTGGATATTTTACGTCCAGTCCAGTGTGTACACAGGCCCTCGATTTCCCGTCCAATCCGAATGACTAGACATCTGTCCGGGCCATGCCACCACTCCTGCACCACTGACAAGGGGGGCTTTTACAGCCAACATTGTGTGTTTTCGGGTATTACTGACAAACACAAAGAGAGCAGTGGTGACCAGATGAGTATGTGGCTGCATGAGTAACCTGGCGAGTCAGGATTCAATGCCAGTTAGTCAAAAATTTTGACGGTATTTTCCAGCCTGGTTTGCTCTTGTTAGTGGAGCAGATCGAAGGGCCTGTCAAGGACATGCGTCTATTTATATAATAGACCGGGGTCCTGTTTCTCGAAAGCTTAAAATAGCATTATGCAAGAGCAAAATCTGCTTATTACAGGTCTTTCTTTAGGCCTGAAATGTTATCTAAATAATCAATTAGACATTAATTAACATATCCAGACCATAATAAACTCTTGATGTCAAGGTTAGCCTTCGATGTTGGCGGATTAAAATCCTATATGCCGCTTAATGGCCGTTGGTAATTAAATCAATCAAGTGGATAATCGAGACTATGCTGTTTATATTAATGATGACCGAGGCTATGTGAATATTTCAAACGCTTTTTTCTCGGCTAATAGTGGATCAATTTGACTGAAATTTTCAGCAAATTACCTTTACACTATCTAGTTTTTAACTATTATAGTGAGAACTGCCATCTCTTTATCTTATCTCCCATAATGTAACTTTAACTAAAGATAAAATTCAAATTTTAGTAGATATTTCAGTTTTAATTGGCTAAGCACTAAAATCAATCTAATATTATCCAATCAATTTACTAAAATTTAGATTTTATTTTAGTTAAAATTTCGTAAAGCAGGCCCAAGCACTTTAGTGGTAAAATTGAACCAAATTTGCGGCACATTAAATGTTGGAAAATGAAATAAAATTGGCCATGGCGTCAAAACGTCGTTCACAGCTCGCTGCATGAGTGTGCTAAATAGCCTGGCCCCGAGTTCACAAAGCATTCTCAGACTTAAGTAGAGAATTTACTCAAAATTGTTCGCCTTATTTTAACTAAAATATAGCCATTTATAATAATTTTGGTGTTTTCACGTATCAAATACGTCAATAAGAAACTATGTGCAAAGTTTTGTGTTTCTGGATCAAAGAAATTTCTCATAACAATAATTGAAAGTTGAGCACTTTCTTAATTTAAGCCTGGGAATACTTTGTGAACTCGGGGCCTGGTTGACACAGACAAATTGGACGTTATACCATATTTCATTTGTATTTATTGATAATGGACGTAATAAAATTCCACCTATTGAGTTTATTGTTGTTGTATATTATGTTTCCAGTGATTTAGTATGCATGGTGTATTATATACATTACACATAGTCCTCGACCTATACTTACCTTCATATATAGGTATACATACCGTACGTATATAAATCAATCGTAATAAGACGACAGATTGTAATATCCACTCGTCACGCAGAGTCATTTTTACAGCAGTTTCAAGAAAGCGAAATGAAATTGGTTTGCATTCCTACTTTTCTGTTTGAACTTGGCTAATATGCCATGCAGTCTGCTATGGAGGACATTTTGCCCTAATAGCGGCCTTTTCGCCCTTTTATTCGTCGGATTCCAAATGTCAAGATGTCTTTCATGTTCGTGAGTGCTCGGCTTGTGGTCCCATCCGAATGACTAGACGTTTTTTCTTGCCAGAAATCTGGATAGATTTTGTGAAAGGGCTCCAACTTATTTTGGCTTTTCTTGCAATAGGGGAGAGAGGATGGAGTGCTATAAGTCGAACGGTAAGACATGCTCGAGAATGATACCAAGGATCAACATGCCTAGTCGTAAAGACGGGGTGGGGGGGGCCTAGTGGTCAAGAGTGCCGCGCTTCGACCTTTAGCTGGCCGGTGGGAGCGTATGTGGCATGGAGATAAGGGCGCCTTCTCAACTTCGTGGGTTTCCTCTGGGCACTCCGGTTTCCTCCCACTGCTAAAGACCCCGGGCGCGCAAGCGAATTATTGAAATAAAATTGAAACCATATGCTAGTCCCAAAATGACCTAGTTTGTGTCGCGTGGATGTTAAACCCCATCTCTCTCTCTCTCTTTCTCTCTCTCTATCGTTTGGCCGGGACTGCAAACCTAAACCATGCCGTGTACATGTAAGCTTACGCGTAAAACTAATCCTTGATATTTGGAATTGGATGCTTTGTATATGGGAACATTAAAACCACATGTTAGTCTCAAAACAAACAACGTGCGTCACGGTGCGTGTGGACGAGGTGTTAAAACCCGTTCTACTTTTTTCCTACTTTACAGTCATAAATTGAGACAATAACCGAAGGGTATACCGAATGCATGTGAAATTTGACAGTGATAAGTTTTATTTGAACTTCAATATAAGTGGATAAAGTATATGAAGACAACAGCGTGTTATTGTTTTCATTATAATTGATAAGAAGTAAAACTATAAATTATCCTAATAAGCAACTAAACAGACATGGGTAGCAAAATAAGTAAATCTATTCACAAACGACGTGAAAAAAGCCGAGATAAAAAGTAAGTTTATTTTCTCTACTTATTTTATCTTTGGAGTCACAGTATATTATAGCCCTGTGAGTATGTCGTGAGCTCATTAAACACCTGGGATTTCTTAGGGGTTTTCCAGCTTGCTTTCAGTGGTGTGCGAGGGTCGGGGGCATGGGTCTAGTTGTTCGGCAGGTAGGAAAAGTCTGGATCTACCATTTATTCATTGATGTGCATTTTATGGAACTACAGAGACAATAAACAAGTCATCTTCAAAACGTTGGCTTGCAAATAAAAGGCAGATGTAATCGTGTATATCCAGACAAGTAAGAGGTTAAACCTATTTTCAGGGATGGATTCAAAGTTCGGGCGATCAGCTGCATAAAAAAATTGCAAAACAACACATTGTCTCAGGAACCCGGAAGAAACCCTTCCTGCAAAAATTCCTGGATCCGCCCTTGATTTTATTATTTCTGTTGATCAATGAGTAAGGGTACGCCACTGTTCGCTAATCTAGAGATCCCGAGTTCGATCCTGGTCTTAGCCAAAATCGATTATGGATTAATTCCGGTGTCAGTAGTGCAAGACATTGGAAATGAACAGCAACAAGTCGTTCCAATGAGCCGAGAATTTGAGGTGCACGTAGCAGAAACTTGAACAGTAAGCTATCCCGACAAAGTTTGCCTCATTCGTCCGGTTAGCGCAGTAAAATAGAACGTTGACCCCCCCCCCCCCCACACACACTCACTTTGTTAATTTAAAATTCTTTCGAGATTTGCCACAATTTGACTACACAGTGACAATCAATGACTGGAACGGGATTTCTCGCCCATCCAAACGACTATTGCGCTGTCTCTTGCGTGCCCATATGTTCCACACCGCGGACAAATGGCAGGGGGGGGGGGGCACGCCGGTATATCCAGATGATCTTACTTGATTCAGACCGGAATCGAGCATGGGATCTCCAGGGTAACGAGCCAACGTATTAATCACTGATTTATCTCATATTATACCCATCCTCATTAGCCCAGTCGAAGCATAATAGTAGGACGTTATATCCCATTTCATTTCATTAAAACAAAAGAACGAATGTCGCCGTGTTTAAGTACACCACTTAATATCAGTGATATAATCCCATTATTCAATTGATTATTAAAATTGTGATATGGTTTATCTACCGGGTAAATATAGTATAGTACCTTGTTATCTTCTTGTAATACGAGTCACATAAATATAAAATTATATCTCGGTCAATTCAGAGTGGAGAAATTTGAGTGAAATTTTCAGTATATTTACTTTGTGTAGTTTTTAACTATTATAGCGCGAGAACAGCCAATTCTTAGTCTAATCTTCCGTAATACACCTTAAATAATCATGGCATAAACATAGTCTGTATCACAGCATTAGTCATGGCATAAACATAGTCCGTATCATAGCATTAGTTATTACATTAACATGGTCCGTATTAAACATGGGGTCGTATCAGACCATTAGTCATGGCATAATCCTGGTCCGGATCATAGCATTAATCATGCCATATCCATGATCCGTAATATTGCATCAATAATGACATAACCGTGAGGCGTAACATAGCATTAGTCATGGCAAAACCATGGTGCGTAACTACATTAATCATGGCAAAACCATGGTGCGTAACATAGCATTAGTAATGGCACACACATGTTCCGTTTTATAGCATTAGTTACAATATATGTTAGATTAGATAAAATATAAGCACATTTATATAGAGAGATAAGTGCATATACAAAGTTCTAATATCAATTCACAAGCTCTATCTGATATACATCAATCCATACGTGATAAATATCAAATAATATAACATATTACACAGGCTATAAATTAATATACTGTCTTGTAATGAAAATTAACTTAGATTAAAATATAATGTAAATGCAAATAGGCACAAATTTTTTTATCGGGGTATTTGTTCGGCTGCTAGTAAAAGTAGTCGCGATCAATATTCTAAGCTAGTGTATCCCGCATTCTCTTTGTATGGTAAATGTAAAGATATATTACAGTCATGTTGGTGTTTATTAATAACACAGATGTCATTTTACAATTTTATTATACATTTAATCGAAAATAATCGATTTTAACCCTATTATTCATGTGTTGAACATGTTGAATTGAACTAAGTGAGAAATATTTGTATTTTATTAGTGCAGCTATTTTTTTATGGTCTTGTTTGGATCAAGTTAATCATCATCATCAATTTCTCGACTGAACATCCTTAAAGATGCCTTATGTAGGATTTAAATAAAGAGCTGATGAAAGTTCGCTATAGAAGTTTTAAAAAATACATAAATGCAAAATGAGAATGTTTTAATTTCAGTCTAATTATTGCATTCTTTATTTGGGGCGGTACATTGTTATTTATTCTATCATTATTATTAGCGCTGTGGTTCAGTGAGTAAGACGGTCCGGTGTTCGATCACGGTATCAGCCGAGAAAGTTCATTTGGATTTTCTATCGTGGTTCGCCCTTATCCGTGGTGCAGGACGGGGAGGGGGCTAGCAAGGGACACTGTATAGTCGTTAGGATAGGATGAAAAACCGAGGTCCCGTAGAAACATTGGCGTGCACGTAAAAGAACCCTTGCCAGTTGGTTAGCCCAGTCGGAACATATTGTATGTTATCAGGTAACTAAACAAAATAGTAAAATACCGAGATAGACTACGACATCGTGTAAAAACAGATCTAATCCCAATTATATTTAGTTTTAGTTTGGACCTCAACTTCCCATCCACCCTGTTGGTAATTTGGTAATTTTGGCATGTAATAAAGGGTTAAGCCATTTGTCGTTCAATAAACTGATTAAAACACGTTTTCTATAGTTCAAAAATTCTGTTTACTTGTCTTTAATTATATAACCCACGTTCTGGTTGATGTGAGGGATTTGCCAAAGAAATGGTCTGTGGGTATCATCAACACTGATTGGTTAATCTCTGACGTCATGGGGTCAAAAGTCGTTCGTAGGATCCCTGACGCGACACCCACCACAACCTCACAGGTCTTCGTGTAGTGGAGGCCATCGAAAGTATTAAAAACGAAACGAAATATAGATGTGTATTTTAATCAGATTTGTCTGTCGTTCAATGAAAACAAGAAATCCATTGTTCACGAGTGTATAAATAATTATCAATACTATTTATAGAATACGATATGATACTCGATATATTACAATGATCGGTATGTTTACATTCCTTTCTATTTTTATCACAACTAGCAACTATCAACGTCAATAGATCTCCATCAATTGAACCTCTGCACTCGTTGTAGTACGTGGTAAGCGGGCCTCCGACAAACCGGTCCCAACATCCTACGTATGAACCATATATTCTTTTCTTACGACATATCCTATCGTCTTGTATTTTCACTTGTCTTCTTTGGCTCCCTCTTCACGTTGTGTTTTCTTCTCAGTCGTTAAGACGTTTGTTTTACCAGGAATAACAATGCATCCGTTCTTTTTTACATTTTTATGTCAAGTACTGCTTACCTAAAATACAAATATAATAGATTACAATAAAGTCATTCTCTCTAACACGTTTTAACACAGCCAAAAATCAATGTTGGGCAGTTTTACTGCCATTAACGGAGAGGGGGGGGGGCTCTGTTTATTATGCTAATTAAGTTGTAACAGATGATGCAAGCTAGATGATAAAGAGCTGACAGTTCTCGCTATAGTTGATTACGAAGAGGGTTATGTTGAAATTTCAGTCAAATTATTTCAGTCTGATCCGAGTTGTCGTCGTTAGAAGAAACACGTAACCTTGATTATCATTGCTACCATTGAGATAATAAACAAAGTTTCAATTATCCATCCGATGGCATAGGGAGTTAGTTGATTATTGTCTTAATTAATTAATGTCTAATTAATAATTTACATAACATTTAAGGCCAAAAGACAGACCTGCAATAGGCAGATTTACATGTAGCTCTTGCATAATGCCTGTGTATTGATACTATGCATTATCTATTTCAATATTGTATTAATTGTAGTGATGTGAAACTAACAATCCCACCACGATGCATTAAAATGAGACTTTTTAAATCAGGTAATATCATTGGGCGTGTCTAAACTACCACTGTTCGCGTTAAAAGACATACCCGTTTACCAAGGTCATCTGTCCAAACATGTCTCGGTATTCGGTACTAATGGACGACAACTCTGCTTGGGAGAATTGGACGTGGTAATGCACGTTTCGAAATGATTTTTTTTACCTTGACAACATAAAGATGGACAGCATACGAGGGCTCGACATTTAATTTTCCGAAGCAATTGTCCGAATATCAATAACTAGGAGACGCTCTAGATCGAAGTCGGTCCCACGCATTTTAGCACATATGACGTCATATATAGATTGTGGGTTAGGGTTAGGGTAAGGGCCATCCTCGGTTACCCAGTGTACTCATTCCGTTCTACTCAACTATACCCTGGGTTAATCCATAGGATTTCAAACTATCTGATTGTAGTTAGAGTGTACGAACCAATCAAAAAAACAGTTTACAAACCAGTCTTACGTAGATTCTTTAGCGACATTTTTTTACGTCATAGAACTACATTGTTTACAAACAATATGGCGGTTTGTTTGATCGATATGAGAAAGTTTGTAAAAGATTTAATGTAAAAGAATTGTAATGCACACAAAAAGATGGCAGGGAAAGTTCTGTCATGAAATTCTTAAATGACACTGATTTTTCTACTACGCGGTAGGTATTTTTCCCAATGACATATTTGCAAAGTGTGCAAGAATGGACTGAGGTAGCCATGTTTGGGGTATTCTTTGTTGGAACACGATGAGAGTTACTTCCCTTCGCCTATTACCATTCCAAGTAACGCTTTATGGGATTGGACGATAAAAATATCACAATCCGCCAGGGCAGATAATCGTGGAAACCCTATGGATTAACCCAGGGTATAATGGAGTAGAACGGAACGAGCACACTAGGTAATCGAGGATGGGGTAAGGGCTAGGGCCTAACCCTTATCCTAATACACAATCCACATCGTCATAATATGCGTAGGGCCATCTCCGATCTAGCGTTCTCCCAATAACTAATTCATTTCCGTATATAAAGTTTAAATTATTTGACAAACAATTGTCAGTTTGTCCTATTCACAATTTATCTGAAACCTGTCTTCGTTTTATTATAATTCATATCACATCGCGCCTGTTAGCAGGTGGTGAAACATGTTTTATTGTTGTATGTAGTGAATTTAATGGCTGAATACAGTAATATTGAATAATATCGATAATGTTAGTTATAAACACGTGAGATAGAGATAGAGAGAGAGATAGAGGCAGAGAGGGGGGGGGGGCAATCTGTAACCACCACTCCTGAACAGACAAGTAAAAGTATACATGATGTTCAGGTGGGATTACGAAGAAAAACATTTCAACCTCTCCCAAACCCACCCAATTTCTAAAGCTATTAGTATTAGCAGCTAGGATCCGCAACAAGACAGTAATATTCCCACCTAAGACAAGTGCGTGAAAAATAAGCTTACTGTGGTTCCAATCTGATTAAAACATAGATCCTATTTCGTTTCTTTTTTTATAGATCAAAATTTCGTTTTACTTATCTTTACTAAACTAGAATCTGGAAGAGTTGTTATCATTGGCGTCTTCTGGATGATGTGATGGATTAGCCGATGAAATAGTCTGTTACGGGGAGAACGCTACATCGAAGACGGCCCTACGCATTTTTTGACGTCATATGTGGGTAAGGGCAATGGCCAGACTTGGCCTAGGGTTAGGGTTGGGGCTAGTCCTGTTTACATCTCGAGACTTTGGCGAAATCTACAGGTCCTAGTCCCAACGCTAACCCCTAACCCACAATCTATATATGACGTCATATGTGCTAAAATGCGTTCTCGATGTTACGGTGAGCTTTTGGCGTAAGGTGCACTGAACTCTGGGTAATCCACTAGATACATCAATGTTGATTGGTTAATCGAATGTTTGACGTCATAGGTTCAAAGTCGGTCGTATGACCTTTTACGCGACTTTCCAGTACAACTGGTCACATTTTCAAGTAGTGTAGGCCATCGAAAGTATAAAAAATGAAACGAAATATAGATCTGCATTTTAATCATACTGACTGCGGTTCATGCACGTTACGCATTCGACAAACCTCGGCAGACTCTAGTATCCTACATTTTACAATAGTTACATCGACTGTATGATATATAGCTACACCCATCCAATTGTGATGTGGCTACCGGTTTACTTATTATGAAAACTTGCCGCTTTTAGAAAGAAGTTCTCAATATGATGTCGTTCGAAGAGTGTGTCGAGCTTTCATTTCAAAGTTTGCAATCGGAAGTACATAATAAACAACAATTTTTGAGAAAAAAAACACTCCCCATGGGTACCGTCAATTTTAGTACGGGAACTTGAAACGGTGACCTCATATTCTTATCTGGAAAACATGGGCAATAAATACTATCGGCGTAGACTTGGATAACAAGACGCTAGAGATTGCCATTTGATTGAGACTTCTGGCGTATTGTTTCCATTTCAACTGATTATGTAAAAAGAGACCCGATTGAATGTAAATCACTTTATATTTTTAGGGATTTAGCTCCTTTAAATCCCGTTGCATTTTAAATACACACAGAAAAAAAATAATTTACTCTTAGCTTAGAAAAAAAATAGTTAAACAAAAACGTACGATAAATTTAAAATCAATATTGTAATTTTCTGCATCATGGTGATGAGAATTTTATAGATGGTGACAGACTATTATGAGAACAGATGTCAGCCATGTTATTGTTTTGTTGACGTTGCTCTGCCATGGTTGAAAAACAAATCAATATTGATTTAAAACTTTATGTACATATGCAACAAAATTAAAAATCATACCACGCTTGCTTATCTTTATTTTGTTCCGGGAGCCACGTGAACAAATTTGAGTACGACGCTGGCTCGCTATCCCGGAGGTCGCGGGTTCGCTCCCGGTGTTCGCCGACAAAGGATTTTCCGGCGTGGTTTCCTCTTGTCCGTGATGCAGAAGGGGGCCTGACAAGGACAGCTGTCTAGTTGTTCGGATGGGACGAAAGACCGAGGTTCCGTGTACACATTGGCGTGCACGTAAAGGATCCCTTGGCAGTTGGAATTCGATATAAGAGTAGGCCGAGGCGCCGCTGCCCGGGCAAAATTTCCCTCATAGCACACTGTATGGCGTATGTCCGTCTTCCATTAGCCCAGGTTAGGTCAGAAGAGTAGGACGTTAAACCCCATTTCATTTCATTTCATTTATTAAATAATATCGATTTAAAGTGTCACTTTAAATAAAACATGTCAATCAAAAAAGTGGGCGTGTTGTAATTTACTAGCGGGCTTTAATGATCAAAAGATTTTCTATTTCCTATGCGTTTACAGTTCTGTGTAGCTTTATATATATCTTGTTCACCACAGCTGTCGTCTGCAAGATATAATACATGACTTGTGTCTATTGAAAGCAAACAGGTTTATTTAAAATACAGCTTACGTCTCCTAGTCAGAAAGGTAAGATTTATGCATCTTTAATGACCTCTGTGTAATGACCATGGGGATTTATACATGTTCAAACGGACTAAAATCCTTTCCTTAAAGGGATACCGAGACAAAAAAAAAATAAGACAAAACAAATTGCTTTAAAATTTAAAAAAAATGAGATTTTCCAATTAGACAAAGAAAGGTAAATAAAAAAAAATTGTATGTACTGGTCAAGATTTGCGCCTGTAAGTTAATTTCGGAAGGTCGTAAGAGTATTTTTCGGACATGACTGTGACTGTCTAGCAAATAAAAGGATTTTCTGCTCTAGGTTTTAATTGTTCATTTGGAGTGGAACAGAAACCTAATGTACTCTAAGGAACGTATCTTTAAATAAGATTAAAATACCACCGCGAAAATAACATGATAGTGACTTTTGCAATACGAGAAGTTAAATGGCGCGTGAAATAAAAAAATAAAATGAAATGCCGTTTAACAACGTACGATTTTGCACCAGTCGGGTTTTTATCCATTAATAGTGTGTTTTTTGATCATGTCCAATTTCGCAAATAAGGCTCCGTACTCAATCTTCTGTTTATAAGGGATCGCCGGTTTGCCACGTGGCACTTGACAACGCAAACGCCGTTGGTGGGGATAGATTAGTAAGATGCCAAAAATTCGGATTACGGATGGCCTAGAGCAGTGGTTCCCAACCTTTTTGTAATAGCATCCCGTTCCAGAGAAACCCAATTCACTTTATTTGCATAATTTTACAAGGAGAACACGCAAATGAACTCAACTCAATGCGAGGGCTGTATCTGTTTCTTCTCTACCAGCTTGTGGTTGGCAGTAAACATTTTTGTGAAGTAAAAAATAACTTAAAATCGTTCATGACCCCGAAAGTGCTCGCGTACCACCTGGAAGGCCCTGTACCACAAGTTGAGAACCACTGGCCTAGAGTGTCGCGCTTTCAGATCAAGATGGCCGGTCACCTCTGAATTACGGTCACGCTTTCGATCCCGATAGTTAGCGTATGTGGCTGAGAGATAGGGACGCCTTCTAAACCTCGTGGGTTTACACCGGGTACTCCGTAGGAAAGACCCCTACGCTAACCTGGAGGTTCCGTGCAGTTTTTCCCTGCGTTGGCGGAGAAAGTTCATCAGGATTTTCCGGAATGGTTTCTCCTTGTCAGTGGTGCAGAACGACAAGCATAGCAAAGGGCAGCGTATAGTCGTTCAGATGGGACGAGAACCCTAGGTCCCATGTGCAGGTAAAAGACTCCTTGGCAGTTTGCATATGTTATATGAATACACCGCATTGCCGTTGCTCGAGCAAAATTTCCTTAATAACACACTGTATGGCCTTGGACGTTAAACCGTATTTCATTTTATTAAATTTCAGCTTACGTTAACTTATACTTATAGTAGAGTAGGACGTTAAACCCCATTTTCATTTCTAAGGTATAGTTATTTCCCAATAACACAGAGAACGGTTACTAATCCTCGCTGCACTTTTCATTCTACACCATGTCCAAAAGTCTACGGTATGTTGATTACTGGATCTTTTGTATTGTTTTGTTGTTTTTCATGTTTGATTCTCAGAGGCACGAGATAACGACGTTTATTCTTCAATGATATAAAAATTATTGCAAGGTTGTAGTTTTAATAATAACTGTCATTGACAGATGTGACAAGATTGATGAAGAAGATAACAACATGAACATTTGACTTGTCGAAATTATCAATTTTAAGCTCCATTTCATATAATGTACACATAGTTAAACATGCATTATTCAAAGGAGTTATATTTGCCTATTGTACTAATTGTAGGTCTTTCTTTAGGCCTTAAATGTTGTATAAATTATTAAATAGACATTTATTAACGCGACTCGATCCCATCGGATGCTCGAAATTTTAACTAGATTAGAACTGTTTGGTCATATAATGATTTAATTTAAAATTGGAGAGGCGAAGCTAATACTCGTATATACCAGTGCCGCGGTTACGATAATAAACAAAAGATACACACGTCTAGTCAAAACTAAATGTTATATAAATGATTAATTAAACATGTATTAACATGACAAGACAATAATCAACTCTCGATGCAATCAGATGCTCGAAATTTAAACTAGATTAAAACGGCTGTCAGTTAATGATTTAATTTAAAATTGGAGAAGCGAAGCTAGGACTCGAATATACCAGAACCGTGGTTACGACAATAAACAAAAGGAACCGTGGTTACGACAATAAACAAAAGATACACACACCTTGTCAAAACTGCAAACTGATAATTTGGCCCATAATAAATTAATTTCATATATTCATTTTGCATTATCTATTTTTATTCTACCCGATTTACTTTAAATTTTTACACAGTGTTAAAGGTCATTAGGCGAAGAAGCCTATTGGATTTTCAGCGATTGCCGATAATTACTGCTAGAGTTATGACCTTTGATCATTTTGAATAATCTTGTAGACGCTCTAGTGGCTAAAGTTAATATCCGATTGACTTAAAATTTATACACAGTGTTTAAGGCCATGAGACGGGTAATTGCTGCACGAGTTATGGACCTTGATCACTTTAAAGAATTTTGTTGACGCTCTAGAGGTCAAAGTTAATATCCGATTGACACATTGTTTAAGGTCATGAGACAAAGAATCCTATTGATTTTCAGCGATTCCGGATAATAACTTGGTCACTTTGAAAAAAAAATCTTGTGGACGCTCTAGGGGTCAAAGTTAATATCCTATTGATTTTCAGTGATTTCCGATAATTACTGCCAGAGTTATGATGCTTGATCACTTTTGAAAAATCTTGTGGATGCTCTCTGATTGTCTTGAAATTTATACACATTGTTAAAGGTCGTGCGGTGAGGAATGCTATTGATTTTCAACGATTTCCGATAATTATGGCCCTTGATCATTTTGAATTACCTTGTGTATGATGTTGAGGCTAAAAGTAATATCCGATTGATCTTAAATTTATTCACAATGTTTAAAGTCACCAGGCGAAGACACCTATTTCAGCAATTTCCGATAATTAATGCGGGAGTTATGGCCCTTGATCACGTTGCAAAACCTTGTGGATGCTTTAGAGACCATAGTTATCATCTGATACACCGTGTTTACGCCTATATATGTAATCATATCCATTGACTTCAGATTGATACACAGAGTTTAAGGTCTTGAGAAAAAGAAGTATATTGATTTCCAACGGTTTTTGTTAACTTGAACAGCTAAATCCATGGTATTAAATGTTTTGTATACTACATTTTAGCATAGGTCAAACAAAGTCTAATGATTTTTTTTTTGATAATTTCGTAATGAGTTTAGTGTATTATACATGTTTCATTGAGTTGTTTTTGTTACTCTTAATCAAAATTTAGTGTATTATAAATGTTTCATAAATAACAAAAGTAAAAATATGCGACAACTCATATTGACTGCCTGGACGAGTAAGCTGCTGTGAGCGTATGTTTCGTTGCCTATCTTAGAACTATTAGAATTATAGCAAGAACAGTCAGCTCTTTATTCAAATTTTACTTAAGGTATCTTTTAGCTATATTTCATTATAATGCTCATACTATAAAACTAATATTTCATATAATGTAAATTACATACAATTCTGGTTTTCGTTAGAAAGTACGTCCGGGTTTTCAGTGTGCTTTCACATTGTCAGTGGTGCAATTCCGAAGACCTAGTGAGGAACAGTATTTGGTAGTTCGGATGGTACAAAATCCGCGGTTCCGTGCATACGTAAATGAGCAGTTGGAATTTGGAATAGGAGTAGTCTGTAGCCCCGCTACCCGGACAAAATGTCCACCGTAAAACATATGAAGCACCATGGGTCATCTGTCAGACGTGGAGAATGGTTGCCGGTAAAACCGGTCGCCACACCCGGCGTGTAACCCATGCATATTTTCTTACTATATATTCTGGAATAGCCCATGATCCTCTAGTATTTTTTCTGTCCGCATGTGTAATTTCTTAACTGGTTAGAAAATATCTTTAAGTGGCATTCTGATATCACACATTAATGACGACTTCACATTGTGTTTCATTATACTGCATCTTCAATGATATCATCAACAGGAACAACAAATACCACATCTCGGTTCTAAATTTTATATCAAGCACTGCTGCATATACGTTACATAATTACAAGCATTATAATAAAGTCATTCTCTAAAACCCCATCCAGGCGAGTCCGCTGATGGAGAATTGCTACATCTTTTCCCTTCAAGAACTACATGGCTGTCAGCCGTAGCGCCCAAATCCAGTTACTTGTACAAGCCTAGATTTCAGCTACCAATTATTCAATTGGCCAAACAATACGTAATTTTAATTGTGGTTGGTCACGTGCATGCCCCATGCCTTGCATTCAAATAGGGTCTCATTACCAAATTTGGTCCTACATAGTTGAAGAAAATCCTATTAATCCAATAATTCACTATTGCGAGAAATTGGCAAATATATCATTTTCAACTTTAAATTCAAACATTTGAAGATAGCTATGCCATAGGGGGAATGGAAAAACAAGGGAGGTAATTGTGTTATTATTTCCTGTGTCAATGATTTATTAGTGTGGGGAATAATGCCCATGATCGTACAATACTAAATTGACAACATATAAATAATTATGTTTTGACTTTCTTTGAAAATATGAAATTATCGCTTTAATCCTTAGTTCAATTCATGTATCATATCAGCACAGACTTCCCTTCTCTTTTCCTCGCCCATATTTCATAACCAATTTAATTTGTGTTTTAAATCAATTAATACCATAGCTAATGTTTTGACAATGGAGAATAATTTGTAAAGATAACAGTATTATTTTCACCATCATAATTCCCCATTCCATGTCGATGTTACACATGGCATAGAGTATTCCCGTCTTCTTTAGCTAGGTGGGAGCCACGGTAGCTTAGTGAGTAGGACGTTGACTCGCTAACCTGGAATTACCCCGACATGACACTGCCTTTTATTAACCCAATAAAAGCTGAACAGTAGAACAAAGTTCCAATTTAATGTTCATTATCCCGGTTGGTAGGACGTTAGGTATGTTCCCATTTCATTTCATTTCACTTCAATTCGCCATACTCATCGAGCCACAAAATGAAATGTAATCTAAATTTATATAAATTGAATAAATATTATCGTAATTTAACCAGTTTATATGAATAATAAAAGAGTTGTAGTAATAATTATTCAACAAGATGATTTATGGACAGTTTTTATTCAATCACACTGTCACGAGGTTTAAAGTTCCACTTTTTAAAGTGTACATGTTGGTGTGCACACAAAAGAACCTTGTCAGTTCGAATTCGAAATAAAAGTGGACTGTAGCGCCTTCGTCCGAGCTAAATTGTCCTCTATAGTACACTGTATGGCGTATGCCCGTATCCATTAGCCATTTGAAACAGAACAGCAGATAGCTACGAGAACGTAGCTAAAAACGTTGAGATGAGGGTTAACAGCAGGAAACTCCATTTCAATCCACTTTAAGTTAGTGGGCGTTCAATCGACCTGACATGTACAGACGCTTTATGTGTAATGTGATTTTAACTCATCACACTTCAGAGAGAACAGAGAAGTCATAAGGAAGTAGTTAGATCATCATGTGGTGTAGGTCAACCCAAAATAATGATATTATTATAATGATATATAATAAGTTTGTTATAAGATGCTAGTATTATCCGAATTTCTGCCGAATGGTAAAATTAATTGCCGTTAATCTAAAACTGGGCATGTCGTCTTAAATTGATGTAGGTCTTTTTTGAATAATGTTAAAGGCGGTCATAATACAGTGCTGGATTTAGGCGAAGAAAGGTCCTAGACTTTTCTACTTGTTAGGTCCCACCAGTTTCAGTTTCCTCTTCCCTGACCAGATGAAGAAAGGCATGTGATAGTGATAAAATTGTAATACATTCAGACTCGGGGGGGGGGGGGACTCTAGGTAAATCCGGCAATGGTAATACGGCAACTCGGTAGCCTAGTATTCGGACGAAATACTCCCCCTTTAAATTTTAAAATGTAATTTATTGGGATGTCGTTATTAGTTTTACATATAACTCGCTTAATATACAATAGTTATGTTAATTTAAACACTGTATATTGGATAATGATAAATGGCAATGAATGTTTTCAGGCCACTGAAAAAGTCATTATCATCATAAATACATTTTGTTAGAATTATACAGATATTGGTCTTGTCGAGTTTCATTAACTAACAAAGGGGGGCAACTCCCATTCTCATTATCACTAGGAACGGGCCACTCGCTTTGAAATAGAGAGAGAGAGAGAGAGAGAGAGAGGGAGAGAGAGAAATGGGGTTTAACGTCCACTCGGCACAAACAAGGTCATTTCGGGACTAACACATGGTTTAATTTTATTTCAATAATTCGCTTGGGCGTAGGGGTCTTTAGCAGTGGGAGGAAACCGGAGTGCGTTCTGATGAATTTATGACGAGATTGAATTAATATTTTCTAATAGTTGAGGTAATAATATTCAACAGCTAGATAATAGAGTAATTACAGTCCCTTGAAACATGATCATATTAATTTACCCCGATAAATCAGTCACAATGAACCCACCTTAGCAAATCTATTCCGGTTCACGTCTCCCTCCCAAGGACCCCGAATCTTTCCATTGTACCGATCGCCCACACTCATCTTACCTAAGACTGCATAGTAGAAGGGGAGCCATCAGTAAAACTCTGGCTCGCTAACCAGAAGGTCGCGGATTCGATCCCGGTGTCAGCCTAGAAAGTTCATCTGGATTTTCCGGCGTGGTTTCCCCCTGTGAGTGGTGCAGCGCGGATGGCCTCGTACGGGCAGCTGTCTAATAGTTCAGGTGGGGCGCACAGCAAAGTTCCTTTGGCAGTTGAAATTGGACGGCATATGCCCGTCTTCATTAGCAGAGAATTGTAGGACACTAAGCCCTGTTCATTTCGTTTTCATTGCATAGTGGACGGGGCAAAGCAAAGACAACAACCCGGGTCCAATCCCGTCTGGAAAGTTCGTCGGGATATCGGGTGCAGGACGGAGGGGGCAAAGATAAATGTTTGGGTACAAGGCACTGCTAGGGGGTATGTGAGGTAAAAGACCTTAAAGTTAAAGATGCCTTATGTTAGAATTAGATACAGAGCTAATAGTTTTAGCTGTAATAGTTCAGAAATAGGTAATGAATACGGAATATGTTGAAAATTTCTGTCCAATTACTTCGTTCAGAGGGGAGTTATGGCCGTTTGTAATCTTGATTGCCATTGCTATTGTTGCTACGATAATTGAATTATTTACTTGCCATTGTGCTGAAAATCCATAGAAAAGAAAGCCATCCGATGCCCAGAGAGTTCATTATGAGCTTGGCATGTGAATAAATGTCTAATTCATGATTTATATAACATTGAGGTCAAACGAAAGATCTGAATTAGGCATATTTAGCTTTCACATAATGCATCTTTAATACAATCATGAATTGTTTGACAGATGTTATGTTAGTTGATTTTTTTGTACTCGTGATATTTATTGATATGTGTTTACGTTTTAACTAGTAATTCGCGTACATGTATTTGTATAAATATTAGTCATCGTATCATGCTTTGTTATTATTATTGTCTGTTTCTAATCGATACATAAGTGTACGACCCCTGTTCGTATTCTGCCCAATGGTGTGAACTTAGCCTTGAATTCTTGACATTTTGTTTATTATGACTATTTTAACCGTACACAGAAAAATCAATGTCTATTAATTATATACCCAGTAACAGATGTCAGATATTCGATTTCATTATGCTCTAAATTTCTTGAGTTTATAAAATCTTGAATATTTCTTATAGGCCGACAAACTTTACATAACGTTGGGCCTTTTAAGCTGTTGCTGAGTGTGCTGGCGTTTTGTTTTATCTCGAACTATGTGTGTTTACAATCGAAAGAAATGTGATTCTATTCGATTCTTTTCTTAACTTATATTGTTTTGGTTAAGTAGACCGATCGGATTATTTTATTTTTTTTAATGTGGAATTATTTTTTAACACGACAGTGGGGTGCTTTAACGGACCATGTCCTTCGATGATATAACTGGGGCATATTATTGGACAGTTTCAGGTGGATACGCACTGGAAAAACAACTCTTAGTTAAATACAATTTAAAGATAACCATTTCAGCAGATCGGTCTGTCTTTTCTTGGATTCACTTGTAGATGAATGCATTAATTGATTCTCAATCAATGCGTAGTGTGATATATAAATTATGAAATAAAAAGTTTTCAATTGCAACATCAAAAGGTTCATTTTTATTATTAAAAGAATACTCAAAGGAAACGGGCTTAAGACAAACGGATATAAAATTTACAAATTAAAGGATATTCATACTTTGAACATTGGTATCTCATCTACTTTTTAAAAACGGAAACTTAATTGATATTTAAAGTTTGAAAATGGTCGTCTTATCTTTATTGAAATAACAAAACTCTCGAGTTATCTGTTGGGTCGATGTGTGCGATGTAGATATGATTCAGATAGACTAGATAAATAAATAAAAACTAATATTATATTGGATGTGTACTATATATATACTTACAAGCGTTAATGATATAGCTAGAAAGTGAATTTAATATATAAACGTTATTGTTAATCACAACAAAATATACAGAACGTGCCCGCGATCGATATACCAATTTATTACTATAATTTACATAGACTAAAGGGTGTGAGGCAGGCTAATTTGAATTTATGCGCGAACAACAAGTCATAGCTTGTTGTGTAAGAGAAGCATCGGCTCACTGGTAAAGTGTGTCTTGCATTTGCGATTAACTAGTACCTCAAAGGATGTAAGGAGAGTTCACAGATTCATAGGGGCAACATATGCTGTTGTTATTGTTGATTCTAAGCAGAACTGAAACATTGGATAGATATTTTCGGAGATATCGTTTTTGCACCAGTCAAATATTTCCTTAAGGTATTAAATGAAGTTACTACACGAGTTCATTTCCGCAACAATTGAGGTCAACCTTTCGGATTTTGTGGATTGAAAATAAGAATTAGTTGCCAATTTAGTGTTTAAAGGAATTGTTAAGAGGAATAACAAGTGTCTTCATAACTTAAACTATCTTCGCCACCCAGGGAAATTTAAATAAAGGTGGATAAAATGTTTACATGCTGTTGTTGTGTAGAAGATGATGAAGCCAAAGTACCCATTTTGAAATCTGAACCAACCGATTTGAAAAATGAAAATATCGTAAATAGTGCTCCTAAGGGAGGAGAATTGCACGAGAAATTAATCATGGAGAATAATGTTAAGGAAAATGCCGATATAGTCGAAAAGAAATCCAAAAAACCATTGACTAGAACACTTTCAGAAATTGCTGCAGACAATGCCAAGGAAGAAGAAAAGAATGAGAAAAAGGAGGAAGTCAAAGTGGCTGAAGAAACAGTTCCTGTAAAGATTACGGAAAATACGAAGAATATAACGGAAAATGTGGAAGTGGTCGAAGCAGGACTGAGTACTAAAGCAGCGCCCGTAGCGCATAATGAACTTGAAGAAATTCCAGATAGGGAAGAAGTGAAGGAGTTTTTAGAACAACAAGCATTCCCCACAGCTATCCTTGAAGATGGTGTGGAGATCGTTCCGGATGAGGATGAATTGTGGGTATATCATTATGCATAAATTTCCGTTTTGGGTTCTTTTTTTAAAATTAAGATAGATCCATTTTTGTAACCTTTAAAACTGATAGCAATTTTTCTTCCGATTAAATACATTCAATCAAATCATAAGTCTTAAGCTCCAGCATACTCCGCGCAGCGTTTCGTTTGATTATAGGTAATCTCACTACACACTGCTATTCTGAGTGGATATTGTTGTGTTAAATTTTGATTAGTCAGTAGTCCGACTACCAACCTATCACTACCTACCATACAAACGCTTTACATTTAAAACGAGTGCCAGTATTGGACCAAATATGTTTACATAACGTTACGTCATGGCTCACGCTTTTATTATGCCTAATTAACCCGTGCATAGGAGAATACTGCAGTAAAACTAATTGTGTGACAAACGAGGCTATCAAGTCGAATGAAATGTAAACAATACTGTTTGGAAACGAACATACTTATACCTTTTTTAATACCTTAAATCACTGTCCAAAGTTTTAGGGAAGACTTAGATTAAACGAAGGACTGTCATGTTGCTGTACTTAAGTGATAACTTTCATTGAACGGGGAGAATAGGCACACTCCCGCAAAAGTTCAAGAATCAGAAGTCAATCCAGCAATGGTCAGAGAGAGATTTCTCGGGCCATTGCTTCAGGAATATGAAGCTCCAGATACTTTTTACCCAGCACATTTGCTATTGTAATTTTGAAAGCCAAATGAGGTCAGTGATCTGGATATTTATGACTACTGCTGGTGCTAATATAAGTTTTTCTAATAACAGCCGCTTCACTGCTCATCCGAGATAATCTGGTTCAATCAGTTTAAATCTGGGTTACAGCCCTATTATGGGTTTCAAACTATATTTCTTGCACGGATAATCCCACTACACATTAGTTTGGGGGTTTTTTTTGGTATCATAGTTTTTGTCCACATTTCATTGGGGAGTTTGGTGGGTTGACATGTTACATCTGGCATTTAGTACGGTAGCCTGCTGGTGTCATTTGTTAACTTATAAAAGGTTTCCACCGTGGAGAACAGATTTTCACCACAGCGGAGAAGAGGTTTTTTGATTTATCATATTTTACATTGTCAAAAACACGTAGTGAATCTACTACAAAAGGTATAAATTAACGAATGACACCAATTAGCAGATTTTTTTATGGGAAACAGTCAGTGTTTGATTAAGATAAGATCATGCCCATCAAACGTCGTGCTTCAAGAATAAAACCAGCCAGTAAACGTTTTCCATAAAATGTTTGTCTGTTAGTCTAAAGAAAAAACTGGTGTTGAAATAAAGCCGATTTTGTGTTCCGTTCTAGATTGGGGTGTTCTGAATAGTGTCTATATCATCAGGGGAGTGTTCAGGAATCTGGGCATTGGGATGTCCAAGGTGTGGACAACGTCAAGTTTGTTGTGAGCTCTTAAGAGATTACCCGAGAATTTGATGAAATCAAAAGCTCGGAGTCTCAGACAATATCTCTGGTTATTTAGGTGCACATATGTATAGCATTAGAGGGGAGTGAGGCCAAAGTGGTGACAATTCTTCCCACGTTGATTTGTTGACGTTACGGGTATGTTAAAGTATGTTACGCACGAGCCACAACCTCAGACACACGCCAGATGAAATGGGTTCACAGGGTAATGAACTTGCGATATAATTCAAGAAGGTTACATGGTGGAGAGCAATGATTGTTTGGATTAAAAGTTAATGATAAAATGCAGTAAAAAATAAATAACACCATACCTTTTATGCTTGGATATGCTTTTAAGCACAACATAATAACATTTTACGTGTAAAATAGTACATACCCGGTACCCTCTATATTTTGAGCCATTAACAATTGTTAAGATTTAAATTGCGAAATGACTTGCATAAAGGCACTATAATTGGTAATTAAATCCGCCATGGCCATTCTTAGTCTGCTATAACATATCGTTGGAAGCGGACGTTAAATAAACATATTTCACAAACACCCACAACCTTCCGTGGTTAAACTTAAAGTATTATTTGTTCAACCAATTTATTTTTTTTACTTATTTAAGGTTTGTTTGGGTTTTTTTTGGATTTTTTTTCAATACATGTTTATCCCTTTTCTACATCCATATATTAAAGGCAACCATCTTTAGGATGATTGTATTGAGATTGTCATTTGTTGTCCAACTTTTAATAATTTTTTACTGATGACAACGGCCGTTAGAATCATTGTGGTTTCAGATAAAAATCCGTTGTGTGTTCCGAATGAGTGACTGCCAGCTACTGCCAATACAGCCGACCTACACGAGGAGTTTTTAAGGGGGCGTTGAACGCGGCGCCCATCCCCCTATCTCGATCCAGTGAGCACACTTCAGAGCCGGATTCTTGTATCGGATCACTGGAAATGGCATTTCCGGGCTTCTAGTTTTCGAATTTTTCAGCGAGAGGCCGTCCTCCCGTGCGACCCCCACCCTTATCCATGGTCTCTGGATCCGACTTTGCTGTACCCGATGCCTGATTATGTGTACCGACCACCGAGCTGTATTTTGATAGTATATTATGATTATTACTAATTAGTAAAGAGGGGTGGGACTTTTGAACAAGATGTTTAAAAATCTGACGTTGACCTTTAACCTTTCGTTTCAGGAAGAAGAAGGAACAGGACATGGCAGCTATGCATAAACAAGGTTCTCTATCTCAGTCGGAGATAAATGATTTGTATTATAGAGCCGAGTTTGAATGTATGGATCTGGCTAAAGACAATAGACTCTGTTACTCTGAATTTGTCAAACTACTTGTGGGGTTAGGATACCATCTAGGCGTGGAGGGTGCTAAGGTTAGTAATAGATTCCGTTATTCAGTTATTTTGATGTAGCAGAGGCGTGTTCACGAAATTAAGTTGCGATAGTGGGGGTGGGGTGCATAGGATCCAGGGTGGAGACAGCGTCAAGTTTGTTGTGAGCTCTACGGGATTACCCCCGAAGCTCTGAGACAATAATATGACTGCTCTTTTAGGTTCATACATGATACCTATATTATAGGATTAGAGAGAGAGAGAAAAATGGGGTTTAACGTCCATTCGACACACCCTAGGTCATTTCGGGACTAACAAATGGTTTAATTTTATTTCAATAATTCGCTTGCGCGTAAGGGTCTTTTACAGTGGGAGGAAACCGGATGACCCGGTAAAAACCCAAGAGGTTGGACAGGCGACCCTACTCCTTGTCACGTACAACCGGGAATTCGAAAGCACGCCAGTTGACTCAATGACAGGCTTTATGATTAAGAACGCACGTGCTAACCATTCAGCGTTATTATTGGTATTTAAAGAGCTTCGCTACGACGACGCCCACTTTTGGTCGTTAGTTTAATGGTTCGGGGGGTTTAAGAATTTTCACGTCGATTTCCTCCCTGAAACGGCAGGCGAATGTCGTCTAACCCCCGAATATGTATCGCCCTCGGGCCGTTCAGTGAATGTGTCAAGTCCGGCGAAGAGTATCCAACTATATTATGTGGCTCAGTGCGTATCGGCGGATGCGTGATAGGTTTCAGGCTAGATAGTCGACGACAAATAGGCATAGGCACTCACTTTACGTTAGGCATAGGCACTCACTTTACGTGGTCACGGCGTTGTCTTGGTAACTTGGGCGGTGAATACTTCGGTCGAACTATAGACGAATTCAGTTTGCTAAGGTGTCCCAGGCTTTAGAAGTAAGCTGTATTTTACTGTTATTTTTTTGTTTCTATTTTTAGAATGTATGGAAGTCGTGTGTATTTACTGTTATATTTTGTTTCTATTTTTAGAATGTATGGAAGGAATGTGGTAAATATGATTCATCATTTATGACAATAGACGAATACATTCGATTAATGATCAAAGATAAGGAATTAGAAAATGCGTAAGTATATTAACTTTTCCTGGTAAACGTCATAATGTAGACATGGGTGCGATGAGGGGTGGAACCCGCAGGTCACAGATTTCACAGAGCTACTACCTTTGTCGCAGTTTGATTACAAGAAATCGGTCTTAACATTGACATATTTGCAAGTAAGCTAATGGTACACAAATTTAGGAGATGTGTTGCTTGATTGCTGTTTACCAATTTCCATCAAAAAGAAACTGGTCGGTCACATCTGACAATTTCGGCGTACTTTTTAGGAGGGAAATTAAGACATTCTCTTACAACCACTACTCCACCATTTTGTCAGCATGTTGTCTTTGTAAATATGCGTGAAGTAATCATGCTTGTTCACAAGAACCCGTAATTAGTCATTTTCTCACATAAATGTGCGATTAAGCCCACTTGGGCTCTTGTTTTTCTATCGATTTCTATATTTACTTCAGGACCAGTAGCTGTAGGAGTGTCTTCGCTGCCTTTGACTGGGATTCCAGTGGATGGGCCTCTAAGGATGACATCATCAAAGGACTCGAGACAGTCTTGGGGATTACTGTGACCCCAGCATTAGAGAAGAAAATCCAAGACATGGACTCAAATAAAGACGGTTGTATCTATTACGGAGATTATTTAAAAATGCAACTAAAAGGATTTAAATGAGAATGGGGGAAATTATTTTTTTTAAAGGAGTCAAATCTCTTTGATTTTAGTCAAATTAGTGTTGAATTGGGTCAATCTGATGTGATATTGTCATTAGTAACCGGATAAGCTCTATACAAAACGTTAAGCGGAAGTCGATTTGCTTACTAATTTTAGTTTCAGTTTTTCCCAACATTGCCTTTATCTACGGACACAAAATTTTGTTCAAAGGCAGAGTGTCACCACAAAGCATAAAATCCAGATTCAAATGACAATTGTATTTTTGATCCAAATCAATTGAGATTTAATTCTTTTATTTCATTAGGAATATTTTGTACACAAAAAAAAAAACCAAAAGAAAAAAACAACAACAAAAAACCAAACCAATAAAACATTTGAGTCCATGCGCTTTAAAGTCTCTGCGATATTCTTATTTTTTTTAAAAATATTCAGTTTCCGCTGTAGTTGTGTGCTCTTTAAGGCCAACCTACGCGGTGCGATTTTTCGTCCCTTTGATTGCTTGCTACTGTTTGTATGTCACCCGGGAAAAGGAAACTGAGTGTTTTATTTCCTTTGAAGACGGTGTTCAGACCACGTGATCTTATTGACTAATCAAATTTTGTAAATGTTAGATTATGGAAGACGTTAAAATTGCATTGCTTTTTCGTTAGAGGTGTGTGGGTTTTAAAATTCCCAGAAGTCGATGAATAATCGCATGGTGTGAGTTGGCCTTTATGTAGAAGCTTTCATGACGTTTCTGTTTATATTTCCGGAAGAATACTCATTTTATAAAATTTGAGGCTTATTTGTTTTTATTTTCATGGTGTACCTATCAAATTATTTGCAAATTGAATATTATTGTTGGTATCTATTGACTTTGCTGGTCGCTGGTTCTTTAAACCTGCTTTGGAGATTTTAATTATTTTCTTTAAAATGAAAAGGGTCTTTGGTTGTTCGGTTCGTTGAGGGTATTGTTCCTGATTTCTATAATTACTAGTACTTCTACTTCCAAACATGCATGAAAATTTTATCATTGGCTAATGAAAACACTTCTCAAATCAAACCAAGATATTCTTAAACACACTGGTGTTTTGTAACCAAAGCCGAAACGAAACAGATTTCTCCGGGTGTTATTTTTGACGTTCTACAATCTACCACAATGAAGTGTCATGACAACAACAACAACAAAATTCGAATGAAATTATATTTTAATACATGATATATCTGATATGTATTGTAGACACTTACAAGGTTTAAGAATTACTTCATATTCCTTATGATGTAGTGATGTAAGTCGTTTGTTGATTTAAACAGATTATATTACTTTAAAGTAAACCATTCTAACAAAAGTTACTAAAACTGACAAAGGATTCCTCTCCAATATAATTGTCATAGGTGTTCAGTGAAACAAAGTCAATAAATGTACATACATGTCAGATATTAATAAACAATAATTAAAAAAAACCTATTTATATAAGATCAGCGTATTTGAAATATGGACCATGGAGAATACCTCGGGATTACATTAGTCATTAGTTAATAAACGTATTTAATTATTTAGCTATTCTTTATTTGAATTGTATATAAGTACATATAGTATTATATCTAGTAGAAATCCTTTGTAAATATGATGAATGTAATTATTAATAATAATACTACGTATGCATGTACATTTGATAACCTTAGCTACATTAATGATACTGTGCAGATATGGTGATCTTAGCAACATTAATAATATTGTGTAGAAATGGTGATCTTGGCTACATTAATAATAGTATGTAGATGGTGATCTTAACCACATGTATTGATAATACTGTGTGGATCATGGTCTTAGCTACATGTATTTATAATACTGTGTAGATCATGATCTTAGCTACATGTATTTATAATACTGTGTAGATCATGATCTTAGCTACATGTATCAATAATACTGTGTAGATTTGATGATCTAAGCTACATGTATTTTATAATACTGTGTAGATATGGTGATCTTAGCTACCAGTATTAATAATATTGTGAAGATAATATGGTAATATGGTGATCATATCTACATTACTAATACTGTGAATATATGCAGATCTTAGTTATTTTAATAACATAAATAATATTGACCTTAGCTATAATATTAATACTAAAGTAGATTTGGTGCTCTTATATAGCTAAGAATGTTCTACGTAATTTCTTTACGGGTTGAGGTGCTAAGTTTTAGAATTACTTTTATGGAATTATAATGCACTCAATAATTATCCATTTTTAAAGGTTCACTGCCTTATTTAATGTTGTCTTGTACTGTTGGTATTTTATTATTGTGAGCAGTCGATTAACAATAATTCCTGATCAACGTTCTATTTATATATTTAAAGATGCATTATGTTGAAATTTTCAATACATTCATTTTTCATTGTATATTTTTGAACTATTATAACAAGAACGTCCAGCTCTTTATCTAAATCTTACATAATGCATCTTTAAGGATCTGAGTTTAATTCATTGTGACCAGAAAAGTTTTTTTTTTTTTTTTTTTTTTTTTGTACAATCTTAATGACTTGACGTTTTCTGTTAAATAGTTCATAAATATTTAACTGAATTATCTTCAGATATATCATTACTATTAAGCATTATTTAAAGCCTAAAAATAAAAATTCGTGGGAGATAAAGCACCTGACACTGTGGGCCAATTCGATTATGCAGTCCGGACTCTCCACGTTCTCCAATCCGGATTGTCCGCGTTTACGGTGTAATCGAGTACAGGTGGAGAACCAAAATGGCGACTGTAACTCTAGTTTTGATTCTAGAGAATCTCCTGGATCCATCAAATTGCCAGCGAGAGCACGTCAAAAGAAGACGACGTATTGCTTTATTGTCAACATTGTAAGTCGGTTAAATTAATCATTTGGGGGTATAATAAATATCTGGATCTCCGGTTATGGGCTGCATTTTGAAGATAGGTAAAAAAATAAATTCAAAATCAAATTTAGTTTATGTCTGATTTTGAGACAGACAACTGTTTTTAGAAAACTAGGTTCTATCCCTCGATCCGCCATCTTGTTACGTCCCTCTCCGCAATCGCACCGGTCGAAAAATTGGAGAGGTTGGACGATCCGAACTCTCCAAAAATGGTCACGTGACCAATAAACGAATGGAAATGGAGAGTCCGGACTGTCCGGACTGCATAATCGAATTGACCCACGTCTAGATGTAGTTTCACTTTTGATTAAAGTAGTTCTGTAATGGCGTAATGTCTTCTATAGATTTTTTTATTTTCAATACATTGTACTGAGGCATTATCATTCTCACCAAGCAATTAAGTATAATTAATTTTAAATAATATTATATTCAAAACAGCTTTATAGATTTGGTTAAGTATCAAAAATCTTCTACTACGCCCCTCCCCTTCCCTAACTAAGGTAGTTTTAACAAGCGTCCGTTCAACTCCTTAAAGCATTACAAACAGTAAACGGCTGTAAACTGAAGATTAAAATGTCGAAATCTCACCGATGGCTCGGAAAATTTGATTTATCTCAAATTGTAAACAGAAACTAGTTTGAAAAGGCATGTTGTAAGTGTTTAGTTAATTTGCGCTAAATAGAGAATTATTTTTATTTTATCAAGTGATAATGCCTCTTTAATCTTTTTTGTTTTCAGTATACCCTAAGTGCAATATATGCCATATAATTATGTTATTTTGTAGTAGTTCTAGTTTTTATCATTTTATTGAAATATAAACATGATAAATAAATAAAACTGTGTGAAATTATTGGACTGATAATTTTATTATTTTTTGTTTGTTTTGTTTGAGATTGCTATATCTGTAAGCGATCATGTTCATAAATAGCATAATACTTTTTCAGCCACTTTTTGTTTAAAGGCGCGTTATGTAAAAGCTAAATTTGCCTATTGTAGGTCTTTATTTGACTTCAAGTCTTATACATGTACAAACTCTGGTTTAGACATTTATTATCACGAAAACCCAATAATCAACTCTCTAGGCCATCGGATGGCAAACCCGCGAGATTAAAAAAAAAAAATAAATAAATAACGATAAAATGAAAAATAGAGGAGACTTAGTCACGTTTTCCCAGTAATTTATCTACGATAATAAACCAGCTACGTTAAAATAAAGTAATTTGGGCATAGGGAAATTTCGTTGGACTTCCTCGGCCGCCGTGGCTCAGAAGCATTTTTCATTGAAATATTTCAAAACATAATCATTCAAATACCGACAAGAAATATTATTCTTACCTTATCGCCGCTGTTTCACGGTCACAATGATTATAAACAATTAAATGACGTCATGGCGATTGTCCAAGAGCCTTTATAAAGTGGACGTGATTGAAAGCATATTTTACCATAGCAACTTTGCGATGATATAAACTGTTGGCTACTTTAATGTATTAACTTGATAGATTTCTTACATAGGCCTAAACAGGCCTAATTTAAGGCTTTAGCATGGACGTGTATTATATATTCTTATTCTATGCATGCACGTGGTGTATTTAGGTAGCTCTAATGTTTACCGTAAACCTAACGTAGAAGCCAACAATCACGTGCCCTAACCTTATTTACTTTGCGACCGTGACGGAAATTGAGATGGCCTTAATAAATAAATTTAGCCTATTTGCTGATTAAAGTTAAAGGGGGACAACTCCGTAATTCAGAGACATCGCGGTATCAAACTGATCCCACTGTGAATATTCGCTTGGCCGCTACAATCACTGATAAGACTTAATGAGTTCGGCATATTAACTTTTTTACCCCGACAAATTAAATTCTCAAACATTTGTTTGAATTATAAGAAAAATAAATAAAGACGTTTGAAGTATTTGTAGTTAAAAAATATTTCCTATTTAGTGTAAATGGGTATTGAAATGAGTAAAATGCATCATTTTGCCCGAAGCAGTTAGTTGTTATGTAAACAATGCACGAGCCGTTGAGCCAATGACTTACGCCACGTGAAATCAATGCACGTATTGTAGAGAGTAATCTGTGACATAGATAATTCGTACAGAGATAATGTTGAAATCTACCTGACTACCCGGCAACAATTATTTTTGGTGTGGCAAACGTTTGCGAATATCGAGATAAAAGTTTTTGTCTGCGTCAAAACAGATGTATTCTTCGTATAATACAAACTATCAACCAATTCTTCAGTTGAAGAATCAAACTAGCTGGATGTAATAGTTTTATTAGATCTTGCAGGCTTATTTCATCTATATTAAATAAGCGCCATCAACCAATCTCAGTATGGTTTGTGTGTAACGTTCATCAAGGGGCATTAGCTAAGATTACATAAAGAGCTGACAGTTCTCGCTATTATTGTTAAAATATAGATAATGAAAAGAGAATAGGTCTATACTGAAAATTCCAGTCAAATTGCTTCACTTTGAACCTAGATATTAGCTATTCCAATTGAGGCTAGCCCCGATGTAAGACTATGGTCTTTTAGACCATATTGTGTCTTTGGAAAAATTGTTAAAACAACTAATTTTATAAAGTCAAATTCACATGTACCTAGTGCACGTGAATTAAAAGCTATACATAAGAAAACAAGTGATACGGATAGGAAAACTGCCGGACTTTACCAAAAGTCTCTGTAAGTATGTTTATAAATAATATTATTGTAGGCTACACATGCTCTCAATACTCAATGGATATTTCGATACAATAAAATCTTATCTTATCAAATATCTATATATAGCGTGATTGTTATCGTAACGTGATGTTATTGTCGCTTTATCGACTTAGTATATCTTTCTGTAAAAAAAAAAAAATAAACTACGTTATAATAGTTTGCTAGCACTATCGTTGGTAGCGTTCTACTTTTCTGAATACGGCCACAGTCACTGAGTAGCGACAGCTACTGCTTCATTTGCATAAGAAGTAGGTCGCGCACTGCATTTCGGGGTTTGACTGTAATTCACTAACATGGCGGCTGGTACAGACGGATCGAAATCAAACAAAAGGAAAAGTAAACATCCAAGTGGTGGGTTTGGCACTCAGTGTAGATCTTACGGGTGTTTTAATTATTCGGGGACTACTGAGGGATTAAAGTTCTTCAGTTTTCCTAAAGAAAAAGCGAGGCAAGCAAGCAAATTATTATTTATAAATTATAGCCCAGTGGCAGTCTAAGTCGTCGTCTTGTCCGGCGTCACGACGTCTGTGCTAGTTCAAGTTGCTCAAGAGTAAGAGTGCTCTAGTCTAATATTATTTTGTTAAAGTAGCTAAGTCTCTAATTCAATATCATCCAAAATCTTCAACATAGAAAACACAAATTATTTATCAGTTTAAAGCGGGAATATCATATTTTCCAAGAAAGTCAAAACATAATATTAACATGTATTTCTATGTCAATAGGTTGTTAACTCACTATTTTACAATCATAGGCATTATTTTCCTCACTGAAACATCTTTCACATCGGAAATAATAACACATTTACCTCCTTGTTTTCCCATTCTCCCGATCTCCCCATGCAATAGCTATCTTCAAACGTTTGAATTTAATGTTGAAAGTGATACTTTTGCCAATTTCTCAACTGGCAATAGTGAATTATAGGATTATTTTTTAACAAGGTTGGACTGTTTTTAGATACATATGTACCATCTATTTTAAGGCTTTATTTCAATATATTTTAAACATATGACTTAAAAATATGAAATTGCCACTTTAAATCAACATTGATGTTGTCTCACACTGAAAATGTAGACTTCCGATACCCCGTATCCAATATAATTAAATAATTTAAGACAAAATAAACATTTTACCATTGGTACATGAATCATGTACCATAAAGCGTTTCAGCCCCAGTTCTAGCAAGAGACTCGAATCAAGGCTAGAAACCTTGCACCAAATCAAACGGTGTATGTAGACTGGAATAATCAGACGCTAGAAGTTTGCATTTGATTGAGACTACTGGCTTGTTTCGCCAAACATAACTGATTTGAAATTAGAGTAAAAACGGAAACCATTGATGAATGTAAATCAGTTTTTATACATTCATTCATATTACTGTATTATATATGCGTTCCGACCCACTTATTTGTAGGTCCCAAAAGTTAGCGATTTAGCTCCTTTAATATATTATTATTATTAGACTAAAGGCCTAGCCATAAATAATATGATAGATTATAAGATCAGCAATATCAACAATCTGATTAAAATACACATCAATGACGCCATAGTTAGGGTAAGGGTTAGGCTTGGCCCAGGGTTAGGGCTAGCCCTGTTTACATCTCAAGAATCTACAGGTCCTAGCCCTCACCCTAATCCACAATCTATTATGACGTCATATGTGCTAAAATGCGTAGGACCATCTTCGATCTATAGCGTTCTCCGAAGATCTGACAAGTTATAGCGATAGGTCACTTCAGGGGTCAAAAGACCGACTTTTGACCATCTGACATCAGACATTTGATTAACCAATCACTATCAGCACCGCTGTAACTAATAGAATACCCACAGTTCTGTGCAAAACACGCCTAAAGCTCGCCGTAACAGACCGTTTCATTTTCTTATCCCTGACACCAACCAGAACATGTCAATGATAAGAACTCTTCCACTCCAGATGCAGATCCTAGTGTAGATAGTAAAGACATGTAAAACGAAATTTTGAACTATAAAAATCAAACTAGACCTAAAGATATATATTATATTACATTCCAATTTACTCTAAAACGAGTTACGTGACTAGCATAGGCCTATTTCTATTATTGATATTATTATTAATATCATATTGTTATTCAAAGCATTGAGTTGGTAGATCTAGGTCTGCCAGCTGCAGTCTGTGGACTTAGTCCACTGTTTTATGTGCTCGGCCTATGTAATGTAGGCTACTCATAATGTGGGGAGAGATGTTGAGAGAAATTTGATTTAACATCCACTCGATTCAAACTAAATGTAGCCTACCTTTGGAATAATTCATTTGTGTAGCAGTCTTTTTACCAGTGAGGATCGAAGATGGAGCGCCTAGAGAAAACCCATGTCTTGGACAAGGCTGGACAATTGACCCTATTCTTTGTAATGTACACAAGTGAGTAATCAAAACCACTTTGTGGCACTTGGCTACTCTAACTATACTATTCAAGAAAAGTAGGGGATATTTGATTTTTAAGTGTTATTAAAGAAACAAATGACAAAATGAAATGAAGTTCACATTCATCGATTTATTCCAAATGATCGTTAGACTAAGTAAGGCACAGACTGACCATTATAAGGGTAAAATGATACCCGGGGTCAAACAGCAAAGTTACCACAGTATCACAACAAAGTCAGTAACGGGTAAATCCTCCTCTGTTTGCCAAACAAGCATTGATCCGACGTGGCATACTCCTAATGAGACGTCTAAGGTCATTTTGGTCCAGATTGTCCCATTCCTGTTGCAACGCAGCAGCAAGTTCTTGGACATTGGCAGGACGTTGTTGACGTTGACGTAACCTCTGTCCAAGCATGTCCCAGACATGCTCGATGGGGGAGAGGTCGGGACTCAGTGCTGGCCAAGGTAATGTGGTGATGTTCTGTTGTTGGAGGTAACCTGTAACGATCCTGGCCCTGTGACATCTTGCGTTGTCATCCTGGAAGATGAAACGGCGGCCATGACGTCGTGCGAACGGCACAACATGGACTGCCAAGATGTTGTCCCGGTAGTACTGGCCTGTAACACGCCCTGCAACAACATGTAAAGCCGTTCTTCCAGCAACAGTGATGCCTCCCCACACCATAACAGAACCACCCCCAAATCGATCATGTCTGATGACGTTAACGTCTTGGAAGCGCTCGTTTCGACGACGCCACACCCTCCTACGTCTGTCCAAAAAATCAACAGTGAACCTTGACTCATCTGAAAACATCACATTGCTCCAGCGTCGATTATCCCAGTGTTGACGATCCCTACACCAACGACGTCTTGCCTGAATGTGATGATCTCTCAAACAAGGGATCACGCGAGGACGTCGGGCGCGAAGGTGACACCTATGCAGTCGATTCCGAATCGTCTGGCCACTCACTCCCACACCAGTGTCTGTTTGAAGACGAGCGCTGATCTGATTTGCTGTGATGACACGATTTCTCAAGGCCAAGGTACGGATAAATCGATCCTGGGCTTGAGTTGTCGCCCTTGGTCGACCTGAGCGTGGTCTGTCCTGTACTGATTGTGTATCACGGTATCTGGACCATAGCCTGCTTATGACAGACTGAGAAACATTCATCGTCCGCGCCACAACCGCCTGTGTTGTGCCGATCTGTAGCATGCCAAGGGCACGTAACCTTTCATTTTGGGTAAGCCGACGCATATCAAAATTTGTTTTCTGGTCACTAAAACAATTAAACTGATGTTTCCACCCTGGAATTCAATGCCACAATGACTGTAACATTCAAAGTCAGAGTCGTGCAAATCTTGGGTTGGACCCCCATGATGATCCCAAGCATCACCTGCATTCCATGCGGTAGCTATTGGTGTGTTTGGGCGTCACATGTAACTGGAAATGTTTCTTCTGTTAGGTTCTATAGTGACTTTTTTCGTAGTCATTTGCATATTTTAGTATTATGCCCCCAAAATCAAATATCCCCTACTTTTTTTGAATAGTATATATCTACTACATTTGTATTAATATTAGGTGTGATAGATGGATTCAGAATATAAGAAGACAGGATATGATGGGTATGAAACCAGAAAATCTGAAGCATGCCAGATTGTGTTCAGATCATTTTGAGGACAGTCAATTTATGAATCCTACAGATAGGTAAGCTCCAGCTTTACTAATTTTGTTTTACGGACATACTGTAATGGGCGCCTACTTTAGCCAATTTTCCACTTTGATTTGAATCTGCATTTCTTTAGTTTGGATAATATAGTTTTGAAATATGACAATTTCTCAAATACATTGTTTGTTAAGTTAAAAGAAGTTATTTCTTATTCAAAAGGGGGGGGGGGGTAGTGGATGGAAAACTCGTTAGTACATCGTTAGTACATGAGTGCTGTATCATAAAGCCTGTCATTGAGTCAACTGGTGTGGTTTCGAATCCCCGGTTGTATGTGACAAGGAGTAGGGTCCAACCTCGTAGTTTTTCTTCAGGTCCTCCGGTTTCCTCCCACTGCTAAAGACCCCTATGTGCAAGCGATTATTGAAATAAAAGTTAAACCATATGTTAGTCCGGAAATGATCTAGTTTGTGTCAAGTGGACGTTAAACCCCATCTCTCTCTCTTTCTTATATTCAAAAGGAGTTTACTTACTGGTACTATTACACAAATAATTTTGGGTTATGTGCGAGGATGAAGCTTATAATTATCTCTAATTTGTCCTCTCCACTTTTATTTATGTTACACCTTTTTTTAAACACAGAACCAGCAGATTGAAGCCACATGCTGTTCCTACTATCATTGATGCCCCAAATGCACCAAAACGTCTGAAAACATGTAGGAGAGAGATTGTACGAGTGAACCAGAATGATGAAGTTGAAACTGCTGTAAAGAGTAAGCTAACAAGTATTTAAATTATTGTTCATTAAATACTGTCATATCTTTCAATCGTGTAAATTGAATTGTTTTGTTTTATATGCCCACAATATCACAGATAGTGGGAGTATGTTCCTGAAGCAATTAATACTGTGAGTTTTACAAAATCTAAACATTGCTAGATTAGTCTGAAATTACCAAACTTTCAGGTAGTTATCTCCTTTTATCACAAGGAGGGTGGGGTGGGGTGGATGGCCGAATGGTTAATGGGTGAGCATTGGATCTGACTGAAGGTCAGTCATTGAGTCAAGCAGCATGGTTTCCAATCCTGGCTTGAATGTGCAAGGAGTAGGGTCACCTGTCCAACCTCATGGGTTTTCTCCAAGTCCTCCGGTTTCCTCTCACTGCCAAAGACTCCTATGTGCAAGAGAATTATTGGAATAAAATAAAACCATGTTATTCCCGAAATAACCTGGTTTGTGTCGAGTGGACGTTAACCCTTTGAACACTGACTATACATGGGGTGTTGCACGTCCCTCCCTGGATTTACAGGACGTCATATTACTTATGACGTCAACGTAATTGGAGCTTGACACGCCCCAAGCCGCAAAACCGACATTTCGGGTATATGCGATACAACGTCAAGCCGGTTTTGCGGCATTTCGGGTTCTAAGGGTTAAACCCCATTTCTCTCTCTTTCCCCATTTATCACAACACATGATACAAACACACAAGAGAATAGATTTGTTGACAATTGTTTTTAACCCAAATTAGAATGATGGCCATTTAGCATTCCAAGAACTCTCTCCAAAAATTTTTTTTTTTTGTTATATTTCATTCACAATTAACATTGTCACATTTTTGAGTGGAAGAATTTTTTAATATTTTTTAGAGGAGGATATAATACCAAGAGATTCCGGAACAATGACAGCTATGTCCAAACAGGATATAGATGTATTAAAAGCAACTATTCACCAATTAAAAGCTGAAAATCACAGATTGAGAAAAAGATGTACAGAAAAAAGAACTATGTCAAAAATTATTTTATTAGATACATTGAGAAATTATTTATCACCGCCTGCTTATAATTTTGTCAAACAACAAATAGAAGTTGCCAACAATAAGGAAAAAGGAGTCAGATGGTCTGATGAAACCAAGTTATTTGCTTTACAGATGAAGGGAATTAGTACTAAAGGATACAAATTTCTCAAGAAAATTTTCAGGCTTCCAGCCATAAGAACACTGAATAAACCGTTGAAATCATTGAATATTGTAGAAGGTTTTTATCAACCTGTTGGCGAAACATTAGAAGAAATGACTACTACCATGTCTCCCAAGGAGAAACTAGTTGTTTTGTCACATGATGAAATAGTCCTTAAGGAAACTTGAGATGGTTCAGCCATATGATTAATTTAAAGATGGAGAAGAGAGGCTAAGACTCAAATGACCAGTATATTGGTCACTATCAATGCTCAAAAGTAATTTGATTGGAATTTTCAATATATTATATTCATTTTGCATCATCTATTTTTGAAATATAACAAGAACCAGCACTTTATCTAAATGTCCTTGTAAAATAATAATGTCCTTGTAAAATATAAAATATTAATCTATATTCTCCATATAGTTTTTGTAAACTATATAATTAAATTTTTATACGCCCACATTTTCATGTGGAAGTATTATGCCGTCGCTCCTGTCCATCCGGTCGTCCACAGTTTGTTTGTGGACACTCTACAGGTCAGAATTTTTATACGCCCACATTGAAATGTGGTCGTATATTGTTGTTGCCCTCGTCAGTCTGTCCACTCTAGCGGCAAAGTTAATATTCAATTGACTTTAAATTTGTACACAGTGTCAAAGTCATGAGACGAAGAAGCCTAATGAATTTAAGCGATTTCCAATTATTACTGCAAAAGTAATCTCCCTTGACTTGTGACGCTCTAGAGGCCAAACTTATCATCGGATTGACTTCAGATTGATACACAGAGTTTAAGGTCTTGAGACGGACAAGTATATTGATTTAAATGAATTTTGATAACTGAAAGCTAAATCCATGATATTAAATGTTTCGTATACTAAATGTTAGCATGGGGCAGAACTTTATAAAAATCAAAATGCATGAATTATGGCCCCTGGTTGTACAAAAAGCATGTTTTTCTTATCTTGTGCTCCCACTGAGATCACAATTATTGTCCGATTTTTAAAAAAAAACCGCTGAAATATATAATTTTAGTTATTATATTTGTCATCTATTTATTACGAATTTCAGTGGGGGGACACAAGCCTCACTGTTGGCTTGTTTCATTTGAGAATGTTCTGCACAGAGTTGTCTTTGTTTTTATTTTCATATCATCATTTCAGTGGCAATGTCTTATGGGAAATACAGGATTTTAAATCCCTGGTGTGGATGGAATAAATCTGTAAACATAAAAAAGTCACTGGTGTGGATGGAATAAGCCTGTAAACCTTTTCTTGCTGCCATCAGATCAGACATATTGTTACTTAAAAGATAATAAGAAAAGAAAAAAAATGAAATAAGTCAATAGTTATGTTCCCGTATTTTTATCAGACTGCTTTTCTATACTTTAATTAGCCCAAGCAGAAAATATATCACCATTCCACCATAAAGAAGGTTGGATTCCAAATTCAGGAAAATTGAAACTAAACTTCTCGCCAAAAAGGGCAATCTTTGTACCAGTACGCATATTGGGTACAAGTATGTAATACAAAGGTTGTGCACCCTCTAGAGGTCTCAATTTTTTTTTATCCGATTTTGATGAAACTTAAAATATATGTTGATGTCCTGAAGATCTCAGTCCCTTTTGATATTTGCGAATTTCAGGCAATAAATTTCTGGATTATGGCCCCTGACTGTACGAAAAATCGCTTGTGTTTTTAGCTTGATCTCTATCCATCTCTTGCAGAATGTGGGCATATCTTGGCTGGAAACTGCTAGTTATTTTTATATGATAAAATGTATTTTAAATTACGGTATCTCTTTTTCTATACAAATTACACAGCTTGTTTTATTTTGTATAGAAAATGTCAGTGGGTCATGCCCGTCATTAAAGTTTCTTGGTCATACCTCAGCCAATTGTTGCTATTGGTTGTTCATGTACATATTTCATTTGATTTTGTTAATTCATTATATAAGGCGGGGGGGGGGGGGGGGTGTCAGAGATGGCGCTTCAAGCTCTTGCTGGCCGGCCACCATAGGGTTGGGGTTGTGGTTCTGATCCCTGGTGTGAATGTGTTTGGCTTGGAGATGGGGGCGCCTTCTCAACCTTGCGGGTTTATTCCGGGTTTCTCTCACAAATAAATAATTGTTATCCATAAACTTTTTGTCTTTTGTTTCCATACTAAGCCATCATAAAAAAAAACAGATACCGGTATATGTGTTTTTTCCTTAGATCCCCCTTGTTAATGGTGAAGAATACAGGGTCAATGCAGCGCCGGATTAACCATGGTGGTGGCCCGGAACATGAAGGGGGGCCCTAATCAGCAACTGCGAGCGCCAAAGGCGCGACGCCCTGCAAAGGGGGTCTGGGGGGGGGATCTCCCACCAGGAAATTTTCAGAAATTGGAAGCCAGAAACGTGATTTCCTGGCATTTCAGGCTCATGTTTCATAGCCATTTAGAAGTACCTCACCCAGAAAAAAAATATAATTTTGCCACAAAATTAGTGCATTCTGGTGTTATTTCAGTAGACCAATCCATGCGAGTGCTATGAAATGAGGCTGAGCCTGTTAAATACTGCCACATTATGTGAGCAGAACTACATCAAACCTAATTTTGAAGTCGCTCAGTGATAAATAACGGGGTCACTTACAATTGATTTGCAAGGGCCCTCGGAGCATCGTAGGGGCCCCGTCACTAGGTCACCAGCCGTTGGAGTCCTCGGTCCGACCGTGCCCGAGGTGCGCAACTGAGATTTGGGGGGGGGGGGCAATGGTGCCCAGTGGTTAATCCAGCGTTGGGTCAATGTATAGTCGTTAAGGGAACACAAGAAAAATAGAAATAGTCCGTATATTCACTTGTTTTTATTCATTCTATACTTAATAAAAACATGGTAATGCATGGACTTCTCTATATTTTTTCGTTTTCTACTCTAGTGACAGTCAATTTCTATTTTGAATTGTCAGATATATATCCTCTCCTAGTCTCATATAACAACTTTTTGTCTTGGAAGGAAATATAAGTGAGCAGAAATTTGCCCGTGCTGTTATCACTCATCACTTCAGTTAGTTATATAGAAGGATATCTTGTGTTCTTCTTTTGCGTTCATCACTTACGTTTGTTGAAACCTTCATTACGCATCTATCGTAACAATTAATGACCTCTGTGTTAAAATTATATTTGGAACGTGTTAAACCAGTTCTATCACACATGTGATAAATAATAACTGACACAAATATTGCCCTTTACGTGTTCTCCATCCATCTCACTAGGACAATCACAAACGTTTGCATGACAGGCAGGGTCGTAACAAAGACGGACGAAAATCAAGCTCATCAAAGATATTTTGATCCATAAGACATATTTAAAGTTCCACCTCTAATAAAATGAAATGAAATGAAATGGGTTCAGCGTCCTACGTGTAGGCCTAACAGTTCAGCTCCGAATTTATAGATGTAGACGACACATGTAAATTGAAATAAAAAGAAAGTGGCTATAATCTATTTCATTGAAATATTTCAAACAGAAATCAAATAACAACAAGAAATGTCATTCTTACCTTCTCTCCGTTGTTTCACGCTCACAGTGAAATTACTGAAAAATAAACAGTTAAATGACGTCATGACGATTGTTCAAGAGACTTATAAAGCGGACGTGATTGGAAGCATATTTTACCATAGTAATTGGTGCTATGTGAAAAATTATTTAAAAGCTTGGTAGATGTAATTTGTTTTACAATGTTGGAAGAGGGGGGGGGGCTAAACAATACAAGGCCCTAAATTATATAGCAGAGGGTTTAAAATTGGTGGCCAATGGTTTAACGGGAGCGCATTTGATCATAGGCCCATGTAATAGGTCTGTGATCAGTTTGGGCCGTGACATTTTCTCGGAATTTTCTCGGTGGTGCAGGTCGAAGACTGGTGTGTCTAGGCCTTCGAGCAGATGGGGCGAGGAATCGAGGTTCCACATAGTACGTACCGGCATAATTAGTGCGAATGTAAAATATATATGAAACCCTTGACAGTTGGAATTCGAAGTATGACGTATTAGTGCCGCTGTCTGAAAAAAAAATCATATCTATCATATAAGCGCACGCTGTACACACGACTATGTCCGGATTGGTTTGTCGTTCGATCCGAAGTACAAAAAAAAGTATAAAATTTATAAGACTTGCTGATCGAGTTGGCTTGTTTACTAGAGTTATCCCCCTTTTCAGCATGGCCGAGTAAAAACGTGTTTTTATTTACATTTTATTATCGATTAACTTGGCCAACGTTTTAGATGAATTAATATGAAGATTAAATGCTTGAGTAGAAATCCAGATGATTTTCTGAGAGAAACGAAAAGAGATATTCACAAAGGTAGCTAAAATTTTTGATTTCACTTTTTTATTTTATAATTTAATTTTCAAATATTGGATGAAATAAGCTTACATTATGGGTACAGGTGCCATAATGGCAATGCCTAATAAATTATTAAAATGTATCACTTACACTTAATATTTTAAAATATTACAATTCCAAAAGAAAAACAAGTCAAAATCTTGATTCCTTATAATAAAGTATGAGTTCATCAATCGGGTCTCAAATCGAGTCCAGTCACTAGAAATGGTTCCACTACTGCTGTCTTCCGTCTTACTCCAGTCGCAGTAGTGGTTTTTCCTACAGAGTTCCTTCGCGCAAGTTTACTGGCCTATAGCTCGCTTAATTTACAAATAAACTGGCCCAAAACAGTACTGCACGTAGCTTAACATATAATAAATCAATTCTTATTGAAATAAAGGTGAGACCTTACCGCATAATTATATGATTTGATGAAACCCATCTCCTACTCGAAATTTCAACTGGCCGACCGTCATGGCCGCAAGTTGTGTAATACGTCATTAGGCCTACAACATAAACAGCGCTATGCAGAGAAAAACTGTTCGGTAACTATTTTAATTGTCCAGTCTTCACTATTTGTGATAAAATTACTTATTTTAATACAAACTGTAATGATGTGTGTTGACAATTGTGCGTTTGAACCTATTTGAACTTGCGTAAGGGGTCGTAGACTGTACCAATTGTTACCTTAAACACAGTTTAAGGTAACAAGTATAGTTACTATCCAGTCACATGCAGAATGTTAATTCATTATTTTAGTATCTTATCATGGCTTCTCAATAAATCCCAACTTATTCCATAAAATACATTAAGTATGAATCAAATACAACACTGGAATAAAATCAAACTCTCTCTCTCTCTCTCTCTCTCTCATTCCATGTGCATTCACCCATTTCATTGTATCTTGTATTTTAGTTCCTAGAAATTATGATCCTAAACTTCATCCATTTGAAGCACCAAGGGAATATGTTCGAGCTTTGAATGCTGCCAAGTTAGAGAGAGTATTTGCAAAGCCATTTCTTGGCTCACTAGATGGTCACAGAGATAGCGTCAGTGTCATCAGAAAACACCCAACTAGTCTTTCATTATTATTATCTGGAGCTTATGACGGCGAGGTGAGATTTTTATATTATTATCTACGTCTGCTCAACCTTGTTTTTATGTCGTCTGACGTTCATGTTCAAGCAAATTATTGAAATATAGTTGACTCGTGAAATGACCTTGTTTGTGTTAGTGAATGTTAAACCCCCATCTCTCTCTCTTTCTCTCTCTCTTGACCATCAAGAGCAGCGTCCATGGCAAAAGACTTAAAATAGCATTATGCAAGAGCAAAATCTGCTTATTACAGGTCTTTCTTTAGGCCTGAAATGTTATCAAAATAATCAATTAGACATTAATTAACATATCCAGACCATGATAAACTCTTGATGTCAAGGCTAGCCGTTTAATGGCCGTTGATAATTAAATCAATCAAGTGGATAATCGAGACTATGCTGTTTATATTAATGATTTGAGTAATAATGACTGAGGCTATGTGGATATTTCAAACGCTTTTTTCTCGGCTAATAGTGGATCAATTTGACTGAAATTTTCAGCAAATTACCTTTACACTATCTAGTTTTTAACTATTATAGTGAAAACTGCCACCTCTTTATCTTATCTCCCATAATGTAACTTTAAATAATTAGTAATATTCTTAAAAGAGAAAAAACATAAAAAGGGGTGTGAGATAAACGATTGGATACTTTCCCATGCTGACCACCACTTATAATATATGGATCTACAGATGAATATATCCACTAACCCAAAATGCTATTTTGATAATTGCTGTATTATATAGTATGGAATTTAACTAAAAGTATTAATATTAATTACTGTATTATATTTTTAAAGTGTTATATGAATGTTTATTACATTTTTGTAGGTTAGAGTTTGGAATATAACTAAAAGAAACTGTGTTAAAAGTGTACAAGCTCATGATGGTTTAGTTAACGGTGTTTGCGGACATCCGAATGGGGAATATATCTTCTCTGTAAGTCTTATAATAATGTACATATTTTATTTTATTTAGAAGGAAGCCATCTTCATGTTGGCTCAGTTATTAAGACACTAACTCATCTAACCAGGATGTTTTGGATTTGATCCCAGTGTTGGGGCTTTCGAACGATATGGAAAACGTGCTAGTAGAAGTACACTGGGTAGTTGGAATGAGACAAACTTTGTCCAATATGTGTCAAGGATGAGGCATGTTGGACTACAGGGGTCACAATATTGGTTTCCAAAATCAAAAGTGAAAATAAATAAAATCTGGTGATGAAATTGACATTTTCTTCACGAAATTGTCCTTCAAAATTGGGAAATGTTCTATCTTGAATGTGAATCGTGTCTGTTGTTTTTCTGTAATATGATTATTTCTGCTACAGGTTGGTGCCGATAAACAGATTAAACAATGGAATGTAACAGTTGATGGTGATATACAGGATCAACCAAAAAGTACAATATTAGGACGGGTAAGAGGAATATAGATTTGTTGTATCTCACTCCTTTTGGTACACAATAAGTCTACTTATTATTGACATAGAATATTGAAACTTGGTGTACATGTTCTTTAGGTGAAGTGGTTTTAGGTAGCTGGGGTGGCGCAGAAGTGTACGACATGAGACTCTGTTTTATTAGGGGAATGTGTGGAATTTTTGTTGCTGAATAAAACAAGTGACTGTCCGAACAGGATTGATTGTATATTCACTTGAAAAATTAAAGTATATGATGAATTCGTTTGAATGTAGAAAAAAATTGACAAAGTATTTTAAGAGTTATTTTTCAAACCTGGCCTTCATCTGTGGGCTTATAAAAAAATTTATCTAGCCTTTTTGAAGGGACATTGTTGTGCTCAAAAAAGAGCCCTTGGTAATTGTAAATTGAGAAAGAGAAAACAGAAAATCTGCTTTTCTTCAATTACACAAACTAGGTCATTTTGAGATAACATATGGTTCAATTTTATTTCAATAATTTGCTTGCACATAGGGGTCTTGAGCAGTGGGAAGACACACCAGAGGACCTGGATATAACCCATGAGACGCATTCTTTTTGTCCAGGGGCTGTTTAGTTTCTCCTATGTATTTGCTTTTGAAGGAACAGGCAATTTCATAAACACAGTCTTTTGGAGGTGGTGATATATCATAACCCCATTGTGTCATAGACCTTTGATCTTGTTGTTATATATGGTTTCAACTTTGTTATTGTATTTTCAGTTATATATGTTGCTTCAGATTTTGTTACATTGTATTAGCTTGTAAATGATGAGAGAATACTCTTTGAAACGTCGCCTAAATAAATCAGTAGCTGTTTTTCCATAAGTATGTGTATAGTTTATTTATCTACCTAGTTACCAAATGCAACTTAAAGAATAATATTTTATTAACTGTTTTTTATAGAGTGTATTTCAAGATATAGATCATCATGGTAAGGATAATTTTTACGCTACGTGTGGTGTTGGTGTTAATATCTGGGATGAAGAAAGAACGGAACCTATCCGATATTTTACATGGGGTGTCGATTCCATACATCATGTTAAATTCAACCCTGTTGAAGTAAGTACTCATATATTTTATTACTGCAATATGGTGCCTATATAACCTCAAAATAAAGACATGTTTTTAATTTTTCAACAATCCTTAAGATCTACATCTAAAGCACACACTCCTTCAAAACTTTCCAGAAATCTCACGGCATGTCTCTGCGAAAACATATCATAGATTCACCATCACTGTCCTGAATGTTCAAAACATTCTTTAAATGCATGTAAGAATGTTTCATTTCAGACGAATATATTGGGAGCAGCAGCATCAGATCGAAGTATATTGTTATATGACATGCGAGGTTCTACGCCACTCAGAAAAGTTATATTAAAGTTACGTAGCAATGCTATATCATGGAATCCTATGGAGGCGTTTATTTTTACTGTTGCTAATGAAGATTATAAGTAAGTTTAAATTCACAATGTATACTAGTTATATTTATATATATATGTTCTTGGCTATTTTCGATACAATTTCAATTCCACTCAATTATTAAATATTGTTGTACATTTCATTTGATTCAAATATTAAATATTTTCTATGGGAAACAAAAAACTGATCAATAGGTTAAATTAGTTTTAATTATCATTGAATAACGATTAACAAAAATGTCAGGGTTCAATTGAGCTATAAAAACTATTTGAATTTAGATATTTGTGGAACTATAAAAACTATTTGAATTTAGATATTTGTGTGAGTACTACATTGTCCACCTCAGTAAATTTATATTTCAATGTTATTTGTTTTTATTTCAGTTGTTACACGTTTGATATGAGAAAATTATCTATACCACTTAATGTACATAGAGATCATGTTGCTGCAGGTACAAATATTTTATTAATTTGAAAAGAAAACATAATCATATGGCTCTATACACTGTAACCCGGGTATCATGTAATCTTAGGTATTTAGCCATAATTTCTTTCATATTCATTCAATGTCAAATCTTGGTTTAAAAATTTGCAAAAATCACCCAAAATCATCTAATTGTTTTCAGCTGGCCATTCAATGTTGATAATGACTGTCCAAGTGTTTAATTTTCTATCACTTTTATGAAATAAACAACCTAATTGATTATTGATGTAGAATGGATCATTTTTGAACAGTGATCAGGAATATAGATATTAGATACATAAGATTAAATAATACCTGGGTTACAGTGATAGCACAAAGTGAATATTACTTCAATATCGTACATAAAAAAAGTTATCTCAATATGAATTAAATGATTTTGTTAAAACGTATGAATTAAATGATTTTGTTAAAACATATGAATTAAATGATTTTGTTAAAATGTATAAATTAATCATTTTGTTAAAACTTATGAATTAAATAATTTTATTAAAACTTATGAATTAATTAATTTGTTAAAACATGAATTAAACGATTTTGTTAAAACATGTGAATTAAGTGATTTTGTTAAAATGTATGAATTAATTAAATGATTTTGATATTTAACAGTAATGGATTTAGATTACTCACCAACTGGTAAAGAGTTTGTTACCGCTGGTTACGATCATTGTTTACGTATATTTAAACTAGATCAAGGTCACAGCAGGTAAAATTACATTTTGTCATTAAAATAAAGCTTATTGAAAACACAATCATGGTTATAAATCTGCATGTTTTTTTTTTGTTTCTAAACTAAATATTCAAAAATAACTTGAATAGGAACTATTGTGGCTAAGTGAGTAAGATGCTGTCTTGCTGGCCTGGATGTCGCAGTACTTTCTGACATGGTTTAGCCTTGTCAGTAATGCAGGACCGAGGGCTTGACAAGGAAGCTGTCTGTACATAGTACAGTGTATGACATATGCCCATCTTCATTAGCCCTGCCGGAGCAGAACAGTCGGATGTTAAACCCCATTTCATTTCATTTTTCTTCTTGGAATGGCTTTTAGTAAAAACACAAAAGTAGGATGTTAAACCCCATTACATTTCATTTTGATCAAGCAAATGTTTATAAAGCACATACAGGAGTGCCACTTGTATAGTGGTACACTGATAGGGTGGAAATAATTCCATCAAAACTATATTTTTATATTACAGAGAAGTCTATCATACAAAGAGAATGCATCGTGTTCATACAGTATGCTGGTCATTAGATGATAAATACATTATGTCCGGTTCGGAAGAAATGAATATCAGATTATGGAAAGCTAGAGCCTGGGAAAAACTTGGAACGGTTAGTTGCTAATAGTTATTATTAAAGATACACTCTCACAAAAGTATTATGGCAATTTTAGTATAATGGAAAGTAGAAGCATCCAATCTTACTAGAATAATGCAGGGTATCCTTAAACTACAGGCTGTCGGGTTTAACCTCATAAACAATGGATGTGACAACATGGAGAGAGCAAAATTGTGATTAAATAACAGAAAAAGAACTTTGCAGAGGATAATCAAGAAATTTACTTAGGCTTTGATATTTATTGTAGATGGAAAGCAGCTATAGAATAGACAAATACAAGCTGCTAATCGGTTCTCCTTTAATCAAGTCATGTAATAAATATGAATGATTGAAAATAGATTACTGGGTTTCTGGTTATATTTTGTCTGTCTTTGTCTTCTGGGTTTCTGTTTGTTTATGTTTTTCCATGTTCTTGTCTTCTGGGTTGCTGTTTGCTTACTTCTTTCTTGTCTTCGGGGGGTGGGTAGGGGGTAGGATGGCCGAATGGTTAGCGTGCGAGCGCTGTATCATACGGCCTGCCATTGTACACGACAAGGAGTAGGGTCGCCTGTCCAACCTCGGGGGTTTCCCCGGGTACTCCAGTTTCCTCCCACTAGTAAAAACCCCTATGTGCAAGCGAATTATTGAAATAAAAATGAACCATATGTTAGTCCCGAAATTACCTAGTTTGTATCGAGTGGACGTTAAACCCCATTTCTCTCTCTCTTTGTCATCAGGGTTTCTGTTTGTTTATATGTGGTACTTATTAGCTGTTATTTACTTTATCTATTTTTGTTTATAGTTAAAATCAAGAGAGAGTACAGCATTACAGTATAACGATAAATTAAAAAATAAATTTGGAAATCATCCACAAGTAAGGCGAATATTGAAACATCGTCATGTCTCTAAAATGATCTTTCACAATACTCGAGAAATTAGAAAAATACGAGAAGCCGCCAAGAAAAGGTAAGTTGAAAAATTAAAAATTTATTTAATACGCATCTTTTCACAGCAGGCAAGGGTTACAATTTTATGTGAAGAACAGCTGATATGAATGCAATTATATGAAATGTGTTAAGTAGCTTTTTATTCTAAAGATCTCTCGATTCATTTCTCAAATAGGCTGTTTCAAATGGTTGCTTCTACGTCTGTGACATGCTTACACCCAAAAGTAATCATTGATGGATCGCTGCCATTGACACAATCTATTAAGTGGTTGTATCTGCTGTAGCGGCCACTTATTGAAGCTTGGATAACACCGGTTAGGATGTAGGTCTGTCTAGCAAACTAAAGAGGACAAATTTGGATTGTTGAGTTATTTTGTGACCAAATATGCTCTTGCTCCCTTGATGTCACTATCCGTTCAATTTTGGACTTGGAACGCTCAATCAAGTATCCCCAAAATTTAGGTAGCATTTTATTAATTTTAATTAAATAACTTACACGGTTTGTATTTTTAGGGAACAGAATCGTATGGAGAATAGTAAAATTGGAACAGTTCAGTATACCTCAGAAAGAGAATCACATGTCATTGGAGAGAAGGAGTAATCATTGGAGAGAAGGAGTAATCATTGGAGAGGAGTAATCATTGTAATATTATTGTACAAATAAAATGTAAATATTTTGTTTTCTGTTTCTCCGATTCAACAATCTTTTGCCTTACTCTCATAGGAGTTTTGGGTGAGCTAAGAAAAAACCTTTAGGAATTTATTAAGACTGAACATGACCAGACTAACAAGTGAGAGAGGAGAGTGGGCAACAGGTCTAATGCAAGCACTGTAGTTAAAAAAGTTTTGGGATGGCTTAGTGGTCTAGAATGTCACGCTTTGAGGTCTAGATGGCCGGTCTCGCTTGTGGTCGTGGTTTCTATCCTAGTCTAGAGGTAGGGGCACTTCCTCAACCTAGTGAATATACTCTAGACACTCAGGTTTCCTCCCACAGAAAAATATCCTGCCAGTGCATTAAGATAAAAATAAGACAACTTGTTTGCAATAATACCCTCAGTGGAAGACGATGTAAAACAGTAATAGTGCTGGGGGTTTCAATCCCAGATAAATATCAAAGCCTAGTGGGGTTTTCTCCCAAGAATTTTAGTTTCCCTTCATTGCTAAAGAGTAGAGCCACCTGTGGATTTTCTCTGGTTTCCTCGCATAGCTCAAGAGCGGGGTGACCTAATGGCTAATTATCTGTGGCTAACCTACTGTGTTTCTCTGGTTTCCTGTCATTGCTAAAGAGTGTGGTTACACACCCACGTCCACGTGTGGACAAGTGAAGAAGGAAAATGAAAAGGTGAGGATTTTTATTAACCACAGCACTGTTTCGGGTCAATGAGTGGTATCTTGTTGTTTTGACTTAACCCATCCTCTGTAACAAAACCCATGTTACGAGGTATAAACAGATATATTTTGTTAAAAAATAACTTTTATTTTAAAAAATGGTTATCTACATACACTGTATATTGTTAATATGATGATGATATAAAAATATAATACAACAAAAGCAGTGATAAAGCTCTACTTGTGGCAAATTACATGATTGCTTGATGAAGACAGGAGAATCCTCGTCGAAACATTGCTGAAATAAATCCTTATATTCCATATCATTGTGTCATGTGTTAAATTCAACAGACATGGAAATATTTATTTCAATACAAAGTGTCTATTATATGTGGTTGTGATTTCAAGCTGTAAATCGCTTCAAGTAATAATATACAATGCATGCACATTCAATTAGTAAATCTACTGGGTATGCGCAACACACAACTCTCAGTCGACATAATCGAGAATTGGAACATTTTAAATTCCTGATCGATCATGAAATTTTCTTACAATACACAATCAACCATATGAACATTTGGAAATACATAAATGAACATTTAGAATACAAGATAAGCCTTAATATATTTTGAATACATGAATGAGCATTGGAATATTTTGAATACACAATGGAGTATTGAAACATTCTAAATACATGATCAAGCATTGAAACATTTAGAATACACGATTGAGCATTGAAACATTCCAAATACACGTTCAAGTATTGAAACATTTCAAATACATGATCGCAGGTACACATTTATTATTTAAATTGGCCATTATATGTTTTAAAAGATATTTTCAATTGTAAATATAACAGTAAGTAAAGCATATATGTTGTTATAATAAAGTGTAAATAATAATAAATGCAAGAGGACTGCACTACATGCAAAATGTACAAGACAAACTACAAAGATATTACAAGAAATAAACAAGTAAATAAGCAATTATTAGCTGATATACACATATATAAATCAAGAAACTAATGCTAGCAAGAAACCAAGGCATAAAATGCTTCTAAGTAACAAGGAGTAGCGTCGTCTGTCCAACCTTGTGGGTTTGATTCCACTGATAAAGAAACCAATGCACAAACCAGTTATTGAAATAAAATTAAACCATATGTTATTCACGAAATGACCTAGTTTATGCCGTGGCTACTCTCACTATGGACAATGTGGCAGTCAAGTAATTTGAGAAATTGAAGTCTCAAACTTTAAGAACAGTAAGTTGTATTCTTTTATGAAATGATAAAATACATTAAATAACTATTTTAAAATATGGTTGTTTACTTTCAGAATTTGTCTGTTATCCAGTCTTAACTCTAATAAGATCTTTAATGGTCATCTTTAGTTTTAGTTTATTTAGAACTTTTTAAGAATGCATCAAAATTAAGAAGCGAGAGAGAGAAATGGGGTTTAATATCCACTGGAAACAAACTAGATCATTTCGGGACTAACATGGTTCCATTTTATTTATTTAGCAGTGGCAGGACCCATGAGGCTGGACAGCAGGGACTTGTCTCAACGACAGACCTTGTGGTTTAAACCACAAGACCACCCAACCCCCAAATTAATAAAGCATTAGATTCTTGTTTCTATATGTAGCACTCTTTCGCCTATATCAGGAACCATTCATAGTTAACAAAGCAATAACTACATAAAAAATATTTTAAAAACAGTTTTGGTTAAATTCAAAAATAGGTTGCCAGGCAACGAAACATACGCCCACAGCAGCTAAATCGTCCGGGCAGTCAACATGGGTTGTCGCATATTTTTACTTTTTTGGTAATGAAACATTTGTAATACACTAAAATCTGATTAAGAGTAACAACTCATTATGTAATTATCTGAAAATCATTAGAATTTGTTTGCTTTTTATAAAATTTTGCCCCAAGCTAACAATTAGTATAGGAAACATTTAACATCATGGATTTAGCTGTTCAGTTATCAAAATTCATTGAAAATCAAAATACTTGTTCGTTTCAACACCTTAAACTCTGTGTATCAATCTGAAGTCAATCGGATGATAAGTTTGGCATCTATAGCGTCACAAGGTTTTTTGAAGTGATCAAGGGAGATAACTCTGGAAGTAATTATTTGAAATCGCTGACAATCAGTAGGCTTCTTCGTCTCATGACCTTAAACAGTGTGTGTAAATTTAAAGTCAATCAGATATTAACTTTGGCCTCTAGAGCGTCCACAGGATTATTTGATGTGATCAAGGGCCATAACTCTGGCAATAATTATCAGAGATAGCTGAAAATCAACAGGATTCTTCGTCTCATGACCTTAAACACTGTGTATAAATTTGAAGTCAATCGGATATCAACTTTGGCCTCTAGCGCATCCACAAGATTTTTTGAAGTGATCAAGGGCCATAACTCTGGCACTAATTATCGGAAATCGCTGAAAATCAATAGGCTTCTTCGTCTTATGACCTTAAACACTGTGTATAAATTTAAAGTCAATGGGATATTAACTTTGGCTTTTAGAATGTCCACAAGATTTTTAGAAGTGGTCAAGGGCCATAACTCGGGCACTAATTATCGGAAATCGCTGAAAATCAATAGGCTTCTTTGTCTTATGACCTTAAACACTGTGCATAAATTTAAAGTCAATCGGATATTAACTTTGGCTTTTAGAGCATCCACAAGATTTTTTGAAGTGATCAAGGCACTAACTCTGGCACTAATTATCGGAAATCGCTGAAAATCAATAGACTTCTTCGTCTTATGAGCTTAAACATTGTGTATAAATTTAAAGCCAATCGGATATTAACTTTGGCCTCTAGAGCGTCCACAAGATTTTTTGAAGTGATCAAGGGCCATAACTCTGGTAGTTATTATCGGAAATCGCTGAAAAACCATAGGCTTCTTCGTCTCATGACCTTAAACACTGTGTATAAATTTAAAGTCAATCGGATATTAACTTTAGCCTCTAGAGCGTCCACAAGCAATTGTGGACGCCGGACCGACGGACGGACGGGGGCGACGACAATGTACGACCACATTTCAATGTGGGCGTATAAAAAAGGCACATGTCTGGGCTAAATGTACAGGTATATATCAATGAGAGAATATAAATATTACAAAAAAAGCTGGTTAGATAAAGCAATTTGGTACTGAGTGTCCTGGTAGGCCTTAGCATTCTCTACCTAGTGCACAACATCCATCACACAGTTGGATTTCAATCAGATTAAGCTACTAAATCAACATAAATAAATTTCATAATTGGTAGAGGAATAAAATTTCATACATTTCTTTTGATATCGTCAATAGAGTAAAATTCCTTTTCGTTTTTTTTATTTGCATTTATTGCCATGTGTTAATACTGTACATTGGGTATAAAAAATACCTATATATCATTCTCTATATAATAAAGCTAGATGCATGTATATATCAATGAAGTGAAATAGGGTTTTAACATGGTACTTTTCTGCCCCAACCAAACTATTGATGACTGGAATACAGTGTGCTTTTGCCCAAACAGTAACCAAATTCCAACTGTCAAGGAATATTTTACATGCACACCAACATGAACACGGAATCTCAATTTTCCATTCCATACAAAGAACTAGGGAAATGAAATGGGGTTTATCATCCAACTGTTCTGTCCGACTATGCTCAAATAAAGACGGGCTTACGCCATGCAGTGTGCTATGAATGAAATTTGCCTGGACAGTACGTGTGGTATTACGGCCTACTCTTGTAACGAATTCCAACTGTCATGGTATCTTTTATGGGAAGACCAATGTGTACACGGTACCTTGGGTGTTTTTTGGTACAATTTGAACAAGCAAGATAGCTGTCCTTGTCAGTCCCTCCTTCCCGCATAAGTGACAAGAACTTTCACAGCAAAGATCTGATCAAACCACGAACCATCTGAATAGTGAACTGTGCTTTACTCACTGCACCTCCATGACTCCAGCTAGATATGAACTTCTGTTACATAATTATTATTTAAGCAATATAAACATTCTATTATAAACAAATACAACAATGGGCTTTGGAATGTATTGAGTTGCAATTAAATAATTGTTTGAAATTTACATGCTGAAGTAACAAATTAACAAATCCTATTTTATTTAATGTGTATATTCTGACAAATATAATTACCATATCAGTAAAATATATGAATTAGTAACAAGATCTGACTAAATTAAAAACATACCTATACATGAACTTACATTCTGTATTCAAAGATCTATTGTTAAAAAAAATAATCACTAATCACTTCCACTTTTGGCATGGCGTTATGACAATATTAAATAAGTTAAATGGCAATCAAATTAATGTTTGTTGAAATAGACATTATAGAGAAGCATTATTCAAGTATAGTACTGGACCATAAACTGTTAGAATGTCTTAATTAATAAACATATTCATCAATTAGTATGATTAAAAGATAAATTATGACGACAAATTTTACTGCCTTTCATAGACGCAATGCCATTTTAAATTGATAGGTAACATTTATCTTTAAAAATTGCCGATATATTTACCTTTGAGGTTGGTATAAGCCATAACAGTTTTTCAGAAAAAAAGGACTCAAATTTACTGAAACAAACAAGAATCCATAGCAACCCCTCTCTTTGATATCATAAGTTAGATGTAATGGTTCAAGCACCAATAAGGCTCATGATTTCAAAAGGGGTAGTTTGTGATCCAAGCATATAGAATTTGATTTGAATTTAACATTAATCTGAATAAATATAACTGGCTCTTGAAGTTATAAATATTAAACTACAATCAACAGCATGCCTTTTTAGCCTTAGGAGAATTAGAGTCTGTTTCATATAAGTCCACAATGTCTTTCTTTACTGAGCTGTAGTTCTGTTTCTGTTGTCCAGTCAGTGGTAAACAATACTGAAACATATATTCAAAAACTTCTTTTACATTTGTGCCATTTTTACTTGAAGTTTCAAAATAAGGATCGCCTTCGAGTTTGCTTAGATCTAGTCCTTCATTGAGTTCCTGTGCTAGTTTTCTTCCTTCCTCTACAGTTATGTCCCTTTTATCATTTTCAAGAAGATCGATTTTAGTTCCAACAATGACTTTCAGACAGTTCTCTGTGGCTGACTCAATCAGTGGCATAAATCGAGCCCTGAAATCAAAATAAACATTTCAACGATGCTGCCTTTGAAAGATAAATCAAACACATTAGAAATTAAAAGTCCAGAGACAAATTCGGCAAAACTGATCAGAGTAACAATACCACATGGACTTGCCAGTTGCCACATGACAAAAAAGTCTACAAAGGAAATTGAGACCTGGTGTTCATACGAAATGATAAGCATTCACTGCCTCATGTACAACACCTACCATTGTGGTCAAGTTACATGATTTGCTATGGACCAAGAAGTCCTTATAAAACGAGTATGATTGCAGCATACCTGATAAGCTAAGAAACATATACAACTGATGATGTGACGACGTCTAGCATTACCAGATAAAGATGGCAGGGTGAAACAAGTAGAACCCATTATACATATAAAATGGCCACAACTTATAATTATGTTAGAGTTAACTGCTTTTTAATCATTTTTGGACAAAATGTTTTAATAAAAGTTCTATTTGTAGGGGGGTCATTATGGTTTCGATTCCCCGATTGGACGTGACAAGGAGTAGGATCGTCTGTCCAAACTCGTGGGTTATCTCCGGGTCTTCTGGTTTCCTCCCATGACTAAAGACCCCTATGCGCAAGTGAATTATTGAAATTCAATGACCTGGTTTCTCTCTCTCTTTTTATAGTGTTTGGACTTAAACTCTATAATTAAACTGTTCCTGTCACGTTTTCAATTTACCTAAACAATCCAGTATATTCTCTTACTTACCATAAAGATTCAAACGATTGTGGATTTGTGACATCATAAGCTAAGATGGCAGCACCAGCATTACGACAATAAAATTGGGATAATCCTGTATATCTTTCATCTCCAGCTGTATCCTATCAAAATACAGAAGATACATTATAATATTCAATTTATAAATTGTTTGTTCAATTAAGAAATGTTTTCCTGGTATATTGGGTGTGTAAGATGAAGGACTGAGATACATATGACCCAATGTACAAGTATCCTACAAGGAAAACCAATGTCACATTTCAAAATTGTACTTATGTATTTGAAATAACACATATATACATTTCCTGTAAAATTTAAATTGATAAATTAATGACATTAATGGTAACCATGGAGATAAAATACAATGCCTTGAGTATTATAGTAGGTATGTCACTGTATTTATGCAAGTGGGCGACTGTAGTTTAATGTAAACTTCAAATGGCCAGTAAGTCAAAATTGATCAAAATATTCTTTTTTAAAATAAAATTGTTTTTGATGATCTTAATATATATCGTATTCAACCTTTATTCTAGTATGTTGTGGTAATGGCTTTAAGATGTTGGGGCTTTGAACAAAAACATGTATCTTACCCAAACGGCTACATTATATGGTCCCCATTGTTTTAAAAAGAATGCAGCACCTATTGTCTGTAATAAAATATATATACATAATTGGAGGAAAAAGTTATGTTAGTTTACATTTGAGGTGTCATCCCAAATATATTTTAAAGAAAATCCAGCAAGGAATATTTGTATATTACGGAAGCCCATAAGGGTCAATCAAATGAAAAAAAAAATTCTGACTATCTTGTAATTACAAGATAAGCTATCTTGTTATTACAAGATAGCTATCTTGTTATTACAAGATAGCCTAAGATAACCTATCTTGTAATTACAAGATAGACTATCTTGTTATTACAAGATAGCTATCTTGTAATTACAAGATACCGAGATGCCAATTTAAAGGTCACCATACACCGATTTCATGCTCCCATAAATACCATTGCCTTCGTACACCCACCAACTGCATATTTATATCATGACTCATCAATTTTAATACGCTCTTTGAAGCCACAGAACGCTATTTCTATTTTTCAAACTTCTTTAAATTTTGATTTTTGAAAAGTAAGTAAGGAAAGGGATATTCGGAAAAACGGACCCTCCATCAATGAAATGAGCTGACTGACATAGCGTTTAAAAGCAGATTATTTATAGCTTGCGGTATCTCCTGATGTATACAATGTTTTGAGAGGGATTTGAAGCAAACGTTTGATAGATTAATTAGCTTGAATATATTTTTAGCCCAAATATATCATCAAATCACACAGTTTGTACGCGCGGAAGGTATCTTTAAGGAGAACATGAAATCAATGTATCATAAATGCTATTAATGAGGGAATGAAGTTAATGAGAGTATGAATAGTATTTAATGAGGGCACAACCTGGTGATGCCTATCCCGTGACATACAAAAGGGGGATTCGAAACCACGTCAGTTGACTCAATGACAGGCTTTTAAGATAAAACACGCACGTGCTAACAAATCGACCTGCCAACCCTCCAGCTCAACGAAGTATTATTGTATGTTACGGGATCGGCATCATCAGGTTGTCAGTCCTCCGGGTTCCTCCAACTGATAAACAGAGAGGGGTATATGGTTTAACGTCCACTCGACACAAACTAGGTCATTTCGAATCCCCATTTGTACGTGACAAGGAGTAGGATTGCCTGTCCATCCTCGCCTGTCCACCGGTTTCCTCCAACTGCTAAAGAGAGTGAGGGGAGGTGTAACGTCCACTCGACACAAACTAGGTCATTTCGCGACTAACATATAGTTTAATTACAATAATCGCTTGCACGTATGGATCTTTAGCAGTGGGTGGAAAGCAGAGGACCCGGAGAAACCCCACGATGTTGGACAGGCGATACTACTCCTTGTCGCGTACAACGGGGGATTCGAAATCACGCCAGTTGACTCAATGACAGGCTTTACGATACAGTGCGCATGTGCTAACAAATCGACCTGCCAACCCTCCAGCTCAACGAAGTATTATTGTATGTTACGGGATCGGCATCATCAGGTTGTCAGTCCTCCGGTTTCCTCCAACTGCTAAACAGAGAGGGGGATGTGGTTTAACGTCCACTCGACACAAACTAGGTCATTTCGGGACTAACATATGGTTCAATTTTATTTCAATAATGCACTTGCGCGTAGGCGTCTTTAGCAGCGGGAGGAAAGAGGAGGACCCGGAGAAAACCCACGATGTTGGACAGGCGACCCTACTCCTTGTCACGTACAACAGGGGTTTCGAAACCACGCCAGTTGACTCAATTACAGGCTTTGTGATACTGCGTGCACGTGCTAACCATTCGCCATCCAACCCCCACCCCACTACTAAAGACCCCTACGCGCAAACGAATTATTGGAATTAAATTAAACCATATGTTAGTCCCGAAATGACCTAGTTTGTGTCGAGTAGACGTTAAACCCCATTCCCCCTCTCCCTCCCTCCCTCCCTCCCTCTCTCTCTCCCTCTCTCTCTCTCTCTCTCTCTCTCACACACACACACTTTGGCTTATAACTATCCGATAAATCAGTGTGGGACGACCTTGAAATACAAGAAAACTAATTTGGCTATCTTGTAATTACAAGATAGGCTATCTTGTAATTACAAGATAGCCTATCTTGTAAGTACAAGATAGCTATCTTGTAACTACAAGATAGCCTATCTTGTAAGTACAAGATAGCCTATCTTGTAACTACAAGATAGCCTATCTTGTAACTACAAGATAGCCTATCTTGTAACTACAAGATAGCCTATCTTGTAACTACAAGATAGCTATCTTGTAATTACAAGATAGCTATCTTGTAATTACAAGATAGTCAGAAGGCTTTGGCTATCTTGTAATAACAAGATAGGCTATCTTGTAATTACAAGATAGGCTATCTTGTAACTACAAGATAGCTATCTTGTAACTACAAGATAGCTATCTTGTAATTACAAGATAGTCAGAATATTTTTTTTTCATTTGATTGACCCTTATGGGCTTCCGTAGTATATTCTGTGTGGCAGGCATGCTCTTAGAAACCACTATCACAATCCACAATGATCAGCAGTAGATTACTAGATATTCCATTTGTCGACAATATCAATGCCATCGATGACTTGGGGCAGTTAACTCTCTATATTAAACATGCATTATGCAAGAGCTAAATCTGCCTATTACAAGTCTTTATTTAGGCCTGAAATGTTTTCTAAATTATTCATTTGACATTAACTTATCCAGACCATAATAAACTCTCAATGTCTAGGCCAGCCTTCGATGTTGGTTGGATTAGACTCCTATATGCTGCTTAAGGCTCATTGATAATAAAACTAAAAGATAGGTTGCCAGGCAACAAAACATACGCCCACAGCAGCTAAATCGTCTGGGCAGTCAACAAGGGTTGTCGCATATTTTTACTTTTTTCGGTAATGAAACATTTGTAATACACTACAATCTGATTAGAATTTGTTTGCTTTTTATAAAGTTTTGCCCCACGCTAACAATTGGTATACGAAACATTTAATATCATGGATTTAGCTGTTCAGTTATCAAAATTCATTGAAAATCAAAATACTTGTTCGTTTCAACACCTTAAACTTTGTGTATCAATCTGAAGTCAATCGGATGATAAGTTTGGCCTCTATAGCGTCACAAGGTTTTTTGAAGAGATCAAGGGAGATAACTCTGGCAGTCATTATTTGAAATCGCTGAAAATCAATAGGCTTCTTCGTCTCAGGACTGTAAACACTGTGTATAAATTTAAAGTCAATCGGATATTAACTTTGGCCTGTAGAGCGTCCACAAGCAATTGTGGACGCCAGACGGACGGGGGCGACAACAATATACGACCACATTTCAATGTGGGCGTATAAAAATGGATAATCAAGATTATGCTCTTTATCTTACTGATTTTAGTAATGATGACCGAGGCTATGGGGAAATTTCAACCACTCTGCAGTTCTCGGCTCACAGTGGATCAATTTACATGTAACTGAAATTTTCAGCAAATTATCTTTAAACTATATAGTTTTTAACTATTATAAAGAAAACTGCCAACTCTTTATCTAATCTCACATAATGTATCTTTAACTCTTTTTCTTTTGTAAATTAAATTTTTGAAGTTATTACGAAAAAAAAAATTGGATAATAAATATTTCCAATAGTGTCAATGTAAATGGGTAGGCTACACAATAAAACAGTTTGTATTACTACGCCTGATGTAAATGGAGATGCTGTTGATGCCACATGGCGTGACATTACACATAGAACTATACAAGACGGGAACTTAAAGGTCAGTGATCTTGTACAGTGTTAATAGAAGGCTTTCACGTTACCACTGTGAAACAGTTTGATCCCAGCCTTTTACAACTATCTGAGCTCTGTGGCATCTTTCCATAATGCAGACTTTAGATTGCACTAATTCCTAGTTATCCCAATGTGCCTGGATAGCCATGTCTATGTACTTGCCTTAGTCATAGTGTAAGTAACCGTCTGGATTTTCATGCCACCCCTACAAATGTCAATGAACACAATGCAAGTCTTTGATACCGATATGCAATTTTACCATTTCATTGCTAAAGATTTAATTCTTTGCAAATAAACATTTATGATTTTGTTTCTAAACATTTAATTCTAACAAAACTTATGTGACGTTTTTGTAAAACATATTTTTCTTAATATCTAATTTATTTTTAACCATTTCAATTGTGTCTAAAACTAAATACATGTACACTGTAGCTAAAATTTATTTTTGCTTTCTTTCACAAAATTAGACATATTATGGTTAAATCAGGAAACATAAGACCAGGAAGTTATGTTATGCAGTATATTAGTAACTATTATCTTATACACGTATCAGTCAACAGTACATTTATAAATATCTTCTTTTTTTACATTTTACAATATCAATATGAGAAAATCGTTTCTTCAAGTTACCATCCTGCTTTTCTTCTCCAATCGCAATCGGGCTAATAAAGATATGGGCATAATCCATGCAATGTGCGATTTGGGGAATTTTGACCATGCAGGCGTTTCTGCCTATAATTGTTCTTGTGTCAAGGGCTCTTGTTCATATCTTCCGAATGAGTTGATATATCCATTTTGTTTGTGGTCTACTTATAGCAGAATGTCTGAACAAGTCGGTTTATAAAAGGTATTAAGCCAGGAAATTATAAGGCACAATACCTCTGGTGCCTGTTGTTATGTTCTACACAGATTTTAATCAAATATGGCACAAACTTCGAAATAATAGTCCTGAATAATGTTAGGTTACCAGGCAACGAAAGATACACCCACAGCAACTAAGTCGTCCGAGCAGTCAACAAAGTGTTGTCGCACATGATTTCTTTTGTCAGTAATAAAAACATGAAAATCTGATAAAGAGTAATAACTCATTGTATAATTATCAGAAAACATAAGAATTTGTTTCGATTGTTTGTCGCATGACCTTCAACAATATATATTAACTTTAGCCTCTGGCGTGAATGAATGAATGAAATGGAGTTTTAGCCTGTAGAGCTTCAATACGATTCAAAGTAATCAAGGGCAATAACTCTGGCAGTTATCATCAGAAATTGACCTTAAAAATGAAATGAAATGGGGTTTAACGTCCTACTCTTCTGCACCTGACCCGGGCTAATGGAAGACGGGCATACGCCATACAGTGTGCTATGAGGGAAATTTTGCCCGGGCAGCGGCGCTACGGCCTACACTTATATCGAATTCCAACTGCCAAGGGATCTTTTACGTGCACTCCAATGTGTACACGGGACCTCGGTTTTTTGTCCCATCCGAACGACTAGGCAGCTGTCCTTGTCAGGCCCTCCTTCTGTATCACTGACAAGGGGAAACCACGTCGGAAAATCGAGATGAACTTTCTCGGCCAATGCAGGGATCGAACACCCGACCTCCAGGCTAACGAGCCAGCACCTTGCCCACTTAGCCACCGTGATTCCCCAATTGACCTTAAACACAGCGTATAAATTTGATGTCAATCAATGTAGGCGTATAAAAAGGGCAAATTATACTGATATTAGCTGATAACGATGTACAGTATACAATGTGTCCTTAATTTTCGTCAAATATTAACAACTGGAGCTATCTATTAATATTTACCGTGTCATGTTTCTTAAAGACGTCTTCAATATATCTACAAACCAGAGATGTTTTACCAACAGCAAAATCACCCATAATAATAACCTTTAAATCACTGAAAATAATTAAATATTATACAAAATACAGAAATTTTACAAATCTAAAGATTAAAACCATTTTAACATCAAAGGCTAAAATTTCTGTACACTTAAAGTAAGTAAACATATTACAATATATACAGAAATTTTACAAGTCTAAAAATTACAAATAATTTGGAATCCTTTGCTACACTGAAAACATGTATCATACTGTACACCAAAATTTTACAAGTCCAAAAATTACAAATATTTTTGCCTCACAACTGCATATCATCATTATAACTATTATAGTGTCACAGACACTATATAGGCCTACTATATATCAAAATTTTATTATTTAAAAAATTAAAACTGTTTTAGCATATATTACAGCTGCACATTATGATTTTATAGAGTGTTGTGCATCCTGCAATGGCGTGTTTTGATTATTTCCTTAGAAATCAGATAACTGACCAACTTAGCAATTGGCTTCACAATGTTAGCCTAAATGATTTTTGTCTTATGCTCACATGTCCTAGTTTTAACCACTGACAATGAAAACTACTAGTCTAGTGACCTTTGGCCCAGCGGTCATTTTCTAATTTGGCTTCTGAATTTTGGGTCCTATAGCTCTAGTTATCTATAAATACTGACAGACAACTTTCATGTGGCATGGTCAGCTATGTACCTTTTCCTCAAGAGGCCTGAAACATGGCTGTTGACCCCAACAGCTTTGGTTCTTTGACATTTTGATTTTTTGTTAGAAAAATGTGAGAATTATTATTACTTTATTTGTCTAAGTAATACAAAGATGGCGGTGTCAAGTCACCAGAAACCAATGTAAACTGTAAATGGCTATAATTTAAGTTAGAATTCATTGATTTGTAAAGTAATAGGGCAAATTACTTTTGATGGTGGAATGCTATTGTTTTATCACTTAAACCTGCATTATTTGTGATAAATGTACCTCTGATTTAAAGGGACAATAACACTCTTGCTGGCTTGGCAGCCCCAGAAAATAAATAATAGCCTTATTCTAAGTACTAGATGTTTAAGTGTTCTACCTGTTGTGTAAATTATCCATTACAACCTATTTTACTTGTCCAGAGGGTTCAAAAATATTTTAAATCAAAGTCACTTGAAAAGGTTTACGTTAGACTTTTCAAATCAATTAGTTGAATTTTTCCAATTTTTTAAATTAGGTGTGTTAAGATGAAATTTATATCATCAATTAATTGGAATATTGTAAAATAATACATTTTGTTGACCAGAATGAAGATTGGGACATATTATTTAGTTACAACAAGAGTGTTATTGGGGCTTTAATGCAATATGGTTTGATTTAGGTGTAACAAAAATCGTTGTACTGCAGTCAACATTTCATTGACCCAAATCCCGTGATTACGTAACATCAAGGCACTAATCAATCATTGAAGCCTCTTTCCTGTTTGAACCGACAGCTTGTCTATAGAGATTGCAGGCACTTTTTTGGCGCCTTGTAACAGTCTTGCGAGATTATCGCACTGCCATTGTGAGGTTGACTTCTGGCGACGTGTGCAGATGGAAGACTACGTTAATTCATTTGTGATTGAAAGAAGATACATTAATTACTTGGGATGTGATTTTGGACCTGATTTACCAATTTTTGATGTATTTGTCAATGGCAGAATACTATTTTCATAGGGTAATGGAATAATACTACGACTATGGTAAGATGTGCATCTATGAGCGCGCATTTTTTTTATACTCACCTTTTTAATCTTATTTCATATGTAAATAATCGTACGGTAATCAGAATGAACTGATGATACACACATCTCGGGAAATTCAACGGCTCATGTAATAATTAGTAAAGGCAGTTTAGGCAGTAGATAATTTAATCGTGTGTTGATTTCTATACGAATCGCTGGGAATTGAAAGCATTGTCTAATTAGCGAATGCAATAGATAAGTGAACGAATCGTCAGTTTTTAAACGCACCTCGGAAAACTAAAGCCATTACCATTAATCTAAACCACAGTACTACTTAAACCATTTTTGTTATTCTTAAACAATTTGTATAAATTATGGAACTTTGTTTTGAAAGTATACGGTATCAATATCTATAGGGGTGTGGTAAGTCCTAGGCTATGTCATTTAGACCTATTTCAGTATTTGGTACCGGTAAATTTTTCTTATTATTTCACATAAAATTTTACTTTATAATGTATGACATTCAAATCAAATAAATGTGATGTATATTTCGAGTTTATCTCATTGCAATTACAAACTGCATGTGACTACAAGCAATGGTTATGATTCATTCGCGTATGAAACTGATGATTCTTTCAATCTTTGCCTGTCCTGTGGTAGCAGCAGCTACTAGTACTACTCTGAGAAAGTGGGCAATTGAAACCTGCCATTTCGTTATAAAAAAAATCTGTAAAGTTTACGGATACTTACGGTTTCCGTTTTCCGGACATCCTTGCTTTAATATCGAAGGTTGTGTTTCATTGACAATCCATAAAATTAATATCAAACAATAAATGAACTTTCCATGGTGTGTTCTTCTAAAAATACCATTTGTTGACATCAGTCCAACAGTTACGCCCCCTAGCGGAATAGGGGCCAGTTATTGACCACGGTTTTTGATGCTTAAAAAATAGTATGAACTGATTCTACTGTTATCTTTGCGTTAAAATGGGTTGATCAACTGATCTTTGTAATCGATTTTAAGCAATCTTTTAAATGTTAAAATGAGAAATGTCAAAATTTTTACACAATTGTTAAAATTTCGTCTGCTTGAACCGAAACCGGTTTGATATCGAACGGCAAACGGTTGACGTATCACATGACTATTACATTCAAGATGGCGCCGCCCGCACCTCCCACTTCTGGTGAGGAAATTGGAAGTGGTACTGGAGCCGAGGTTTGTATTCAATTTTATTACATTAGTGATTTATCATTTCTGTTATTGATTATCTTCAAAAGCATATACAAATCATTATGTAATACACGAGGGATCTCTTGTATTTTCATCAAATATGAACCTTGTTTTCATATAAACATCTTGAATAAACTGATTTTACTTTCATTTTCATCTCCCAGATCCAGATTTCTTCATAATTTATTTTCAAAACATAAAAAAATCCTTTAATTTCTCATGATTCTTATTTTTATATTGTTGTTCAGAAATAACTTTTTGCGGGGACTTATACAGTTTTTTGACCTAATCAATTTGTACTTGTTGAGTGACATGAATTTTGAGGCTTTATTATTCAAATTGTAAAGATGAAGATGCATCATTATGTATCGTAAGAGCTTAATCTGTCTATTAATTGGCAGTATTGCGGGTCTTTCTTCTGTCTTAAAATGGCATATAAAGTATTATATAGACATTTATTAACATGACAAGCCTATACCAAACTCTCTTGTCATCAGATTTAACATCTGCGAGATTTAGAAATTTAACGATAAAAATTAGAATGGACAATCAAGTTTTTCTCGGTTGTCAAGTAAGTACCATTGCTACTCTAATGAACTGTCTATACTATATCTTCAGTCATAAATTTGCTCAGAATAAGGTAATTTGATTGAACTTTTCAATATATTTAATTTTCGTTATCTATTTTTGAACTACATGATGTATAGCATGGACGTCCCGCTACGTGTTTTTATCTATATCTTACGTACATACCTAATCTGTAACAACCATAGTGTTGACACTAGCACGTTTAGATATTGGTTGTGAAGATTGGGAAATAAAACAACCACCATTCCAATTTGCAACGTCTTTCTATCTGTTGATGATTATAATTTTTGGAAAGACATTCAATGTCACAGGCCTCTACAAATTGTTAAAGTGTCTCATAGATACAACTTCTGAAAAGTAAATAGTCAAATCATGTAATGAGAGGTGCTTCACAAAAGGAGTCCATGTCTGACACTTCAGCAGTTTGAAAAATGAAAAAAGCAAGGTCTTATCATTCCCTTGGCTGTCACCCCCATATAATTAGCAACACATAGAAATGGCTAGGTAAATGAATCAAGTATTGTGGACAAGATATGTATAGGTCTACATGAAACTTGTGGCCATACCTTTAAATCTCCAACATACCATATTACTTACTAAAAAAGACCTTTTGATCCCAAAATTATTCAAATTGGTAATTTCTACTTCATCTCATATTATAACCATTTAAAGTTTACATCTACATCTTTTATCTTTCATAATATGATAATAATAATTGTACTGTCCTACAATCCAGGCTGTTCTCCATTTTTTATTTATTTATTCTCCAAGTAAATGTTACATCATGACAACAATAAAATATATATATGTACATGTATATCTGAAACAAGAACTGTATGCTGCATTGTATGATTGGTATCATTTTTATACTCTGATATTATTCATTCAGAACCTAAACAGGAGGCTACTTATTGATGACCTTTTGAAACTTGCATAATTTATATATACAATGTATATTACAGGGAGGTGGTAATGTTGCCAGTGGCCAAACCAATACCCAAAATGGCCCCCAGTTATGGGAGAGAGCTTGGACTATTGATGAAATACGAAAGTCTGCTAGTAATTGGAAACTGGCTGGAGATGCAGGGGTAAGATTATTTTATGAAAGTGTCCATTAACGATGTCAGGAAATAAGCCATTTGTTACTGTGAATCGCAGACAAAAATCCCATATTTTTCAGGCATAATTAGTCTTAGTTAGGTAGAACTTGGAAGCTCTAAGGTTTACCTACATGTATATCATTTTCTTTTTCAGTTATTACATCATCTTCAAGAATTTTCCCAGAAAATCTTATCGCGAACTCATGAAATTGAAAAATCAGTGGAAGGGTTGATACACGAGGCAAAGGTATAACTTAGATCATAAGGAATTTTCAAATGGGTCAATATAATGATACTGGATTGTAGTGTGTTCTTCTTCCAAGAAGAGTTTGAAGGGGGTGGGGAGCAGTTTATAAGTCTATCCCATCCCATATGAAAAAAGTGTAGTGGCCTACTAATACTATACTATGTGTGTTTTCTGCAGGTCTTTCAGCTTCTTTCCACTTCTTGGAATTGAAACCCCCTATGCACAAGCAAATTATTCAAATTAAAAAATATTCAAAATATCCCAAAGTAAGCTAGTTTATGTTGAGAGGACATGAAACCAGATTTCTCTCCCTTATCCTGCACTGTACTGATGCTTGACTGTTGGTCCGAAATGTCCTTAATTGTCAGAATTACTATCAAGTGACACAGAATTCATTCCTGTCCCTACAATGAATGTGTTATAAGTAGAAATGTGACATAATTAAACACAATGATTATGTTTCAGCTGTCTAGCTGGGTTTAGATATTTTCTTATGCATTTGTCGTATGCTTTGTAGCCTGAAATCCCCCTTTTCACTCGATTTACACTATTTTTGGGATTAAGAAAACTCAATTCTGGAACGTTCAATCAAGTATTCCCTAATATGTTATCTGTAGTAATCCGTCCTACTATAGGACTTAAAGGGTTTGAGATCTAGTAAGACACTGTAGAACTGTGAAATTTGATCAATTTCAAGGTTATGACCATGCCATTTAATGTTCCTTGTTCCTGTTATACATCCAATGCTCTATTATTTCTATATATTTAATGTTACTGGGCTATTATTTGTGTTATATATGATATTATTTGTGTTATATATTTTCAGTTAACTAATGTAAGAGTGAATAATGTGTTTAATGATTTTATGATGTTAGCTAATACACAGTTTGTAGAAAATGTAAGTTTTTTCAGCATTAATAACACTCTCATTTGCAACCCAAAAAACGTTATCTACAGATCGAAAACACATCTAATCTACTGAGGAAAATATATTTATTACTAAAAGATGTCATATCTTTGAAGTCACTGCAAGGAAGGTTTTTTGACTTTCTTTGAAGTTTAGCATAACCAACATCATAAATTTTTACTCTTGTAAGATGAGGAAAACTGGTATAGGCACCATATGAGGATTCCATTTGTTAAGGTATCAACAACAGATACACAAGTTGACACTCTGTTATAATTAATCTGCTTTATGTTACAGAGAGTGTATGATGAAGAAGTCAGTCAAGCAGAAAAGAAGGAAGACGACACAAAGAAAGATTCAGTTTGTATTATTTTTGTGTTTCATGCCGATTGCTCTCCATCATCCCTCAGTTGAAAACAATTGTCAAAAATTGATACCATTGGTTTCTGTTCATAAAAGACTCAAATGTTTTTAAACTGGTTGTGTGATCACCGTGTTAGATACATCCTTTTATTCCATGGACATGTAATGCTTTGATTAGGACAGGGATTTTATTTAGATGTTGGATCGAGTAAAACTTTTGGCATTTTTGAATCCCAATTCTCTCTTATCAAAGGTGGGGCCTGCAAGATGGACGCTGAAAGTGTGATGTTCTCATTGAAAAACCAAGGTCTCTGTGTACACATAGACAAACATTTACAAGACAATTGAAATACCAATGAAGATTGGAGCCATCCTGGCAAAATTCTCCTAGCTTGCATTACACACATGACCTTAGAAATAAAAATTAGTGTATGTCGGTCTCAGAATGATGCCATTACAATTCTAAATTTCAGTATCTGTACATTTCTTAACTAATAGTTTGATGTGGACTTGTATATTTTAGGAGAAAACAAGGGAAGAGAGAGAAGCAGAACTAATTCCTAAAGTTACAACAGCTTTAAAGTTTGGTATAGATGTTATTGACCAGGCGTTTGAAACTCTGGATTCTAATATCGCTAATTCTGACTCAGAGGAGGATGATGATTCTAACTATAGAATTGATCCGATTTTAGAAGCGAAGGTAAATAGTTTAGTTGATGTAATGCACCTCGGTTTCATATCACAAGTTCCTTGATACACAGCCAACATGTGGCTCAGGGAGTAAGCCACTGCAGGTCCCTGGTTCAGGGGTGAGTTGGGGGTGGCCAAATGGTTTAATGCATGCACATTGGATCGGTTGTCGAGTCATGTGGTGTAGTTTTGATTCCCGCTTATTTGTGGCAAGGAGTAGGATTGCCTGTCCAACCTCCTTGGTTATCTCCTGGTTTCCTCCCACCATAGAATATCCCTATTTCCAATCGAATTATTGAAATAAAATTAAACCATATGTTAGTCCCGAAATGACCTAGTTTGTGTTGAGTGGACATTAAATTCCACTTTTCTCACTCTCTTTGTGTTCCTGGTTCAGTTGTGATTTTCTGGTAGGAGAGAGAGAGAGAAATGGGGCTTAACGTCCACTCGACACAAACCAGGTCATTTCGGGACTAACATATGGTTTAATTTTATTTCAATAATTCGCTTGCGCAGGGGTCTTTAGCAGTGGGAGGAAACCGGAGTGCCTGGAGGAAACCCACGAGGTTGAGAAGGCGCCCCTATCTCTATGCCACATACGCTCACACCAGGGATCGAAACTACAGCCACAAGCCAGAGGTGACCGGCCAGCTAAATCTCGAAGCACGGCACTCTAGACCACTAGGCCATCTCACCCCTCTTGTCGGTAGGAGGGAAAACCAAACTTGACATGCCCATAAAAGAACCCAATTAGAATTTGATTGAGAATACGCTGAAATGCCACGATTGGGGCAAAATGTTTCTTGATAACACACTGTATGGCAGAAATGTCACTATCTAGGCAAAATGTTTCTCCATAACATACTGCATGGCAGACACGTCAATATCAAGGCAAAATGTTTCTGCATGGTGTAACCTCTTTGGTGTAGAAACCCAATTTCGGTTCATTTTGCTCTGCTCCATTACCAAATTATGGCAGTATAATTAATATACCATAACAGCTACACTTAAAAACTTAATATATACATGTACATGTAGTTTTAAGTTGTAAAAGTTTCACTATGTTGTATTTTCATCAATTCAGAACATTTCAGCTGTTAATCTTTGGCACAAAATTAGCATCACCTGGGTTTTTTCAGTGAAAAATATCTGTTAAGGTTTTTGTTTTGATTATCATATTTTATGGGTTTTTTTGTTTTTTTTAGGATCCGTATGTAACTCGACCTCTGCCATGTTTAATAGGTAGTGCTGATTTCTTACAAGATGACAATGTTGGTTTAACAGAAGACATTTCAGGTAAGCACAGTTGTCTCCCCCTATATTTTTGACATATCAATTAAGGACATACTCGATTCACAGTCTAGAACGTCCCGAATTGACAGAATTGCATATGACATATGGAATTAACCCTTTATATCATATGATTATTGAATGAACAACTTGACAAGGACACATTGGAGTACACATAAAATATGCCTTGGCAGTTGTCGGTCTTCATTTGCCCAGTCGGGGTGGGGGTGGATGACTGAATGGTTAGCGTGGGTGAGCTGTATCATTTGGCCTGCCATAAGAGTCAACTGGCGTGGTTTCGAAGCCCCGGTTGTACGTGGCAAGGAGTAGGGTCGCCTGTCCAGCCTCGATGGTTTACTCCGGTTTCCTCCCACTGCTAAAGACCCCTGCGTGCAAGCGAATTATTGAAATAAAATTAAAACCATATGTTAGTCCCAAAATGACATTGTGTCGAGTGGACGTTAAACCCCATTTCTCTCTCCCTCTCATTAGCCCAGTCCGAGCAGAACAGTAGGACGTTAAATTTAATTTCATTTCATATGATTTTTTTTTCTATAATAGAAGAAGATGTCACAGATCATGGGAGTATTAGTGAAAGTGAGTCGGAGAAAGAAGATTTAGATCAAGATTCAGAGTCTGATGTAAGCTCATATATTGTTTATTTAGTGATAGGACTAACATTGAAAAAAGATAAACACAACTTTATGGATAACAATCACTAGCAACTTTAATAGTGCAATGTTTCAACACGTGTCCTCTTGTCGTTATCAAGCACAGGAGGATTATTAAAGTTTCTAGTGATCGTTGTCCATAAAGTTGTGTTTGTGTTTTTTCAATGATGTAAGCTCATTTTATGTTATTTTCAATCATGTGGGTTTTCCCCTTAATTAATATTAGGTTTCAGCAGAACTGCTGATTAGAGAATGCTAATTATAGCCTAATGGAATAGAAAAAACTTTTTTGTCCAAACAAGGAATTTCAACATAGCACTTCACAAAAGAATATGTGGGAATATTATATTTCTTCAGCTATTGAAATGCTTGATACATCACCATAGATTGTAAAACATGTCCTAACTACCATGAAAATATATCTACCAAAATATAGGCCCCTATCATTCAAGATGAACAAAACCTTTTTTTTTAAAACAATGTATAAATTTTAATGCAGACATTTTTTGGCACTCTGTAATAATTAAATAGCTTTTTCAGCAATTTAAGTCTATAATTAGATTTTTCTTGGGCATTACATATTAATCATGGTTGCATGTATACCATAAGTTACTTACCTCAAAAGGAATATTAGGTCAAATTTATGCATGTATGTTTTGATTCAGCGAGTTTACTGGTGCATGCTTTCAATTTTTATTATTGGCTGAACTCATTTTTTTATTTTGTTTCTTTTTTGTAGTCATGCTTTATCTTAGACTTTAATGCATGAGTAATGTTTGTATTTTGCTCTAGTAATTTTACTTTATTTATAATTTTATTTCGCCTTATTTTAATTTGCATGTATAGTATTCTGATTCGGATGATGATGTACCAGTTAAAACTAAAGCTAGGGCTCAGACCAAATCGTCTGGTACCACTCAGGTATATTTATATATATATTTTACGTTTTAACCCAGTGTATTTCATATCCATTGTGCTTCAAGCGTATATGTAAAACTGAATTCTAGAGTCTCAGTTCAGAAATATTTGTGTCATACAGATATAATCTTGTTCTCATTATGATAGTAAAAAGTGAATGTTTTAATATAGAGTGATCATTTTATTGCTGTATTAACTATAGAGTGATAATGACTATGTTTATTATGGAGTGATTGCAATTATGTTTATTAAAGAGTGACAGTGATTATGTTTATTATTGAGTGATATTGACTATGTTTATTATTGAGTGATAGTGATTATCTTTATTATAGATTAATAGTGATTATCTTTATTATAGATTGATAGTGCTTATGATTATTATTGAGTGATAGTGAAGTATGTTTATTATTATTGAGTGCTAGTGACTCTATTTATAGTGGAATAGTGATCATGTTTATTATAGAGTGATAGTGACTATGTTTATTATAGTGTGATCATGATTATGTTTATTATAGTGTGATAATGATTATGTTTATTATAGAGTGATAGTGAAGAAGAAAGTGATGATGACATGTTTGGAAGTAAAAGTAAAAAGAGGGAAACAGATAGTGATGGTAGCTATAGTGGTAGTGATGGTGGCTCAGAGGAAGAAGATGGAGAGAGCGAGGTAGCTGTGAAAGAGGTAATTTTGCTTGTTATAAATTATTTATAAATTGCCTCATTCTGCAAATGAGATTGTATTCAAAACCCTTCCCTGTAAATTTGGAAGATCTGTTAATACACACACACAGATTCAAGTTCTGCAGATGAATAGGTCTTGTGGTTGAGGCACGATAGCCATAGAAAGCAACAAAGATTCCAATATGTTAACTACTAAATGTCCCAGTTTTGTGAGACAATAACTCAAATTCTGATCCAATGTAGGGGTCTTTAGCAGTGGGAGTAAACCGGATGACCTGGAGTAAATGAAATTGGACAGGTGACCCCACCCCTTGTCATGGACAAGCAGTGGATCAATACCATGCCTCTTGACTCAATGACAGACGTTATGATCTAATATGCATCCAACCCTCCATCCTGTGTCAAACATAGTTAAAGGAAGGATATTCCTATGGGCAGTGTGTCCATCCTTCGTATGTTTCTCGTAGCATACATGTAATTCATAAAAATACCTTTAACTTTGTATAAACATCAACAGTTGTGTTTTTTGCTATGTAGACATTCCTCAGATTTAATAAAAAAAAATGTGTTTACATCAAAATATTAGATGTTGATAAAAGAGTTTCCTTGTTTGTCTTTGTAGACTAGTAATGCTGCACCAGATTTTGCATCAGAGCTAGCAGCTCGTCTTGGAGTACCTGCTGCTAAACCAGAACCAATACATGAAGATGCTGAAGAACACCAAGGTATGTGTATTTTGGGACCATACAGCGGATTTAAAGTCAGATTTTAAAGTTTAAAATCAGATGGTATGAAAAATACCGTAAAATGCTTTAATGAATATAAATTTTAGAAAGTCTGACTTTAAGAATGTGTACTAGTTGGCATGCACTTAAAGAACCTTTGAGAGTGTGACGAAGAGAGGGGGGAGCCACGGTGGCTAAGTGGTTAAGATGCTGGCTCCCTAGAGGGGCGTACACGTAAAACAATACTTGGCAGTTGGAATTTGATATAAGAGTAGGCCGTAGCAACGATGTCTGGGCAACATTTATCTCATAGCCCACTGTATGGCATATGCCCGTCTCCATTAGCCCATTTGGAGCAGAACAGTAGGGCGTTACACTCCATTTCTTTTCCTTTTATTAGCATGGTTTATGTAGAACAGTATGATGTTAAACACCATTTCATTTTATTTCATTTCTATAAAATGAGTTATATCAGTGGGCTCCAAGATCTGTGAAGCCCTAGTGTAGGAACATTATAAATAATTTTATCTTGTTTCTATGTTAAGGTGAGAAATCAGAAAGCAAGAAAAGTAAAAAGAGTCGGAAAGATAGAAGTAAAAGTAAATTAAAGACAAATAAAGAAGAAGGTGAGTTTTCATAGGTCCATCTGACTACATTTATCTTCCAGACGTCTTAGAATTTATATGTGTTGTTTAAATATGTTTTAGGACATAAGGTCTGTCATTGAGTCAAATGGCGTGTTTTGATTCCCAGTTTGTATGTGACAAGGAGTGGGGTTGCCTGTTAAATCTCATATGTTTTCTTCTAATCCAATAGTTAGTCTAGGAATTACCTAGCTTGTGTTGCGTGAATGTTAAACCCAATTTCTCTCTGACATTATTTCAGAACCTGATTTGTTTGGAAGTAGTAAACAAGATGATGATGATGGTTTGTTCACTAAGAAAGGCGGACTATTTTCTTCTGGTGGAGGGTTATTTGATGATGATGATGACGATGATGGAGTAAGATTAAATTTCTGAGAATATTGGACAATTACTTTGTCATGCTCTAAAATTAGCACATATTCTGGGAATTGTTTGGCTGGAACAATCCCTATGATAACGTCATTATTGAAATCACTTATTTGTCTGTGCCTAAAGAGACGTAGAGGGGTTGGCTGGCCGAATGTTTGGATGTATGTGCTTTAAATCATAAGATCTGTCATTAAGTCAAGTGGTTTCGATTCCATGCTTGTACGTGACAAGGAGTAGGGTTTGTCTGTCCACCCTCATGGCTTTTCTCCTGGTCAGCCAATTTCCACCCACTAAAATGAAATTGAACCAAATGTTAGTCCCCAAATGACTGAGTTTGTGTCAAGGAAGGGGTAACCCTCTTTCTTTCTTTACAGAGTATGTGGCTATAAACAAATACATGTACATTGATATATTGTTTTGACTTATAGGGTGGATTATTTGATGATGAAAAACCAAAGAAAAAAACAAAAGTAGAAAAAAATATTATCGAAGAAGATGATGATGAAGAACCAGAAATAAAAGGTGAACACAGAAATTTTCATAAAAATATTTTAAAGATACTTTCCTGGGTACAAAATGTGATTTGATGATATATTTGGACTGAAAACATATTCAAACTAACTAATCCCTCAAGATTTGCTTCAAATCCCTCTCAAGACTTTGTATTTACGGGTAGATACACCAAACTATAAAAAAGTATGTTTTTAGAAGCCATGTTTGTCACCTAGCTTGATGAGAGAGGTGCCATTTTTATACGCCCACATTGAAATGTGGTCGTATATTGTCGTCGCCCCCGTCCGTCCGTCTTGGACGCTCTAGAGGCTAAAGTTAATATCCGATTGACTTTAAATTTATACACGGTGTTTAAGGTCATGAGACGAAGAAGCCTATTGTTTTTCAGCGATTTCCGATAATAACTACCAGAGTTATGGCCCTTGACGACTTCAAAAAATCTTGTGGACGCTCTAGAGGCCAAAGTTAATATCCGATTGGCTTCAAATTTATACACAGTGTTTAAGGTCATAAGACGAAGAAGCCTATTGATTTTCAGCGATGTCCGATTATTAGTGCCAGAGTTATGGCCCTTGATCACTTCAAAAAATCTTGTGGACGCTCTAAAAGCCAGTGTTATACACAGTGTTTAAGGTCATAAGACGAAGAAGCTTATTGATTTTCAGCCATTTCCGATAATTAGTGCCAGAGTTATGGCCCTTGATCACTTCAAAAAATCTTGTGGACGCTCTAAAAGCCAAAGTTAATATCCGATTGACTTTAAATTTATACACATTGTTTAAGGTCATAAGACGAAGAAGCCTATTGATTTTCAGCGATTTCCAATAATTAGTGCCAGAGTTATGGCCCTTGATCACTTCAAAAAATCTTGTGAACGCCCTGAAAGCCAAAGTTAATATCCGATTGACTTTAAATTTATACACAGTGTTTAAGGTCATAAGACGAAGAAGCTTATTGATTTTCAGCCATTTCCGATAATAAGTGCCAGAGTTATGGCCCTTGATCACTTCAAAAAATCTTGTGGACGCTCTAAAACCCAAAGTTAATATCCGATTGACTTTAGATTTATACGCAGTGTTTAAGGTCATAAGACGAAGAAGCCTATTGATTTTCAGCGATTTCCGATAATTAGTGCCTGAGTTATCTCCCTTGATCACTTCAAAAAATCTTGTGGACGCTCTAAAAGCCCAAGTTAATATCCGATTGACTTTAAATTTATACACAGTGTTTAAGGTCATAAGACGAAGAAGCCTATTGATTTGCATCAATTTCCGATAGTGCCAGAGTTATTGCCCTTGATCACATCAAAAAATCCTGTGGACACTCTAGAGGCCAAAGTTAATATCCGATTGACTTTAAATTTACACACACTGTTTGAGGACCTGAGAGGAAGAAGCCTACTGATTTTCATCAATTTCAAATAATTACTTCCAGAGTTATCTCCCTTGATCACTTCAAAAAACCTTGTGGTGCTGTAGATGCCAAACTTATCATCCGATTGATACACAGAGTTTAAGGTGTTGAAACGAACAAGTATTTTGATTTTCAATGAATTTTGATAACTGAACAGCTAAATCCATGATATTAAATGTTTCCTATACTAATTGTTAGCGTGGGGCAAAACTTTATAAAAAGCTAACAAATTCTAATGATTTTCTGATAATTACATGAGTTGTTACTCAGATTTTAATGTATTACAAATGTTTCATTACCAAAAAAAAGTAAAAATATGCGACAACCGTTGTTGACTGCCCGGACGATTTAGCTGCTGTGGGCGTATGTTTCGTTGCCTGGCAACCTATCTTTTCAGAATGTATTTGTTATTACTTACTGTCCATTTACCATACATATTGAGGCCAAAGTAAATTTGTAAATTATTTCCTGTCATCTTCTTTTGCCGCCATTTAAATGCAGTGTCTGTTATAAATTTACATCTCTCAATGTTACAAAAATCGCCTAACCATTCGTTCAAGAAATAACAACCACTCCCTCAGTCAAGCTAACATATATACAAAACCCCATCTATCTTACCTATATAAATTATAATATTGTATTATAGAAGAACCTGCTAGACCAAGAACTAAAAGTGGTAAAACCATACCGAAGGGTGCTGTTTCTATATTTGGAGGTTTGTATTCTTATTCTTAGGCCATACAAAATAAATGTCTTGTTTCTCGGGTAATTGGCACCTGAAAATGTAGGGGGAGAGGGCGGCATCTTTTTTTTTTTATTTCAATGATGGCTACCCGATGGAGCAAAATAAAATTTGGTTATTGTTGAAAATTGTATGGGCGTGAGGGCGCTTCTTTTTTTTTTTTATTATTTATTACTTGACCTTCGGCCCATTAGACTAGATCACCGGCCCATTAGACCAGATCACCACGACTGCATGTGCATTGTTTCAAGAATCAAAGTATGGGCGGCATGGCCATGGGTATCACGTCAGTAACCGTCGGTGGACTTTTCACGTCAGTAACCGTGGTGGACTTTTCAACCTCAATAACTGTCCACGGTGAAACGAAAAGACCTCCTTTCTCGACTTGGACGGAAATCAATGGGCCTAAAGACGTGGCGATCAAAAAGTGGCTCGTTTTACTAGAAATTACGCGTACACATTGTCGAGTTGAAAGTCATCGCTGTTGTTGACTTGAGTGAGAGGGTGACTACGATTTCCGTTTAGCATGCGCATACGACTGCGTCGTTTCGTGCAAGGACGACTTTATACTAACGCTTTTGTTACATTCCTGTGTTGACGGATTGACAACTTCTCCAAAAAATATTTTTTCACACAATTACATTTAGCCGAAGATATATAGAATCATGAAAAAGTCAAGCCCGTTTCTAGCTAACACCTCGGTATATAAGTATTATGCAAATGTATTCAACTATTGTTGTGAACTGGTTCATTGTGTACGAATTAACTTTTATTTCATCAGGGGAGGTAATTTTATGTCACATGATCAAAAATGGAGCTTCTTTCAATGTGTATCGATCGATAATAATGACCCGTAAATGAGTATTTTCAACTAAATCAATTTAATACACTGCAATGGATATAGCCTATATGAATGACGCCTGTAGACACATGCGTCATATATTTTTTTTGACTTACGTATCGATGGCTGGGCGGGCGTTATTTTTTTATTTTTTTTCATCAAGCTAAATAAAAAGATTGCATGCGCAACTATTTTTTGGTGTGGGCGGTGCCCGAGAAACAACTTATTTTATTTGTGTTGCCTTATTTTACTGTTTGAATAATGTGTAAGTCAATTGTCAATTCTACTGGAATATTCTGTTCAATTGAATAGATTATGTTCTTGGTTTTGAATGTTAATATATTTCAAAACCGATCAAGTTGCATTAGTTTTAACTGACATTGAATAATGTTGAAAAAACATTTGTAAGACCCCCATATGCAGTCATTTGAATATGTTACAAGTCCCTGTGATATTCCAATGCATAAGGAATGCTGAGGTATGTCTGAGCAGACGGTAATCGAGCAGACGAGTAAAGGGGGCGGAATGGTGATGTAAGGCTGGTGTGCCGGCAGTTAGCCATCGTTCTACTAGATTGCCAATTATGATATGAATATATTGTACTGTAGTTTACTGATTATTTTCGTATGTCGAAGTCGAGCTTGGGTGCTGGCAGTTAGCCCTTCGACAAGTGGCAGTTAGTTATTCTTTCATTCATTGTCCTGAAATGAAGGCGTAAACAAAGTTATATGAAAGATGTGAATTCTACTGCTTCATTCATTCATATTTACAGATTACATCTGTTTACTACAATTGAAAGTGAAAATAATATGCAATAAGTACATTTATTTGAAAAAAATTGACAGTGAAATTGTTCCAATTTTCTTTTGCTTTATTCAGATTAGTTGCAGATCTTTTTTTGTTGAATTTTGATGTAAAAGTCAGTATTGATATAAGACTCAATGTGAGGTTGCTTGTTAGGCATTTTTGATTTGCAGTAGAAGCTCTTCTGGAAGACACTGTCAGACATGCGAGTCGAGTGAACGGTAGAAACAAATATGTGAATGTTATCTATAGTTGCTGTATTTCACCTTTTTGTCTTCTGTCTCTGCTTAATCCGGACTGGAAGAGACAGAATATCTTCTAAAGCCAGAAGAGTCCAAATCAAATGTGCAGTAGAGATCTTCCAGTAGAATAAGCCTTTTGAGGTTCATAAAAGTTAGGGTCATGTGACAGGGAAATCATATTAAAAGTTATCCCACTAGCCCTCCTACTCATTAAACCTTTTGATTACTGGTAATTGAATTATTTTTGCTCCATTTCAGGAGGTGATGATGATTTATTTGGATCATCAGTTAAAGTTATAGATGATCCTCCTCCTCAGCCTACTAAACCAGTCAAAAAATCTGGTGGTGGGGGACTATTTGATGATGACGATGATGAAGACCTCTTTTCCACCATATCGTCTAAACAAACGTCTGCTAAAGCAGGTATGATGTAATTCTGCATTCGTCAGTCATCTGTGAAGTATTTTACGAATAGATTATTGAATTACTTATACCTACAAGTTAGAGGACGGCAGCCAAGCGTAACAATTAATATAACTTGTAATCCAGAAGACAAACATGTAGACAAAAAATACCCAGACATTATTAACCATTAAAATTCAGATGTGACTTAATTCTTTTCATATTGGCATACTATTATTTCAAAAAATGGACCAGGCAACGTGGATACTGTACATTATTTTATACTAGATGAAATATTGGACTCATGTAACGATTTCATTGATATATATGTGTAGGATTGTATTTGTATTTTAAGTTGTTTAGTGGCCTCAAACAAGACATTGCATAATATATTGATACAGCCCTTTACTGACGTCCTTGTTTCTATATATTACTTAATATCTTGACTAATAAATCACCCTTAAAGCACTGCCAGGTCAAAGTGTCATAATAGTTATCTATATTATTTAGACAAATATAGTAATAATTGCGCCGTTAAAATCTGAGAATCCTGCATGTCTTTTGTCAAATCAAAATATTTTTTGTCCCTCAAAATATTGGTTGGTTGGATATAAACGAACCCAAATCACATGTACAACTATATTTCATCTATGGATTAACATCATAATTAAGATTGTCATCTTCACAAATGCTTTCTTTCTACAGAATCTGTTAATAAAACTGCCAGTAAACCCAAGTCAAAATTGTTTCTGGATGATGATGATGATGAAGGAGATCTGTTCTCTAATGTGGCATCTCCACCCGCTCCTACACCAGTCGTTGATGAACCAAAACCAGCCAATAAAAAGTCAGAGAAAAAGGCAAGTTCATTAGGAATAATTTCCTTCCTGTGCATTTTTAAATTTTCAGAAACTATCAGATTTTTAAAATTAGTACATTTGTTTTATCTAAATTTGAATATTATTTCATTTTTTTGAATAAATATTAGTAAATATTTCATAGGATATAAAAAACGGATCAAATTCCATTAAGTGTAACTGATATTGATAATGGTTACTAAAACTGTGAAAAAGAATTGATTATTTATATAAGAGTATTACTTACGATTGTTTTGTTTTTATCTGTATAACAGAAACCAGTGGGAGGTGTATCTATGTTTGGACCTGGACCAAATCCTCTCGCAGCAGCCTTAAAGAAAAGAATTGAACCAGAATCTGATGATGAGGTATAATGTTATCTTCAATTACTTCCCTTGTTTTAAGATTTGCATTTATAGATTGCCATATTCATATTCATAAGACCATTGAAAATTTTTGAAACATCCAGTTCAATATAAACAGGAAAGCGTCACCCATCCAAATTGAGAGGTTATATACCATTTATATTTTGGCTTTATGTTTTCTTATTGAATATTAAATAATCGAATTTGATTACATTTTAGTATGAATTAGAAATATCTTAAATTGATCTAATTTCTGGTTTAAACAACTTTTTAACATGCCTATGAAGTATATGGGGAAAATCACCTTTAGTTACGAACTTTCTTTATAAAGGGGTTATCTTAACATTTCCCTTCACCCACATTATCAAGAATAATTGTATTTATTAATTTATTCCAGAATGATGATTGGTCGGAAGAAGAAAAGCCTCGCAGCAACAGCAACCAATCAAAAGGCTCATCTTCTGGAAGTATGGCACCATCAAAAAGTGTTGATAGTTTAAAAAAGAGTGAACGAAGCGGTTCAAAGTCTAGTAATACTGGTAGCCTATTTGATGATGATATAGATGATGAACTATTCTCCACAAAACCCAAGACAGATACGTAAGTTAAATTTTGGATGTCAGTTTATTTGCTTTGTTTATTAGAATTGTCCGTCTGCCACTCCAGTTTCTGTTAAATTGATCTGTGATGCAGTCGTGAACACATCATTTCACTTTTTGATCTGATGATGTTGTTATGTTCAGAATTGTTATATTTAAGGGTATCTCTCAAACAAGAGAGGGGATCAAGGTGTTTAAGTGGGTTAGATGCTGGCTCACTAGCATGGAGGTCGGGTGTTTGATCCCTGCATTGGCCGAGAAAGTTCATCCAGATTTTCTGGCATGGTTCCGCCTTGTCAGTGATGCTGGATGGAGGGCCTGACATGGACAGATGTCTAGTCGGATGGGACAAAAACCCAGGTCCTGGGTAGACATTGGCGTGCACGTAAAATATCCTTTGGCAGTTGGAATTCGATATAAGAGTAGGCCGTAGCACTGTTGCCCGGGAAAAATTTTCCTCATAGCACACTGTATGCTGTTTTCATTAGCCCAGTTTTCGAGCAGAACAGTAGGACGTTAACCCCCATCTTATTTCTCCCAGCTGACAGCAATATTTAGGTATAGTAAGTTTAACCTAATTATGGTGGCTTGATCAAATTCTATTAATTGTGACCATGATCTTTACACAGATAGGCATTTAAACACCTATGTTACATTTTATTCCTGTAAATACCTGAAATGTTAAAGAAGTTCAGCCTTTACAGATTTTGGCATGATTTCAAATCCCAGTTTGAAGGTGACAAGGAGAGGAGTCGATTGTCCAACCTCGTGGGGTTTTTACTGTTTTCCTCCTGCTACCAAAGACCCATTCATGCAAGCAAATTATTAAAATTAATTTGAACTTAGACCCGACATGACCTAGTTTGTATTGAGTGGATATTAAACCTCATTTCGCTCTCCCTTCTTTGCCTTGTACCTTTAATTAACCACATGCTTTATTCTATAATAGTTACAAAATACTTTTTGTACTGTTTAAAAGACTGACATACATGTATTTATAATGGCATGTTACACATATCTCTAAATTTAATAATAGAATAGACTTGATGTATCTAAGATATGTTATTTTTGGCAACAATGTTATTTGTCCTGGTATTTTGAATACCAGTTCCAATTCATGATAATCATTAACAGTTTATTCATTCATATAAATTTAGAAAATTAGAACAGTGATTTGGAAAATTTTATTTTTGGCCTATTTAAGCTTATTTCTTTTATAACTTTTTTGTGTGTTTTTCCTGCAAATCTTCAATCTCAGGATCACATATTATGATTATTCTGAAAAGAATGGGTGGTGGTCTTTGCTTAAAGCTGAATAGTTGACATTTCCACATTGCACCTTTTTAAAGGGACTATCCCGTTTTAAACGGAGTCTCAAAAATAAAAGTCTGAGTACGTATGAAATTTAAACGCCAAAATATCAAAGACTGTAGTATTTACCTTGCCTCAAAATTTTCGCTCAAAATATTGAGTCGTTTTGGCGTGAATGTCAAAACTGCTTAACTGGACACGTAACCCTTTTAAGAATTCGTTTCTTTTTTTTCGTTGATGACCTGATAATCGACTCCTGTTTATTGAGAGGTCTATATAGTGAATAACCCATGTACTGTACTTGATATCGAAAGGTAAATGTCACCTACACATTATTTTTTATAAAAGAAGCCTGGTTTTACATAGACACCGCACAATACATCTAGGGACGTTTGTTTCCTTTCCAGATGAAGATTGACGGGTTTAAGTTATTTGAAAACATATCACAAATACTGAGTTAATTTCCCTGCCCTTAGGTAGAGAATTTTAAGCGATTTTAACACAAAATTAAGCAGTTTTATTCTCAAAAAAATTATCGGGATAAGCCATTTAATTCAATGGCATGGTTTCGATTCCCCGCTTATATGTGACAAGTAGGATTGCATGTCCAACCTGTGGATTTTCTGGGGGTCCTCTGGTTTCCTTCCACTGCCATAGATCCCTACGTGGTAGCAAATTATTGAAATAAAATTGAACAATATGTTAGTCCTGAAATGACCTAGTTTGTATTAAGTGGACATTAAACCCCATTTCTCTCTCTGCCTATTTCATTTGAACTGATTGGCATGGTTGGTATTGAAAGATAGAAGATTATACCTTCATTGTGACTATTAATTAAATGGCTAGTGTTGCTACTAAATATCAACAAGAGAACATATTGAGACCAGATGTAGGTATTTATTATATCTATTACATGTAGACTGTTATTACATAATCACTAAAATGATACACTCTATACTATTATTACATTTCTCTGCTACTATTTATATCTTAAAGAGGCAAGGTATGGTGACCATGCTGCCTGTAATCGTATGCAGACATTTTAGATTTTAAGGTCTGTCAAGGGTTTTCCTTCCACTTCCTATTACCTCAACATGCTATGAATAATATTGAAATAAAGACAAATACGTTATGTAAGTCCCGAAATATAGTATTTTTGGTATTAAATGAATATTAAACCCCATTTCTGTCCTATTAAAGAGTCAGTGGGCTTCCTCGCTGAATGAATTTCCACCAGGCTTCGCCAGTAAAAACTTGGTTCTATGTGACCTTATTGATGGCAAGAGAACCGTACAGGAAAACAATGCTAAATGGTAAACAATGAGGTCACATGGGATTGCTTCCTCTATCCAGGGAGAGAGAGAAATGGGGTTTAATGTCCACTCGACACATGGTTCAATTTTATTTTCAATAATTCACTTGTGCGTAGGGGTCTATAGCAGTGGGATGGGAACATACGACCCTGAGAAAACCCACAAGGTTGGAAGGCACGTATAACCTGGGAATCGAAACCATGAGAGTTGACTCAATGAAAGACCTTATGATACAGTGTGCGCGTGCTAACCATTTGGCCATCCACCCAGCCGATCCACCTCCTCTATGGTGTTTCCTATAAATTATACCCCCTTATCTCTAGCAAGGACGCCCATTTGTTTTCGTCTTGTTTTTGTTTTTATTAACATGCGCTAAGGAGGTGAAGTAAATTTTATTTTCAACAACACGAGGAACATGTCACATGATTAATCCGTCTGTTTGAAGTAATATATAATTTACTTAAGAATATTTCGGTTATTGTATATAATAACGAACATGAGATTTTCTTAAAGTTAATGATAAACTTTGTACCTGAATTTTAAAATATTTCATTATAATCATTTGTACAAATGTGGACATCTGCTCAATTAAACATGCCAAGGCTAAAGGTAGTTACTTTGCAACTGTCCTTTAGCGAACGATAGCCTCCCCGATTCGCTGACAGTTGCTGGGTATCCCTATTACGAAGTAGTATGAAAATAACGCTTTTTCACATCTCGGTTCTAAGGCTATTTTAGAATCCTTACCGTCTATTTTTCACGGAGATTCCTCTTTTATCACCAAAAGGAATCATTTCCTGTCACATCTGACACAAATTTATAATAATCCAACACTATTTTCGTGTAGAATTGTGCTCTAAAAAAAAGTACACAACTTTCATTCAAAACCAGGCGCCATTTTTAACTGACGTCTGCGCAGACCGGTTCATAGCTGCTGTCAGCCAGTATTCCAAATTTAGGAATGGAATTTTTACCGTAAACGAAAATTCGCGCTGTTTTCATCAGTACCCTTTATTATCATGCTTTTGGGTCAAGGTTAGAACATAGTTGGTAATTATAATTGGTCTTTTTTGGTGATAAAGATGTATTTTATCCCTGTAAATAACCAAAAATGGCATATCTTAGCAACAAAACTCACAGTGTTAGCTTCAAAGTGTGCATGAAGTAATTCTATTAAACTTTTCAACATTTTCCCTTTTCATTATCTATTTAGTATAGCAAGAACTGTCAGCTCATTATTTACATCTTACATAATACATGATTAATCTATTACAGGTAATACCTATGTATAGCTTTTTAATTTATTTTGTTAGTTCTTCTATTTATTTTCATTTTGTGAAAAAATTATTTAAATGTACATACAGTTTGAATCAATAAACGTATGTATAGCATCATTAGTGTTGTACAGAATGTCTGGCATGGCAAGTTATATATTCAAAAACAATTTCTACGGCATCGTTTCATTCCTAAATTGTGGTACATTTTTATTTTACATGATAAATGTCATATCATTACCTTGTATTACTTTATTAAATTTAAAAAAAAAAACATTTTCAATACTTTTTCATTCCTCTCTCATTTATTTACTGTATTTTTAAAATTTTGGGTTTTTTTTATATTTTTATTGACATCATTTTATTTATTTATTGAATATTTGAGATACATTTTTGATAAAATGCGTTTTTTCCGTTTGATAGGTTTTATGTAATAATTAGTGGTATCAGATCGCTAGTTTAGTCCGTCGTTAATTGGTGTACAGCACGAATTTTCGTTTACGGTAAAAATTCCATTCCTAAATTTGGAATACTGGCTGACAGCAGCTATGAACCGGTCTGCGCAGACGTCAGTTAAAAATGGCGCCTGGTTTTGAATGAAAGTTGTGTACTTTTTTTTAGAGCACAATTCTACATGAAAATAGTGTTGGATTATTATAAATTTGTGTCAGATGTGACAGGAAATGATTCCTTTTGGTGATAAAAGAGGAATCTCCGTGAAAAATAGACGGTAAGGATTCTAAAATAGCCTTAGAACCGAGATGTGAAAAAGCGTTATTTTCATACTACTTCGTAATAGGGATACCCAGCAACTGTCAGCGAATCGAGGAGGCTATCGTTCGCTAAAGGACAGTTGCAAAGTAACTAGGCTAAAGGCTACATATGACCTTCATTTTGTAGCAAGAACTTTAGGGAGGGTTAATTCCTTGAATTAAAAACAATATTTATCATTCGTTTTTTTGGGGGGGTATTTGTTGAAAAAATAATTTCTTGTAATCATAGGCAACATATCTAAAACAGTACCTTGGTTATTTGTATACACTTCTGTTTAGTTTAAATAATAACAGTAATGAATGAATTAATGTCTGCTTCGGCCTAAGGTAAATAAATTCTCTACAGCCTCTATCTATCTTAAATAGCCCAGAAATAACCATTATATCAAATAACAGTAGCAACAACGATTTAACCTTAAGTGGCCTAAAATGAGCTTGCCAATTCCACAAGGTGCTTTGAGTAGCAGACAGAATCTTTCATCCTTAAGTATCTAAAAATAGTAACTCTGCAAGAAATGGCAGAACAAAATGGCAGCTTCTTGGATTAAGTCAAAGTTTGCTAAGAAAGAAAAAGTTCCACCTCCAGTTAAAAGGTAAAGTTTGAAGACATTTCTGTTTATATTGTGATATGCTGAATGAATATTTCAAGAGAAAATGGATTAAATAGGCCACCAAGGTTGAACAGATAATTTGATGAAAATTGTTTATCAATATTTTGTCAAACTTTATTTTTTCTTGGTTTTACTGGTAAATGGTTTAGAAAATGGCATATGTTGATTTTCGTGTAAAGTAGTTACATATAGCCTACTAATCTCTATTTAATCATTTTTAATAGGCCTATTTCTAGCATTCATAATGATTTTTACTTGCATTCAAAATGATTTTTTTGATATGATTTATTTAGGTAGTATATATCTTCATATTTACATGGGATATTCACATACAAGGTTGCATTGATAACTACTGTCACTGTATTTATAAGGTGCTGTTTGATTTGAATGGTATTACCTTTCAGTAAAGAATCACACCCATGCCCTGATCAGTCATTTCAACTATCAGTTTTTGCATAAATATCAATTAATTGTAGGTAAATATATATAGAAAATATAGTATAAATATAGCAAATTAGGACTTGGAGTTGTTTTCAAAGTCACTTTAATGTCAAAAAACACATTTTATTACATTGAAAAAAATATTTGAAATTCAGCATATGATGTGCAATAAAGAAAAAATACACAGATTTCGTGAACCACTCCTGGACGAGTAACTGTTAAAACTTTTCAAATTGCTTATTATTCAAAGACATTAAATTAGTTAATATAGTTTGAACGTTGCAAATCCCCAAAAGTAAAACTTAATTTTAAATTTATGTTATTTTCAAGAAATGGACTGTGTTGTTGTCTGTTAGTTGTAAAGTAAATGAAGTATGGAAAGTCTATTTACTGCTACTGGTTAAGGTTCAACTGAGTTTGTTTATATAATGAACACTGTAACTCTAGCAGACTATATTTTCATCTTGCGCTCATTGATAAAATGCTACAATAATTACTCTAGGATTAAAGTAGCAGATTGTCTTTGTTTATTTCAATTTAATCTTGTAATATACTCATAAGTTAATAAGTTAATCACTCTTGGATTAAAGAAGCAGGCCATCTTTGTTTATTTCGATTTAATCTTGTAATAATTGGTAATAATTTAATTTTAATAAGTGCTTTAGTAATTACTCTAGGATTAAAGTAGCAGGCCATCTTTTTTTAATTAAAATAAGTAAAGACAAAAGACATTTTATATTTGATTGTAATATAACATCCTAGCTAGACATTTAAAATTTACACCAAATTTCAAAATTTATGTTTCACAAACATTTCCCTCTCTGTCTTTCTGCATGGTTTGCCACACATGTTGCTTGTGGAAGTGTCTGACAAGGAACAGTGTTATGTCAGTCAGATGATGCTAAAAGCTGCTTGTACCCCCTTGTCATTTGGAATCCTGAAAAGACTAGATCATAACATTGCTGTTGAGAAAAATTTAGCACATTGTCATATCATACTGTATGATATATGTGTGTCTTCATTAGCCCAGTCAATGCAAAAAAGTAGGATGTTAAACTCCATTTTTTTTCATTACATTTCTATCATAAAAAACAAGTTTGTTTCTCCATAGATAAGCCGTATTATCAAACATAACCATTAAAATAATATACTAATCAGCAACAGTGATCAGATGATAGGCTAATCTAAGTTGCTGATAATATAACAACAATGTATAACAATGATAAAATTATCAGGTAAAAGATGTCTTACTTCACTAACAGGTTAAGGTAACCACTACCTGGTCATATTACAATATGGCATTTATATCAGACTTTGTCAGGTATCATTTATTTCATGGAACATTAATTTCTTGTAAAATTTGAGTTTAAAGGGACAATAAGCTAGATTATTATCTTGAGAGAACAATAGAGCGTTAAACCCCATTTCATTTCATTGCGGTAAAACTCAACATTCTCTGTTCATTTAAGATCACAGTGTATGCAGCAACTCATTTCAAATATCTCTAAGGATATTTCATTTGTACAATACACATGGAGTTTCAAATAACATCTTGATTTATATTTTTGTTTTAAATGTTTAAATTGCCATCTAAAGAAAACTTTGAAATGTGTATTTTTCTTAAAAGAAAAAATGTTTAATGGTAGTCTGGTTTAATGGTTCTCATTGAATTATTCATTTATACCATTATCAAATGATAATGGACTTGATCAAGCTTGAGGCAGCTATATAATTCCTGCAAATTTCTCAAATACTTTTCTGTTAAAAAAATAAACATGAAGTTGAAGAAATACAAATGACTTGTATAAAGAATATGTTACACCCAGGTCACGACCTTCATTGCCAGATTTAAAATGTTTTTTCTGTGTCCCATCACATGTATTTTAGAGAGTGTCCGGTTCACATTAAACGACCAAAAACAAACCAGATGGTTCATTTCATAGATAAGTTTTAGAAATAAAAATGTATGTACTGTTTTACTGTCTTTCAATCTGATTAAGCAAACTATGTCTCCAAAAGTATTTGGTGAATATAGGGGGTGAGATGGTCGGGGCATGTAACACGTGCACTTTTGATCATTCATAGGGTCTGTCATTGAGTCATGAACCTTCACCTTAACCTTGTGGGTTTTTAACGGGTTTTCTGGTTTCCTCCCATTGCTAAAGAAATCCTTGTGCAAGCGATTTGTAGAAATATAATTGGATTGTGTGTTAGTCCCGAAATTGTTATCGGGTGGATGTTAAACTGTCTCTCATTTAAGCTTCCACATAATAATTGATTAGGAATTCCTTGGGAAAATAGTCAAATACTCAGACTCAGCATGCCTGTTTGAATCCATTGCTGTACGACAACAGATCACCATAGACTTTCATGTTTGTCTCTCTCTCTCTGCCAAGATCCAACCTTTACCAAATTGTTGATGGGTTGAATGTCTTGGCTGGAAGCATGTATAAAATTGAATATTTCTTCCAGTGATCCAAGTATTGTAGGAAGTTATTAAACAAATTGGCTATTATTATCATATCTACATGTATATCTTGTTTCTAATGTTGGGTCATATTATCAACAGGGAAGTTAGTTTCTGTGTGTGTTATCATGTTTAATGTCTATCACTGAAATAGCCATCTGGCTGTTGATATATACCCTTATACACGGATCATATTACATCTATCTTAAACACCAACATGTTGGAATCTTCACAGATAGATACATGATTTCAGGTGGTGCTTGATTGACTTTTAGTTCTTGTTCTTGGTCAGTTATTGAGATTTAATGTAGGAAATGGTAAACAGAAACCATTTAAGCTAATGGGGTTAGCTGTAGCTATTGGGGGTGAGGGTGTGTGGTTGCCCACAACTATCCTTCTATTTATAGTCTTTCTCTTCATGCCTTATTTTTACGTGGCCATTTTTATACGCCCACATTGAAATGTTGATCATTCCTATTGATTTTCAACGATTTCTGATAATTACTGCCAGAGTTCTAGCCCTTGATATTAAATATTTAGCATAAGGCAGAACTAGAAGCCAAATGGGTTGTTGCTTGTAATCAGATTTTAGTTTGTTGTAAATGTCTTCATTACTGACAAAAGAAAAAAATATGACAACTCCTGTTGACTTGCTTGGATGACTGTGGGCATATGTTTTGTTGCCTGGCAACCTATCTGTGTTGATTTTTTAAAATCTAGAATGGAAGAAAGCCTATGTGTTTGAATGTATATAGTTTCTGTCAGGTGTAGATTTTTAGGAAGAAGAGTTAAGAAGTTGGTTAAGTTGAAATGTACAGCCGATATATACTAGTCTGCCACTTGACCAGAGTTAGGCCTTGCACAATTTGCTCAATTTGTGAATGCTCTAGCAACAAAAGGTATCTGATATACTTGAAATATATGTGCATTGTTCAGATTAGTCCAACAATGAATTCTGTGGAATCTTGTGAATGCCCTAGCAACAAATTGAAAGTTATTTGATCTGCTTGAAAAAAAATTTGCATCCTTCGGATTAGTGAAACAATAAATTCCATTAAATGTCAACATTGTCTGTTTATTACTTCTTGAATTATTGCCCTTGGTCCTTTTGTACTTTCTTATAAATGCTTGAATACATATAATCATATTTACTTTGAAGTTATATTATTTCTAACAAATAAGTATCAAGTCACAAACATTTCTGATAATTACCTCGAGATTTACTGCCCTTAAATATATTGTAGAATTGTCAATGTTTTGATTTCATAAATTTTGCCTTTTATTTACCGAAAGAGTCACAATATGACTCTTTACGGTCAGCTGAGATGACTTTGTTAACTGGTTACAATTTTTTATTTTGCTTGGGAGTAAGTCAAGCTTTTTTTTTTAAAATTTAATGGGATGAATTAGAATCTGTTTCAATGAGAAATGTAAATTTTGGATAAAATTCAAACATTTTACGGTTTAGCCTTAAAGTGCAAATTTACACATGTTGGAAGGACTGTGTGTAATATTTCAACAATATTTTAGTGTAATGTTGGTTTTGTAGTACCTAATACAAATCTTGCTTGTTAAAACTTCTACACAGGTCAATGGAACAGTGTTTATCCGATGTTTTCTGGATAAATATAAACATCCAATATTTTCTGGATAAACATAACCCAATTTAAAAAAACAACTTAAAAGTCCATTTGCACTCCTTTTCTATCTTTTTTGTGGTTGCTACATAGAATCTCCACATAGTTAAGGTAAAATTCAGATTCAGTATACAAAATTAAAGTAATGATGCATCAAAGATAGATTCTGACGGATTAGATAACGAGTTGGCAATTCTCACAAAAATAGTTAAAAACTAGATAATGTAAAGGCAATTTGCTGAAAATTTCAGTCAAATTGATCCACTATGAACTGAAAATTAAGCAAGTGAAATTTCCGCCTAGCCTCAATCATCATAACTAAAGTTAGTATGGTAAAAAACAAAGTCTCAATTATCCATTTAATTATTAAATCGAAAAGGAAAGTTATGCAGTAAATCGGATCATAATCCACTAACGATCGCAGGCAAGCGATGTGATGGAGAGTTGATTATGATCTGGATATGTTAATAAATGTCTAATTAATACTTTAGAAAACATTTCAGACCTAAAGAAAGACCTGCAATAGGCAGATTTAGCTCTTGCATAATGTATGTTTAATTTGCAATATAGAAGATACATTATAGAAGATAAGATAAGGAGCTGGCAGATCTCACTATAGTAGTAGTTAAAAACTAGATAATATAAAAGGAATAGGCTGAAAATTTCCGTCAAATTGCTTTATGATAATTAACGAAGTCTCGGTTATCCATTTGCTTTTAATCAACAACGGGCGTCGAACAGCAGATCAGGTTCAGATCCAATGTAAATTGGACACATAAGATGGCATCGAGAATTGATTACGGTCTTTTCATGTTAATACATGTGTAGTTAATAATTTAGAAAACATTTCAGGTCTAAAGAAAGACCTGCAACAAGCAGATTTAGCTCTTGCATTATGTATATTTAAGAAAATAAAATTGAAACCCCAACGCAAGATAATGTCCCAGCTTGGATTCAGTCAAATTTAAGAAGTTTTCATGGACAACAGTATGGAAGTGAGCTTATTATAATAGCAAGCAGCATAGGTCAATGAAATTTCAATTCAGCATATCTTTGACAATACAGAACGGAATTGATAATTGAAGCATTTTTGGACGAATATTCCTGTTACAGATTCATCTTTCATAATGTTAGAGTTTGCAGGGGATTCTTATAGCACTAAAATGATGCTAGATACTTTAAACATGCATTATGCAAGAGCTAAATCTGCCCATTGCAGGTCTTTCTTTAGGCCTGAAATTTTTTCTAAAGAATTGATTAGACATTAATTAACTGATCCAGGCCTTAATCAACTCTGGAAGGCATCAGATTTCTCTGATATTAGATAGATTGGAGAGAGAGAGAGAGAGAGAAATGGGATTTAACGTCCACTCGACACAAACTAGGTCATTTTGGGACTAACATAGGGTTTCAATTTTATTTCAATAATTCGCATGCAGTGGGAGGAAACCGGAGTGCCCGGAGGAAACCCACGAGGTTGAGAAGGCACCCCTATCTCCATGCCACATACGCTCACACCAGGAATCGAAACCACAGCCGCAAGCCAGAGGTGACCGGCCAGTCACAGGTCGAAGCGCGGCACTCTAGACCACTAGGCAATCCCAACCCCCCAGATAGATTGGAACAGTTTAGCGATACTTTTATTTAATCAAATATGGAGGACCGAAACTTAGCTTCAATCAACCAGTGCGGTGGTTGAAATTATTGCACACGTCTGTCAAACCTTCAAAGGCTAATATCCTCGCTTGCAATAGAGTAATTTGAATGCAGTTTTCAAATTATTCATTTTACATTATCTATTTTCGAAGTATTATAGCAAGAATGGCTAGTACTTTATCTAAATCTTACATAATGTATCTTTAAAGTTTATTATAGATTGGATGTACCATGTAAGTAAGTGGGTTAAAAGCAAAATCTTGATAAACAAAAAAAAGCGTCATTACCCATTTCCTGTACATTTTATTTTATTAATTTTATTTGCCTAATCATATTGTCCTATAATTTAATGCGTAAATTGATGTACTGGCAATCTGTTTAATCAGAATGTGTAGCAGACGACTTACTGCTGTTATAAACATTCTTCTGATGCTATAGTTCTATTAGACTGTATGGCTTGTAAACAAATGATTCTACTGTAATAAATAACTTCTCCCTATAGGTCATAGTTCAAATACGTACATATCAATGTAACATAGTGCTATACATGTATGTGTGTAAAAATAAAATAGAGTTGTTTTTATGAACATTTTCCAATCCATTTGTAAAATATTGAGAAAAATAAAGTGCTATTAGACAGGGTTTTTTTTATTTCACAGTGTTAGCTGCAGAGCAAAGTGCCAAAAAAATTAGGGGATAGGGGTCACAGTGGCTAAGTGGGTAAGACACTGGCTCACTAGTCTGGAGGTCGGGTGTGGGACCCCTGCATTGCCTGAGAAAGTTCATCCAGATTTTACAGCATGGTTCCCGCTTGTCAGTGATGCTGTTTAGTCATTCGGATGGGACAAAAACTGAGGTCCCATGTACACATTGGCGTGCACGTAAAAGATCCCTCGACAGTTGGAATTCAATACAAGAGTAGGCCATAGTGCCGCTGTCCTGGCAAAATTTCCCTCATGGCATATGCCCATCTTCATTAGCCCAGTTCGGAGCAGAACAGTAGGAGGTTAAATCCCATCTACAGTTTCCTATCCCTATAAATTAAGGGTGCTTCACTTTTCAGGAACACTCAACAACAAGATATGGATGGTGCAAATTAACCTCATATCGAACTGGTCAGGAAATTCTGACGGATAGTATGCAAATTGATTTTAATTGAATGTTTATTTATAATTTCAGTAAACCGAAAGTACCGTCAGCTTTGTTTGATGATGATTTATTCAAAGATGATAAAAAGTCAGACACGAAATCAGACAAGAAAGCAGACAAGGTACGTTTTGTTTACCCCACTAATTGACCGAACCATATTTTACGTTACTTGTAACAAGACTGCAAGTAGGTGTGGTCTATGGTAGCCCTGTATGAATTTGCTTTAAAGTTATATTCCCTCAAGTATAATTAGATTATTTATTCACCCATAGAAAGTGGGGTAGGCAGTGCCTTGTGGTATTGAGTGTCAGGTTTAGGGTCCTAGCTATCCAGTCATCTCTGATTGTGATCATGGTTTCGATCTTGGTATGAGCACATATGGCTTTGAGAAAGGGGCAACTTCTCAACCTTGTATGTTTACTCCAGTCACTCCTCCCACAGGAAAGACACCTGCGCCACTGCGAAGCATAATGAAATAAACCAACAATGATAGAAAAGGAAGAAGAAGCTATATATATATGTATGGAACTATTTTATTGGGGCTGTGGGGATATGCACAGTTTTGGTTGCACACATTGCATTTGATCAATTTGAAAATCTTTTTTGGGAACAATTTTTGTAACTTGGTTTGATTTTAGAAAGAAGACAAAAAGCCAGTGGCTAAAAAAGATAGTTTATTTGACGAGGATGGAGGAGATGATCTGTTTGGGTCGGTCTCAAAACCAAAAGAAACAGAAAAGAAGAAACCAGTTGGAGGAGTCTCTTTATTTGGTGGTGCTGACGTTTTGAAGAAAAAGGAACCAGTGGCTGAAGTCAAAAAGGTACTGTAATCAAAATGTACAATAATGCACTGACTACAGTTTAGTATCTGGTCGGTCCAATAAGTACTTACTTGTTTTGTATAGGCGAAAAAAACCCAGCTTTGTTGAAAATACAAATATTTTGGGGATTTTCAGAGATTTTGAAATTACTATTGCTCTGATTTACTAATGCAAAAGTTAAAGCTTCAACATGCCCGAAAAATGTTAAATATAGCCTTAATAAAGACCACATACAATCAAGCGCACTTTTATGAAAATAACTTCTCAAATTCTAACTAAGATATCATTATTTAGGGTTTACATTGGTTTATGTTAATTTCACACTGCCATCTTGATGTGTATTAGACAAATAAAGTAATTATAATGCTATATTTTTTTGGTGCAAGATATTAGCCCCAAAAATATATCATTTTCTTTTCATTTCAATGATATATCAATGTTAATCTAACTATCACTGTATGTTTTTTGGGGGAAGGGGGAATGGCTGAATGGTTAGCGTATGTGCGCTGTATCATAAAATCTGTCATTGAGTCAATTGGCCTGGTTTTGATTCCCCGGTTGTACATGACAAGGAGTAGCGTCGCCTGTGCAACCTTGTGGGTTTTCTCGGGGTCCTCCGGTTTCTTCCTACTGCTAAAGACCCCTAAACGCAAGCAAATTATTGAAATAAAATTGTACCATGTACCGAGGTGGCCTAGTTTGTGTTGAGTGGAGGTTTAAACCTCATCCCCCTCTCTCCCTCTCTCTCTCCCCTCTCTCTCTCTCTCTCTCTCTCTCTCTCTCTCTCTCTTTTCTGGTGTGCAGTTATCCCATATAGTCTACTATGCCTAGATCAGTAATATGTATTTCTGTTGTTTTACAGGAGGAAGACAAGGGTAAAGTAAAGAAAGATAAAAATAAATTATCATTATTTGATGATGATGATGATGATGGTGGTGACCTCTTCAGTTCGTCATCATCATCATTATCTACAGCCAGTAAAACATCAAAGGAAAAGAAAACAACAGAAACTACACAGGTTTGTTCATTTAGTTCAGTAAGACGGATAGCAGGAGGACTACACCACACATAACAATTAACTAGAAATCAGTGGGGAAACACATACATTGTAAGTCATAAAAGAACTATGAAATCAGAGGATGTAATCGAACATATGACAATTAAATAGAAACCAATGGGGAAACATGTGCATTGTATACCATGTAAGAACTATGAAATCAGGGGATGTAATTGAACATATGACATTTAACTATAGAAACCAATGGAGAAACACATATATTGTAAGCCAGGAAAGAACTATGAAATCACAGGATGTAACAGGACACATGACAATTAACTAGAAATCAGCTGGACAAACACGCAGACATTGTAAGCCACAAAAGACCTATCAAATCAAGGCATGTATTACATGTAGTCCAATCAAGCTAAGTGTAGGAGGACTGCATCACACACAACTATTAACTAGAAGGTCCTTAAACAATGATCAAATGAAGTGAATTAACCCATAGATTGGTAAACAATTCATCCACCAGAATAACATACTAAAGTGGTTCTGGGTCTTCTTAGAATATATTCCCCCCAGAGAAATCTAACAATTGCCCAAATCATGCAACCATAGTCATATTTTACATTGAAAATAAGTTTTAGAGGTCAAGCATGAAAAGACAGAACATTTTTGGAGAAGTACATCTTGTGTGAATAATTTTTTCCATAATTTTACAGACAAAGAAAGCTGGAGGAGGTAAAAGTCTATTTGATGATGAAGATGGTTTGTTTGGAAGCAAGGAAAAGGAGGCACCATCTGTAGATCTGTTTGGTAGTGATATTCCAGCAGCTCCTGCTGTAAGTATCCACAAACTTTGGAATCTTTTTTCCCCTATTTGCTTCAAATGTATCGCTACAAATGGTATTGCAATGGAATTTATTGTATGTTCTGTTTTAGGAGAAACCAAAGACAGCCGCTAAAAAAGAAACAGTTGCGCCAAAGAAACCTTCTAAAGCTAGTGCACCCACTGGAGGATTATTCGAGGACGATGATGATGACGATCTATTTGGGTCAACGAAGAAAGAAACGGTAAATATATTGTACAAAGGGCTTGATATTGTGACTAGATGATCCATAACAATTCGAAACCTTGGAGTTGTACCAGTAATATGAGCAAGAGTATGAGGAACATTGCTGTCGCAGCAAATTTCTCCAAAAATTGCACTAATAACTACTGAAATAAAAACTGACATGTTGTTCTCAGAATGACTGAATGAAGGACCAAGGTTTTTCATTGAGTCAACTGACAGGTTTTGTTCCCATGCTTGTACATGACAAGGGTAGGGTTTTATTGAAATAAAATTGTGCCATATATTAGTCTCTCAATGACCTGGTTTGTGTCAAGTGGATGTTAACCCCATTTCTCTCTCTTTCTACATTGAAGTCACAGAAAATTTACTTAAACATAAATTTGACAAAAATTGATTAAAATGTTATGATCTCTTCTCATCGGGCAATTCATATCATGCAAATGCTTTGGAAATTGTTGACCTTTATTTGTTTCATAGATTATGTTAAAGTATTTCCTGATTGTCTACTTAGAATTTATGCCAAACAATTTGCTTTGTACTCAATGTGTATTTTGATAGCTAATTATCACAGACATGAACTGTATATGCTTTCATGTGAATTGGTTTTGGGTATGTTTAGTTGTATATGAATTTGGATAAAGGACCACAGTGGAAATAACAGTTTGCTTCTAAAGTCATTAGTTGTATATAAATTTGGAAAAAGGAGCAGAATTTGATAGAGAACAAAAAAATTTTCATCCATATTTGATAAGTTGTATCTAAATTTTGATAAAGGACCACAAATTGATAGACAGACAAATAGTCAGTGGAAAGTATTGTAATTCCTCTTATCAATGTGTTTTAATTATTTTATCAAAGTGGCTTTAACATTGTTGAAACCTCCATCAGTAGGTAAAAACAAGTAATGGGGATACAGTTTCTTTTGGTGGTGTTCAAATTAGATTAAATGGAAAATTTCAGAGGGATCTGCTGGTACAGCTCTGAGATATATAAGTTTTATCATTCTGTATCAGTCACATGCATTATAGAAACGAAATGAAATGGGGTTTAACATCCTACTTTCAGAACCAACTGGGCTATTGACTCTAATGGTATTCAAAAGTTAAGCAGATGCTCTTGAAAAGTGCTTTATTTTAAATTGTTTGCCTTATTTCAACTAAAATACATCAATAAAAAACTATGTGGAAAGTTTTATGTTTCTTAACTTAAGTCTGAGACTCGGGGCCAGTTCTAGGATGTTCATAATTAGCTGAGTCAGTGGTTAACCTGTACATATTATGTGGATTTAATAACAATTTTTTTCTTACTGATATATTTAACAAATAACATGTAGTATTAGATATCTAATTGTTTATGTATACTCTATACTTATATATTTATTTATATAGAAAAAAGATAAAGTAGATATCGCAGGTGTTACAGAAACCGAATCAACAGATCTTCCTGAAAAAGATGAGGTATGATAAATTACAAATATATTAAAGTTTCAAATCGGGGATTTGTGTGAGTTGGATCATAAGGCCTGTCGTGGGCATGGTTTCGATTCCCAGCTTCCACGTGACAACGAGTAGGGTTGCCTGTCCAACCTCGTAGATTTTCTTCTGATCCTACTGTTTTCTCCCACTGCTAAGCTCAAGGGAATTATTGAAATAAAATTAAACCATATGTTAGTCCCAAAATGATCTAACTTGTTTTGAGTGGATGTTAAATCTCAATAAAGCCCAGCATGCCAGAATAATAATTAAGACCACAATCCCTTGTTACAAACGGTGCTGAAATGTATTATATATTGGATATCAGAAGCCAATCTTTTCCCAGTAAGATCACTACATCAATGTTGATTTTAATTGACCAATAATTTGTGTTTTCAATGCCAAAGACCTGGATGATATTTAGTTAAAGGTTTGGCTACTTTCATGTAAAGACTGTGCCACTTTTTTCTAGCCACCAAAGGAAGAAAAGCCAGCAGCCACTAAACCCAAGAAACCTGTAGGAGCTGTTTCTATGTTTGGTGGTATGGACCCATCTGCCGTACTCAAGAAAAGGAAACCAATTGATCCACTGGGTGAGACAGATGGTGAGAAAGAAGAGGAAAAGGATGTGAAGAAGGAAGAAGAGAAAACACAAAAGGAGGATAAGACAGAAACAAAAGAAAACAAAGAAGAAAGTAAAAAATGTAAGAAAATAGATCAAGATAAACTCTCCATATATATTTGCAAGTCAGTGTGACACAAGAATTGTAAATGTATGCGTTTAAGATGATGTAGATGCCTAGAAATCAATATTTTTTATATTCATTGTACAAACTTTTTGTAAAAGATTAACAAATCATTTCTATTGTTGGTTGATAAAATTCATTCATTGGTATTCTCTTCAAATACGTTACTTCTTTTGAATTCACAATAAAAGGCAAATATAGACATTTGAGCAAAAAACTTAATAAAGACACTTTTAATAATGCTATGGAAGCCATTGTGACTTGGTGAGCATGGAGCCAGCTTACTTACCAGGAGATCTACGGTTCCTTGGGAATTTCCACCCTGGTTTCCCCCTTCTCAGAGTTGTAGGATGGATGGTTTGTTAAGGAAAAGTGTGTAATCATAGGTTATAGCACACTGCATTCATTAGATCATTTAGTGTTCCTGTTATTGCTATGTTTTATTTATTCTGTTTAACAGCTGATGATTTGTTTGGTTCAGATGGAGAAGATGAGAAGTTGGTTAGTAGAAAACCAGCACCACCTAAAACCTTACCTAAAACATTACCTAAAACCCTTCCTAAACCAGCCCCGAAACCATCCCTTAAACCATCTGGTTCCACACCCTCATCACCAGAAGTAAGCATTTTATATACTCTACACTTGAACCATTTTATATTCTCTACAACTGAACCAGTGAACCATTTAATACATTCTATACCTGGACTATTTTATATACTCTACACCTGAACCATTTTATATACTCTACACCTGAATCATATTACATACTCTACACCTGAACCATTTTATTAACCATTCAGAAGTATCTTAAAACTTGAATTTCAAAGAATTTTAGTTTGTTATAATTTCACTTTTCCAACTTTGTCTTGATGGACAAAATGTACACATAACCAAGGATAATGACAATCAAGCTAGTATTATTTATAAGCAATCTCGACCCTAGAGATAACTTTACCCTTGATTTATCTGTGGTAAAACTTGTCGGCCATTAATCAGCATGATATCTGTTCCTAAGCTCTGCCCCCAGTGGCTCCTGATTGGCAGGATTTTTTAGAATGAAATGCTGCCAATTTCTCAACAATAACGCCTTGGTTCGTTACATGGAGTTAGATAGTAATGATCCTTGGAACATTTTCAACATCTTGACATCCAAAGTTTATTAAAAAAACCCAGCAGATTTGATGATTTACTGGGAACTATTTTCAGCGTACAATGTGAGTGATTTGGCCAAATACGTGAAATTTCTAAACAAAAGCGAGTTTGAGCTGCTATCTTGGATCTCTGTCTAAGGTGGTATCAAAATGGCTTATGTATGGCTTACCTCTGGGAGTCGAGATTGATTTATAAGTACTGGAAACAAAACAATAGCTTAAATATTTGATACCATTTTCCCCACTTTAATTCCCAATTTGAATTTGTAATAAACAGACTAAAATGTTTAATTTGATTATTACCAGACAACTTCACCATCACCAACCTCCCCATCAGCTAGCAAACCATGGAAACCAGCCGGCGCTGTCTCTATGTTTGGTGGCATGGATCCACTCGCAGGATTGAAGAAGAAACAAGGTGCCAGTTTTGATAAGGGTTCACCAACAGAAGAAATACCCAAATCAAACGATACCCAAACTGAACCAAAAAATACTGATGATAAAAATGAAGGTAAGTACTTGTGTATTTTGTTTCGATTACTATAACCACGCTAACTCACTTGCCTGTGGAGTAAGATCGATTCAGAACAGCTAATCATGACGGGAACTGTTTACGCTGATTTGAAAGAAAGTTCCATATTCCGTCATGTTTGGAATAAGGGCTTGAATCCCATACAGTGCCATTTAGCCCAGAAACTTAATAGAGCCATCTCATTGGCTGAGTAAATGCAAATTTAAGCCAGTAATGTTCACCAAACAGCTAAATGTTTCCTCTGGGCACTCCGGTTTCCTCCCACTGCTAAAGACCCCTACGCACAAGCGAATTATTGAAATAAAATTGAAACCATATGTTAGTCCCAAAATGACCTAGTTTGTGTCGAGTGGACGTTAAACCCCATTTCTCTCTCTCTCTCTCTCCAAACAGCTAAATACTAGTCTAGTTTCACCAAGCACATTAAACGTGTAGTGATGCAGAAATCTGGGTATAGCTAATCAAATACTTTATTTTTAGTATCAAATCATACAGAGAATGGTGTCCCAGCAGCACCAGCTTTAGATAATGATATTATGGGTGACGTAAGTACATTTAAACATTCTGACATATTCATTAATTTTACAGAATGTTGTTTTCTAAGTGTGTACTGTAAAAATGTACTATGATTTTTTTTATCTCCTAGTCCTCATAAAACCAAGGCCCATTTCTAGTTTGATTTTGCAGAAAAGTTTTATACAAGTCTTCGCTTTATTTCAAATATAAGTCAATAAAGAAAACATATCCAGGACTTTGGCATGGAATTTTAATTTATAGACAAGTGTTGATATATTTCACTGTAAACAGGGTATTAATCTTGCGTACATAGCTCTAATTTCTTTCAAATTTGTTCAGTATCAAATGTTCAATGGAAAATTTGTGTACAATGTCTAAAATCACCCCAAATCATTTAATTTGTACTTGTTTACAGTTAAAACTGACCGTTTCATTTTAATTTTACAGTTGTTTAATTTCCTCGACAACTGTTCAAAAATAAACATGCAGTGACCGCTCTAGACATTCGCCAATGATGACAAATATTTTTATTGGCGAATAAAGTGATGATTCTGGTGAAAATTTTGGCAAATAAATTATTTTGTAAATCTGTTAATATTAAAGTTGAAATCGTTTCGTTCGACGCTTCTTTTGATCATTCAATGGAGTGTCTATTTTTAGTACATTAATTACTCTAGTCTCAATCGTACAAGTCGCAAATCAGTCAATGTCACGCATTAAAACGAGTGAAAGATCGAGTCTAGAGACTATACAACACAGTTACGCCCCTTTTGTGTGGCACTGCACTGTTTACATTCACTCGCCACTTGCTGAGCTACAAGTTTTCTTTACTCACGCAGCAAATAAAAAAACCCACAATAACGACAACTAATACTATATATATATATAGTAAACCCAAAATAAGAAGGATAGATTTATTTTTACTTCCAACGACTACTTCCGAGAGTGAGAGTGTTATCTCAGACGCAAGTCCTTAACCGAAGCAGCTCATCCAGAATGACCTCACGCGTATCAAAATGGATGGACCGGACAGTATAAATTTCGAATTTGTCAGTGCATTTGATCAGTGGTGTCAAAGAATAGTTGTGTCTTGTCTGTTATGAGGATGAACTAAATCATGTGACTGTGAATTAATCTATCCTATAAATATGTTTTTGTTACCTGCATTCATTCATTCTCTCAATGTGAACTTTTGGACAGTCAAGGAGATAATATAATATTTTTGTGTACAGTATAGTTTCATTTTTAATGAACAAACATATGAATAAAAATGATATAAAATATTTGGCTAAAACTTTCTGAATTGGCTAATAAAATTTTGATTTGGCTAAAAATTTGGCTAAAGGTTTTAAGGGTCTAGGGCGGTCACTGAACATGTATAATAATTAATTGGAACATAGCTTTTAACAATGGACCAGGTACATATTAGATGATTTGGGGTGTGTTTTTAGAATGGAAGATTTGATATTGAATGCATGTGAAAGAAATTAGGGCTACATACGCAAGATTGAACAATACCTTAGTTGCAGTGTTTAATTTTAAAATTTATGCGGTTTTATTTGAATAGATTTGAATATTTAAACTGTATTTGATTGATGAATATTTGAATAGCAAATTAGCTTTAAATGTGACAACTGCCAAAAAAGAAATAAAATGAAATCATGAGTGACTATTTGAATGATAAATAACCAATTTCTAGGAAATAAATTGAGGCTCTTTAAGAAAGTGGCATGTGATTGAACTAGAAATGGGACTTTCAATGGATGTATATTGACATTTTTATTTGTAGTTTGTAGTTGATCTTTTAGAAACCACTAATAATACTTAAAAACAAATTAATCAGTAATAATTTCAGAAGTAGAGAAATTCAGACAATACCAAAACCTTATTACAGGACTCTGGGCAGCTTTAGTCCTACACTAACCCCACCCCAGCCTTTTTGCTTTTTGACGAAACAAAAAACCAAAATATGTGCCCCCCCCCCTCCCCCCAAATAAATAGTTATGAACATGTCTCATTTCTTGATAATGAAAGCTTTAGACTGGTTCAGAATCTAACTGGGATGAAGCCCTTACACACACTTGGTATATGCTGTTAATTTCCATACACAGTTGATGCTTATAGCCTGAAATATAATCTGTGGTCTTGTGCAATAAGGACAGTAAACTCACTTTGGATTAGATTGTCCCAGATCTGCAGTCTGTCTGTATTTTTCCTGGTGGTCGGTGTCAAAACATGTATAGCTGCTGCTGCCCAGGAATAATTCTTTTCTGTTTCTTTTTTGAATTGTAATAATCTAACATGGTTTAATTTAATGCTTGGCAAGTTTTTTGTTAATTCGTCTTTTTTTAACCCTTTTGGTGCCAGTACTGAATGTTAGCGGTCTTGAAGCAAATCATTGACAAACAATTCCTGCATGTTTTAATCACTAAAACGATAGACCAACATGTGAACATTTAATTCGGCCACCTATCAAATTATCTCCCCTTTTGATTTACTTAAAACAGGTGAACATTTCATTCGGCCAACTATCTCCCCTTTTGATTTACTTATACAGAGCAAGCTATATGTTGCTAATCTAAACGTCGACACATGGTTCGATACGGATGAAAACTGTTGGTGAAAATTCTAGGCAACAAAGGGGTTAAATTTATTATTTTGCTTGTTTATCACTAATTATTGCATGTGTTTGTGTTTTTTGTTGTTTTTGTGTAGTTGCCTGATTTCTCTAGCAGAGCTGCGCGACCAATCAAAACTGGTGTTGGTAAAATAGGAGCGCTTCAGGTATTTAAAATTAACAATTTAAAATACAGTGAAAATGCACTTTTTAAGAATGAACTTATTCTTACATGGTTTGGGTTATAGAGTTGATTTTTTTTAGTAGTAATAATGTGTAACTTTTTACTGGGTTTTCATTTTTAGGAAAGCCTGTATCATTACCGATCCAGGAGTCTACAGCACAGTGTGATTTGATAATTATTTTTGCTTGCCATGTCTGTGTAGTTTGGGTCTTGTCTGCAGATTTCTATTATCAGTTTTGTTTACATGTAGTGTGATCCTCTTGCACATACTCTTAATGGTAAAGGGAGGAATTACCATTGTGATACCAACCAATATTCAAGTCATCAAACATGTAGTCTTGAATGTTCCAGTCCAAATTAATGGGGAGTGGGTTGGATGGCCGAATGGTTAGCATGTGCGTGCTGTATCATAAAGCCCATCATTGAGTCAACTGGCATGGTTACGAATCACCAGATGAACGTGACAAGGAGTAAAATCGCATGTCCAACCTCGTGGGTTTTCTTGTGGTCTGGTTTCCTTCCACTGTGAAAGACCCCTGTACGCAAGCGAATTATTGTTAGTGCCGAAATGACCTAGGTTATGTTGAGTGGACGTTAAACCCCTTTTCTCTCTCTCCAAATTAATGGTCTCAAATGCATTTAATCTTGCTATGCCTGAAAAATGAAGATGCTTTTTCTTCTCTTTTAACAGGCAAATTTAGCCATCAACCCATCTGCCTTATTACCAGGTGCTGCACCACCATCTAATACACCAGAACCAGCACCAGCAGGATTTGATGAACCAGCAGAAGCTACAACTTTATCGAGCGCCAATAAGGTTAGATAATTAGCTTGTAACAAACAGACCCCTCTTCTCGCATGTACTAGAATTCCGGTCAACTTTCAGAAATTCCTGTTGCCTCCTTTCAATAGCTACCCATAATTTAAATAATATGTTCATGACATAGTCAATACTTCCAATATGGCATCCCCTAGGTTACAGATGGTAATGGTTTTTTAAGTCAAGAGAACTTTTTTTCTTTTGTTTTGAGTGTTAGTCATGTTTCTGTATTTTCCAATTGATAATTTTGATTTCCCCAGTTAGGCTACGTCATGAATACAATCTTTTATTTACTTGCTAAATATGGGCTAGATCCAAGGTAAATAACTCATTTAACATCAATTTATAGCTTTCCCAAGATGCTGAATTTTGAATTAGGATTTTCAGTCAGTTTGAATGATTTATTGATTATTTTCAAAACTCTAATGCAATTGCATGTTTTTTTTTCATTTCAGGAAAGAGCAAAAATATCCAGAAAGAGACGTCCACAAAGTAGATACGCCAGACGGTCACAAGTCTTTGATGCTAATATAAATTATGAAGATTTTGCTTCCATGGGATCACCGGTAGAAACTCCGACAGAAAATCCATTAACAAATGGGTTACCGAATGGAAATGAAAGTCCAGAAAAATCAGATACAACTCCAGAAAAATCATCTCCAGAAAAATCTTCTCCGCCAAAAGATTTATTCGGAAATGATGATTTACTTAGTGATTTAAGTTCGGAAAAATCCAAACCAATATTAACAGACGACACTAAGGACACTAAAGATGTTTTCAGTTCAGGAAAGTTTTCATCAGGGGCAAGTAACTCTAAAGACTCTGATAAGCCAACAGACAATGCAGACGATTTGTTTAGTGATCTAGGAAAAAATAAAAAAGAGAAACCAAGTGAACAAAAAACAGACAAAGAGGATTTATTTTCACCAAGAGCAAGTGAAAAGAAAAGTGAAAAATCTAGTCTTTCAAAAGAAAGATCAAAATCTTCAAAGCTAGTGAGCGAGGATGACGATTTATTTGCGAGCTCGTCAATAAAAGACTCTAAAAAAGATAAAAGTGATAAAGGTCGCTCTAAAACAACCCAAGAGGAAGATGACATTTTTGCCGATGCCAGCATTAATAAAAAGAAAACAGGTAATGTACAATGAAATGAAATAAAAAAAACTTCCAATTTAAATCAAGACCCTTACTTTTTGGTTGTTTTGGGGGGATTTAGTTTTTGCTGTTAGTATACTCCAAAAGCAAACCCAAAATGAACTGGGTGCTATGTCATTTTGATAGTCAATTGGTGGGAGTACTGGACTCTAGACAAGAAGAACCTTCAGTAGTTTTTTGACTCCACCTTTCGAGGCTAACAAGAAACATGTCTCTAATCGTTCAAGGCTTAACCAGGTACACATTGACTGGCATGTAAAAGAAGCCTTGATGACATTAACTAAAGGAAAGGAAAAATTGTTTCAAATTAAAAAGTAATAGTTTGCAGATTTAACGCCTTTGATAAGATTGTAGATAATGAACAAGTTTCTTTGCCTGGCAACCTACATTTTGTTCCAATATTTCTAATTTCACTATGTTTAATCTGCTGACTATTGTTAATTGTATTTTATTTAAGCAGTTTGAAATGATTTTATTTCTCTTTTAGTATCTAAAACAAAGCCTGCCACAACAAAAGATGATGATGATATATTTGCTTCAAGTAGTGTAAATAAAAAAACAACCGCTAAATCGAAAGCTGAGGTAAGTGAAACTAATTACTTATACAAATTTTATGAACAAATTGTCTCTAATATGAGATGAAATGGGGTTTAATGTCCTACTGTTTTGCTCTGTGACATAGTACCAAAGTATATACTAATAAAACTGGTTTCATCTGGTTTATTATAAGGTGACAGGAACAACAATATATGATAATATACAAACTATAAGGTATTCTACATATCGTTGTGGTGTAAACATAATTACTAACGCTCTAAGTCACATCCGCTTCCATTGTGGTATACCCTAGCTCTACCTTGAGCTTCTCAGCACCTCTAGTGGACAACCACAGCCTGTCTGGGCAAAATTTTCCTCATAGCATACTGTATGGCAAATGCCTGTCTTCATTAGTTCAGCAGAACAGTAGGACGTTAAACCCCATTTCATTTGCTATTTATTTGTTGGATTTTCAATGCTCAATATTCATTGATGATGAAATCCAAAAATGGATAATCGAGACTATGTTTTTTATCATACCAAATATTGGTAATGATGATCAAGACTAGGCTTCAACAGGCCTTGTGTTTTGAGGCGCGCGATCGTGCACGCACGCCTAGGCGCACGCAAACCGCCCCCGAGGTGTGTCTTGATCACGCACGCCAGATTTTTGTGAACGAAAAAAAAAATATCAATATTTGGGGAGGCTTATATCGCTGGCGAAGCGAATGCACAGACGATAATGTTAGTGAGAGTTGTCGGTACGAAATTATCTCCCTTTACCGGATGCGGAAAACAGCTTAGTTTCGAGCCATAGATTTTACAACATCATAGATCGTATATAACACTTATAACTATGTTTCGAGCGCATGGCTGGATCGACTACCGCATTATTTGTCATGCTTGATGGCCGGACATGTGAAGTCGGTACCTGAACGATTTATTTTTTCTGGCTGTCTTTGTTGACATTTATTATGTCAGCGGTCGGCGGGAACAGAGTCAGATTGGCCACCAAACTGATCCCGCAGTGAATATTCGCTTGGCCGCTACAATCACTGATAAGCATGACATCGACGAGACTTAATGAATTCGGCATATTAACTTTTTTACTCCAACAAATTAAATTCTCAAACATTTTTTTGAAGTACAAGAAAAATAAATAAAGACGTTTGAAGTATTTGTAGTTAAAAAATATTTCCTATGTAGTGTAAATGGGTATTAAAATGAGTAAAATGCATCATTTTGCCCGAAGCAGTTAGGTGTTGTGTAAATAATGCACGAGCCGTTGAGTCAATGCGCGTGTTGTAGACAGTCATCTGTTACAGAGATAATTTGTAAGTAATTCTCTGTGAAACAGATTGATTGGCCACCTTCAAATCGTGGAATTTTTCCGACGTTGGTTATGACACTTGCGCACTCAAGATATTTCACTAAATGGCAACTTGGCCAGGTCTATAGGGTAAGGAAACCCTAGACCTTTTGTTGCTACTGTTGACAACCATCCCAGATACAACTACATTGTAAGTCAGTCGATCAGATAATCGTAGAAAATATATAGATGGCAATATAAAGCGCATCACAAGGCAACACAACAAATGAAATTGGATTTAATAGGAGGACCTGATAGTTCAATGAATTCCCATTATTGTTAAAGCACACGCCCCAAAAATTTTTAGGTGTGTGTTTTAGGTGTGTTATCCACACGCCTGAAGATAAATAAGGTGTGTGTTACGCGCACGCCTGCCCCTGTACAAACGGCAAGGCCTGCTTCAAATTCAAAAGCTAATATCTTGATTCATAGTGGAGCAATTTTCGTTATCTATGTTTTAAGTATTATAGCGAGAATAGTCAACTCTTTATTATCTAATCTCCTATAATGTATTTTTAACTAAAAGGCCATTTCATTGACTAATCTCTTGTATCAAAGAAAACAAAGTTCATTTAAAAATCCTTCCAAATTCCTTCTGTTGTGGAGAATGATAAAACGAAATGGGACCTTTGTTCAAATTCGATTGTGGTTTCAATGATCATTTACTTACAAAATTTAAACAGTCGCTATTAAATGTTGTTTTAAATTCTTAGGATGATGATATATTTGCCGCTGCTGCACCTAGTAAAGAAGAAAAGAAGCGAAGACCTAAAAAAGCAGCCACGAAAGACGAGGACTTGTTTAAAGATGACACAGATATTTTTGCTGACATTCCTGCTTCCAAACCTAAAGAACCTAAAAAGAAAAAGAAAGTCACAACGGAAAAAAAGGGAATATTTAAAGATGATATAGGTAGAACTTTGTTTGAATTCCAGGGGGTTAGGGAGGTTGATTGTTCTAACACATGCACTTGTGATCATAAAGTCCATCGTTTAGTCACATGGCCCAGTTTTTATCCCAAGCTGGAACGTGACAGGACATAGGGTCGTCTGTTTTCTCAGACTGGGTCTTCCCACTGCAAAAGACCCAAACTTTTGACCCTTTTCAAGATTTTTAAAATGAAATTTTTTTCTTTACTTTTTATAAAAATATTTTTACATACAACCTTTCTGGGGGTTTGGATGGTCGAACGGTTACCATGCGTGTGTTGTATCATAAGGTCTGTCATTGAGTCAACTGGTGTGGTTTCGATTCCCTGGTTGTACGTGACAAGGAATAGGGTCGCCTGTCCAACCAGGTGGGTTTTCTCTGGGTCATCTGGTTTCCTCCCACTGTTAAAGACCCCTACGCTCAAACAAATTATCTAAATAAAATTGAACCATATGTTAGTCCCAAAATGACCTGGTCGAGCTACTAAATGTTTGTTCAATAAATAGGTGTTAAACTTATGCACCGGTCAATAAGAATCTTGAACTACCCCCCCTCAAGCATCGACGGCTATTCGACGCCATGTCGGCGTCGAATCTTGACGTCAAAATAGACAGCTAAATGTGAAAGAGGTGTGAATCTTTGGCGAGAACAAAATTTGCCAAAGGTGAATCTTGAACAAAATAAAATATTGCTGAACACAAATAGACGTCGAATCTTCAACCAACACATTTTTCAGTAAATATTGTATTTTTGAAAATGTGTTTTTTTCTGAAAACGGACGAACCTCCGTCTGTTTTCGTTGGCTGTCATACGGAAATTCCACCTGTATAATTGTAGACGCGATTTTCTTTATGATGTTTTCGTGGTAATCTGGATAATCGTAACTACAAAATGGTGTATGATTTGGCGGTAAGCTAATTTATTTGTACATAAATTTGCTGATTCGTTTGATTGTGTGTCCGGTTGATATAGACTCCATTGGCCAGGTCTGAGCTTGCACGTATGTCTAGTATAATGAATGACAAGATAATCTGGTCTCAACTTACGTCTTACGGACCATGCTCAATCAGTCAATGTAAGTTAGTTCAAGCCGTTGATGTACCGTTTTGTCGTTTTTATGAAATTTGCAAATAAAAGTTAAAATAAAAATATATTATTAAAATAAGTACTTTTACAGTAAGGTGTACAGTCACGTGACTTTAAATGTGTCTAAAACAGCCTAAACATGCATACCCTTGCACGCTTTCCTCATTTAATGATCTTTCTGTTTAAAATAAACACATGTAAATTTTACATCGTTAAAAGCAGAATTGGATAAGGAGATGTCCTAAATTGATAATACATGTATTTCGAGTTGAACACAAATTTACGGCTCTCCGTGACGTCATGTTCGCTTCGAAGAAAACGGCCCGTTTTTTGGGGGGGGGGGCGTGGCTTTTTTTATGTGTTTTTAAAAGTGAAATATTCATATGATCTTTTATAGATATCAACACAATTTATTTTAATCTACAGATAAATAATTGAACTAAAAAATGTCTTTGCCCGAATGGCGAAAAAGATCGGTTCGTAAAAAATATTTTTAAAATGCTGGTTAAAAAGGACGATAAATTTTCAAAGGTAAAAAATACCATCAAGGGTGAATGCTTGGGGTAGGTAGTTCAAGATGACTATTGCGTGAATCTTGAACTAATTTTTATTTTTGGACCTGCGTTAGAAAGTGAATCTTCAGTGAATGTGTATTGGCTTCAAGTACATTGCGGGGTGAATCTTGACCCTAAAATATTGAGCTAAATGACAATCCGGGGTGAACGCTTGAGGGGGGGTAGTTCAAGATTCCTATTGACCGGTGCATTAGTCTAACCGAAATTTGGAAAAAACGGGCGGATCGAAATGTCAACAATTTCCATCGAAAAGTCTAAAATGGAACATTATTTTTTCAGATGATATATTTGCCGATTCTACACCAGTCGTTGGTAAAGCCAAGAAGGATTCTGGGAAGAAGAAAGAGGAAGTAAAAACTAGCGAAAAGAAGGAAGATATATTTGAAGATCCTCTTGGAACGAAATAATATATTTACTTAATTACACAGTTCATAATTCAATTACTCAAAATATATAGGCCTAGCCTGTTCCCCATCCCAGATGACATTTTGTGAAATAGAAATATTAGTTCCAAACTAAAGTTTTGGGATAGATAGGCCTAGTTGATTCCACGATCCACATTTCATTCTATGACATAAGAATATTAGTTCCATACTTCTAAAATTAGTACAACAAACAAAGCTTACAATTAAATTGTAAATAAATGTACACCTTGAGATATAGAATTCCATTATTTATTTAAGAATTTGTCAGATTTAGTTTTATAACACAGAACTGTGGGAATATTAAACCAAAAATGTACCAATCACTACATTATGCAAAGGAAGTGATCTCCATTGTTTAATCCAGGGTGCATTGTGTGCAAAATTCCAATTATACTGTCGTCTGAATCAGATTAAATTTGATATTTTAGGGAATATTTCGTATGACAGCCCTTTAACCAACTGTCGGCCAAAACACATCAAGGATTAAACCACTTTAGTTTCAACACTGTTTTCTAAAGTTTGTTGCTTGTGGATTTCTATGATCATTTCAAGGATTGTTTAGTTTTCTCCTCCAGCAGCATCAGGACAGAGTTTCAAGTTTGTATGCATTATTGCAGGGATTCTTCCACTCGCCAAATGAACTTGTAGTACAAAGGGTTATTGCAATCGGATTAAAACACAGATCCTATTTCGCTTTCGTTTTTTTTTTATTAAAAATTCCGTTATATGGTAGTTGTCTGTACTAGAATCTGAAGAGTTGTTATCATTGACATGTTCTGGATGATGTGAGGGATTAGCCAATGAAACGGTCTGTTACAGCGAGTTCTTGGCCTTTTGTTGCACAAAACTGTGGGTAAACCACTAGAAACGTCAACTCTCATTCATTAATCAATGCCTCACTTCATTGGGTCAAAAGCTGCTCGTTTGACCCCTGACGTGAACTCCAACTACAACTGGTCAGATCTTCGTGTAGTGTAGGCCATCGAAAGTATGAAAAAAATGAAACGAAATACAGATCTGTATTTTGATCAGATTGGTGGTTATTGCTACATTAAATAACTTTTGATCAATTTATTTATTGTTTATATTTGTTGTACTTTTCTTGTATTAGCAAGCAATTATGAAATAAATCACCACGGCATTGAACAAACTATAATTATATATTTATAATACTCTGCTTTATTAGCACAAATTAAATAAAGGCTTGATGCATCATTTAGCACTGCTATATGGGAATCTATTGTAAACTACAATATTGCAGTATCGGTTCAAAAATAGTTCTTTTCCTTTCAGTATTTACAAAGTTCTGATATATTGAAATTTCAATACTGCTTGCTATGTAGCAAGATGCTGCCATCTTTTTTGGTAGTGGAGAAACCTAATGGGTCTATTTTAAATCCTATTGAATCCAAGGCGTTGGTATTGTGGGTTTTTTTTCTGTTAAATAATCATTCAGAGCACATAAGCATTGATTAGGGTGTGAGAAATTTGATGTTGCAACAAATATGTAAATTATGAATCAAGTCTTTAATATAATGCAGAAAATATATACACAAGATTAAATAATGGCTCTCCTCAGGTGAAGAATGAAATAGTGCAGGTACTGATTGCCACTAGAAACATATATATGAGGAGACCGCAATGTGTGTGTTTCATTGACTACAATTGCTGAACACTTGAAAATGTTTAAAATAATGCTTTTCTAGCAATGGACATATATTTAACTTGCATTTTGTCCTTCTTTCTATGAACAAATGATAATTCGAAATTTCGAATCCAACATTCAGCATGAACTATGATCGAGGGAAATAATTATTTTGATAAAAGATAATCATGCATTTTATATTAAAATAGAAACTGCCTGTTTCAAGTGCACATATATATAAACCGGTATATGTATATAGAATTTATGGAAGATACTTTTAGCTCAACATTTTATGAAATATGGTGCTGTATATTGTGATGTGCTAAAAATCAAAAACAATCTAGGGTGATGATTTTCAGTGCCCCCCCCCCAAAAAAAAACCCACAAAAAACTTGCTAATAGCAAAAAAGTAACCCTGAGTTCGCAAACCATTCTCAGACTTTAGTTAAGAATTTAATCAACTTTCACATACTATTAATGAGAAATATCTTTGATCCAGAAACACAAAACTATACACATAGTTTCTGATTGATACATTAAAATAGCATAAGTTTTATAAAGTGCTATGTTTTAGTTAAAATAATATCATGTCTCTTAATTGCACAATTGCCCATGTGAATTTCAGTCACAAACATGTATTTATTTGAATTTCAGTATGGTCAATACTGGTATTAGAAATTTCATTGAAAGCGCTCGACTCCAAATTAAAGAGGATAGTGTTTTGTTTCTCAAAACTCTAGATAATATAATATTAAAAAATCTAATTTCATTTAACTAATATTTAACTAATCTTGCTACCCAACAATGTGTTATTACTTATTACAAGCGCTAATGTATTCTACTTAATTATAGCACAGTGTTTCTTAATGTGCTCAATCGCTAAAAAGCTCTCAAGGATTAAAAGCTCTTAGTTACAAAAAAAAAAAAACTGGGAAAAAAGAATTTTCAATTTTTTTAAACGGAAAATCATCACCCTCAATAATTGTTGTAGAATTTAAAGATCTCTGTTATAATATAATTACTAAGTTGCCATTTTGAATAGATTATATTTTGTATGATATCATATAGTTAAGTATATGAAAGTGCCTTATTGTACATTAAGGGTGGTATGTGCCGGTCGATCTTAATTCACCTTTTGGGGACAAGGATTAAAGTTTCGACAGTCACTCTTGTCGAATTTAACGAAATAAAATGTCCTACTGTTCAGCTCCAACTGGGATAATTAAGACAAGTTGAATTTAACATTAATGGCAACAAGAATAACACATTTCTTGAATGCCTGTCTTTTTTTGTATTTATCTATTAATTTCAAACAATTCAAAACAAAATTGAAAAATTTAACTTAAATTTTTTTACGGATCATTAATCTATTTCTATGTAAAAGGATAAAGCCTCAATTTAATCAAATGTGTCTGTCAAATTGGAACTATCCTTTTCAGATTAACAAATTCCAGCTTGAGAAACTTCTGTATATTCTAAGAATAAAGTCTCAAGCAACACATTTTATAATCTGTATCTGTCAATTCAGAATTATTCTTTTCAGATTGACAATTCCAAGTTGAGAAACTTCTATATATTCAAAAACAGTTGCGACCATTCAATTTAGCTCTTGCTTTACTGACCCAGGTAATGTGGAAACTTTAATTCTTGTATCAGAAGGTTGTGATATATAGGTATATTTTAATTAATTACAATTACATAATGATGGTATATCTGTCATGGGTTTAATATTCCAGCCCAAATTTTTCTCTTCTGTTTGAATGGAATATGAAATTTGTGTAATGTTTTGAGGAAAAGATGTTAAAAAGAAAATAATAATTTGTTTAGCTGCTTTGAGAAAGGGCTATTTAGATTTGTTCCCTCAAAATTTGGTTTTGTATTTGTTTGAATATTTAATATCTATAATGTACATGTACTTGACAACTTTAACGATGTCAGTTGATCAATTTATACGTCTTTCCTTGAAAGGTTGATTAATTATTTGACATGTCTTTGTTTAACAAATTGATCAATTATACATGAGTTTGCCTGAAAGGTTGATTAATTATTTGACAAGTCTTTGGATATCAAGTTGGTCAATTATATGTGTTTTTGATCGACAAGCTGATACATTATTTGATGTCCTTGAATGTCTTTGCTTGACAGGTTGATGAATTATTTGACATGTCTTCACTTGATGAGTTGATCAATTATTTGACAGGTTGATCAATTATTTGACATGTCTTATAACTGTAACTGTTTCCACATGTAAATGGATGCATCCTACATTTTCTTGATTGGTTGATAATAGGTTTTCGATATTTGATTGTGCTTGCCTCAATCTTATTGATTGTTTGATTTGTTTAATTTGAGGTGTGAAACAATTACAAGGAATATTATTTAGGAAATAATTAATATGATGTTTAACTATTTGAAGCACTTTGAAACTTGCTTTTAAGAAATACAATCTTTATGGTTGACTGTAAGTCGCCAAATTCCCTGCTAGATGTTATAATTAAAATGATGACTTTTTTGATGGGCTCAATATTTTGATCTGAAATGTTCAGATAAGGTACATATCATCACATTTTGCGTTTGATTTGCATACTTAAACCCACTTATATTCATGGTGTCATGTGACATGTAGATGTTTTCGATTGGTCGAATCTAATCAATCTCCTGTTTGATTTGTTTGTTTTTTTTGATTGGTTGAAACTAGTAATTGTTATAGTTATTTTTGTAAATCTTGTAAATAATTATAAAATGAGAAACGTATGATATATATAAGTAAAGATAAGTAATTTAACATTTTTTTGTGTACAAGATTTAACAATGTACAGGTAGATTTCATTAAAATTTATCCATATTTATCTTTTAATTACGTTTTATTTTGTCTATATCCATTATCCTGAAGCAACGACTGCAGATTTTACAACATCTGGACATTGCTAAATTACTTCACGATTCCTCAATTTATAGCTACACGTTGTCTACAGGTTGTGACATAGTGACCACCACAAAAACCTTGACATTGAACGAACTTGAAAGCGTTACACTTAGTATTTGCGACGATCGAGGCATCTGATAGGCTCACATGATGGGCTTGTACCCAATTGAAATTAGTGCTGAAATATGCAGAGTATTACGTGAAGGCCTTGATAAGATGTATGTAGTTAAAGCGAGATCAAGCCTTCTATTGAAGATGGTCTATATCCTGCTGTGTTCCTTCCCAAGTGTACCGGTACCACAAATATTTAGGGTTACCATTAGTCCCCATTTTGGGGGTCATTTTGCCGCCCGTCTGGATGCCTCTCACATGCCTAAATATCCCGTTTTTTTAATTGAAAATAACAAACGAAACACAGATTTTTTATCTTCAAAAAGGGTCACAAATCAAAAGAACAGTATGATTGGTTCTTTTCTTGTCAATCAATATTGACCTTTCTGTTAAATATTAGTATTTTTCAGAGATCGTCAAAACATGTGTAGGCCTCATTCATTGCATCCGTCTCCCCCCACCATCCCTAAACATATGCTCCTAAACCCCCCTAGTAAATTTGTTTGCATCTTTGACGCTCAATTTATCAGACCAATCAGGCGCTCTGAGCCCAATTTTGCTTCTGCTTGATCATAATAACAAATATTTTGATTTCTTCTATGAATAATCTGGTTACCCTACAAATATGACATCTATGCAAGTCATGTGTTTGACCCCACAATTCTTATCAGGAATAAGGTTAGTGCCTAGTGCCTAATCTTAGGTGATTGCTCCTACAGGTAAATGGCCCCAAACAAAATTTTTTTGTAAATTTGTATTTTAACCACTCGGCTGGTGGCTTAGACAAATAGATAAGAATACCTTACCTCAAGGATGACACTCACCATAGCGGGGAGGGTAGATATAACTGAACTACAAAAAGAATTGATCAATTTTTGAACAGATATTTCTATTAGAAATTTAAAAGAAAAGGCAAAATTGAAAATAGACCCAACCCAATTAAACAGGCATTATATGTAAGAGCTGAATCTACCTATTGCAGGTTTTTCGTTGGGTCTTAAATGTTATATCAAATATTGACATGACAAGACCATAATCACCTCTCCATGCCATAAGATTTTAAATAGATTTGAAAGGTTCAGTCATTTAATGATTTAATTTTAAAATGGTTACGATCAATGCACATATCTTGTCAAAACTACAACCATTGATAACTTTGCTGAAAATAAAGTAATTTAGATGAAATTTTCAATATATTCATTTTGCATTGTCTATTTTCCAAATATTATCGCAAGAATGATCTTACATAATGCCCTTAAATCATTTCCGGGACCTGTAAAATAGTTCCAATATGGCAGAATTCGTCATACAGCCGAGGTTAGATTGTACTGGAATCTGCCGAGGTTTGCAGAGTGAAGATTTTTCTGGCAGTGATCATCGGAAATCGATCTTAATCAATAGATTTATTCTTCTCCGGGACCTGTAAAATAGTTCCAATATGGCAGAATTCGTCATACAGCCGAGGTTAGATTGTACTGGAATCTGCCGAGGTTTGCAGAGTGAAGATTTTTCTGGCAGTGATTATCGGAAATCGATCTTAATCAATAGACTTATTCGTCTAACGACCTTAAACACCGTGCATAAATTCAAATTCACTCAGATATTAACTGTTGCCTCTACAGTCTCCACAAGCAATTGTGGTTGCAGACGACAATTTACAACCACATTTCAATGTGGGCGTACCACCCATATTGTTTTAGAGATTTAAATAAGCAAACAAACAATTATAGCAATTAAAAATATTTTATCTAATTATATATTATTTCATATTATACATATATTTACTGTAACTTTTCCTCAACATTAACCCTTTGAACACAAACTTTGAACACTTGTTTACGTTCATACAACTACTGTTGGTACGACTAGCACCACAAAGTGGAACTGAGGTCATCAGATTATGCCCCCAGCTATTGTTCTCTTGGTCGGAGCAGTCAAGCATGGGGATTATCAAATACAACAGGATTAAAAATAAGAGTCCACATCACAGAAATGTGGTTACAACAAAAGTGAAACTCGACCAAACCAACTATATATATAGTTAACTACGTTTACAATAATCTACATGAAATAGACAAACATTATGGAAAACAAATCATAATATTATGTGAAATAACGTTGGCATATTCAATAGTACTATTTACTCCTGTCAACCTAGAAATCTACATTGTAATGCCCACAATCACCTCATTTCGGGGCCAACATATGGGTAAATTTTATTTCAATGATTTACTTGCACGTAATGGTCATTAGCAGTGGGAGCAAACCAGAAGACCCGGAGGAAACCCATCAAGTTGAAAAGGCAATCCTTCTCCTTGTCACAACTGTATGTAGCACTCTGCCTTCACAAGCTTGAACATGTGGGTGTATAAAAAGAATTCAAGTGGGACAAATTGATGACCAAATTATGCACGTTAGGGACATGTATCTTTAAAACTGAGAAATTCAAAATTGTCATGAATATAGCTTTGTATATTTATATGTACATATCTTGAATAATCCTTTGTCAGTTTCTATATTCTAATAATCCTTGATCAGTTTCTATATTTAATTATAATTAACTAGTGGTCATTTCCTATTACTGTAGACTTGGAAAGGGTCGGATGGGACTCAGCAGTTTCAGAACTCATTAGCACTAAAAATTTATTAATTTATGGCTCAAAGTTTGTTAAAGATACATCCTAACGATAATCCAAGGATTTACTTATGCTTCAATATGTATGGCAAATGGACAATAAGTATGACAGATACATTCTGAAAATGGGTTCTCCCTAAATGGGTCCTCGTGAAAAAAATGTTTTTTGAGGAATTTGAAGCACATTTTTGATCGATTAATTAGCTTGAATATCCATGAGGTTGGACAGGGGAGTCTACTGCTGGTCGTGCAAGTACAAGCAGTGAATCGAAACCATGCCACTTGACCCAATGACAGACCTCATTGAAGGACCAGCTTATTAGTAATTATAGCTATAATTAATGATACATTATGGAAGATTAAAGAGCTGGCAGTTCTCACTATAATAGTTAAGAAATAGATAATGTAAAGGCAATTTTCTGAAAATTTCAGCCAAATTGATCCACTTTGAACCAAGACTTAACCGATTGAAATTTCAAACGAGCCTCGATAGTCATTACTAAAGTCGGCACGATAAAAAGTTGATAATTCATTTATATGATTAAATCATGAAGGAAAGTTACGCAGCAAATCCGATCATAGTTCACTAAAGATCGCAGGCTAGCGATGCCATCGAGAGTTGATTAAGGTCTGAATAAGTTAATTAATTTCTAATTAATAATTTAAATGACATTTCAGGCCTAAATAAAGACCTACAATAAGCAGATTTAGCTCTTGCATAATGTATGTTTAATAAATCAAGAATTATTGTTACTGATTTTCTTTTCTTGATTTTAATAACAACTGATAATTTGCTGATTCACTCTACAAAAACATATTAAAGATGCATTATCTAACAGTTCAATCTTACTATTGCAGGTTTTTATTTTGGCTTTAAATGTTAAATACATCATTATTTAGACATTGTTCAGGTAAGCCTATAATTAACTTTCTAGACCATCGAATGGGCAGAAGTAAATAGATTGAAATACCATGGCCATTTAATGATTAAATTCAAAGATAAGTTGCCAGGCAACGAAAGATACATCCACAGCAGCTAGATCGTCCGACAAGGGTTGTGATATATTCAATCTTTTGTAGGTAACTGGGGCATTTACAAGACAATTTCATATTAAAGATCAGATCTTGAATTATGCTACATTAAATTACAAATAAAATTTATAAAACATTTCATTTTTTTCTTGTTCATTAGAAATATGTTAGATAAAGATAATTATGCCATGCCTAAATTACATATGAATAGTTTTTCCAGTACATTAGAATATATTATCAGATCAAGATAAATTAAGGGAATCCAATGATGGTATTTAAGAACTACATCTCTAATTATGCCATGCATGTACCTAAATTACAAATGAAATTCAAAAAATATTTTTTTCAGTTCATTAGAAATATATATTATCTGATCAAGTTAAGGGAATCTTATGATGGTTTTGACTTGATTATCATTTAAGAAATGCATTTTTCATTTATGCTACATCTAATTCGATTACAAATGAAATTCTTAAAACATATCATTTTTCCAGTTCATTAAAAACATAACATTTTTCAATTTCATTAAAACGGATGAATTCAGATAAACAAAAATTCCATCTAATAACATAATTATTAACAAAAGAAAACTTCAAATTTGTAATTTAAAGTTTTTAACAACTACCGGTGCGTTAAATTCACAATACAAGAAAAACAGAAAGTAATATTATATTAAAGGGACCATCACGAATTTAACAGAGTCTCAGAAATAAAAGTCTGTGTATGTATGAAATTTAAGCGACAAAATAAAGAGGAATGGTGTATTTACTCTGTTTAAAAATTTCACCTCAATATATTGAGTCTTTTGGACCGCTTATCCAGACACATGACCCTTTAAAAGATTTCTGGTCAATTTCTTCGTTGGGTAACCTGATAATCTATTGCCGTTCCCTAACAGGGCTATACAATAAATGAACCATGTGCTGTACTCGATAAAGAAAGTTAAATTTCACCTACACCCTATTTTTATAAATAAAAGTTTGGTTTTATCCAGACACAGTCTAATACTGCTTGGGACACCACAGTGAGAGAGAGAGAGGGTTTAATTTAAGGACTGACATACGGTTCAATTTTATTTCAATAATTCCCTTGTGCATAGGGGTCTTTAGCAGTGGGGGGAAACTGGAGGACCCAGAGAAAAGCCATGAGGTTGGATTCCAGATGAAGACTGACAAGTTTAATTTATTAGAAAACATATCATGTATATTGAGTTAATTGCTCGGCCCTACGCTAGAGGATTTTAAGGGACTTTTAACACAAAACTAAGCAGTATTATACTCCAAAATATAATCGAGATTGGCTCTTCAAGATAAAAAGAAAATAATTTTCATATATAACTTTACACTGTAAATGGTCTTTATATCCATTTTTGAATAAAACAAAAACTATAAGATTGCCAAATTTCCAGATTGGTGTTAAAGAAGTTAATGAAACCACTGAACTGCAAACTTTTTTGCAATACGATAATCTATCTATTTTGGCTAAATTGGGTTAATATCAATTTTATTTTTGACGTAGGTTGATGAGTTCTTGTCATGCAAAGACTTGTTATTAATATTATGAGTATCAGGGATTCTGAAAAGTTCTATGACTGAAGTGTAATCATTTCTTTTAGGATTTAGAATTAGAACTAAACTACATTTACATTGTATTATCGTCATCCACGCATTTCATACTTATACAACAACAATTATAATTCATCCATTATAAATTACAACTATTCTAAAAATATCAGTAACAAAATCAAAAAGTATTTAAATAACTAATTTCTTTTTTTAAAAAATATCAGTAACAAAATGAAAACAATACCTGTATGCAATTAACAAAATATCACTAACAAAATCACTGGTCAAGTGGTCTTAAAACATATGTCCGGACACCAGGGGAGAAAGGGATGGGGTTTAACATCCACTTGACACAAACTAGGTCATTTTAGGACTAACATATGGTTTAATTTTATTTCAATAATTCGCTTGCGTATAGGGGTCTATAGCAGTGGGAGGAAACCAGAAGACCCAGACAAAAGTCTGGACTCTAGACTAAAGAGTTATTACATTACAAAATACTAATGTAATTAATTACACTGCCATTACTTTTTAAATGTAATCTCATTTTTAGCAATAATCACCATTAACTATTACATTGAAAACAATTAATTAATTACCATTATCCATTACTTAATGACTAAAAGAACAATCTTTTTTAAAAGTCAATATAATTTAAATACAGATCAATATTTCGTTTTGTTTTTTTTATACTTTTGATGGCCTACACTACATGAAGATCTAACAAGTTATAGTGGAAGTTAGCATCCCGGGTCAAATGAACAGCTTTTGACCCTATGACGTCAGACATTTGATTAACCAATAAGCATCGATGTTATTAGTGGATTACAGACAGACTCTTTTATGGGCTAATGCCTCACATCATTCAGAAAACGTCAACGATATCAACTTCTAGTGTAATAAAGACAAGTAAAACCATATTTTGAACTATAAAAACGAAACGGATCTGTGTTTTAATCAGATTCTTTTAATGTAATCTCACAATAATTACCATTACCTAAATAATCCATTGAAAATAATCAATTTTTATCATTATCCAGATTTAGCTATCAATTCTTGATTGGCAATAACTGAATTTATTTCAAATTCTTTCAATGGTATTTAGTAATTGAACTAGAAAAATCAGGTCCAATTCTACGGAATACAATTACTGCTTATTACTGAGCGACGTTTGACTAGGCTTCTCTAGTCATTACATGTATCAAGAAATGATAAAATATGATAATATATATATATGTACACAACAATACTCAGTTATAATTGTATTCCATAGAATTGTGACCTGTATAATAAATTTGTTTCTATATGAATTGTCAATTCTATAAAATATCACATCAAGCTGTCAAAACCAAATACTGTGTGTTCAAAATCAACTGAAATGAATTCACTATATTTTAATTTTAAGTGATTTGAATTCTAAACTGTTTCAAATAAACTGTTTACAAACATTGTAAAACTGGAAATTAAGTGTCCATTGTAGAACAATTTATTAGGCCAGCCGGGAATTTGGCCTAAAAATACTGACTGCGACTATTATGACACATTCATATACAAAATGAAAAGCCCAATAATAGTTGACTTTCACTAATAACTGTACCGGTATACAGTTTTAATATTTGATTAATCACACATTACGTATTCTTGGGTCAATTCCTTAATTTCTATAAACTCACAACACTTCAAGTTCTGTTACACACGGGTTGATTTATTAAAGACTTTTGTCATCAAAAGTTCAAACGATGCATTGATAACACCCCAGGACACAAAAGACCGAATGTAGTTTAAGTGGCAGCCGCGGAATAATTTCCGTACGCTATAGTCCCGTTCTTTTAATATAATCCTAAAAGTTTCATGAAAGGAACAAAAATCACCACCTACTTTTGATTGCATTCGAGTTTTCACAACATTCATTGGATAAAATGCAGTGCTAATAAGCGCGCCCAACACAGCTCCACCTACAAAGTCTTTAACAATCTTGACGGAAGCGTCATCACCTTTATAAGAAAAATTTTCTTGGAAATAATCTCGACCAACGAAAAATAAGACATTACTAGGTCCGTTCCGTAGTAAAATGGGCAGAAATCCTCGATAATATTCACGGATTCCAAATGTTCGTAATTCTTTAAAGGCATGGATGGTGTTTTTGAAATCTTTATGGTATTTCTTGTCTTGCATCAGAACTTGTACCCTTTCGAAAGGAGTAAAAAGTCCCTCTAATGTCCCTGCACCCATTGCTGCTATGGATATTGTGGCGTATTTCGACTCGAGGGAAAAATGCTCATCTATTAATCTCTGAAATCGATAAAAACTTCCGAACATGACAGCCAATGACGTTGTTTTTTGCATCAAAGGTGGCATCAGCCCACGATACAAATTTCTAAAACCTTCTTTTCGTAACTGTTCAATGGCCCTGAAGGAAGATATACCATAGAGCTGCTGTCGAAACATAGCCTTGTTAATTGGGAAAGTCACGGTTATGTTGATAAAGGCCGCACCACCCCCACTGACTACCTCTGCGTAATGATTTACTTCATTTACATCAATAGCTTTCATTCTGATTTCTTTAATCTTGTTCATTTCCGTCTGTCAGTAGCCAAATCTCCTGTCTTTGAGGTAGGGTAGAAGATATGGATCAGAGACAGTCAAACTCAGGTCACCATCTGTAGTTTGTGCTGTCTTTCACATTCTGAAAGACAAAATAATCAAGACTATAGAATGTTTAAATCTTACTGTTGCATTTTTTGTGTGGATAAAATTGGAGTAGACTCTCTCTCACCTCCAAAGACATATATTCCAGCTAGCACATTCTTCATAAAAGTCTTTACACTGAATGGTAAATAATTTTGAATATGGGAACAATGCACCATGCCTTTAATGAAATTGCTTTTTCTTCACATTTATACAAGATGTTGAACTTGTGTGTACTGACTAGCTACTTTGTGCAAAACAACCAAATAAGCTCAGATACATCTGATAACAGCCAGAAAACACAATATATGGATTCAAGGTTGGTTACAGGAAAGAAATTAAATGTATTCATTTGTGAACGCTCTGTCACTCACCAAACAAAGAAAAAATCTTCTTATGGGATATCCATACAATCTAGTTATATAAGGGACACAGTTCATGATATGCTCACATTGTAGGTTAAAAGGCTACATCTACATATATACATATAGGTAAATAAGTGTTAGAGCAATGAAAAAGAACATTATTAAAAGCTGTTTATAACCATATACATGTAGGCTAAGTAAAAATGATCCTGTCAAGTTCATGACATGTACTACTTTGTTTTATTATTGACATTTAGTACTAATGAGTAAAGGATTCATCCATAGTGTCATCATAAACCTATCATATAGACTGTTATCTACATGAACACAGAGTTTGGTGTAGTGTATAGTCATGTCTTTATTTCTTCATAAATAATTAGCAGAGACCAGGTCATTATGAAACTTAATTTGATTTAATTGATAAAATCTTTACTTTGATTTAAAGATATATGGTATGGCCTTTTCTTTACTTTGATTTTATGATTTATGGCTTTTCCTTTACTTTGATTTTTGAAGCCTTTGGGGGATATGATGGCCAAATGGTTAGCAAGTGCATGCTGTATCCTAACACCTGTCATTGAGTCAACTGGCGTGGTTTCGAATCCCCGGTTGTACGTGACAGGGAGTAGAGTCGCCTGTTCAACCTCATGGGTTTTCTGTGGGTTCTCCGGTTTCCTCCTACTGCTAAAGACCCCTACGCTCAGGTGAATTATTGAAATAAAATAAAAAAACCCATATGTTAGTCCCAAAATGAGCTAGTTTGTGTCAACGTTAAACCCCATTTCTCTCTTTTTTAAAACGTTTACTTTATTTTGATTTATAGCACACATTTATAGGGTTGTAACGCATATCATAATGTAATATGAATGTATATAAAATGATTTACATTCAATCATTTCCGTCTTTACTGTCTATCCACCTGTAGTATACAGTATACTCCTGTGGCAGTTTAAACATATTTGATTTAATATTGACACATATATCAAAAGGACAAGTTTAAATAATTTAGAGGAGCCCTTTCTGGCAATGTGGGAGAGTAGGGTACCATACAGATTTAAAGATTATGATCTCGATTTAAAGATATGTTTTTTCTTTCATAAAACTTAAAGAGAGATAAGGTGTAACATCCACTCGACACAAACTAGGTCATTTTGGGACTAATTTTAATTCAATAATTCACTTGCGCATAGGGGTCTTTAGCAATTGGAGAAAACCCGGAACCATTGAAAACCCACAAGGTTGGACAGGTGACCCTACTCCTTGTCACATACAACTGGGGAATCGAAACCATGCCAGTTGACTCAATCAATGACAGACATTATGATACAGCGCGCACACACTAACCATTTGGCCATCCAACCCCCTATCAAATTTAAGGATATAGGGTCTATTTTTCATCATGGTTTATGATCTTTTAGATTTATGAAATGAAATGGGGTTTAACGTCCTACTGTTCTGCTCCTAATCTGGACTAATGAAGACGGGCATACGCCATACAGTGTGCTATGAGGGAAATTTTGCCCCGGCAGCGGCGCTATGTCCTACCGTTATATCGAATTCCAACTGCCAAGGGGTCTTTTACGTGCATGTCAATATGTACATGAGACCTCGGTTTTTCGCCCACCCCCCCGGCCTGCATCACTGACAAGGGGAAACCACGCAGGAAAAAATCTGGATGATCTTTCTTGGCCAATGCAGGGATCGAACACCCTACCTCCAGACTAGCGAGCCAACCCCTTATGATCCCCCTTTAGATTTATGAGCATTGATAAATGAGTATATCATTCTACAGTACCATACTTAAGATCTTGTATGACAGCGAGTGAATAGATTACTGTATACATTAGACTTTAATAGTGTTGGTTAAGGACCATTTTATCTTTATTGTAGATATTTAGATCAACATGAAATGCTGTCGGAGCCTCTCAAGTCTTATTTAATTGTGAAAAGGGAGACTACTCCTGTTTTCAATAATGTTGCTTTTTCTGGCCATTGTGTCATGAAAATAATCAAAACAAACAACATAAATCTAAAGTACGGTGATTTAACCTAGGGCAAACATGTATTAAAATGAATATTAATGCTCATAAATTTCAAGCAGATATATATATGAGATAAGAAAACCTTAACATGAAGAATAGGGCCATAACTAGAATTGAAATTTTATACTAATAATAGGCTTCTCATAATAATAGGATGATAACTTTTGTCACTCATAGATCATACAGTCACTCCTACATGTAGATCATACAAGAAATTCTACAAAGTAAGCAAAGGCCTTTAAAAAGTCTCTAAAAAAGTATTCAAATAAATGTATTAGGTTTTTTTTATTTGAATTTTTCATACGCTTATAAATTTTGAGTACGATACCCAAAATCTCATTAAGAACAAATGATTCACATTGTAGCACATCCGTCAGATTTATCTAAACATTTTTATCTGCACTCTCTTAAGAGTTAGAGCAATCAAAAAATGGTCAAGGCCAATGCTTCTGGAAATTATTACAGGTGTCAGAAATCAATAATGTAGTAAACAAGATTTTAGAAAGATTGGAAAATAAATATAGTCTGCAGAGTAGAGTGTTAACAAAAACCATGACGACAATCTAATTATAAAAACAAACAGAAGGACAGAGAAATGGGATTTAACGTCCACTCAACACAAACTAGGTCATTTTGGGACAACCATATGGTGAATTTCTATTTATAATTCGCTTGCATGTAGGGGTCTTTAGTAATGGCAGGAAATCAGAGGACCCAGAGAAAACACACCAGGTTGGACAGGCAACTCTATTCCTTGTACAACTGGGGAATCGAAACTATGCACGCTGACTCAATGACAGACCTTATGAATACAGTGTGACACACTAACCATTCAGCCATCCAATCCTCACCTAAGAACAAACAAGACTCACAGAAAATGATGGGGGGGGGGTCATGCAAAGTTCATGTTTTGTGCTCATATCTACATGATCATGTACTATATTATCTAGCCCATATTAATACATTTTATTTATTCATTTGTGAAGCATAAATAGGACAGCAACTGGCTGGTTTTAACTGGATATATACCTTGTTTTCATAATGTAGGCTAGGGTACTCTACTTTTTCTAGCCATGGTGATAATACAATCATATTCTTTATAATAAATTTTTAATTTTATCTATTTATTTGTGAAGCATTATAGGAGAGCCACTTGGACTTGCTGGTTATAACTGGCGTTGTGCATTTTGCTAATGCTCGATCAAAGGGGATGAACTGAGGTGTGATTGCTTTGATTGAACAAAAGGTTACATATAATAAATGCATTATAATATCAACATTGAATGAACATTCCATTCAATCAATCCAATGACAACAATACTACTCATCATAGTCATACTGTTGTTAATGCAAAAATGAGACGAAAAAGAACGTAACTTGACAATCAAATCCGAAGGATGACTATCAGTAACTCGATTCGCATAGTTTTCTTGAATAAATCTACTATAAATCGTACCTTTTTCAAAGCGATATTGCATAATAAGCAATAAAACTAAGTGTAAATGCACTTTATGCACTTTAAACTGTATAACAACTTTCATGTGTTGTTGTCGTGTAAATCTGGAATTATCAAGGGTGGTAACTCTGATTAGGCGAATATTTTTAGGACAAAAGAATTGAATTGAACCAAGGGTTTAGTTTTAATTCCTTTTTTATTTTTTTGACAGATGATATGCTAATGTGAAATACCATTATTGGATTTAGTGTCATTTTCAGAAGACAGTGAAATATTTATGGCTTGAAAATAGTTATTAATATATTTAAAATCTGACCCATGGGAAAGAACTGCGTTTAATAAAATTATAGTCTTGTTTTCTTGGACTAATTTAATTCTGTGGTTGTCGCACTGGATAATCAGACATAATAGCCTATTTTTAGATATTGTAATTACCATATATGGTAATATGCATGGGAATCCCCCGATTAATTATTCCAAAACGAGGCTGGGTGTTTTCTTAATTTACACGAGAGGAAAGAGTTTAGTCACTGACCGAAATTGGTTCATTACTAATATTAGAAGTCACCATTTGTAAGAGGACGTGCTCAGTTTGAAGCTTTTTAGTTCAAGGAATACAAACATATAACAAAATGCAGGTAGAATATTTGTTTTAGTAATTTCTTAATTGATTAAATATGTGTTAATCAGGAAAAGAGCCACTGCCCTGCTGGGTGAAATACTATTACTAAAGTAAAAGTGATGAAGCTTGAGTACTCTCAAATTCAGGGAATCCCTGTTACTCTTCTGGTAATAGAAAACGTGTAAAACTGAACATAACGTTACTCTTTGATTAACGGTACAATCTCATGTATATTTCGACTTATAGTGGCACATCATAGGAGATGGTCAATACGAAGTAGTTCTTTCTTAAGAACGGATGTCCTCGACTCCGACTCTGTTCTCCGCCCAGAAATTGTTTGTAAATCTTTGTTTGGATCCAAAAATACAATGGATTTTATATGTTGCCTTCCCACTGTTTTTATTGAAAATTTTATGTTTATGACCATTGTAGAATCCTGATGCTGATACCGAGTGGAATGATGTTCTCCGATCGAAAGGCATTATACCACAAAAAGAGGCAGAAATAACAGAAGACGATATCGTACAAATATTAGAACAAACTGTCCAGGAAAAACAACATGGTAAGTCAGTTTAAAAACTGGCAATTTCCAGCATGGTATGTGGGTCAGGGAGAAGGCTATGATGGCATTGGGTTTGGGTAAATTCAGTGGCAAATTCACAATAGAAAGTACTGTTACTGTTTCATTATAAAACTTTAAAAATTGTTTGTCATTTTGAGAATGAGATTGTTAATTTTGTAAATTGACTATGCAGCACTGCAATATCAAAGGTGTTGATGAAACAGGCCCGCTCAGTGACATTGTTTTTCAATTTTTTTACTTTCCCTTTCAAAATCATTCCTGTGGGGTGTGGACCATAGGTATGTCCTGTTCATGTTTGGCCCACTTTTTACATACTCCTCACAGTGTTCCATTTGATTAGAGGTAATCCCACTACTCACTGCTGTAATGAGTGGATATTGTTGTTTTAAATTTTGATTGGTCAGTAGTCCGACTACCAACCAATGACTAGCTGCCCTACAAAAGCTTTGACCCTGATCAAACGTAGGACTGTCATGTTGATTGAACAGGAAGAATAGAAACATTCCCTCAAAAGTTCAAGAATCAGAAGTCAATCCAGCAATGGGCAGAGAGGAATTTCTCTGGCCATTGCTTGGGGAAATATGACTTTTTAGTAAGTTTGATTTGTTTATAAAACAAGGAATTTTATTTTAAAGGTAAAGCCATGGAAGATATGTCTTTAAAGGAACTAGATAGAATAGAAGATGATTTAGATGATGAAGATGAACGAATGTTTGAACAATACAGGTAAAAATAATTAACACTACTGTCATGTCACATCACAGATCATTCAGATACCCTAAAGGTGCAGGAGCCATGGTGGGTTAGTGGGTAAGACGCTGGCTTGCTAGTCTGGAGGTCAAGTGTTCAATCCCTGCATTGGCCGAGAAAGTTCATCAGGATTTTTAGACGTGGCCCCCCCTTGCCACTGGTGTGGGATGAAGGGCCTGACAAGGACAGCTGCCTAGTAGTTTTGGTGAGATGGAAAAACAAGGTCCTGTGTATACATTGGCTTGCACATAAAAGATCACTTGGCCGTTGGAATTCAATGCAAGAGAAGGCTATAGTGCCGCTGCATGGGCCAAATTTCCCTCATAGTATAGCGTATGCCCGTCTGCATTAGCCCAGTTGCCCAGGGATTTCTGTTCTGGTTAATTTGTTCTGAATAATTCTTGCAAACTATGAAACTATCTGAAGTAATCTTACCCCAAGTTCACAAAACATTCTCAGGCTTAAATACAAAACGTTAAACATAGTTTCTTATTGATATATACTGAGCGCCATAGAAAACGCATCAGAGGGGTGAAAACCAAAAGTACGACACAGATGGTTAATTCCATACTACGTTGCTGCACAGCGTGCGTAAGAGCCAGTGGAGGACACACGTGCAACTGACATCTGTGTCGTACTTTTGGCTTTGACCCGTCTGACTTTGTACTGTTGATTACAGATTAAACATCCATTCCATAAGTGTACAAATGTGTTGTTATTGATGTGTTCCCATTTGAATATTGTTCACAATAAGAAGCAAAATAAATATGTTTACAGGATCATTTTGTTATACGAAAAACTAAGTGATGCGTTTTCTATGGCGCTCAGTATATTTCATACATAATATATTTTAGTTTAAATAAAGCGAACAATTTTGACTCACTTAAGTATGAGAATACTTTGTGAACTCGGGGCCTGATACTTTTTGAAGAAATGGAAATTTCCTTAGATTCCACATTATGCACATGTCTGTCATTTCCAGATGGGGCAAAATTTTTATTATTTGAAATAATTAGACTAGGTAAATAGAATACTGTAAGTGTATGTATAGTCATATTTAAGCAACTGATTTACATGGGATTTCTAAGACATCCCATTTAGTCAAAGAAGTTGTGTCATATCTTTTCCAGTCAGCATCATGACATTTTTTATTTTAACAGACGGCAGAGAATAGCAGAAATGCAAGCTTTCCAACTCAAAGCCAAATATGGTGATGTAGGGGAGATAAGTAAGGCTGATTATGTTCGAGAAGTTAACGAGGCTGGAGAAGGTGTTTGGGTTATTTTACACATTTACAAACAAGGGTAAGTAGTGTAACTCTGACCATAAAATACAGCCAAAAATTCAAATTTCAGAGAGAACGTCTTTAAATGACTTTAAAGATACCTTCCCACATACAAACTTGGTGATTTGTTGATAAATTTGGACTAATAACATATTAAAACTAATTAATCTATCAAAATTTGCTTCAAATCCTTCTCAAAACAATGTATTTGTGCTTGTGCGGAAATACCCCTGCTATAAAAAATCGAATAAAAGTGGACAAGTTTGTGTCACATGAATTTGCTTACCAGGTACCAAGCAATGGGTGCAAAGCCGGAGGAGAATTCATTCTCTTTAATTGCTTTTTAGATATATTAACCATTTTCAATTCTCACAGCATCTACACATGTTCCGTAATAATTTAGTTAATTTTAGGACATTCAGTCACAACACATTTGTGCTAGTAGTCATATTTTCGAAACATAGTTATAGCCTGTACATGTATGTAAAAAAAATATTTCCATGAATATTGAATAGTAGCAGAAAAAAAAGGTAATGTTGGAAATCCAAAATCAATTTTTTACAACAAAAATTCAGACTGAAGTTATCTCCCTTCAAGACTAAACTCGGCAATGAGCAGCTTCCAATTCATATTTGAAGATGAACTGCATTATGATGAGAAGGCTTAATTTGTTCTTGTTAAAGGACACTATTGGTGTCAGTCATTATCACATATGTGATAGAACTTATTAAACACTTCCAAATATAATTTTAACTCAGAGATCATCAATCTGTTTCACGGAGAATTACTTACGAATTATCTCTGTCACAGATGACTGTCTTGAACGCGTGCATTGACTTCATGCGGCGTCAGTCATTGGCCCAATGGCGTGTGCATTGTTTACGTAACACGTAACTGCTTCAGGCAAAATGATGCCTTTTACTCCTTTTAATATCCATTTAGACTAAATAGGAAATTTTTTTTATCTACAGATACTTCAAACGTCTTTATTTATTTTTCTTATACTTTAAAAAAATGTTTTAGAATTTATTTTCTCGGAGGAAAAAAGTTAATACCGGGGACTCATTAAGTGGCGTCGATGTCATCCTTATCAGTGATTGTAGCGACCTAGCGAATATTCACTGCTGATCAGTGTGAGAGATCATTGCTACGATAGATGCGTAATAAAAGGAAGTGTCGAAAAGCGAAAGGAAACACAAGTTATCCTTCTATATAAAATATAACTGACTGGAGTGATAACAGACACACATCCAAAGTTGTTATATGAGACTACTAGAGGGTGTTAAACCCCATCTCTCTCTCTCTCTTTCTCCTCTCACTGCGCGGACCCCTCCCCTCGGCCTAATCAGGCTGTAACTCAAAAGAAGGCATCTTCAAGTTTTAGGTGGATGACAAAATTATCTTTACCTTTAAATGTTTAAATATTTTAATTGGATTTAATTTCAGAATACCAATATGTTCACTCATCAATCAATATTTATCAACATTAGCCAGAAAATTTCCAGCCACAAAATTTTTAAAAAGTATATCAAGCGTTTGTATACCTAATTACCCAGACAAGAACCTCCCCACCATATTCGTATATTTTGAAGGAGATCTGAAGAAGCAATGGATAGGACCTTTAGCTTTTGGAGGAATGAATTTAAAACAGAATGGTAAGCTGGAATAGACTTTTTACCTTCCGGTGGCTAAATGAGTAAGACTCTGGCTCGCTCATCTGCAGGTCACAGGTTCGCTCCCAGTGTTGGCCAAGAATGTTCATCGGCACTTTTCGGCATGGTTTCCCTATGTCAGTGGTGCAGAATGGAGGTCCTGTGTACACATTGTTAAGCACATAAAAGATTCTTAGGCTGTTGGATTTCTATATAATAGTAGGCTGAAGCGCCACTGTACGGGCAAAATATCCCTCATAGCACCCTGTATGGCGTAGGAGGTTAAAAGCCATTTCTTTCATTCTTCTTTGGCTGACGAGACACTCACTAGATAATAAGACAATCTTTTAGGACCCTTTTCTTTTATGATGATTATTATAGAACAATGCTTCTATTTTATGATGAATATTTTATAGCAATGATTCGTTTCATGATGATTATGATATAACATTAACAATGATTCTGTTTTATGATGATTATTATACAACAATGATTTTACTTTATCAACTTGTGTTGATATTTTTTTATATCAGAAAAGACTTGTAGGAGATTCTCTATGTAACAATGATTCTATTTTATGATGATTCTTATGTAACAATGATACTCTTTTATAATGATTATTATTTAACAATGATTCTGTTTCAGATTTAGAATGGATGCTAGCCCAAACGGGTGCCATACAGTCTGATGTAGATGAACCAGTTAAACCTGTTATTAAAGATGTAATGAATATTGCCATTAGGCAGAGCAATATTAATGATGACAGCGATGATGATGATGATTGATTATTAAATTTTAATTTTTTATTTATTTTATATAAAAAAATAACTTCGCAATAAGTTTTGTTATTGTTATACCCACATTGAAGTTTTCAAATATTGTTGTCACCTCAGACTGTCTGATCGACTATTAATATAAATGCACAGTGTTCAACGTCATTAGGCAAATATGCATATATTGAAATGTGGTTGTATATTATCGTCACCCCCTCAATCTTGCGTTCACTTCCAGAGTTATGGCCCTTGATTCCTTTATAAAATCTTGCGGGTGCTGTAGAGATCCATTAGTACCATTACTTCACTTTAAAAGTCGAAGACGGCAATTGATTTTCTATGTTTTCAGATAATTATCCCTATCATACATTTTCAATTCACCACCCTCACGGCTGGAAGAAGATGAACATGTGTTTTAAACACGATTGAGAATTCAAAAGCCGAGGATGATGTCGGGAATACAAACTGATTACGCCGATCAGTCCAGATCACCGATCAGTTCAGAACACCTATCAGTTCGGTTACTATGGCTATAACGCCAATCAGTTCAGTTAGTATGACATAACCCCGACCAGTTCAGCTACTACGACATAACGTCTACCAGTTCAGCTACTACGACATAACGCCGATCAGTTCAGTTACTATGTCTATTAGGGTGTTTCACTTTTCACATTTTTCGTAAGTTGACAAGTTCTTATGAACCGAACTTCCATGCACATTTGTATCCTGGCTTTGTGTTGGTTTTTATCGCTGGCTGTTTCATAATGACAGACGAGAATTGTTCGGTTTGAGTTGCTGTTTGGGTTTGTGGACATAATTTGGAAGTGGCAGAATTAGCAGATGATTAGTTGGTGAGATTTATTTGGTTGATCGTTTTGGCTTTACAGCTTTTCACAAGGATGTATAGTTTGGTATTGGCTTCAATCGAAACGTAACCTGTATTCTATAATTGTGCCATGTGTTAGAATAACCAAATTCACCCCGTCTGAAATGTTTTGTATATGATAATTCGAGTGTTAGTGGACAGTTAAAAAAAGACCAGTATACGACCTCGGGACCAGAATCCATATCTTTTGTGGACGGTAATCATAAGAATCACTAAATGCATTAATAGATGTAGTTACACCGAGCACGATGAGGCAATTTATAATTTGCACCCTCGGCATGCAGCAAGACTTCACCACCGAAGATGCTTGTGGGTGGTCATTTATGATGCGTTGAGATATGTCGATCGTTTTCAGATACATTTTATTGGTTAAATGTAATGAACCTATCAGGGACGTTTTGTAGTCGTAATTCTCGATACACGAGGGGAGGGGGCCGCTCAGCCCCAGAGAGACTGGTCATCACTGCAGCCAACAGTGGGATTCCCAGATTTTAGTTTCTGTTTAGGGTCGGTATGTATGCCCCCCCCCCCGAAAAAATCCTGGATCCGGGCCTGCGCGGGAGCAGGGCAATTGCCGGCGGGACAACAGCCGATGACATCATCCGTTTTTCTGTATCTATGACCTTTTTGTTAAAAAATAACCAATACGTGACAATTGAATATTCTTTATTATTATCACCTAGGTTCAGTTTACTTAATGCATTGTCTATAATAGCATTCACTAAGTGGCTGAATACTATGTGCAATACCACGTAAATAGTCCAATACATGGCGACTGTTGAACTTATAGCCCAGGCAATCTAACTCAATGTTGCACCATTCCGGCAGTTGATGCAAGAGAAATGCCGACCCCGTTTATGGTCGGTCCTGACGTATATTATCACACAAAATAAGTTTCAGTCCGAAATCCGTGCCGAAATGGTTCAAATTGGCAAAAATCGAAAATTGCCGCCAGTTTTGACTAGAGAATGCCCACTAATCATGATCTAGTTTGGTAACAAAATATATTTTTTCGAGGTAGCTGATTCCATTACTATACACGTTTTGGTGATAAGTTATACTGCGGAATCAATATTGAGAAACAATCCCAGGTGGAAATCAGTTTTGGCGGGAAAATTCGAATTTTACAAATAACCACTGCATATCTGGCAAACAGGCGATACTGTAACCATCTGTGTATCAACGTTTGAATCGTTTTGTTAAATAAATTCGCACGACCAGCTTCCGCAGTGGCCCTAGTCAACAAACCTATACCTACGTCGCTACCACAGTAAGCTGGGAGACACTACAAATGAAATTGAGTTGATACTGGATGAATGTCATTGTATTAGATCCCCAATCCCCAATCGGAAATCTAAATCGCTAATTGGAATATCTCCGATATTGACACAGGGAATCACTCAAACACTAAAATATGTACAAGAATGGATTCAACTTCCGCGAAAACACCCAGTATTGACTCCGCAACAACACTTATCACAAAAATGTGTATGGAAATGGATTCGGTTAAACCGAAAACGTATAATTTTGATACCAAAGACGACCATATTATGATAATTGGGTGGACATTGAAATTTACAATTTGGGCATGGATTTCGGACTTGGACTTTTTTTTGGTGACGATATGCGTCTCGACCGACCATTTACCATGGTCCGCATTTCTATTGCAGCCACTGCCCTATAACTTATTCTATCGTGCCTGGATCATTAATGACAATGTGTAGTAAGTATCCACTCCGCCGTCTCTGCACTGTTTAGTTATGTTTTGATATTGATATCACCCATCAAGTAATAAACAATATTACAAAAACAACAATCAAATCACTGGCAATAACAGTTATGTTTTATAGCAATTACATCTTTGTTAAGTATAGTTTATAACTGTTGTCTCATTCATCATTAATAAACTATACTAAACAGAACAAAACAAATCACCGGTGATAAAATCAACAGTTATAAACTAGGAATAATAAAGATGAGTTCCCCAAAAAGTATTTAATGGGTGGTTATTTCCAATAAAAGTATGACAATTTTGGTATATATGGAAAGTAGAGATATCCAATCTTACTGGAAAAATACTGTATTCCCTGAAAAAACCCTAATCGACAGTCCGACGATTAGGAATACCTGCACGCGTGACGTCGAAGGTTGCGGGTGAACATTGAGCGCTTTGTGTACATGTTGATAAACTTGATGAGTTAGACCAGTGGTTCTCAACCTTTTTTTGCCAACGGCACTCTTTGGAACACATGAAAAAATAGCGGCAAACCTACCTAAATATTTAGGAAAAGAAGTTGAATTTTGCAAAAAAAAAAACATGGTAAGTCATCGATAGCATAAGCGCAGACACAGACTATAGTCATAGACACATCTAATGACTAAATAAAGAAGACACAGCTATGAATTTATCAGTTATAATCTTAGTGTGTCGTTCAAAATTTCGCGGCACACTCGGGGAGCTCTTGCAATACTTTCTGAGATAAAAATCACGATAAAAGACGCGGGCCGTGGATAATCCGATAATTTAATTAGGATTCAATATTTGAAACAAATAGTCAGCGATTACAGACAACATCGTCTTGTGTATGCAATGAATTTTCCTCCGTCTTCGCTGTCGTTGCTATAGGTACGGAGAGAGGTAAGTCACGTGACACTAACATGGCCTTATTCATAGCAGGGCATATCCTCCCGAATACAATGTTTTGAAAAGGATTTGAAGCAAAATTATGATAAATTAATTAGTTTGAATATGTTTATAGTCCAAATTTATCATCAAATCATCCAGTTTGTACGCGAAAATGTATCAGACAACATCGTCTTGTGTATGCAATGAATTTTCCTCCGACTTCGCTGTCGTTGCTATAGGTACGGAGAGAGGTAAGTCACGTGATACTAACATGGCCTTCTTCATAGCAGGGCATATCCTCGCGAATACAATGTTTTGAAAAGGATTTGAAGTAAAATTATGATAAATTAATTAGTTTGAATATGTTTTTAGTCTAAATTTATCATCAAATCACCCAGTTTGACGCGGGAATGTATCTTTAAATAAAGCTAGTTCACACACATTATAAATTATCACCTAACTACAAACATAGTTATGTGTAACGCAAACGTCTCATCTGTATCCAGCCACAAAAATCGTTTAACTCACCAACGCTTGGAACATATCCACTATACACGAAGCCCAGCCCGTCTGAAACAATAGAATTACTTCTGGCGACCTCGAGAAATCTCATCGGGAATTTTATCGCTCGTTTCATTTCTGTTCCATCTTCCCCGAAATATTCCACAGTTAAAGGGACAATAACATTCTTGCTGGCTTGGAAGCTCCAGAAAATAAATAATACCCTTATTCTAAGTACTAGATGTTTAAGTGTCCTACCTGTTGTGTAAATTATCCATTACAACCTATTTTACTTGTCCAGAGGTTTCGAAAATATTTCAAAATCCAAGTCACATTTGAAAAGGTTTACGTTAGACTTTTCAAATCAATTGGTTGAATTTGTCCAATTTCTTAAAATAGGTGTTTTAAGATGAAATTTATACCATCAATTAATTGGAATATTTTAAAATAATGCGATTTGTTGACCAGAATGAAGATTGGGACATATTATTCAGTTACAACAAGAGTGTTATTGGGGGTTTAAACAGTTTCCCCTTTGCGTGGCTACCACTAAAATTTGAATAATCACGTGGCAATTTGTGTAATAGTTTTATAAGGATTGAGGCTATTTGTTATTGCGTGTTTTAATTAACATCCACGTATCATGGAAATTACTTTCACGTACGCCAACAGCTAAATAGTTGCAGTCGTCGCCCCGCCTTTTTAGACAATCATAGCCATTCCGTAAATCTGGATTTAAAGTTAAATTTCCTCCATTGTTTACGAGGTTGATTCCATCGGAAGCAGTACGCAACATCCCAGTTACGTACACATCGTCAAGCCAAAGCAAAGGTACTGCGTAGGACGCGCGATAGAGGACAGGAATGGCGTCACTACTATATATAAGTACAAATCCGTTACAAAATTTAAATGGATATTTCATTTTACCTTTGAAAATGTCTTTATCGACTGCCCATTTGCCCTCGCGAAAGATTGTGCCGTCAGAGTTAATAATACCGTATATTGTTTTGGATACATACAGATTCTTGGCGTGAAACAATTTTATAAACCTCCACATATCAAACAAGACGTCATCATCAGTTTTTATGACGTATTTCACTTTAGAACAGAAATGGGAAACCCAATGTAGCCCCATAACCGCTTTAAATGCTAAATTATGATAAACATCCATAAAATTTCCTTGAATTATGTCACCATATTGTGAATGTTCCCTTAGAATCTTATTTTGTAATTCCGGAGTGTTCACTTGTCCCAAAAGAAATATGACGCGTATCTCGATTGGTAAAAACAATTCTCTTGAACCGTAGGTTGCTCGAATGTTGTTCCTGTGGCCAAAATGATGAGGAGCAGTGTGAACAACAACTATGGCGGTTATGGGTGTAGGTCCACAGCAAACACTCTTATTATTTAATATATAATCTCCATTGAATATTGGATTTGTTTTTCTGTCGAAAGCAATTAGTGTTGCATCTTTGGAACAACTGCTGGAGTTTTTCAAGCTATAATCATCAGAAACTTGTTGATTACTTACTGACATTTCATCTTGGTAATGACTACGCGTGGCCTGCAAGTAAACATCACTTTTGGTAACAGCGCTTCGAGATTTATCAGGTATGTACTTGCTGCTATGGTCCATGAATTTTGACGCATATTCCGACTGGTTGGTGCTATTTGTCAAACTTTCTAAATTTCGCGCAGTTAGTAAGCTAATTTGTTCAGATTTCAATTGTTTCAGTTTATGTAAGCTCGTCCACCAGAAACTGGAGTGAAGTATAAGATAGACTATGAGAACTCCACCGCTATATTTTAAATATTTTATAATCATGCTGAGATTTGTAGATGTCTACCTGGAAAGAGAAAGAAACATATCGACATTTGCTAGATGAGGGAAAAGTCGGGCATAAAATTCTACAACGAATATGTAATGGACACATTGAGCAAGCTATGCGTGAAACAATGAGGCCGAACATGATGTCATTACGGCCATCTTAGAATTTGGACTAAAGTCATGTCGATCGTGGGCCACGTGGCGGGGCTTATTACGCCTTTTCGTAGAGCGACGCAGCTAAAAACAAGAATGACTGATGTCTTCTAACCACTTTAGTCCAGATTTTGGAAACTCCGTTGATTACGTATATTACATTAATGGTCTCCGCGCGGACAACACACAACTAGAGATTTCTCTGCATCCTACAGAATTTCAATACTGCCTTAACTTTACCTTACAGGTACCATTTAGCTTAGACTTGATTACAAAAAAAGATGAAGTGTGTTATTAAATCACACAAAGATTCGACACCGATCTAAGTGTCAAATCTTATATACACTGTTAGAACTATACGTGTACAGTACATCTCCCGCGTATTTTGTTGGTTTAAGCACCACTCTTTAATTTCCAGGAACCGGACTAAAATGATACCAATGGATCCTCTAACTCTAATCTGGGATATTAATGGCGATGAACTTTCTCAGCCTATGCAGGGATCTAACACGGGACCTCAAGGTTGGTGAGCCAATGTCCAGCTTAAAAGCCCTCGCGGTGTCATATGATATCGATGGATATTCTTGCTCCAAGTTCGGACATCCAAAATAATAAACGGTGTCCTGATGTTCATCAACCAAGGAACCCAGAGAGTATAATAAATGCAGCAAGATCCGAGATGTTGTACAGGCAAACCTACATGTGATCGGGTAACGCCTGGCTGGACAAGTGAAAGAACGTGGCACACTCGTGTTTTTTTGATAGTGAATTTAAAGGAGCTAAATCGCTAACATTTGAGACCTAGAAATTGACACAAGTGGGTCGCAACGCATATAATACTCTAATATGAATGTATTTAAACTGATTTACATTCAATGGTTTCCGTTTTTATTCTAGTTTCAAATCAGTTATGTTCGGCGAAATAAGCCAGCAGTGTCAATCGAATGCAAATTTCTAGCGTCTAGTTATTCCAGTCGACATGCGCCGTTTGATTTGGTGCAATGTTTCTAGCCTCGCTCCTCGAGTCTCTTGCTAGAACTGGGACTGAAACGCATTATGGTACACGATTCGTGTACCAACGGTAAAATATTTATTTTGTCTTAAATATTGGATATCAGAAGCTCATCTTTTCCCGGTAAGATCACATCATCAATGTTGATTTAAATTGACAAATAATTCGTGTTTTCAATGTTGAAGATTTTGGATGATTTTGAGTTAGAGACTTAGCTACTTTAAATCAGGTTACATTTCACACATTTTGACACTATTATTGACAAAATTAACGTTAATTATTGACTTTCTTATGTCGTGTGTTTATAGCACACTGCCTTATAACTTCGCAAGATATCGACAAATAATCTCATTGAATCGATTTTTGACATTTTGACTTCAAAATGAAAATTCGATGGCAACCAGGTGTTTGAGACATAAACCTAATAAAATACAATTTACATAATAAAAAACTGATATTTACCCACGGTCGATAATATTCATTGTAAGATTTATCTCAAACAAATTTCGGATAATGTGCTTTTTTGAAACTGGATATACAATATTCAATGGGGATCACAACACCGGGCTAGATGTCTATGAATAATATTTGATTTTGCAAAATAAAAACATGGCAAGTCAATGACCGCATAAAACTGTCGACGCAGACTAGTCATAGACAAATAGAATGGCTCAAACTAAATAAAGACAAACACCGCTATAAAATTACTTTATTGCATGAGTGTTTCGATTTTCATTCGTCAAATATATGGCTTCTTATTTAGTGAGAAACTTTCTTCAAAATTTCGCGACACACTTAGGAAGATCTCGTGGCCCACTGGTTGAGAAACACTGGTGTAAGGCCTATCAATTACTATTCAGCTGTGTTAGGACCGAGCATTTAAAAAGTAGACGTTTACACTTTGAATTTGTGACGCTAATCACTAATTCAGCAACGTAATATATAGGTTATTTTGTTTCAGTATATTACAACAAAATACATAACAGGTATTTAAAGGAACCATCCCGATTTGAAAAGAGCCTCAAAAATAAAAGTCTGAGTACATATGAAATTTAAGTGCCAAAATACCGAGGAATGGGCTATTTACCTTGTCTCAAAATTTCAGCTAAAAAAATTGAGACGTTTTGAAAAACTGCTTAATCGGGCACGTAACCCTTTTAAGATTTCAGATCAATTTTTGTGTTGGGTGACCTGATAATCGATTCCTAGTCGTTTAGAGGTCTATACAATGAATGGCCCATATGCTGTACTTGATAACGAAAGGTAAATTTCACCTACGCATTATATTTATAAAACGAAAGTTTGGTTTTATCCAGACACCGTATAATACAGCTAAGGACACCTGTCTTCATGTAGAGATTAAGACTGACGGGTTTAAGCTGTTTGAAAACATATCACATATGTTGAGTTAGTTTCTCGATCCTAAAGTAGATGATTTTAAGGGATTTTAACACAAAATTTAGCAATTATCAGGATTTGCCCTTTAATACAGCTTTTAAAATGGATATCTGTCCGTCTTCCACCTACTGCTTCTATTTTTACATCTGGGCTCCAGGCTATTCTTTGTCCTCTCTTCAAGCAATATTATTAATAATAAACAGCTCGATCATCCATTAGCGGCAGATATATATCGTCTCCTACCACCCTTCGAGTTTCCCAGCAAGGACACTGTCCTGTACTGGCTCCCTAGTCATATGAAGGATATCAAAGGGAATGCTGAAGCAGACTCTGCTGCAAAGTCTGCTTTAGATCTTGACATATCCGAATTTTAAATCGATTATCAATACATTTGTGGGAACGAAACCACGTCATTTTACTCAATAACAGACGTTAGGCCATTCCACCATCCAACATCACGTTAACTTACCAATTAATATCAGTAGGCCCGTCTTTAATAGCCCGGAAGTAGCAGAACAATTGGACGTTAAACCTCATTTCATTTCTAAAGCGGTGGATACGTTGGCCGAGTAATACGGAATCGATTTAATTATGAGTAGGCCCGTCTTCATTAGCAAGGAAGTAGCAGAACAATAAGGACGTTAAACCTCATTTCATTTCTTCGATATGAGGGGATGATGAGTGGTGGTGATTGGCTCATGAATCATACATTCGAGCGAATGCTTCGGCGAAGCGGACACACTAGGGGAATATAATTCGGTCAAATATATCAAACATGTTTGATTCGACGACACACCATTATACTGATAGCGAATTTTGACGCAGATTGATTCGGCCGAATCATTTGGCGTGTGTATCCACTGCACAAGATAGTCACATCACTCGGCAAACTCAGCAGATGCCAGTACCCTACATCTAGATGTAGATTCCGGAATCTGCCGAGGTTTGCCGAGTGATAGTCACATCTAATATGTCTCTTCTCATTTATTTAACAGAATTAAGTTCCCCGTCATTTTTTACGGTTCTGTATACTAGTATTTATATATTTACGTCTATAATATGAAATGAAATGGGATTTAACGTCCTACAGTTCTGCTCCGACTGGGTTAATGTAGACAGGCTAACGCCATACGGCCTACTCTTAAATCGAATTCCGACTGCCAAGGGATCTTTTAGGTGCACGCCAATGTATACACGGGACCTCGGTTTTTTGTCGTATGACTCGACAGCTGTCCTGGCCCTCCTTCCTGCAGCACTGACAAGGAGAAATCACCCCGGAAAATCTCGATGAACTCTCTAGGCTAACACCGGGAGCGAACCCGCGACCTCCAGGCTAGCGACACCCTCTTAATCACTAAGCTACCGTGGTTCCATTTCATTTCATTTTCCTACATTTCAGCACCAAATGGACTATTGAAAATAAGCATACGCTATGCAGAGTGATATGGTAGAAATCTTCAATGGACCGAAGCATTTCTTCATTGAATTTCAACCGTGAAGGATTATTTTTATGTGTACACAGTAGCTTGTATTTTTTGTCCCATGTAAACAACTAGACACTGTTCTTTGCCAGGCCTATTACCTTGCACTACCGACAGGGAGAAACCAAGCTGCAAAATTACGGGGAACGTTCTTGACCAACACCAGGATGGGTGCACATAATTATAGTATTCAAAGGAATATGGCCGATAACCCAACATCCCAACATCACTTCATAATTATTAACCCGACAATACATTTCCACTCGACATTAACCAGACAATACATTTCCACGAGACATAAACCCGACATTACATTTCCACCAGACATTAACCCGACAATACGACATTTCCGCCCTACATTAACCCGACATTTTTTGTGGTGTCGGTTGAAAATGTCGTATTGTCGGGTTAAAATATACTATTCAAAAAAAGTAGGGGATATTTGATTTTGGGGGCATAATACTAAAATATGCAAATGACTACGAAAAAAGTCACTATAGAACCTAACAGAAGAAACATTTCCAGTTACATGTGACGCCCAAACGCACCAATAGCTACCACATGGAATGCAGGTGATGCTTAGGATCATCATGGGGGTCCAACCCAAGATTTGCACGACTCTGACTTTGAATGTTACAGTCATTGTGGCTTTGAATTCCAGGGTGGAAACATCAGTTTAATTGTTTTAGTGACCAGAAAACAAATTTTGGTATGCGTCGGCTTACCCAAAATGAAAGGTTACGTGCCCTTGGCATGCTACAGATCGGCACAACACAGGCGGTTGTGGCGCGGACGATGAATGTTTCTCAGTCTGTCATAAGCAGGCTATGGTCCAGATACCGTGATACACAATCTGTACAGGACAGACCACGCTCAGGTCGACCAAGGGCGACAACTCAAGCCCAGGATCGATTTATCCGTACCTTGGCCTTGAGAAATCGTGTCATCACAGCAAATCAGATCAGCGCTCGTCTTCAAACAGACACTGGTGTGAGAGTGAGTGGCCAGACGATTCGGAATCGACTGCATAGGGGTCACCTTCGCGCCCGACGTCCTCGCGTGATCCCTTGTTTGAGAGATCATCACATTCAGGCAAGACGTCGTTGGTGTAGGGATCGTCAACACTGGGATAATCGACGGTGGAGCAATGTGATGTTTTCAGATGAGTCAAGGTTCACTGTTGATTTTTTGGACAGACGTAGGAGGGTGTGGCGTCGTCGAAACGAGCGCTTCCAAGACGTTAACGTCATCAGACATGATCGATTTGGGGGTGGTTCTGTTATGGTGTGGGGAGGCATCACTGTTGCTGGAAGAACGGCTTTACATGTTGTTGCAGGGCGTGTTACAGGCCAGTACTACCGGGACAACATCTTGGCAGTCCATGTTGTGCCGTTCGCACGACGTCATGGCCGCCGTTTCATCTTCCAGGATGACAACGCAAGATGTCACAGGGCCAGGGTCGTTACAGGTTACCTCCAACAACAGAACATCACCACATTACCTTGGCCAGCACTGAGTCCCCACCTCTCCCCCATCGAGCATGTCTGGGACATGCTTGGACACAGGTTACGTCAACGTCAACAACGTCCTACCAATGTCCAAGAACTTGCTGCTGCGTTGCAACAGGAATGGGACAATCTGGACCAAAATGACCTTAGACGTCTCATTAGGAGTATGCCACGTCGGAGCAATGCTTGTTTGGCAAACAGAGGAGGATTTACCCGTTACTGACTTTGTTGTGATGCTGTGGTAACTTTGCTGTTTGACCCCGGGTATCATTTTACCCTTATAATGGTCAGTCTGTGTCTTACTTAGTCTAACGATCATTTGGAATAAATCGATGAATGTGAACTTCATTTCATTTTGTCATTTCTTTCTTCGTCAGTTTCATTAGGTGACTTTAATAACACTTAAAAATCAAATATCCCCTACTTTTTTTGAATAGTATATCATGATGTCGGGTTTTATGCCTTATAAAGGGCGACACCACGACATGATACCAATCAGCCACCATACATTTTAATCTCGCCTATGCACTGTATATACGATGCGTTAACCTTTCTTGATGAAGATTGATACACCCTGTGACAACTTGCATACTCAAATGACAGCCTTTAAGTTTGTTACTTCACAGCATCTTCAAATAATTGTATCCAAATGTATTCAGCACCCGTCTTCATTTGCCCAGTCGGAACCAATCTGGTTAAACCATAGATCTATATTTAGCTTCGTGTTTTTATACTATCGATGGCCTACACTGCACGACGATCTGTCCAATTGTAGCGAGAGGTTACGTCAGGGGTCATACAAGAGGCTTTTGACCCTATGACGTCAGGCGCGGATCCAGAGTGGTGGGGGCTCTCAGCCCCAGTGACATAGTTGATTTTCATTTTCGTTTGCTTTGTTACTGTTGTAGTTCACATACTGCTCTTTAATAGATGATATAAACATGATTTACGCATTATCTACGCCCAAGCAATCCAAGGTTGCAACGTATTACCCATTACTCATATGTATGCCCCCCCCCCCCCACTCGACAAAATCCTTGATCCGGGCCTGGACGTCAGACATTTGATTAACCAACCAGCATTGATGTTACTGGTGGATTACCCACAGTTCCGTGAAAAACACGCCTAAAGCTCGCCATAACAGACCGTTTAATTGGCCTATTTCTCACATCAATAAGAACGCCTATTATATAACAACTCCTCCAGATCCTAGTAATAAAGACAAGTAAAACGAAATTTTGAACTATAAAAAAAACGAAACGAAAGAAGATCTGTGTTTTAATCAGATTGAGTCGGAACAGAACAGTAGAAGGTTACAAATAAAACCTCCATTAGAAAAACCAACGACTTTGTGGGGTTTTTTTTGGTATCGCGTACATATATGTTTATCTACAAGTACATAAGAGCATAAACACATTATATTTAAAGTCATTATAAACATTATACAAAATTGGTGAGATTTTAAGGAACGATGGTACAGTGTCATAGGGGTCAAAACATTAATCGTAGTCCAGTGGATATGTGTTGAAATTATCCAGTTTGTGGTTAAAGCATGACACTAAAGACATATACTATACGGTTTTATGGGCTAATCATTTTAAGAGTAACTTTCGGAAACACCTAGATGACGTCATTATGACGTCACCACTTCTCACTGAAGACTTTCGTACTTTTAAACCTAGATGGGTTCAGTTTTTGCGTTTAATGATTGGAAAGATCCTCACAGAAAGATTACGAAATGCCGTACGTCACAACATTGGGGGCAGACGGTGTGGTCGTTTTGATAATGTGTAGATGTATACCAGTTTAAGCAACCAACTGCCAATGGTTCTTTCACCGCGGTTTTCCGCCAAATCTTCTGTCCTGCATCACTGACAAGGGGAAACCACACCAGAAAATCCCAATGAACTTTCTCGCCCAACACCTGGGCCTAACATGGTACGTCCAGCTTAGCTAGCCAACGTCTTACTCATTGAGCGACCGCGGCCCCTTTAATGATAGTGTATTCTGACTGTATTAAACTAGAAGTGACAAACTGCAAATTGTATGCGTGTTTCTGTTAGTGATCATTATACAACCATCATAGCACACACATGTTGTATGTTTCTTGCTTTTGTGTTTTTTGCGCACAATGAAACACAATGTCAATTTTTTTTAATGTGATAATATTGATTGTCAAGTTAAGCTGTAACCTATTTTCCTTGGGCAATATTTTACATGAGATGGTAATATTTGATTTGCTCGGGTTTCGATACCGTATTTTTATGAAGTATTTTATACATATACAAAGAACTATTGAAACGCGTTATGTCGGATTGGTCTGTTGTAGTAATATCGGACGTCCTTGTTATGTTGCTTGTGGTCGTAAATATAACTTCAGGTTAGTTCTCAATAAGGCATAACGATGCTGCTCGGAATATTTGGGTGAGCTGTAATCAATTTTATGGCTTAACACCCTCAAACACACCATAAGTTGTGGTAGGAATACAATATGTTCGTATCTAAAAGTTTTGTTAGATTGCACATTGTTCAGAATTTGGTTCCGAATCCACTCGTCTGTTTGTATTCTCTCGCTCGGCTGCACAGGACAATTTGCTCTGATGGCCTCCAATATCAGCATTTTCAGTCCTAACCAATCGGTCGTTCACAATCTCTAGTTTCAACACATCGTGGAAAACGTCTTTTTATCATTGTTCGGCATCGACACCTCTTGTCCGTCTTGATAAATCATAACTGAAATATGATTCAGATCATTAAACGTACATCATGCAAAGAGCCAAATCTACCATTAATTTAACTTATCCATACCATAATCAACTCCTAATGCAACCGCTAGCCTAAAATGTTAAGCGGATTGGAATATATTTTGTGAAGAATGATTAAACGTAAAACTGGATTATCGATGCCTTGTTTTTTTTTATCGTACCGACTTTAGTAATGATCATCGAGGCTAGCTTAGATTCTAAAGCTAATATTATCTCGGTTCAGAGATGAGCAATTTGACTTAAAAATAGTGGACGCTGAACAATTTCACGTCTGCACCACACTAGAATAGGGGCCCTATCATAACTGTGTTGATCAATCTTCGCCGCCCAGCTATCTTTTTTATGTTTAAACACTAATAATGTTGTAAGTGCCAATACAATATATGATTTACATTCTTATTCCTGTGAGCGGTTACTTAGGCGTGGGCCCAAGTACACTGCTTTATCGTAAGGTCTGTCATTGAATCAACTGGCGTGGGTGTCGATTCCCCGAACCATATTATGTAAGTCCCGGAATGACCTCACTCTCTATGTCTATTTCTCTCTCTATCCCCTCTCTGTCTCTCCCCACCCTCTCCTTCCCCCTCTCTCTCTCTCTCTCTCTCTCTCTCTCTCATTCTCCACCTCTCTCTTGGTGGCCCTGTCTGTGATTTAGTGTTTAAATGGTTACTTACGGAAGAGGCCTGTTTGTGGAAATAATTAATGTCATCGTCTGCTTGGTCACTTGAAAACTGAATGCATTTTTAACATGGATTCACCGTCAACCAAGCTCCATATGTATTCCTAACACACCATCATCTTATTCTAATCCAAGAAAATGAAACGAAATGAAATAAAGTTTAACGTCCTGCTGCTCTGCTCCCCTACTGCTAAAGACCACTACGCGCAAGCGAATTATTGAAATAAAATTAAACCATATGTTAGTCCCAAAAATGACCTAGTTTGTGTCGAGTGGACGTTAAATTCTACCCCCCCCCTATAAAATAATTGTAGTACATGGCAAACATAATTTTAAAACTATATTCTGGTTAATGTTCAAATTCAAATACAGAAATAAAACACCCAAATCACTGATAATTCGTTTTATTTTTATGTGTGTGTGTGTGGGGGGGGGGGGTGTTTACATACCTATAAATGATGTACATGTACTCACTTTAAATTCCAGATTCAGAATAATCAGAATTAGGGTCGGTCTGATCAAACAGATTCTAGAATACTTTAACCAATAATTGTCCCCTGAAAGCAAACTAATTATATATTTACCAGTTCTTACCCATTTTTATACCACTGAATATAAACCTCCACTATAGCTGATTAAAAAAAGTAAAAACACAAAATAATAGCTGATTAAAAAGGTTAAACCAATATTTTCCATAATGATTATTTGACATTAAAATCAGGAATTAGAAAGCCATATTGAGGTTTTTATCTTGGCGAGAACATATAGGATCCTAATATCCAATATTTAAGAAACAGTGAATATTTTAAAATTGGTAAACGAGTCGTGGACAACATGGTTTTAGTCGCCATTTGTAATGAACAATGAAAAACACATCATACAAAACTCCGCTGATGCAATAGTTGATTCACAAACGATAAAATAATTACAAAAAATCCGTGTAGAATGGCCGAAGCAAGCGTAAACGACTGCTGTTCAATTTGGATTGTCCAGGTATATCACTGTACATAATTGATTAGAGGTTACAATATTATATAAAAAAAATGAATACATTTGAAGAGCACAGGGGAAGAATGATCTAAGTCACTTTTTCAACGAGCCCCAGTTAATGGCGCCATCGAACTAAGGCCCTTCTGAAATGATCTCCCAGACAAATACGTCCATCGTACCCTTTATTTGACCTTAATTTGGCTGAAAAGTGGAAGTCACTTAATGTACTGGTATTATGATTCGTATTAAACATCATTCTGAAGTTGTAATTAAACCCACTCGTTGTTCTGTTCGCGTCAAGCATTCTCGTCCAAAAGTTTGTTTTGCCTTTAATGCGAAAAGAAAAAAGTGTGACTTAGATCGTTCTTCATTTACATTACACTAGTACGTGCTTAACCCATTATCATCTATTTTAGGGTACTAAATAATCGAGCCATACACCCTTTAAAACAATGCCGACTGTCGCTTGTCTTGTATAGCAACACAAATACCCACTGCTCCAAAGACTTAAGAATTGTTAGAACACATCTTTCAAATAGTTTTCATTAGTACTTACAAAAAACGTATTTGCCTGCAAATAAAAGCAAACTTCGAGCAACAATTAATTATAACATATTCACAAATCTCTATATGAATGTATGTATTTTCAATTGACAAAAAAGATATTTTGCATGTGCAAAAGTTTTTTTGAGGTACAGTTTGATAAATATAATAAAACTATGAAATATGAATATCTTTTTACACAATCTTGACCCCATACTTATCATCTTCAATAGAAGGCTTGATTTCGCTTTAACTCCGTACATCTTATCAAACCCATCAATTAATACCGTGCATATTTCGGCACCAATTTCAGTTTTTCAGCTAAAATGTCTCCCAGTGAAAATCGAGTTGCAAAGTTGAAGGTTCGTTCAATATCAAGGTTTCCGTGGATTTGAGCCTCTGATTGAACGCCATCGTTCACGTGTCTCCGTTAAAGGGAGATAACGTAGCTATAAGTTCGGGAACTACAGACAAATGAAATGAAATGGGGTTTAACGTCCTACTCTTATGCACCTAACCTGGGCTAATGGAAGAAGGGCATACGCCATACAGTGTGCTATGAGGGAAATTTTGCCCGGGCAGCGGCACTACGGCCTACTCTTATATCGAATTCCAACTGCCAAGTGGCCTAGTGGTCTAGAGTGCCGTGCTTCGACCTCAAGCTGGCCGGTCACCTCTGGCTTGCGGCTGTGGTTTCGAGCCCTGGTGTAAGCGTATGTGGCATGGAGATAGGGGCGCCTTCTCAACCTCGTGGGTTTCCTCCGGGCACTCCGGTTTCCTCCCACTGCTAAAGACCCCTACGCGCAAGCGAATTATTGAAATAAAATTAAAAACCATATGTTAGTCCCGAAATGACCTAGTTGTGTCGAGTGGACGCTAAACCCCATATCCCCCTCTCCCTCCGTTCTGCATCACTGACAAGGGGAAACCACGCTGGAAAATCGAGATGAACTTTCTCGGCAAATGCAAGGATCGAACACTCGACCTCCAGGCTAGCGAGCTAGCGCCTTACTCACTTAGCCACGTCATCCCCCAACTACAGACAAGACTAACAACGTCTACATATTTGTTTGTGTGTGCGGCGGAGGTTTCTTTCGGATAAAATGCGCTAAATATATTTCAAAAGATGAAATATTAATACCTTGCAAACCTTTTAGATACACCCATTCACTCCATGCTATACGCCAATTGAATAGTTTATCGCAGTTTACTAATTCGCTAAAATGAAATGAAAAAAGATTAAAATTTCCGTGATAAACAGACCTGAAATATAATTGTCCAAATCAATTGTCATTTTACCTGTGATTTATATTTGAGTTTAACAGTATCATGACCGTTATAAATTTCAGGGATAATTTGTTGGAACACCGAAACTTATAGTATAGTGTGGCAATAATCTAGCAGATGGTAAATGAAAAATTGCCTACCCATATGACATTTACTTTGAACATTTCTAAATCATTTATGTCACTAATGCGTTGGCGTGACCAATTCTTCAGAATAATGAAATAAAGAATCGGTGACACAGCGAGAATGATAGATTTATTTCGCCCTATTGGAAAGAAAAACAGAAAAATTAAATGAGGAATAATTCAATGACGCTACCCAACAGAAAAATGGGGTTTAACGTTCAATCGACAAAACTAGGCCATTTCGGGACTAACATATGGTTTAATTTCATTTCAATAATTCACTTGTGCGTAGGGGTCTATAGCAGTGGGAGGAAACCGGAGGATCCGGAGAAAACCCACGAGGTTCGGCATGCGACCCTACTCCTTGTCACGTGCAACCGGGATTCGAAACCACGCCAGCTGACTCAATGACAGGCTTTATGATACAGCGCGCACCTGCTAATCATTCGGAAGCTACATGCAATATCATTTTAAACAAATAAACATATTAATACAAGAATAAATAATTCAGAAACAGGCTATAAATAATTGAGAACTGACAGAAAATAAAAGACTCGAAAATATTATCTGAAAAGGTGTTATAGTTTCTATTCATAATAAAATCATTCTTCAAAAATATTGTCAGTCGGATTAAAATACAGACCTATATTTCGTGAAGTTCTGACAAGTTTTGTGAGAGTTCACGTCAGGGGTCAAACGACCGGCTTTTGACACTATGACGCCAGACATTGATAAATCAACCAGCTTTGACGTTTCAAGTGGTTTACAAGGGGGATGCTCGATTCACAGTTCCGGAATTAAATTCCAAAACTGGTGTCAATCGAGTGAAAAGGAGAATTTCGGAGGACAACGCATGTGCCGACTGTATAAAAAATATGTAAACCAATCATGGCAGCTGAAACATATTTTTTACTGGGAATACGTCACGATTCTACTCACTCCACCTCAGCTATCGGGACTGGCAGAACTGTGACACGACTGAATTCCGCGTCACTCGATTGTAATTCTGTCGATTCGGGACGTTCTGGACTGTGAATCGAGCACCCCCCTACAGTTCCGTGCATGAAAAGGCCAATAACTCACCGTTACATACCGTTTCATTGGTTAACCAATAACACGTCAATGCTTTTAACTCTTCCAGATCCTAATATAGTAAAGACAAGTAAAACGAAATTTTGAACTATAAAAACGAAATGAAATAAGATATATTCATATCATAAGAAAACCAGTCTTCAAAAATATTGTTGAACAGGTTAAAATTGACAGAATATATTATTGACAAATGTTTGCTTACTTACCTGTTGAATAGTTAAGGAACATTTTGACATCAATTAAACTTTGAGTTAAAATCACCTCAACTTGTTTATTATCCGGATATATAATAAAATCATCGTCCCGAATATATCCTTTTCTTTATAGATTCCTTAACTTTTCGAGGATTATCCATGATAAAACTCGCTAGTTCCATTTATCGTGAATACAATCTTTCGGTGGAAGTGCCAGTATCTATTTTGGATCACTTCTCTTGGTAAAATTTACAAACGGTACAGATTAAACGTATTTATTAGGTAACTCATATTATCACGTCAACTCTAATTTCGCCCATTGATCGAATGTATAATCATGTACCTGACGCTTTAATTTTACTACACCTTTGAGGGGGGGAGGGTAGATGGCGCTGTATCACGTGCGCGCTATATCATAAGTTATGTCATTGAGTCAATTGGCGTGGTTTCGATTCCCCAGTTGTACGTGACGTGACAAGAAGTAGGGTCGTCTGCCCTACCTCGTGATTTTTCTCCGGGTCCTCTGGTTTCCTCCCACAGCCAATAACCCCTATTCACTACGTATGCATCTTAATTTTGAAACTGCAGGAAAAGCATAACATGACAGCAGAAAGATAACACGATTGTGCTTATAATAATCTTATTCACAAAACAAGACCGTCTTATCTTCAAGCCATAATAAGTTATCATGTCAATAGTTATAATCGCAGAAACTGTAATGATCTAACCGTTAACCGTAACAAAGAACTTATTTTTCCCCTAATTCCATTCAACAGTTCAATAGTTTACGTCCAGGTTTGAAATTCACACTATCTTTATCTGAGTTTAAAACCAATATAAAGACTAAAGTTAAACCTCCAAAATTTAGAAACATCGGCCAACAAAAAAATATTCATTTACCATAATCGTATACGTCACACCTGTAGTGGTCTAAATCATGATCTTATCAAATCAAACATTGTTCTAAATACATCCGGTACATGCGACAATATAGGCATTGAAAACTCGTTTCGCTACATTTTTGATTGCTCAAAAACATGTTACAGCGCCATCACCTACTTGATAAACTTTATAGGCAACCTGATCTAGGGTCACTTTTTTCGTTGGGTGACCTGATAATCGAGGTAAATTTCACCTAAACATTATTTCTTTTATAAAATAAGAGTCTGGTTTTATCCAGACACCGCGTAATACAGCTTGGGACACCAGTCTCCATTTCCAGATTAAGACTGATGGGTTTAGGCGGTTTGAAAATGTATCCAGATTACGACTGACGGGTTTAGGCTGTTTGAAAACGTATCACATTTTTTTTAGATAGTTGCTCGGCCCTAAGGTAGAGGATTGTAACACAAAACCAAGCAGTTTTATTCTTCAAATTATTATGGGGATTGGCCCTTTAAATAAACGAAAAAATTCACATGTACTATGTAGCTAATATTGCAATTCTCCAGTGGTTTATATGTATACAACTGTGTGTTAAATTAAAATTCAGTGGTAATTGTTAATATTTTAGATTAAACTCGGAGAAGAATCGTAAATTTTATAATTTGCTGTGATCCCGTTTATATTATACGCATATACTTATATGTATGTATTTGCAAATAAACTATTTTATATTTTTAAAAAAAATCTGTTGGTTCGATGTTGGCCTCTTTAGTACTCCATACGATAAAATTGTGATCTCAAATTAATGGTACGAGAACTCGTTTACTTATTGATATTAAAAATAATATAAATATTCCTTTGTCAAATATATAGCTTTTCGGAACCTGATACAAGGATTTACAGCTTTAGAAATTGTCGTTTCATCTGAGTTAGCGTAGAAAGGACCACAATAAGGCGATAATGGTTTTAGCCATTGGTTGAGAGATAATAATATATGACGTAATTGCAACTAGTCTAAGGTGGTCAACACTGAAACAGGTTTGAAGTCTTTTCTTCACCAACCGGACTAATTAAGACGGGAAGTTTGCTATGACGGAAGTATGTCCAGACATTGGCGCTACGGTGTACTCTTATTCACCTGTCAATTTGCACGCAAATTGGTTCACTGGGCTTTGTTTTACGTCCCATCTGAATGACTAGACGATATTTCTTGTCAGGCCTGCGCTACGAACTAGCAGAAGCCACCTCAGAAAATCACAAGGAACCTTTCTGGTCCAACAAAGGGGGCGAACCCGTTGTCAAACATCTAATAACCAACTAAATCTAAATAATCAATTAATTAATCTGTCATGAACAAGCAATATATACTATTCAAAAAAAGTAGGGGATATTTGATTTTGGGGGCAGTATACTAAAATATGCAAATGACTACGAAAAAAGTCACTATAGAACCTAACAGAGGAAACATTTCCAGTTACATGTGACGCCCAAACGCACCAATAGCTACCGCATGGAATGCAGGTGATGCTTGGGATCATCATGGGGGTCCAACCCAAGATTTGCACGACTCTGACTTTGAATGTTACAGTCATTGTGGCATTGAATTCCAGGGTGGAAACATCAGTTTAATTGTTTTAGTGACCAGAAAACAAATTTTGATATGCGTCGGCTTACCCAAAATGAAAGGTTACGTGCCCTTGGCATGCTACAGGTCGGCACAACACAGGCGGTTGTGGCGCGGACGATGAATGTTTTTCAGTCTGTCATAAGCAGGCTATGGTCCAGATACCGTGATACACAATCTGTACAGGAGAGACCGCGCTCAGGTCGACCAAGGGCGACAACTCAAGCCCAGGATCGATTTATCCGTACCTTGGCCTTGAGAAATCGTGTCATCACAGCAAATCAGATCAGCGCTCGTCTTCAAACAGACACTGGTGTGAGAGTGAGTGGCCAGACGATTCGGAATCGACTGCATAGGGGTCACCTTCGCGCCCGACGTCCTCGCGTGATCCCTTGTTTGAGAGATCATCACATTCAGGCAAGACGTCGTTGGTGTAGGGATCGTCAACACTGGGATAATCGACGCTGGAGCAATGTGATGTTTTCAGATGAGTCAAGGTTCACTGTTGATTTTTTGGACAGACGTAGGAGGGTGTGGCGTCGTCGAAACGAGCGCTTCCAAGACGTTAACGTCATCAGACATGATCGATTTGGGGGTGGTTCTGTTATGGTGTGGGGAGGCATCACTGTTGCTGGAAGAACGGCTTTACATGTTGTTGCAGGGCGTGTTACAGGCCAGTACTACCGGGACAACATCTTGGCGGTCCATGTTGTGCCGTTCGCACGACGTCATGGCCGCCGTTTCATCTTCCAGGATGACAACGCAAGATGTCACAGGGCCAGAATCGTTACAAGTTACCTCCAACAACAGAACATCACCACATTACCTTGGCCAGCACTGAGTCCCGACCTCTTCCCCATCGACCATGTCTGGGACATGCTTGGACAGAGGTTACGTCAACGTCAACAACGTCCTGCCAATGTCCAAGAACTTGCTGCTGCGTTGCAACAGGAATGGGACAATCTGGACCAAAATGACCTTAGACGTCTCATTAGGAGTATGCCACGTCGGATCAATGCTTGTTTGGCAAACAGAGGAGGATTTACCCGTTACTCAATGACAGGCTTTATGATACAGCGCGCACCTGCTAATCATTCAGAAGCTACATGCAATATCATTTTAAACAAATAAACATATTAATACAAGAATAAATAATTCAGAAACAGGCTATAAATAATTGAGAACTGACAGAAAATAAAAGACTCGAAAATATTATCTGAAAAGGTGTTATAGTTTCTATTCATAATAAAATCATTCTTCAAAAATAGTGTCAGTCGGATTAAAATACAGACCTATATTTCGTGAAGGTCTGACAAGTTTTGTGAGAGTTCACGTCAGGGGTCAAACGACCGGCTTTTGACACTATGACGCCAGACATTGATAAATCAACCAGCTTTGACGTTTCAAGTGGTTTACCTACAGTTCCGTGCATGAAAAGGCCAATAACTCACCGTTACATACCGTTTCATTGGTTAACCAATAACACGTCAATGCTTTTAACTCTTCCAGATCCTAATATAGTAAAGACAAGTAAAACGAAATTTTGAACTATAAAAACGAAATGAAATAAGATATATTCATATCATAAGAAAACCAGTCTTCAAAAATATTGTTGAACAGGTTAAAATTGACAGAATATATTATTGACAAATGTTTGCTTACTTACCTGTTGAATATAAACTTTGAGTTAAAATCACCTCAACTTGTTTATTATCCGGATATATAATAAAATCATCGTCACGAATATATCCTTTTCTTTATAGATTCCTTAACTTTTCGAGGATTATCCATGATAAAAGTCACAAGTTCCATTGATCAAGAATACAATCTTACGGTGGAAGTTCCAGTATCTATGTTGGATCTCTTCTCTTGGTAAAACTTGCAAACGGTACAAAATAATCGTATTTATTAGGTAACTCATCTTATCACGTCAACTCTAATTTCGCCCATTGATCGAATGTATAATCATGTACCTGACACTTTAATTTTACTACACCTTTGGGGGGGGGGGGGGGGTAGATGGCGCTGTATCACGTGCGCGCTGTATCATAAGGTATGTCATTGAGTCAATTTGCGTGGTTTCGATTCCCCAGTTGTACGTGACGTGACAAGAAGTAGGGTCGTCTGCCCAACCTCGTGATTTTTCTCCGGGTCCTCTGGTTTCCTCCCACAGCCAATAACCACTATTCACTATGTATGCATCTCGAGAATCGATTTATTTTGAAACTGCAGGAACTACATTACATGATAGCAGAAAGATAACACGATTGTGCTTATAATAATCTTATTCACAAAACAAGACCGTCTTATCTTCAAGCCATAATAAGTTATCATATCAATAGTTATAATCGCAGAAACTGTAATGATCTAACCGTTAACCGTAACAAAGAACTTATTTTTCCCCTAATTCCATTCAACAGTTCAATAGTTTACGTCCAGGTTTGAAATTCACACTATCTTTATCTGAGTTAAAAACCAATATAAAGACTAAAGTTAACCCTCCAAAATTTAGAAACATCGACCAACAAAAAATTATTCATTTACCATAGTCGTATACGCCACACCTGTAGGGGTCTAAATCATGATCTTATCAAATCAAACATTGTTCTAAATACATCCGGTACATGCGACAATCAGGGGCGTAGTCGTGAAATATATATTGGGGGGGTCCGCAACGGGGTGGGGGGTACCCCCATAAATTTTGTTTAAAGTCTCAGTCTTCTGTTAACATCACACCAACAGGGGCGTAGCCGTGAAATATATATTGGGGGGGGGGGTCCGCAACGGGTCATAAATTTTGTTTAAAGTCTCAGTCTTCTGTTAACATCACACCAATAGGCCTACAATGTTTATCATGTTTACAGACATTAGCACCGGTCTTCCCCGAGAGGCGAAGAAGCGTGGCTTACTTACCCCCACCTAAGAAAATTTTGGAATATTTGACGGCTGCAAACTCCTTTTCCTGCTATTTCAGTCCATGAACAAAGCAATTTCAAAGTGGCCTGATATAGCCTAATTAAGGAGGCTTGCTGACTCGAATTCCAATCACTCGTTTACACCCACGAAGACGGGACCGTTGGGAGAAAATTTTGAAAATGGACCTGCCACATACACGTTTTCCTGCTATTCCAGCCTGTAGTCTGTGAATACAACAACTTCAATTTGTTCCAATATAGCCTACCTGGCTGCCCAGAACCAATCAATCGTCGCGGGCTATTGGAGACTCACCGTCTCGGAGAAAATTTTGAAAATTTAACCACCGCAAATGCGTTTTCTGCTATTCTAGCCTGTGTGAGCAAGTCCAAAAGTATCCAATGGTTCTGTAACCGAAATCCCACTCTGAATTCCAACCATCCGATCACACTGTTGCAGTTGCATTCACAAAGTAGAGTGGCCCCAGACAAAATGTTTTAATCAATAGTCAACGCAGTACAAATTCGTGGTATTCAATTAAAAGAAAAGTGAAATAAGTGTTTTATTAGGGCTCGATGACAGTTAGGGAAGAAAAACTAGAAATGCCCGAAGCAGGTTTACCGGCTGCGGCCAGTTTTCTTCGACCCGTCAAGAAATTTTTGGAATATTTGATGGCCACAAACGCGTTTTACTGCTATTCCAGTCCTAAAATTAGTGTTTTATTAGATTTCGGGCACTTTACTTTGCCAAATTTTGGGGGGGTCCAAGTATATTCAGACCCCCCCCAGGAAAACAATTGGGGGGGTCCGACCCCCCCGGACCCCCCCCCATGTTTGACGCCCATGGCGACAATATAGGCATTGAAAACTCGTTTCGCTACATTTTTGATTGCTCAAAAACATGTTACAGCGCTATCACCTACTTGATAAACTTTATAGGCAACCTGATCTAGTGTCACTTTTTTCGTTGGGTGACCTGATAATCGAGGTAAATTTCACCTACACATTATTTGTTTTATAAAATAAGAGTCTGGTTTTATCCAGACACCGCGTAATACAGCTTGGGACACCAGTCTCCATTTCCAGATTAAGACTGACGGGTTTAGGCGGTTTGGAAACGTATCACATTTTTTTAGATAGTTGCTCGACCCTAAGGTAGAGGATTGTAACACAAAACCAAGCAGTTTTATTCTTCAAATTATTATTGGGATTGGCCCTTAAAAGAAACGAAAAAATTCACATGTACTATGTAGCTAATATTGCAATTCTCCAGTGGTTTATATATGTATACAACTATGTATTAAATTAAAATTCAGTGGTAATTGTTAATATTTTAGATTAAACTCGGAGAAGAATCGTAAATTTTATAATTTGTTGTGATCCCGTTTATATTATACGCATATACTTATATGTATGTATTTGCAAATAAACTATTTTGTATTTTTAAAAAAATCTGTTGGTTCGATTAATAAAGTCCAGGAAGGGAGCTGGCCTCTTTAGTACTCCATACGATAAAATTGTGATCTCAAATTAATGGTACGAGAACTCGTTTACTTATTGATATTAAAAAATAATATAAATATTCCTTTGTCAAATCTGTAGCTTTTCGGAACCCGATACAAGGATTTACAGCTTTAGAAATTGTCGTTTCATCTGAGTTAGCGTAGAAAGGACCACAATAAGGCGATAATGGTTTTAGCCATTGGTTGAGAGATAATAATATATGACGTAATTGCAACTAATCTAAGGTGGTCAACGCTGAAACAGGTTTGAAGTCTTTTCTTCACCAACCGGACTAATTAAGACGGGCAGCTTGCTATGATGGAAGTTTGTCCAGACATTGGCGCTACGGTGTACTCTTATTCACCTGTCAATTTGCACGCTAAATGGTTCACTGGGCTTTGTTTTACGTCCCATCTGAATGACTAGACGATATTTCTTGTCAGGCCTGCGCTATGAACAAGCAGAAGCCACCTCAGAAAATCACGAGGAACTTTTTTGGTCCAACAAAGGGAGTGAACCCGTTGTCAAATTACACCTTACCGGTATATAACCTGCTAAAACTAAAAAAAAATCAATTAATCTGTCATGAACAAGCAATATATATAGTCGTAGAAAAAGATGTAAATCGAATACATGAACTCTTAAAGTAGCTAAGCCTGTAACTCAATATCATCTAAAATCTTCAACATTGAAAACACAAATTATTTGTCAATTGAAATCAACATTGTAGACTCTCTAGAGGTCAATATTTGTATCCGATTTGGATGAAATTTAAAATATATGTTTATGTCCTTGAGTTCTCAGAGGATATTTGCACATTTCGGACCATAACTTTCTGGATTATGGCCCCTGATTTTACGAAAAATGCCTTTTGTTTTTAGCTTGTTTTCTATCCATCTCGTGCAAATGTGGACGTGTTTTGCCAGGCAACCGCTGTTATTTAGGTAGGCCAGCTTATACAAAGAACAGAAGACAAATACACAGTGTAACATTTTAAGATAACACTAGGGTTATAGTGTATTTTTTTTATTTTTCACCAGCGTTAACACTGGTATTAAATTAGTTTAGACACTGGTGTAAACACTAGTGCTAAATTGAGGGGCTCGGGTTAAGGCACTGAAAATAACACCAGATATACACCACTACAACACAACCTCAACACAAGCGTAACCCGGGACTTGAATTGACCCAGTGAAATGGTTACCCCTTACCCCACAATACCGATATATTTTCCCACTGTATTACATAACCTTCTACCCCCAACTACCGCACAACGCCGAAATATCTTTCCATTGTATTATATAACCCTCTACCCCAACCACCGCACAACGCCGAAATACCTTTCCCTTGTATTAAATAACTCCCAACCCACACAGCATCTTAACGTTAAATACCTCCACCCCTACACACCGCACAAAACCGAAATACTTTTCCATTGTATTAAATAACCTCTACCTCCACTCGTTCCAACCCACAACTCCGACATTATCTACCCATTGTATTGCATACTCACCTACTCCCACCCAACCAATAACAATGAAATACCTCCCCATTGTACTACATACCCCCATTAACCCCACTAACCGCACAACACCGAAATACTTTTCAATTGTATTAAACAGCTCCCTACCCCCACACACCGAACTACTTCCCATTGTATTAAATATCCCCTACTTCACTCACCGAATTGTTCTAAATACCCCTTAACCTCACAAAACACGAACAAACCAGTGATTGATTCGTTTTAAATTCTGTTGGTTTTTATGTTATTGTGGTTGTCGCAAATATGGCTCTGATATCAGCAACTGTAATTCAATTTTACTTGGCTATCTCTCACAAACTATTATCATGACACCACTGGGGACCCACTGATCCACAGTGAATGTGCGCTTGCACTGTAGGTTCACGGATCCCTGGATCGTAATTCCAAACCTCCAAACCCGATAGCCGTGTTTATAACCAGGAAATGATTGAAAGAATAACTTTGTATTTATGAAACAACGACCAGATATTTTTTTACGTTTGTAATTATGTTATTCACGAATTCATGATGGTGGGCGAATTAAGGTCATGTGATATTTACCTTATTTGAAAGATGTAGATTTAACTGAGGCCAACCTTGTTTTACTACCAAGTTCTTTTTAAATAGGGGGGTTGGGATGGCCTAGTGGTCTAGAGTGCCGCGCTTCGACCTCTAGCTGGCCGGTCACCTCTGGCTTGCGGCTGTGGTTTCGAGCCCTGGTGTGAGCGTATGTGGCATGGAGATAGGGGCGCCTTCTCAACCTCGTGGGTTTCCTCCGGGCACCCCGGTTTCCTCCCACTGCTAAAGACCCCTACGCGCAAGCGAATTATTGAAATAAAATTTAAAAAAAAAAATATGTTAGTCCCGAAATAACCTAGTTGTGTCGAGTGGACGTTAAATCCCATTTCTCTCTCTTTAAATAAATTTAAAGGATGGCGAACTGTACTACTAGCTGTAGTCAGTACTCATTTACTTCATTATTCAAAAACACAATACATTTTCCGCTTTAATAAGCTATTTTATTTTTTGTAATATTATAGGTAACGATATAGCATCCAGGAGTCACAATTTTAAAAAATAAAATCATTTTGTCAAAACTGTCAACATTATTTCTCCTAGAGCGTACCTTGGAAAAGGTCTATACAAGTTTTACATATTTACAACAAATAATATTTCGACAACAAATATATAAAACAAGTTGGTCACGACAACCAATAACAATAAAATTAAAGCAATCTTCATTGGCAAATCCATTCCGTAAAACTCTAAACGAGGTCGCGAGGCATGTAGAATCAAGCCTACTCATAGACCTGAAGAGTCCTTTCCGTGTCCAGGCACAAAAATCACATTGATGATGCATCTGGTCTAATGAATCGAGACAAAACAACACAAATGAAATTTCATACATATGCATTTTAGATGAAAAGCTCATAAAGGTCTTAATAGGCTTGAGCATGAGATTGAATGCCATTTTCAGACACATGATCATAAAATTGGTGCCGTTGCTGTTGATAGTACATGGAGTATTCAGATGAATCTTGAGACGATGAAGCAGTTAGAGGATAATTCGTTTGGGTTTGTGGATAGCTGTTTGGGTGTTCCTGAGACTGTGTAGGATAACTGGAATCTGTTGCATTATAGCCCCGAGTGTTTTGTGCATAACCAGAGGATGTTTGCGTACTATATCCGGAGTCATCCTCTTTATCGGTCGTGGAACCTTCATCTGTGGATGTTAATGATTCTTCTGAGTCAGCGGCCATTCCAAGTCTTCTTCTTTTACTTGGATTTTTGTATTCGTCCGATTGGTCTTCGCCATTCACAGGAGTGTCAAGAGACTGCAGTAGGGCCGGTCCGGGATACATCTGAGGCGTTGAATTATTTGGATGGACAGTGACATTCGGTGGGCTATTGGATGATGAACTACTTCTAATCACTTCAAGATTACGTTTAATTCCGTTTTCCATACCATAATGATATACACCTTCGCCGTCGTTCGCCATGCTTCCCATTTCTCCGTAAGGCCTTATACCTGGATTGGATGAATATTGCATCGAGGGTGCTGAATAAGGAGCAGGGTAGGGACGGGTCATGGGAGGAGCATACGGCATCTGTGGATGGGGCACAGGGTAATAGCTACCACGGAACGATTGCTGACCCGGGTAGGAACCATGACTTCCTGGTGGAGAAGGAGTTAGTCTGTCGGCGGTACTGTTGTAACTGTCTCGAAATCCTTTGGCGAATGGATTATGATCAATCTTGAGCTGAGTGATCTGAAAAAGCGGAATGTTAACATGATAAAACGTGTACACGACTGTGTTTTAGCCTTTAATGGCATTCAATAAACATCACATAATTACCCATTCCTCAATTCATTTTTAATAATATGTGTTCTAGAAAGAGTATGAGAGTATGGGTTTAACGTCCACTCGACGCAAACTATGTCATTTCGGGACTAATATATAGTTCAATTTTATTTCGATAATTCGCTTGTGCTTATAGTCAAATCGGCAAGACACTGTCTGCGATATTATACCTCTCACTCATTTCTGGCCATGTATTGATTATAAGATTTATCTATGGACGGGCACAATTGACCTTGTGCATTATCAGTAAGTGTGGGAGAGGTAGCGGGAGGTACTGCGCTGTACACTATCGGGTCTGTAATGGCACAGGTTCCATGAGCAACAAACTTATAAACTTAGGAATGAATGTATGTAAAATACTCACATCAGTATTTTGGTAAGCTGTGACTCCGATGAACTGCGTTTCTGTAAAGCTGTGGGTTAGAAGAGTCTTTTGTTCGCCCGGTGAACCAACTTCTATAACATGGAGCCTTGGCTGATACTTGTGCATAGAATTCAGAACAATCTGGAAAAATTAATAGCATATCAAAAATGTGTAAGGGATAAGACGGATATTCAACACGGGGGCGTTGGGTGCGTGTGTAACAAAAAAAAAGCATACTTGTAAGTGAAAATTGTTCTAAAAACAAAAGATAGCTTTTAAACGTGCTCCGTGAATTTTGTTTTCAAACACCAAAGGTTGGTTCCGCGGTAGAGAGGGCTCCCAAGTTTGTCTTTTATTACAACAGAAAATAACATCTAAACATATGAATTTGCAGACATTACAGTTGTTGGTCTATATAAATCGAAGTCTATTTAAAAACTTGAACTCACCATGCCACCATGTCCGTCACTAGAGATTGCAACCATAGTAAACAGGGCTCAAAAACACCTGATAACATAGGAAATTCTCAATCGTACAATTATTGGTGAATATATACTGAGGATTAATTTTATTTTAAAATTTTAAAAAGATAACTTACCACGCCACCATGCCCGTCACTGTTCTTGTTATTGGTGAGTTTGAGTTTACTAAAGACGATATCTTGCTTCATCCAGTGCGATCCAGTATTTGGGGAATCAGGGTGGAGATAAACTCGGCCAGCTGAAACATAAATAAAACGGAATTGATAATGATGGTCAATAACTCAGTGATAATGTAACGCCAGATGTCGATTTATAAATGATTTCATCATCAATAAGATAGTATTGACTAATATACGGGACATTTAATATAGCGGCATGTAGTATGGTTTAATAGTATACACTTCAGTTTACAACATTTCCGTGATAATTTTAAATTATACTGTAGAATGAAATTCATGTTAATACTAAGTGAACAATGAATTTCCCAAAGAAAGATATCCAGACCCTTTACGCCAATGCAACAGTGTAACGATATTCAAAATAGACAATTACTATACTCTATTTTGTACTAAAACATAAGGATCTACTCAAGGATCGGTATTGAGACACTCTTTGTTAAAACAACACAGTAATGATATTAAAAACAGATAATTAGTATATGGTATTTTGTTACAATAGTTATGTCAGATATAGGGTATATGTATATCAAAATTAATGATAGACCATTTAATAACCTATGACATAAGGTTTTCTATTAGTTCTTAGTGATGGATCTTATTATGTCGATGATGTTCATTATTTCTCTTCCATTCTCAAAGCGACTTAATGACCAGCGTGTTACACTTATACTTAATAAGCGCATAATATCCATACAGCCTTCTTAGCGCTCCATTAAGGCCCCGTAACCACAATAATAATAGCAACTCATTATCGAGTTATGTGGTTGCTGGGGTTCCCTTAAACGATTCACCATTGTTATAATACAACATATTTATAGTAGCCACGTGTCTTTTAATTATGTTAAAAATTTCTAAAAAAAAAAAAGAACAATGTTGAGAACACTTGTGATTGCGACCCATCCTTAAATCTGTCCTTCGAATCATTGTTGAATAAATGTGGTTTATTTTATATTGGGTTCTAAACTGTGAGTTTGTACTACCCCTTGGTTTTAAACCGTGGGTGATGATTATCGCTGCGCTGGGTTCTAAAGCTGGAGTTTTGACTATCCCTAGACTCTAAACTGCGGGTTTTGACTATCTCCGAGTTCCATGCTGTGGGTTTGACTATAATGCGTCATTTGATACACTTCTCAACTGCGGGTTTTGACTATCTCCGAGTTCTATGCTGTGGGTTTTGACTATACGAGATCATTTGATATATCTCTCAACTTGTACGAACTGTGTTATCTGTGTCGGATTTAATTTGGTTTCCCGCGTAATTCAGTATCATGAGTGGTTCGGTACCTTATGTTTTTGTTTTTAAGTTACATGTACTGCATTTAGCTTGGACCTTTTCCAAAGTAACATAGTATGCTCGATAGTCTTTATGATAATACGTACAAGGGAAATGATATGGATAACTAACCAACTGAAAGATGATGTTGTGGAAAAGCAATAAAGCGTAGAATCATATTAAGAAAATAACACATTGGGGGACAAATGGAATCAAAATTATAAGTCAACTATCGGTTGTTATAAAATAGACACCATGGACATTTGAAACCAAATGAAAAGGTAACCAAAGAATCCGTTGTCCAATGTGCAATTTTAGGAAACAAGAGAATGTCAGGTGCTAGCAAGCTCTCTGGCTGTTTATTCCTTGATTACACTTAAAGACGACCCTGACACTGCGGATCGTCTTAGATCTTAAGTACAATCTACTGTCCGAATTCCAAAGAACGCTGTCATTAGAAAAGTTTTCTTTTATGTAATATGTACTGAAGTGTCGTCTGCGTCACAACAAAACCAGCTGGAATTCGTACCTCGTGCTGTGTCACAAGACATCAGCATAAAGAGCTGATTAACTGCCGTTTAGAAAGGTATGAACAACAAGTGAGCAAGCTATTGTTGGACAGTTCATTGTTTACCGGAATCTAACCGTGTTCTCGTACTTACATTGTCATAGTGATCAATGCGACCAAAAGGTCACAGGTGAAATATATGACCATGCACCTGACAATATTAAAAGTAAAATAAATAGTCCATAACATTGGACATTGCTTTAAAAATACATACTTCTGGTTAAAATTCAACGGAAATTATTGCAATGATTCCCGGTAGAAGTGTTTTGATCGGACAGGTTTTAAAAACGTCTTGTCTGTGATGTTCAATACAATTTATGATTATTAAGTCAATGGACAGTGCATTGTTCGCGGTGATTGAAGTCTGTACAGCTCGATACCGGCTGGGGTTCGACAAAATGAAAATTACTTTACTTACTTTGGGGTAGTTGTTCAGCTTGACCACATGGTACCCATCGACCACTCTGGAACTTCCAATGATTAGGATCGGCCAGAATCATATCAACAAACACGTTATACTGCTTGCCAGGCTCTAGTCCAGTTAAACTGTACTGTAAAGTCGGGAACATTCGTCTGAAATATGTAAAGGAAACTTTAAATTTACCGAAATAAACAAATTAATAAAAAACAAACCGCCGAAATTTTTAAAGTACAAATGTATGCATTTTAGCGAAACGAAAATTCTATTCAGTTTAGTAATACGAAAATTTCAGTTTAAACATTTACGTTTAGCGATACGAACATTTCAATTTAGCGATACGAACTTTTAAATTTAGTGAAACTAATATTTCATAATAGTGAAACGAGAAACTAATATTTAAGATAAAAATACGAGTTAGCGAAAGGGGAAAAAATAATTTAATAAACTGAAGAATGTGTATAATAGAAATAATTATGAAATTTATGATTTCAGCCATTGTAATGGAAAAATACGCAATAAAAAATCTAATTTTAATGAATAAGCTCTTAATAATTATTGAATGGAAATGTACAAAGTCGGACATGACAATCGTATAAATTTAATCTTATAGCAATGAAAAAATATTAATTTATTGCAAAGCAAAATAAAATAAAACCAAATACGAACAATTCAAACCATTAGACAAAAATTAAATTACGGATTGTGGAAATATCAATGATTAAGAACGATATAATCCATCCAAGGTTTGAGTTAAATTGAGGAAAGAGTCAATCATTTTTGAAACCGAACGGTTTTGTCCAGAAAATGCGAAATGAACGGACATTATATATATTCTTCGTTCTGTATGTTTTCATTCATATTTAAGTCGATCATTGAAATTTAAAGTGATAATATTTATTATATTTATTGTTTTCAGTTGACGCCATTCCATTCTTCGACATATCATGTTATTACTTACTTAAATACACAACAACAATTTTAACATTAAAACAATACGTTTGTTTTAATTTCGAGACATATGCATAATTCGATTGTTGTTATTAATCATGTGTTTGAAATTTTAGAAAGTGAAATAATAAACTAAAAATAATATACAACAACAATTTTTATACATTAAAACAGTACGGTTGTTTTAATTTTGAGATGTGAATAATTCCATTGTTGTTATTAATCATATTTTTGAAATTTTAGAAACTGAAATAATATACTACAATTAATACATCGATCTGAAATATGTTTGATCCAATTTGAGAATGCCGCGTAATTAAATATTCCGAAAAGTGCGTATTTGGAGAAATTACCAATTTGAAAACTCACCAATAATCTAATAAAACATCTTGAAAAAAATACAGTTTTCTATTTGGAAGGGTATACGTGTTTATATATAATAACATATATGATTAAAATGTTCTAAATTTTTATAGCGTTATTAAAATATAGATATAGATTTTAATTTGTTTTAAATAAATTGTTCCTGTTCTGTTAAACAAAATTATCACTATAGAAATTTTCATAACAAAACAACACAAGGTTATGGACGTACATGTAACTACGTCATTTCGTAACACGTACAGGTCGCGTTTTCAAGTTGATATCAATTAATTTTTGTTTCAAATAATTATGAAGTTCTAAATTGTCGAATTATCAATATAAGGAAAAAGATTTAATTTGTTTTAAAATATTGTTCTGTTCTATTTTTAAAAAAATATCACTTTATTGAATTGGGGTTATTATTAATAAAAATTGATTGCGCTGTTTCTGAGCAACACAAAAGGGATGATGATTTGTATGCTATTCATGTATCTATTAGACCAACTTAATCGTTTCGATTCAGAGCAACGGACTTCATTTCGAGAATTGTTTTGATATCCAAAACAAAAATGCAATCCAAAACACCAAACAAGAATTCAAAATAGGGAATAATCAATAAGAAACCTAAACTACATACAGATTCATTTTAAACAAAGGGAAAAGGCTTTAACGATTTTATTTTTGTCTAAAAAAAAGAGCGAATCTCGACGTATGCTGCAAAACGTTGCAAAATCAATTTCCATGTTAGAAACAGAATAATATGAGTAAAATTGACAAATTAAAGTTGTTCTGGTGTCCAACAGGGGGAAGTGATAATTTGCAGTACTAAAGATACACATTTTTAACCTTTTTTAAAACTAAAACGTGGTTTGAAATTGTAAATTGATAGCAAAAACGTGCATATTTATAGGATATTGTATTCTACGGGATAAAACTTATGAACAAAACGTTGTCTTAGATTATAGCAAATTTCAATGCGTGTTTCTAATTTTTCCACACTTTCTAAACCAAAACTGCTACAGGACTACTATAAAACAAAGAGCCGAATTTCAATTTTTTTTTTTTTTTTGAAAATAATGTGTATTATGAAAAACGCAGTAAATATTTTTTTTAAAAGACGTATTGTCCTTTCCCGTGGTTTTCATACATTCTTTTAAAGTCAGATATTTACTAAAAATAATAGCAATTAATAAAGATAAACAATTAATAACCATTGTGCTTTCCTAGCTTTTTATGTTTTGTTTTAAAATCTTTCATCTTTAACGGGGCCCAATAATTGTTCAAATTGGTAAAAGGGAAACAGCGAAATCTTATCTAAATATTACGAAAAATACGTGATAACTAATTAATTTAAGAAGAATAAATATTAATTGAATGATTAAAATATATTTACCGCTGTGAAAACTCTTAACACCTAATTTGTTGTTTTAAAAACAATGAACATGAAACCTTTATTGTTTTTCGTTAACTTTCCGTATCAATATACAGTAGAACTTGTATTAAGCAAGCACCCAAGGGAAATTCAAAAATGCTTGCTTAATGGAGGTGCTCTTTGAATAGAGGTATCCAATATTGCCCCTACCACAAAAAATAAAGATATAGATTGCATATATTTTTTTATTCATGTAGTATAACAATAACAATACATGTACTTTTTTTATCTAGTTGTGAATTCAAAGTAGTCGCGTATACGTGTTTGTTTAGTAATACTGGGTCTCTGCCCCCCCCCCCCAATATTTCTTTTACTTTCATCATGTCTAAAAGCGTTTGAAAATGCCGTGAATTTGAGAATTTCCCACCCCATTTATTTTAGCGATTACGCGACCACTTAATAAAATCTCGGTGTTTTTTGTGCTGACATAAATTAATTACGCTTGGGTGCATTGGGAGCGAACATCAATACTTGCATCGATAAATTTGACCGTCACTGAATCTTGCGCCGAACGAAAATTCTTTACTCAAATCTCGAACATAACTTCTGTAAACTTGTCATTTTGTACCAACCTTCGATACTACTGTCTACCATTGTGATGCATTCGATAATATTTATCCATTTTTGTGAAGCAAATCGATGAATTAATTTTATTTTATCAAAAAAGCACATGAACAAAAAATCCATCGCTGATTTTATCACCGATTTACAGGGGGTGTAACTCTGTATGTAATATTATAGGGGGCGCTAAAACGTCTGTTTAACAACAAAGTTGCAATGGAAAAGAGATACTAGATGATCGTAACAAAACTCGGTACTTTCATTTTATTCAATCAGTATCAAATAATGTTCCGTTAAGTGTAAAAACAATTATCAGGTTAGTCGTTTAATAAAACAAAAGATTAATTAACAGATAATCCCGGGTTGATTGTTATTTTTACATTCTTTTTACCTGATCAGTGGGGGTCCAGTTAATTAACTACTACTCACGGGATTAGCGGGAGTGTTACAAAGAAAGAACGACAAGATGGTATCATTCAACAATGGCCGTTGAATGGGCGATGTTTTGTTAGAGGAGTGACCGTTGAAACAATAGAATTTTTACGGAGGGAATTAATCGTGGTGCCCGTTGCACGCGTTGAACAGGTGCGTGTTTAGTAGAGGTTAAATTACTTAAAAATCGCTCGGGGGGATTTTTTGGTGCTCGTTGAAGCAAGTGTTCGCTGATTAGGAGTGCACGCCCGAGCAAGTTCTACTGTAGTTCATATCGTCGCAATCACAAATTACACGCTTCCACAACTTTGCGGTCGTATATCAAACTAATCGAAAAATATCACCAATTAAGATAATTTCACTAACTTTTCCCCAAAACTGGCCACTTATCAAATTCGACTTAAAGATTCGTAATTTCTTTTTTTAAATCGTTTATTCAAATACTCTCAGGTGTTCGCATGACTAGAACTATGATTAGCTATGTCACTGTAAATTACCTGTGTTACTCTACAATATTTGTCAGCGTTTTAAAAATTAGTATTTTTGTTTACAACAGTTGTGTTTTATCTATATTTGAATGAACTATATTTGTTTTCTTTTATAAACAATATTTTTATTCAGGATCTCTGAATGAGATTGGGGATCAGGCTTAGTTAGCCCATGTAAAACCCCTCTCCCTATTGTTACATGCCTTGAAAGTTGCATCAAGTGCTGTTTAATATAATTATTATACAAAGTAAATGTCAGAATAATTAGATATTCACTGAATTTTTGAAAATAGTTTCGGTGAGATAAATGAAAAAAAAAGTTAATAACTAAAACTGTTTTAACATTCATAAAATATTATTAAATTTAACAAAAACTTGTTTTTGAAGATATTTGTAAGAATTCAAAACGGTATATATTTTTAAAATGACCTTTGGTGTAATTAGAAAAAGAAACATTATCTCAAGGAAATTGATCTACAAGACAAGAGGGTTTAAAAGGAATTTATATTTTTGCTGGATCTTTTCGGTTATATTTATAGATAAATCCGTGTAAATGATCTATAACGAAACGTTGCATGTAATAAAATAAGAAGTAGTATATTCAAAAAGTTATATTATTATGAATATTATACCTCTATTTCTTAATATAATTTGAGGATATATGATTAATTGATTAATAGAAGCAACAATTTATATTAAATATAAATCCAAATCTTGACAACAGTCTCTGAATAGGTGGTGGTGGAAATAAATTACTAACTAAATAATAATTCATGCTTACCGGCCTTGTTTGGTGATGATCATTTCACAAGTATGTTGATGGAATTTCACCCAAAGTTCTCTGTTGCACAAGTAGACACAGACTTTTCCTCCATATCCTTGACCGGGTCGAGTCGAGGGAACAGGAGGGGAACATTGAATGGGAGCGGGCGCGGGAGGTGCCTCCAGGGTAGGGTAATAGGGTATATGTTCTGTAGCTAAAGGGTACTCGGGATAGACTTTGGGGTAAGAGGGAGGGTGATATTGAGATTTCCTTTGACAATAGTTGTATCCATTTTCATTGTAAGCTTCGTTATTTTGTACAGGCTGCAAGGCGGTGTACAGTGACGTTGAAGGTTCTGCAAAACAACAAACAAATTCATTAACAAATAATGGAATATACCAGTGACGGAAACATTTAAAAGAAACCCCTGAAAATTAGTTTTCATAATAATGATGCAATTTAAATTATTAAATTGAAATCCGGTTTAACGGCCTACTGTCCTGCTCCGAAGTTGGCTGGTATACGCCATATAGTCTGCCACGAGGAAACTTTTGCCCGGGCAGTTTCACTACGGCCTACTCTTATATCGAATTCCAATTGTTAATGGATCTTTTACGTGTACGCCGATGTGAACACAGGACCTCGGTTTTTGTCCCACCTAAAGACTAGACAATTGTCCTTGTCAGGGTATTAAAATATAACATAAACTAGATTTCGAGGAAAGAAAACTCAACTTAAAGACTTCAAATTTACCCATATCTATAATTTCCAGATATTATGCATCATGATAACATTATTGAGTAAATGCGGGAACCACAAAATATCCTGTTGTCTACAGTCGTTTTGAATTCATACATTATGAAAAACTTCAGTCACATTTCGATTTATCCTCAGAGAAATGGGTGGCATCAAAGACTCATTCACAAATGACATCTAAGGTTACACCTATTTGATTTTCTGTACTTTGTAAACATCGGTTTTATTTTTTCTGAGGAAATGTACTTAGGTGTTGCCTAAGATTGGCAAGTTGAGTGATAATTGATGGCACCCAGCACTCAAAAAAAAAAACACCCCAAAAACAACAAAACTTACCAGATGATGGAAAGCTTTCAACATTTTCAGGAACTTCAGAGTTTTCATTTCGGTTAGCTGAATCAGGACTGATATGTCCATAACCATGTGCAGCAGGAGTTGACTCAGATCCATATTCGCAATAAAAGTTTTTCAAACGAAAATGCGAAGAGTATAGTGTTCTTTCTTCACCGTTGTTGGCATCGGGTGTGCTGTAAGTCGAGTCATGTCCTTCGCCGTTGTGATAATCTTGGTATGCTGCAGCATCGCAAGCAACAACACCTGAACTACCCAGCATCTTGATAAAATTGTAGATTATATCCCTCGCAAAAAAAATGTGATAAACGAACTCGAAGGTGAGGACGATTATGTCAAAATAAAAGGTGCAAATTTAGCTCTTCAAACCGCTGTTCTACCTTCGTTACTCGCTAACAACTAAATATTTCTCACGTGTGGCCCTGTGAGAAAGTTTAGTGAGATTACTCAATCCGAACCCGACCTGTTAAAAACTAGTAGTTAGCGCGAATATTGTTCACGGGAGAAATGTTCACAGTATTAAAAGTAACTGCTCAGTCTAAAGGTACGTAATAATATTAACGACCACAATGAGCTCGCTACAAATATATATGCCATTTGTTAATTAGACAGGCCACTGATTGGAATTTAACATCGAACACATCATCATGCCAATTAAGTATCGCGCTCTCTCATTGGTCGCAATCGCCACGATCGCCCATACCCGGATTTTGATCAGCAAATGAAAGAGCTTGTCACGCGTTAATTAAAGGTGTGAACAACCAGACCTCTGAACCCTGATGAGGCAGATAATACAGCAGCCAACGACAGACCGGTGTTCAAATTAAACATGGCACCCACTGAACACTTTTTTTCAATCATGCCTCATCATATTATGACAAGCAAGCTTAGACACTGTGATTTGATCTATGAGAAATAAAATGAGGTTTAACGTCCTACTTTTCAGCACCGAATGGTCTAATGAAAACGGGCGGATCTGTTCGCGTCCGAGATATACGAAAAGAAATATGTGAAGTCTGGATTTAGGATTTGTTAATCAAAATGAAAAATTTCTAATAAAAGAGATAATTGAAATTAAATAAAAAAAAAACAAAACAAAACAAAAAAAAAACCCCACACATATAATATAAAGAATAATTCATAGAAACGATATTTCTCTGTATAATTAAGCGTTATGCTCGATCTGTTATTAGGAATATAAGTTTATGCTGACCAAGGTATATTTTATTAAAATAAATAGTGAGGTAAATACCCCACTGTTCTGTAAAAACAAATAGAGAGAGAGAAGGGGTGGGGGTAATTTCGGGACTTACAAAGAAAGAGAGAGAGAGAGAGAGGGGGGGGGAATTGTGTTTAACATCCACTTGACACGAACAAGGTAATTTCGGAACTTACATATGGTTCAATTTTTTTTCAATAATTCCCTTGTGCGTAGGGGTCTTTAGCGGGGGTTTAAAGCACACTCGAAGCAAATTAGGTCATTTCGAGACTCATTATTTCAATTCTATTTCACAAAATTCGCTAACGCGTAAGGTCTTTACTATGGAAGGATAATTTTGCCAATATTATTTTATTGTTCACAGTACAAACTGCTAGATCAAATTATATAAATCATAACTGTGAAAAATACAGTGAGTGATTGTCTTGCATGCTATGCTCAATTATTTTGGTTTCGATTTCCTGGTTGTACGTCAGTAGGGTCGCCTGTCCAACCTCGTGGGTTTTCTCTGGGTCTTCCGGTCCTACCACTGTTAAAGACCCCTGAGCGCAGGCGAATTATTGAAATAATATTAAACCATATTTTAGTCACGAAATGACCTAGTTTATGTCGAGAGGACGTTAAACCCATTTCTCCCCCTTCTCTATCAATTAGTTTTGGTGGTCCTGTTTATTTTTGTTTAAATTTAAATTTACGCCCAGAGAACATCCCCTCACACGTCTAAGTTGTCTTGTATAATAATGGAGATTTTTGGCAAGCGTAAATTCCTGGTCGGTATCGCGTAGCCGTATTAATATTGTGTGTGACGTCATCAGTGCGTGTGTATTTATCATGCGTGATGCGACGCACGGATACGACATCACTTATCATACAGCTTTCATACGGAAAAGGTCCGTATAACATGGTCGTATTTTTTGCTACTTTTAGACGCTGAAATGTCGTGCTGTAGCGTTTTTATGAATCAATGTGTAACCTAGAAGACGAAAGGGGATATTTGATGTGAAGTTAACCATGATAAAGACTGCAATTTTGATGAGCTTTTCGCAGAATTTTCATTTTTTCTGTCTGTCTGCATGCTGGTTGATCTACGTGATAAATTTAGGGAGGTTGTGCCTTGTAAATTTTATAAACGGGATGTAGGCCTAAAGTTTTTGAAATCATACATTAATGAAACCAAAAATTCCTGTAGAGTCGAGGTCAAAGATTTTTAATAAGATTCGACACTACTTCGACTTTACTCCCTTCAGGAATTTGTAGGCTAGGCATTTGACTAGTACTGATGGTAATTTTCGCAGATAACTGCCATCATGCTCACGTAATAGAACTAAGCTCAGCTCTGCTACATATATTTATGCGGTGCGAATATCTGCCAAAACTGTTCATTTTTAGAATCTCCTACAACTGGAAAATAGTACACAGGCGAAAAATGGCCCTGAAGATGGTTTTTGTGATCCTGTTCGGTGTTCCATCTAAATTTCTTCACAATTCAGGAAAGTTACAAATAGTTCATCTACTAATTCAACATGTGAACGGTGTTATTTACAATATTATGTCATTGGTAAAACATACTTTCAAATATCATGTCTTATAATAATATCTCCTACACTGTCATGTGAATCAACATGCTCGCTGTTTTTTTAAAAAGCAGTCCATAAAATCCTTATTTCATTTTATCCCATTATTTCTGACCCGGGAGTCACGGTGGCTCAGTGGGTAGGTTTTTAACCCGCCAGCCTGGAATCCCCGTGTTTCGAATCATTGGTTGACCGAGAGAATTCATCGTTTTTTTTTCGAAAATTTAAGCACTATTATTATAAAGGAATTTGAGACTGAATTCACTATCATGTGGAGACAGGAACCTTGCGCAAGACAATAAAAGAGGTTGTTTTAATTATAAACATTTCATTAATGAAAAAAAGTAATGCAGCTGTTCATAAACTAAAAGAGAGTTTTAACGTATTCAAAAAAAAAAAAAAAAAAAAAGAGGAGAGAGAAATGGGGTTTAACATCCACTCGACGCAAACCAGGCCATAAGGTTTAATTTTATTTCAATAATTCGCTTGCGCGCAGGGGTCTTTAGCAGCGGGAGGAAACCGGAGGACACGGAGAAAACCCACGAGGTTAGACAGGCGACCTACTCAATGTCACGTGCAACCGGGGACAAGCGGCCTTCTCATTGTCACGTGCAACCGGACATTCGAAACCACGCCAGTTGACTCAATGACAGGCTATACGATACAGCGCGCACGTGCTAACCATTCAGTCCCCAGGTGTATTCAAAACCCAGATCGGCGTCGTTATACAAGTTTTAGAACAAACCTGAAAAAAAAAAATCACGACTCGATTTCATTTTGATTTCAGAATTATTATATACTCTCAACATTAGATAAGATACTTTTTAATCCTGGCTACAGAACTGATCATTCCATTACTGAATTGCAATTAAAGATTTCAAAATTTGAGAAAGGTAAAAGATTTTGGTGCTTTAATGGTTATTTACTGGAAGACCAAGAATATGTTCTTCTTTAAGTGGCATTTAGTAATTGAGCAGTAATACAATAACACTATTTATGGATTAACAATTACTGGTTTATTAACATGCAACGTGTTAAGAATATGTTCTCAAAGTAAAAGAAGTAATTACTGAAACAAAATTAGAATATGTTTGCTCTCTGGACAACCGAACCCACTTAGACTTCATTAATTCAAGTGATTTACAGCTGAACATTGACGATGGTGACCTTTTTCTGGATATGATACTAATGAAATAAGGCGAATGACAATCCCCAACAAACAAATTATAACAAAGTATAACAAATAAAATAAATTTGTTAGAAGATTTCTATCAATTTTCAGATTCAAAATCAATGCTAGAGACCCTAAACGAAAATTAAAAAAAAAATGGAAAAACCGAAACAACACGAAGTTGAGGGACAAATAATATGATTAAACTGACAGAGGACAGCGAAAAACCAAACGAATATTTTTGCAATTTCAAAAAAAAAAAAAAAAAAATGCATTATGCGAATAATGCTGTCACATAATTTATAAATAAATCAGGAATAACAACAGAAGTCACGGAAAAGATGGATTTTCTGCCGAATTCTTTTTAAATAATTTGGTACGAGTTAGATGATTTTTTTTAGTTAGGTCTTAACAACCTCAGCTTTTACAAAGAAATACTGCCGATTACTCAAAGACAGGGAATCATATCTATACCACGGAAAGGTAGCAAATCGAGAGAATCTCGAAGAAATTGGCGTCCAATTTCACTTTTATATATAAACTACAAAGTCTTAACAGTTATATTGACCATACGAATAAAACATTTATACCAAATGCAAACTGGCTTTATTGCAGGTCGTTACATTGGAGAAAATAGCAGACTTTTATACTGTAACTGTAAACAAAAAGAGAGGTATGATCCTTTCAGTCGATTTTATAAAAGCTTTCGACAGTATATCATGGAAATTTATGTAAAAGGGATTTGACTTATTTCACCTTTGGAAAAACCTTCCGAAAATGAATCAATGTCATAGGCTACTAAATGATGCGCAGCTCTCTGTGTGTCAAAACAAAGTTTATTCGTCTTTCTTTAGTGGGGGTTACGGTGGCTAAGTGGGTAAGACCCTTGCTCGCTAGCTTGGAGTTCGGGTATTCGATCCCTGCATTGACCAGTGGTTCCGATGTGGCCCCCCCCCCGCCAGTGTTGCAGGGCGGAGGGTCTGACAAGGACAGCTGTCTTGTAGTTCGGATGGGACGAAAAACATTGTCGTGCACGTAAAAGATCCTCTGATAGTTAGAATTCGATATAAGAGTAAGTCGTAGTGCCACTGTCCGGGCTAACCTTCCCTCATAACACACTCTATGGCGTATGTCCGCCTTCATTCGCCCAGTTTGGGGCAGAACAGTAGGACGTTAAACTCCATTTCATTTCTTTCTTTTGTATATTAAGAGGGTGTAGGCAAGGTGATCCAATATCTCCATGCCTGTTTATTCTGTGTGCCGAAATAATGAGTATAATGTTTAAAAATAACACCCCCATAAAAGGTATTTAAATAAAAGATACCGAATATAAATTCTCACAACATGGACGGATCTATCAAATCTCTAGGAGATGCATTGACTCTCCTTGATCAGTAATCCAAATTCTCTGGTTTGGGGAATTACCTTTTGAAGAAATCTCGATGATATAGTTAGCATAAATTATACTTGTGAAGTTGGGGAAATGAAACTATTAATTGTAATTAATGTGGCCAATCATATTAACAGTAACGGGCAACATAACAGTAGTGAAAAATATCCTAATACCATGGACCGTATACAGATAGATAGGCGACGAGTACCGTTGGTTGATTTCGCTGCCGTTCCTGCGGGACACGACGAGATCTCAAATGTCAACGGCAAATCAAACGTTGTGATTTTTGACATTGCGGGATTTTATACAGATTAATTTTTCTAACTCAACCTTAGAATTTACGGTATTCGTTTAGTTACATGGTAATTTTTCAACCCGATAAGCATTCCTATCCGGTATTGACGAATTTCTCCAGTTTAGAACTTTGAAAATTTCAAATATAGCAGTTGAAGATTATGAAATGATCAATTCCAATATTTTCGTAATTTTTGTAGGCTTTTTTGTTTTGCTCAATACCCCAAATTCCCGCATGCATGAATGATTTTAAAATTATGATATCCATAAGTATGTGTTATAGTTTACGAAAATAATGTTCAGGTATAATACTGTCCGGAATGATGATTAATTGTGCAGAAGTAAAAAATAAAAGAATGTTTTAGTAAGTTTGTTTTAAACGAAAACTCGACATATTTTTTTTCGAAGTAAACAAAGACAATGTGTCGATACTTTTACATCCCAATCATCAGGTAGTAGTCTAACTATGTATGGGTTGTAAAAAAAGAGAATCAATATTAATAAAACTATTATGAACCCATTTCTGTTCATTTGATTTTAAACTTAATGCTGGTAATTGCGCGAGGGGAGGTAATTTTATTTTAGTCACGTTTGTCCGGTCTATTTTTTGCCGCGGCACAGAATTCTAAAGGATTCGTGGACGTTGCCTGTCCATCTATGCACAGTGCAGGCTAATACCAAAACCGGAACATCTCTTTGGTAGTTTATCTACCCCGATCCGGAAAATTTATTAAGGAAATCGAGACAATGACTTTTAATCATATCTGAAAATGCTAGACAGATAGAATTACGAGAAAATTGGTAGTAAAGGAGTATGAAAACGGTGGATTAAGAATGCTAAATGGACACAGATCACTAAATATTCATGGGCCGTCACCCACGAATGTAGGGCGAAAGTTATTTATAGTCTTTCTGTCCCTTTCCCTGTAGGGCGAAAGTTATTTTTAGTCTTTCTCTCCCTTTCCCTTTTTCCCCCTTTTGCATGGCGATTTTTGTTAACTTTTTGGTGTAGAATCGAAGAAAAGGGTTTAAAAATACATTTTCTGCCAGGTTTTGGTGAATATTCATGATTTTGAGGCGGAAGGATACAAGGGTTGTGAGGTTGGTTACGTTGAAAGGGAGGGCCAAAATTTGCTTGCTTAGTTGTCTCTACTTCCAGCCTGTGTATCTCAAGTTTTTCATGGTGAACCTCATACATGCTTTTGGGCCAGAGTTTGTCACATGTTGCTCCATCTGTGGCAGAAAGCGTTCTAACCAACGAATATTTGGGGAAAAGTTACAGCCGGTCTAAGAGACGAGAATTAACATTAAAGTCAATGGGGAAATAATTAGTGATCTGTGGCCAAATGTAAACTGTTTCATAAATAGTCTCGGTCACCCAGAACCCCCTAGTCTTCAACGCACGGAGGGTCTGGGTCCGTTGTCAATTTTTGACGAAAATTACTCGATAATCTACCACATAAAAAAAACAAACTCCCAGTTACGCACGGGCAATGGGATCTTTTGGCTAAAGTCTCGAAATATATCCCCCAATTCACTTGGCACAGCTATTATTAGAAACACAATAGAGACGAGGAATAAACATGAATCGCGATGAAGAATTAAGAAGATTGTGGGAGAAGCCATACGTCTGATTCTTGACCAAAGAAAACTACCATTTCAAGTAAAAGCTTTACAAACAGAATTGAAGAGAGTGTCATTGTTCACAAGCGAGATGTTTTGGTAGATTCAGTACGTGGTAAGATAAAAGACTGGATAATCCAGACAATGACCTACTTTCCGTCAAATTTTGAGGACCTATCCTGACTAATATTCGTAGAATATTTTTTGGAAGATAGAGACTATTTCATAAAAGGTCTTAAATTGTCATGGATAAAAAAACTCCGTAGAGAAAACTCAAACTGGACAAAACATATAAAAGATATAATGCCCGCTAACCTAGAGAAAATGACATCGTGCGGAGATGAACTATGACTTTTAGATGAGAAGGGAATCTAATTAATTTAGCCCAATTTATGAATTAAAAAAAAACTAATTTCAACCCTCCTTTTACCAAATGTTTAGGAATTATATAGTCTATTAAAACATTTCCCGAAAACCATCAAACTATTGGTTACTGTGGTTACTACCGTGGCAGCCCCAAACACATCCAAACTATCATGGGTAAAAAGATAATTTCGAAGGATTTGTATCATCTGTTTGTTGCTCAGCTTCCTAAAAAAGAAAAAAAAAATTGGAATCAATCATATTTGATGAAAATATAGGTGATTTGTGGAAAAATATCAATTCTTTAGCTTCTAAAATCACCAACAGTAGGACTTGTACCCCATTTCATTCCTAAAATAACTATCTGTTTAAAACATAGGGTAATCCAAAGGATTCTTAATTGGTTTAATTCCATCAAGAATTCCGACCTAACCTTGTCTCCAGTGGATATAATATTCGGGAAATTTAAGCCACATAATGTGCAAATTAACGTACTTTTGTTAATCACAAAAAATACATTTCTGAAAATAAACTATTAAACCAAAGAGTATCCCTTGACGGTATCATAAGAGAAATACGATACTACCTAAAACTTGAAAAATACAAATGCAAAATGAATTTGAATTTTGAGACATATTCAAATTGTTATCAAAAACTTCGTATACCAATATTATTACATTTCCTGTTAGATTATCTATGTATATTAATCACTATCTATAATACAACTGGCAAGCGAGGGTTCTGTCCCGGCTACAAAAAATTAAATCTGGCAGACACGGAACACAGGATATCCGGGGGTCGTTCCCTTGGCAACTGGAGCTCGAAATAAGTGCCGGCCGTAGCGCAGGTGTCTTGGTTAACAAAAATAGTTTATAAAACCCTAGTAAACTTACATGAAAATATATCCAAACTGTGAACAACAACTTCGTATACCAATTATTACATTTCCTGTACATTGTCTATATTAAACAGGCATGACTGTGTTTGAATAACAAATTCACATTTTTTTTTATTAAATAACAAATTTTATGAGGTCTAGAACACGGATATTTTTTAAAAATGACAATTTTGATTTTGTCTAAATAACGGCATTTTTAAAATATTTGGAACAATTTCAAAATCCTCTTTTTAATTACGATTCCGTGGTAATCCCGTCTTCGTTAGCCCAGGTTAGGGGCAGAACAGTTGGACGTTAAACCCCATTTCATTTCATGTCGTGGTAATCACTTAAAGTAGACTGCACGCCTAGCCTCTCAATGGATTGCCCGTCTTCCATTAGCCCAGGTTAGGTGCAAAAGAGTAGGACGTTAAACCCCATTTCATTTCATTTCTCAATGGATTGTTTCAAAACAGCCTGAGCAATCTTTTGGCTCGCTTATAGCGCCTGATTTCGGGTCAACGCCAATGTGTACAAGGGACCTTGTTTTTTTATAAGTTCCGAACGACTAGACATCTCTCTATAACCAGACCCTCCGTCCTGCAACACTGACATGGAGGATTCACGAGGAAATTTTCAGGCCAACATGGCTAGCGAACCCGAGACATCCATGCCAGTGAGTCAGCGCTTTACTAATTGATCCACATTTATTCCTTTCTGATGCCATACTTCAAAATGTATTGTTTTATGGTTTATTTTCATATTTAAAATGCGCCACAATGGTTGACGTAGAATATTATATATATCGTTGTCTTTTGGTTTTAACTAAATCAACGCAATACTTATACCAATCATTAAAAACCTCTTGCCAGAATTGTGTACGCTATGATAGTTTATAAAAATAACCATCCCCGAAAGAGCCAACCAATAACTGTTTATCCGGCATAGAAGCAACTAGCAATTTTACCCAGGCAGTGGTTTGGTGTTCTAAAAATCTCCTAATCGATCAATCGACTTTGTTGAATATGCTATTTTATCACCCAAACACATATTTGACAGTATATATCCAGGATATCATATCGCGTGTGATAAATTACATAATCTACTGCTTTACATGAATTTGATTGGTCAATTAAAAAGGAATTACCTCCTTTTAATTTAAAGAGACAACTTATTTTAAATAAACAGTAATTTCCTTTATTGTTAAAAACAAACCGTTTTTATTTAATTGACCTTGAAGGAAATACTGGGTCAATATATACGACTTTGCCTAGGAAAACTGCTGTCAAAAAATGATGTAACACTACGCTGTAAAGAAATCAGGTTCAGTATAAGTGAAATCTATACCAAAGAACTATATTTATTTATTTGTGCATGTAAGAAAAGATTGGGTGATAAATAAAATCTCCAACTCGTCTTTTTCCTAGGAGATTCTCTATATATCCGGTGAAGGTAAACTTGTAACTAGATGATTCAATTTCGGTACTAATATTGACTTTACGACAATTATTCGACCGAGTACAGTCAAATTTCGTTTAGACCAATTTGACAAAAAGTTATAAAACTCATGAAACTTTAACATTATAATTCAGGTCTATTATCGCATTGTACTGTACTCCTAAAGCCGCAAATTTCGATATATCTCAGATTAAATGTTGTTGACAGTTAGAAATCTTAGACTTCCTGTCAATGACCATTTACAAACACAACACGTTTTTTTCTGTTTGATTTTAAACCTGAATATTCAAGGCTTGTTCTAAGTGTCAGAAAAGTGTCATCTGCATATTATAGGATTTTTATACGCCCACATTTTCATGTGGACGTTTATTGTCGTTGCCTCTGTCCGTCCGTCCACAATTGTTGGCGAACACTCTAGAGATCACAATTTTTATCCGATTTCGTTGATGAAACTTGAAATGCATGTTTATAACCCAAAGATCTTGCGCACATCGAATTGTAACTTCCTGAATTATGGCCCCTGATTGTACGAAAAATAGCCTTTTTCAGCTCGTGGTCCCTCTGGAGGTCACAATAATTATCCGATTAAAAAAAAAACGCATATCGCAAAGAAGGTTGAGTTCGAATTTTGTGAAAATCTGACCAAAACTGCCGGACGAAATGGCCGCCGCGTGTACGCGAAGTGTAAAAATATGGTATATCAAGGGACCCCTTGTAGGTAACAATTTTAATCTGATTTTGATGAAATTTGAAATGCATGTTTACAACCCAAAGATCTTGGTTCCTTTCGCTATTTGCGCATATCGGATCCTGACTTCCTGAATTATAGTCTTGTGACAGGATAGGCGGAGCGGTGAAACGTTTAGCCGCCCAAGCAAGCTTACAGACGGTCACTAAAAATCAAATTCTCACTCCTAAGTATCTTTTCAACTGGGCAACAAATACAGCTACTGGCATAAGTTTTGTCTGTGTCTCGGCGATGGATCTTGCTATTCATAAACAAACACAGAATTAATGGCACTATCACACCACTGTTTCGTTCCAGGTACTGATAATCCGGATCAGAGTGGAAAAATGAAAATGTTCAAGGTTTCGGAGGATTTACTGACATAAAGTTTTAGCGAAGTTTATGTACATGAAGAAACTTCAACATCAGAGATTGCTGAATTACAGTCTGGCGAATATGAAAATAAACGGTACATAGGGACTGTGCTAGAGAAAGATGACGAACAGGGTGATATCTTGGTCAAGTTCATGCACCGAAACGATCAAAATCTGTCATGGCCGCGTCGCGATGACATAATATTTGTGCCTATTTCAAAGGTTATATGTGCGGTGTCGGACCCTGCTGTATATGGATGCAGTCGTCATCAGCACATGCTAAATGCAGACGACCATAGAAAAATTTAGAAAATTTTGTCCAAAAATGTGTACCCAAACTAGACGTGGCAAACTTGGCCAGTGTTAAAATCTGATGTAATTTCGTGCCTGTTTAAGCAAATAAATAGATTTGTCTCTGAGTTTTTGTCCATTGGTTTTTTGTGGTTATTGAATAGATTATTGAAAATTCATATTTTTGACGGGTCAATGATGCCCCCATTCCCCTACCCTAAATTATCCTTGATATTGCTGAATAAGATGTTTCTACCTTGATCAGAATTATGAAACAGCGAAGTTGGAAGAGAAAGAATAATGAAAATGTTCAAAAAAAAAAAAAACAAGTTTGAACTATACACCGAGGATTAAAAACTGACAAAGCACAGATTCTGAAATAAATCGAAAAAAAATAAATAAAGATGGCCTGGGGCCATCTGTGGGACCGCTAGCCTATTAAAGTTCCAATTTCATATTTTCTAAGAAAGTCAAAACATAATTATTTCTATGTCTTTTGCTCAAAAGATTGTCAACTCACTATTATACGATCATGGGCACAATTTTTGGGGCATTAGAAAGGCTGACACAGGCTGATTGAGGAAATAGTTACTCAATTACCTCCCTTGTTTTCCCATTCCTTTCCATGGACGGCAATCTTCAAACGTTTGAATTTGAAGTTGAAAATGATATTTTTGCCAATTTCTCAACTGGCAATAGTGAATTATAGGATTATTCTTTAACAAGGTAGGACTGTTTATAGGTTCAATCTATTTTAGGGCTTTATTTTAATACATTTTAAAAATATAACTTAAAAAAATGCTATTGGAACTTTAAATGTTTGAGACGGGGTTGCAATTCATCTCTTATTACATTTATTTTCTACTACAAATTAAAATTAAGACTTTTAATATATAGATAAGAAGAGAAAGTCGGCAACAGAGTTTTGAAGGAATGGACCAAATCCTTGAGGCAATGTAAATAATTATACTACAGTGTCTACAGCCGACTTCTTCCGTTGTCTGCGTGTGTTCTTGTACTTTAGGTAGGCCTACATAACTCCCGTAGCAGGCGAACAGAAAACAGTGATCCGATGGGGCTGCAATTCAGCTGGATAATGTTAGCTGCAATATTGTTTATCAATTTCCATAATTTTACTGTAAACGCAAGTGACAAAAGAGCGTATAATACCGACAGGGTGTTGACCTAATTACCTGGCTCAACAGCGGCCTCGCTTCATACACTCTATCATTTAGTCTCGATCTAGGAGTATGACGTCAACGTAACGGTAAATCTCCTCTCACGACGCCATTTATAATTAAATCGATCAATGAAATCTCGTTTAAATCCAAGCTCAATCCAAGCCATCCGTGGGTCTACAGAGTAAATTTAATGCTTGTTGTTTAAATAAAGGGTTAGGGTTTATAATTTATATGACATCTGAAGCCTGAATAAAGACTTGCAATAATCAGATTTAGCTCTTGCATAATTAAACATACATTATGGGAGATTTTTGTAAGGAGTTAGCCATTCTTGCTAAAACAGTGCAAAAATAGATGATGAAAAAAGAATATATTAAAAATTTCGGTCAAATTACTTTATTCTGAAAATAGTTACTACCAGACCAGTGTAATAAAATTAAAATAAAACCAAGTACGAACAATCCAAACCATTAGACATAACTCGAAGTCCTAAAAAACGTTATAGGCAAAATAGTGTAATCAGCAAATGGCCCGCTCCCCGTGTACAAAATACACGACAAACAGTGGTAACAGGTGTCCGGAAGAGTAAGCTTACCCTGCCTGGCGCGCCACACCCGCCATAGCTGCATCCAAACTATCAGGCAAAATGTTTGACTAGAAATGGGATTGAATTCCATCTTCACCGATTCTTAGTATGGCCGATCGTTTGATTGACAGGCGTTAACTCCACCTACATAATAGCGCTGTCTTTTGTCTGCTGTCATCATATCCGAATTTGTGTTTGAACAAAATGAGTGGGACGCTAAATTTTCATTCGTACTTGTATTTTGGACATGCGTTAAATCAATTGAATATAGGACATAATATTATAATAAATCTATAGGTATCCACCAGGGGCGTCGTGCCTATTGGGGAAATAAAAATATTTTTATTGATATTATTAAGACACAAGACCCGTCCGTCTGTAATAGCCATCACACGGTCTGGTCTCCAGGAATTGTATAATTTGTCATTATCTGTGTTTAGTTTATTGCACTTCAAATAGTTTAGATGTCATTTGTTGAGGCCTCGGTCAACAGCGGCCTCGCTTTGTACACTCTATCATTTAGCCTCGATCTGGGAGCATGACGTCATCGTAACGATTAAACTCCGCTTGCGACGCCATTTAAAAATTAAATTAGTCAACGAAATCCTGTTTAAATCCAAGCCATCCGTGGGTCTACAGAGATGATTTTGTGCTTGTTGTGTAAATAAAGATCTAATTTATAATTTCTATGACACCTGAAGCCTAAATAAAGACTTGCAATATTCAGATTTCGCTCTTGCATAGTGTATGTTTAATCAGGTCACTTCCGGTTTTAATAAAAATTAATTTCTCGTTTACAAAAACTTTTTTGGTTGTGTTACAGGGGGGATTATTTCTTAATATACATTTAAGATTTATGGAAACCTGGTTGAAAATCATTGGACTTCCCCTTTAAATACCACAATAAGGCTAACTTACCGATCATTTACTAGCAACTCTAGGCTCAAGCATTTTAAATTAACAGGAAAGCCAGGACGGTCTAAATCCTAATTGTGAATATTTTGAAAAGTAAACGCAAGCACGTGGGCAAATAACGGCTTTTTAAAAGGGGTGTCAAAATGTTACCTAAATAGTTCCGAAGAAAATCTATAAATATTTGACCTACAATAACGATAAACACGTCCTTCTTACGTATTTATCGGGGGTTTATTGTCCATTTAAACATGCTTGAATTACCCAAAAGAACAACTCGGATTAAAATAATACTTCGTACTGCTGCTTGACTATATAGTATAGTATAATACTATATAGTCAAGCAGTAGTAAGAAGTTTTTACTTTAATTTATTTTAATCCCTTCAAGTGCCTGTGTAATGATCGTAGACAATCCATGAGTAGCTCTAGTTACTACTTAGGAATATCACTGAGTTGTATTATAGATAAATAAATTGATTTGATATTATGGGGCTATTGCACTTAAAGTTATCGTCTTAAAGTAAAGGATAATGGTGGTAATTAATTAATTTGCTAAAAATGAGAACATAATTGTAATGATTACATTGGCAATGTTATGGCCCCACCCTGGACATCGTCAAGTTCAATAGATCCTAAGAAGTAGTCAAGATACAGACTATGAAAGCTTGTAAACACTGGGTATACATTCGTGGCGATCTGATGCCAGAATGCATGGAACGGGTTATCAGCGAAGCGCTGATGCCACATAAATTCTGCCATGTATTCTGATATCAGACCGCGATTGGTTGGTCCATGCATGATGGCCTTGATCTTACTCTTAGCTCTCTGCGACATGGCTAGTCGTAGTTTGGGTAACTGGATCTACAAAATTCTGCGTATGATTAACTGTTCTGTGGACATCCCAAGTTACCAAGGTCGTTGTAGGCCCCCACATATCTGAATGAATAATAGAACAGAATAATTGGACCCAGTGTTGCTGCGTCTCTTTGGGAGACTGGTACCCCCCCCCCCTCCTCCCCAAAGATCCACAGATCCACTGTTCTCTAACAACTCGGCCAACGTGGGTGGTTCTTTCGCCTGACAATTAAACTTTCATCAATTTCCACTATTTGCCCAGGCCCGCTGAGTTGTTGAGGGTGATTCGTGAAATGTGCGATGCAAATATCTCGACAAAACTGATGCCAATCCACAACAGTGTGCTTTGACCGGATGATCAATTCTTTCATAGTCAGTTTATTGTAAGGCCACGGGTAGGTGCACAACTCTGGGTCCACTGGTATGTGAGACTCCAAATTTGGCAAATCTCAAGGTGCGATTTGTCGAAAAAGATCCCTTGTCTAATATTATAAGTCCCCCTTGCAGCCTGGACAACGCCGACATAACCATCAACTGCTCTGCCAAATAACCATTCGTTGCAGTGAAGTTGGAAATTCGATCAGGCATGTTGAGTAGCAAGAAGTCCGTTTTGCCTGCAGAAGGCAAATAGAAGCAGGTGTATTTTGAAAAAATCTTCTTCCAATCTGAGTAAAAATCATTGCATCGAATTCAGCTTGATTCGGGATATTTGCATTAACTATATGCTTTATTTCCGAGAACTGACGACAGGTCAATAATAAGGGGGATAAATATTTGTCCCCCGCCTTTCGAAGAAAGCAGGGGACTATTGAAGTTGGTTCGTCTGCCTGTCTATCCATCACACTTTTTGGACACAATAACTCTCTAATAGAGCTAAAACGTTTATTATGCCAATGTCTAGATGGGGTTAGAAGTTGGGCATTTTCTGCTAAGGGTAAGCAGAAATAAGCCATTTGATTTGTTGATGCTTTGGGACACGATAACTTTAGTTCTAATTAAGTGAGAGTGATGAAACTTGGTGTATGGATTTATTACATCAATACCTTGACTAAGTTCGATAATGAGCATTTTCTGCTGGTAAGCAATTCGATTGGCCGAGACTTTGGAACACCATAACTCTCCTTTCATCTGAATTAAAATGTTCAAACTAATGTGGTTATTAGGTTAATGCCTTGATGGGGTTTGGAGATGAACATTTTCTGCTTAGAGCAAGCAGAGATGGAGATGAGCAATCTTATTGGTTGATGCTTTGGGACACGACAACCTTAGTGCTAATTAGGTACGTGGTGTATAGTTTTATTATACCAGTACATTGACTAAATATAAGTTCGATAATGAACATTTTCTGCTCAGGGTAAGCAGAGCGACAAGCAATTTTATTGGCCGAGACTGTGGAACGCAATAACTCTCCTTCCAACTGAGCTAGAATGTTCAAACTTATTGTAGGTTTTTTGTTAGATCGATGGCTTGATGGGAGTTCGAAAATGAGCACTTTCTGCTTAGAGTAAGCAGAGGTAAGCAAATTGATTGGTTGGTGCTTTGGGGCACGATAACTTTTGTTCTAATTCAATGGGGGTGATGAAACTTGGTGTATAGGTACATTGCATCAATACCATTCGATAATGAGCATTTTCTGCTCGGGTAAGCAGAACGATAAGCAATTTGTTTGGCCGAGACTTTGGAACACAATAACTCTCCTAATTGAGCTATAAATTTCAAACTTGGCGTAGGTGTTTACTAGGTCAGTACCTTGATGGAGATCGAAAATTGAGTAGAAAAGCAGAGATAAGCAATTTGATTGGTCGAGACTTTGGAACACATTTTAATTGATGTGGAATGTTTCAACTTGAATGTCTTGAAAGAGTTCAATGATTAACATTTCGACCTAAAGCTTAGAGCAGAGCTAAGCAATTTCATTAGTCGATGCTTTGGGTGAGATAATCTTAATTCTATCGGATAGAGAGGGGTGAAACTTAGTGCATAGTTTGATTGCTCGATACTTTCGAAAAAACAAATGTGCGATTAATTAATATGTCATCTGTTATTTTGGGATACCGGCCTCATTATTGGCTTGTTATATTTGTGATAAACATGAATTGTATAAGAGTGTTGTTTAAAGATACGTTATGTAAGATTTAGATAAAGAACTAGCCGTAGATAATGTAAAATGAAAAATTTGAAAATTCCAATCAAATTACTCTATTGCAAGCGAAGATATTAGTCTTTGAAGGTTTGACAGACATGTGCAATAATTTCAACCACCGTACTGGTTGATCAAAGCTTAAGTCGCGGTCCTCCATATTTGGTTAAATCAAAAGTATCGCCGAACCGTTCTAATCTTTTTAATATCGGAGAAATCTTATGCCATCGAGAGTTGATTAAGGCCGGGATCAGTTATTGTCTAATTAATACTTTAGAAAACATTTCTGGCCGACCTGCAATAGACATATTTAGCTCTTGCATAATGCATGTTTAATGTTCAATTACAAATAAGGAAAAATAATAAGTAGGACGGTAAATGGGGCCCCTATAAACGACATAATGTTATTTATGAAACATTATCCTGAAGGCTGTGATGAAGAACAAATAAACGAGATTATAGAGTATTTATGTGTATAATAACTAAACATTTGTATTTATGAAACTTTAAATAATTTTAAGATAACTCAATTGAATTAAATTAAACATATTTATGAAACTAAATAATTGTAAAATTGTTGTAAATTTTATTAGTATTATTATTATCGCATTTGTACCGTTGTGTATGAAATAAATGCATTATCATTAGACAAAATCCAGTCCTAAAAACGGTATAGGCAAATAGTATAATCAGCAAATGAACTGTTCATCGTGGACAGGAAAATTGATGAGTCTGCAACGGGGCGGGGGGGGGGGTGATAAGCACGTTCGCGCTGTATCATAAAGCCTGGCATTGAGTCAACTGGCGTGGTTTCGAATCCCCGGTTGTACGTGACAATAAGTAGGGTCGCAGCGAATTAGTTAAATGAAATTAAAACATTGCTAGCCCCGAAATGACCGACCTAGTTTGTGTCGAGTGGACGTTAAAGCCATTTTCCCTCCCTCCATCTGGTCAGAAATGGTTTTAAAAATATGTGTAGTTCAACTTTATTTGGAAACTTTATACATTATTTAACCTCGTGGGTTTTCTCCGGGTCCTCCAGTCCCCCCCCCAACACACACTGCTAAAGACTCCTACGCGCAAGCGAGTTATTGAAATAAAATTAAACTAAACCGTACGTTAGTCCTGAAATGACCTAGTTTGTATCGCTTGGACGTTAAATCCCATTTCTTTCTCTCTCTCTCTTATACGTTATTTAAGGATCTGTCTCTAATACATTTTCATATGTGGTACAATATGGTACTACCGAGGAATCGAGACCACGCCAGCTGACTCAATGACATGCCTTATAATACCATTCGGCCATGCAACCCTAAAAACACTCCGATACTTGAACTATTCGTAAATCAAAGAAATTGGTCATGCGCCTGTCTGATAGCATTCATATTTAATGTATGCAATATCGAGATGATCGAAAAATCATTGGGAAGACAAAAACCAACGACCAACAGACTTGAATCTAGGAAAAAAAGTCACAGGTAAAAAAGTCACAGTAAAAAAAACACAGGTAAAAAAGTCACAACTTATATATATATATTGTATTGTAGAGTGAGTATATCTTTGATCTTTTAAGTTATTTGTCTTTGAGTTAATTAGGTTTGGTTAATAGAGTGGTTACTCTACATTACCTTGCTGCTAAAATGTCTGATGTACTGGTATGTCAAATGTGCTATAATGTATTAAAATGTCAGATGTGCTGATATGCAATATGTGCTAATACGTCAAATGTGCTATGATATCAAAATGTGCTGATTTCTAAAGACTAAAACAAACAGTCTGGTTACATCTGTGTAATGAACATATATGTAATGAAAGGTTAAATATGTATGTTATTGTATATATTTTTATTGAATTTGAGATGTAATAAAAAACTGCGATTTTTTTTCACCTAGGCAAATTTGTGACTTTTTTACTGTGACATAATTGTTTTATTACTTTATTTACTCTGTTCGCTAAATTACTTCATTATATTTATCACACCATTTCAAGTTTTAACAAGTAAATTAACAAATATAGGTCAATAAGAACCTTCGCTAATTGACCTATTGTTACTCAAGACACAAACAACATCGGACTTAGCTTAATCGCTATTCTTCAGCATCTTGAAATGGACAAAATTGGGTCACAACGCATATAATATATAAACTTTTTTATATTCAACCGTTATGTTTAATTATTAGTTAGGCATTAATTAACTTATCCAAACCATAATCAACCCTCGATGTCATCGATAGCCTGTGATATTTACTGGATTGGGATCCAATTTGCTGCTCAATTTTCATTCATAATTAAATCATGAAATGGATAATCGAGTCTATGTTTTTAAACTTCCTACTTTACTAATGATGATCGGGGCTAGACCGAAAATTTAATCGCTAAATTCTCGGTTAAGAGTGGATAAATTTAACAGAAATTTTCAGCAAATTCCATTTACATTATCTAGTTTTTAATCAATATAATGAGAACTGCCAGTTTTGTATCTAAACTCAGTAATGTATCTTTAATATTTTAAAACTTTCGTATACAATTTTTTTTTTTAGCTAAATGACCTAGTTTGTGTCGACGTAGGCTAAATAAAACATAAAACTGTTAAAATATTGAGAAAAAATTTGATTTTTTTTAAAAAAAAAAACACAACCACACCTTATCTAATGAAGACGTTTGTGAAAGGACAATGTCGGAAATTTATGTAAATAATTTAATTAAATCAACCTGTGCATAATATCATATTTAATGTATCGGGGTTAAATCTTTAATAAACAACAACATCGAGTGATCAGTATGAGTATTTACAATAATTGCAATGTCTGTTCGAGCTCTGGGCATTCTGGTTAATGTGGATATTGGCCAATGAAAAGGTCTGTTACGGCGAATTTTTGGCGTGTGGTGCGCGGAACTGTTTTCCACTGAAAACACAACGCTGATTCGTCTATCAACATGTCTGACGTTATAGGGTCGTATAGCAATCGTATGATCAACTGACATGGACCCCGACTACAACCGTTCAGATCTTCATATCGTGGAGGTCATCGGAAGTATAAAAAAAAACGAAACGAAATAAATATAGATCTGTATTGTAATCAGATTGTGATTCATATTACGTGACGTAATGCACAATACCATTCTTATTTATGTTTCTCGATCATCAGTATGGGGGGGGGGGTGAATATTTAGCACCTGCGCTCTATGTCATAAACTCTGTCACTGAGTCAACTGGCGTGGGTCGATTGCCCGGTTGTACGTAACAAGGAGACGGCCACCTGTCTAACCTACTGTTTTTTTTCTCCGCGTCCTCCTGTTACCTCTCACTGCTAAAGACACCTATCCACAAGCGGATTATTGAAATAAAATTAAACCATATGTTTGACTTGAAATGACCTAGTTTGTGTTGAGTGGATGTTAAACCCCATCTCACTCTCTCTCTCTCTCTCTCTCTCTCTCTCTCTCTCTCTCCCAGGGGGGGTTGGGATGGCCTAGTGGTCTGGAGTGCCGCGCTTCGACCTCTAGCTGGCCGGTCACCTCTGGCTTGCGGCTGTGGTTTCGATCCCTGGTGTGAGCGTATGTGGCATGGAGATAGGGGCGCCTTCTCAACCTCGTGGGTTTCCTCCCACCGCTAAAGACCCCTACGCGCAAGCGAATTATTGAAGTAAAATTAAGCCATATGTTAATCTCGAAATGACCTAGGTTGTGTCGAGTGAACGTTAAACCCCATTTCTCTCTCTCTCCCCAATAATCCGAAATGATCGTTAAAGGGAAGTAACCCAATCCACTGGCTGGGAGAAGACCACAACTATAAAACGAATCACCATTAGTCACCTTATATGTAGACATGGTATGTGAACTGAACTGTTTATCAATCATGGCCTTGTGAATGCAATTAAATGATTATTATCAGATACCAGTACATTCAGTAGAGGATTTAGAAGTTATAAATAAGTATGTGGGTTGGGGGTCTAGGTTACCGTCAACGCTCACGGGGTTAAACTTAAACATCACACCAATACTATGTTTATCATGTTGAAGTCAGGGGTTGCCGTATTCATATGTTCTTTCATGACTTTTACATATTGAATGTTACGCTTGAGTTATGAACAACACGACTAAGAGAGTTTAGTACGGGAATTTTATGAGGTTCCAAATGAAACCAAATTTGATCACATAACTTTAGTTTATGAGGATGCATATTTGACAATACTATATACATATACACATTGACATTTACAAGAAAGTTGTATGGATATTTAAAGTGTTTTGTACATTTTGTGTGTTATAAATGGATTTCAAAAAGTGAACATAAGTGTTTGTGTTTTAATTTGTACATAAACCAAGTATATTCAGCCCCAACCGCCCCCCCCCCTCATGTGTGACGCCCATGAACATTGGATATATCAATGAGCATACCGGTAGAACATAGATCGTATTGTTTATATATTGAAAATGGTAATTCGTGCTTACTTTGAGCCATGAAATTCAAAGCATGTGGTTACTGAATTTTAATATTACCTCAATATCAACTGCTAATGTATAGGACACAGATCACTAAATATTTCTACGCCGGTACAAATTGTAGGGCCAAGTTATTTTTAGTCTTTCTCTCCCTTTCCCTTTTTCCCCCTTTTGCATGGTGATTTTTGTTTACTTTTTGGTGTAGAATCAAAGAAAAGGGTTTGAAAATACATTTTCTGCCAGGTTTTGGTGAATATTCATGATTTTGAGGCGGAAGGATACAAGAGTTGTGAGGTTGGTTACGTTGAAAGCGGGGGCCGACAATTGCCTGGTTTGCTGTCTCTACTTCCAGCTTGTGTATCTCAAGTTTTTCATGAAGAACCTCATACATGCTTTTAGGCAAGTGTTTGCCACATGTTGCTCCATCTGTGGCAGAAAGCGTTTTACCCAACGAATATTTGGGAAAAAGTTACAACCGGTCTAAGAGACGAGAATTAACATTGAAGTCAATGGGGAAATAATTAGTGATCTGTGGCCTAATGAGCAACGTGAAGTTAGCTTGTGGTTCGTTGTTCGCGAATAAGGATCAACTAGCTAGCCATAAAAAAAACAAACCCGTTGTATTCCCTCTAAGATTGTCTTTATTATTATGACGAAGACCATGTCTGGAATAACGAACAAAAAAACTATCTCGTTGTTCGTTATTCGAGAATACCGAACAATAAACTGGCTCGTTGTTCGCTATTCGCCAATATGAAACAGCCAGTTGTTCGGATAGAAAGACATGTTATTAAAATCTATTTTCTAAGACTGGGAGTTTTATGAACAAATTAGGCCCATAAAAACTCACCCAGGCATATTTCTAATTCCATATGTGGTGAATAACGAACAGCAAATAAAATAATTAGCTCTGATTCTTTCTCGGTATTCACCGTGTTTTTCCAAATATTAGTGGTGATAGGCTTATGTAAATTAATTCTACAATGCTGCGTACTGGGCACACTAGGCGAATATAAATACGACGAATAAATTTTCGGCCGAATATATCAAACATGTTTGATTAGAGCGAATCATCCGGGCGAATACAAATTCGGCCGCCAGAAACTGGACACATTAGGCGAATTTCGGCCTAGAATCATTCGCCAAAACTCCTTTCACATATCATAAAAAGTATACCCCTCCGTATAAATTATTACCGGGTTTTACGCTTCCAAACATGTGTTCAGCTCCTGGGTTATACTTTATATTATGTTTGGACGAATCACTAGAACTATCATTTCATAAGATGGCAAATTATCGAATTAATCACGTTGATTAATGGATTCGTAATTAAGAAAATCTTCGACCCGTTATGATGGATATTTATTGGTCTATGATAAGATTTGAGGCTGGTAACGAAGCCAATCACTGTTCGAAATGTAACTAGAATAACATAATTAATCTTTTACTAATTAGTTATGCTTACCGTAGTTTATTTAGTGGAGGGTGCGTCAAAAATAAACCCTGGTAGACATTTTTTTTATATTATTATTGAATACAACCTTGCGGATTATCGGTTTGTTACAAATGCCGACATGCTTCCCAGGCTTAGTAAGCCATGGGGTTCTCGGGTTTTCTTACATCCGTAAAGGGATGTGTCTTGTTTAGCTTTTGGTTGAACGCGACAGCCACGGGGTTCCCCGGCTTTTCCGTCTATGTTCCCGTTGTCATTGTTGCAAGACAGAGGGACAGGCAAAGAAATAAGCCACGTCGGTCAAATTTGACGAATACCGTGTATATAATCGTCATTATCTTAAAGATCTCCGGAAATGAAAAACAAATACGCCGGTCCGCATCCGACATGGTATTCCGCATGGCGTATGCTCGTCTCCATTAGGATTGCTAAGGGTGAAATCCTAGTGACAACTTACAACCAAATAAACGATTCAACCAAAAATTATTCGCAGGCATACTCCACTCCCTATACGAGAGAGTCACCGAGTGATTTAAACGATTGGTTCTCGGCCAACACCAGGATCGAGCCTAGGACCTATAGGTTAGTGAGCCAGTGCCATATTCTCTGGGATAGCGCCATGACCCCTAGAGAGGAGATATTATAGACTCAAGTAAGATCGACGCACAACAGTAAAAGGCGCTTTTATTATGTCACTTACGGTTCAACATTCTCACAATGAGGCACAATCTCGCCATTACGAAATTCTAGTTGCGCACGTGTCCTATCTAGAGCGCGGCATCTCACGTCTGCATCAGAGTGACCAGATAAAAAAATTAATCATTTAGCGAAGGGTTCTTAAAATAAGAACGGAGTTGGTAGAAGATTTTAGAATTTCTGGTTTTGTTCTCTTAAAGATATATCACAATGACAGTTGTAATCATCATTTTATAACTCTACTCCATGTGTTTTGTGCTTTGTTTGGATAAACAGCCAATAGGTTCCAGAATTGCACATCTGGTTTGTAAGTAATTCAAACCATCGATGGCACTGAATTAATTATTATAGTTATTTAAATTGACTGGATCCTTTCAGTCAAATATGCAGCCAGGAAAAAGAACTTTAATAATAAATTCGATAAGAGAGTCTGGAGTCTGTGACGTCTAGCAAATATAGAAGCGTATTTTCGTATATATAAAAAAAAAACTAAAATGGCTGTTACATCTGTGTTTTTGAGGTTGCTGCTAATCTGTTGTTTCGCTTTAACAGGTAAGTATTCTTGATTTGTTGAGATATTTTTCAATGAATGGTTTATCACCGTTAACTATTGCTGAATCTCTTTTCCGGCGCGATTCCCCTTTATCAGTGATGCAAAACGGAGGACCTGACAAGGACAGCTGTCTAGTCGTTCGGATGGTACGAAAAACTGAGGTCCCGTGTACACATTGGCGTGCACGTAAAAGATCCATTTAGCAGTTGGAATTCAATATAAGAGTAGGCCGTAGCGCCCGGGCTAAATTTCCCTGATAGCACACTGTATGACGTAAGCCCGTCTTCCATAAGGTTAGATGCAGCAGAGTAGGACGTTGAACCCCATTTCATTTCTTAAACAGACTTCCAGGGTAGTAACACTGAGTTCGTCCACAATCTAGAGAATCAGAACAGATTGTTAGTCCGCGGTAGTCAAATCTACACAGTGATGAAAAAACCCTGATTTTTAAAAGACCTATTGGATAATGCTCTAGCGCTAAGTCCGGCAAAGTTATGTAAACACTTGGGACGTCAGATTCATGGCAACGTCTAATTTAAGTTACAGGCCCGACTGGAATTCCAGAATGATCAACTCAACGTATAAAAGATTTTCAGATCGGGGTCCCCCTTTCCCCTTTCTGTGGGATCCGTGGTTAAAGGTATAAGACGCTGGCTCGCTAGCCTGGAGGTCGGGTGTTCGATCGATACATTGTCCGAGAAAGTTCATCCAGATTTTCCGGCGTGATTTCCCCTTGCCAGTGATGCAGGACAGAGGGCCTGACAAGTACAGTTGTCTAGTCGTTCGAAGGGGATGAAAACCCGAGGTCCCGTGTACACATTGGCATGCACATAAAAGATCCCCTGGCAGTTGGAATTCGATTTAAGGGTAGGTCGTAACGCCGCTGCCCGGGCAAAATTTCCCTCATAGCGCGTATACCCGTCTTCGATAGGCCAGGTTCATCCTCGGTTACCCAGTGTACTCATTCCGTTCTACTCCACTATACCCTGGGTTAATCCATAGGGTTTCCACGATTTCAAATTATCTGCCCTGGTGGATTGTGATAATCCCATAAAACGTTACTTGGAAAGGTAATAGGTGAAGGGGAGTAACTCTCATCGCGTTCCAACAAAGAATACCCCAAACATGGCTACTCAGTCCGTTCTTGCACACTTTGCCAATATGTTATTGGAAAAAATACCTACCGCGTAGTAGAAAAATTTAAAAATTTCATGACAGAACTTTCCCTGCCATCTTTTTGCGTGCAGGTCAATTCTTTTATATTAAATCTTTTACAAACTTTCTCAATCATGGCCGCCATATTCATTTCATTTCCCCCTTTCTTTAAACCATAAATAGAATATGTATGTTTATAGGAATGATTGGTTGTTCATCTCATTTTAAGATCGGGGTCCCCCCCCTTGGTTTAAACCATTAATAGAATAATTTTATTTTTGTGTATTTATAGTAGTGATTGGTTGTTCATCTCATGTTGGTATTTTGAGGTTAGCGGCTGGAAAAGTGGCCAATTATTTTACATCCCCGGCACCTGGGTAAGTATTACGAAGCCACTATCACTCAGATTAAGTCAATTGTTTTTATGCACCGACTGGGCTAACGAAGACGGGTATACGCCATGCAGTGTGTTATGGGAGGGGTGGGGCCCTTCGCTTACTCTTATTTCGAATTCAAGCTGTAAGGGCCTCTATTACACTGAACCTTGTCAGTTGGTATTATTCTGTCGCAGTTTGCAACGCTTCTAGTGACTAGCCATCCCTATCAGTTCCTTACCTCACTCAAATTCTTCTATTGAAATTTCATTCCTGTTGGCCGTTTGTGCAAAAAATCGCTGTTGTGCGAATGAGATAAACGTTAAGAGTTTCAACTATGTCGTGACTTCCGCTCTGTATATTTCAGCCAAGAGAATTGCACGTGGCTTATTATTGCCAGTGAACCCGATGAAGTAGTCCGACTTGATTTTGAAGATGTAGACGTCCAGAACGATCCCCAGTGTTCACTTGGAGGAATCTCCATTTATGATGGTAAATATTATTTTAAATTCTCCGACTTGGCTAATGACGACGGGCAAACTCCATACAAGGTGCTGTGAGGGAAATGTTGTCCAGACAGCGGCTCCACGCCCTACTCTTATGTCGAATTCCAGCTACCAGGGGATCTTTTGTGTGCACGCTAATGCGTACACGGGATCTAATTTCATTTATAAATGGATCTGAACATAAACGAGATTTAAAAATGATTGTGACGATAAAATGGATAGTCAAGACCAATTTTGCTGTCAGTGTGTATGTATTAGGCATTCTGGACAGAGAGATCCATCTACTTCATACTTTGAGAATGAATCTCTGTCCTGAATAACCGCCATAGTATATTGTTTTGTAATACGTGTCTACTCCGGTTCACATCTGGCATTCACACAAAGACTAAACAAACCTTTTTAAATTCCATTAAATGGAAGCAGAATAAAATATGTCTCAAAATTCTTGAAGTATACTTCGTATTTTCGACTAAAATCGCTGATTCAGGACTTAAAATGTCGGCCAACTAGCTTAGTGTCTGTTCTCAAGCCGAGGTAATTGCAGACAGGCAGCCAAAGCTTAATATGTGTATTAGGTAACAACCGCCATCTTGGTCGGAGTGGTTATTCAAAATAAAAACGCGAGGTTGTTTTTCGAACTGGTTGGGATACCTGGCCTCGTCCAATTTGAACCGAGTCATGGCTCAAAACATTCATGAGATCATCCGTAGTTGTTGTTATGGGGGAGAGACGTAATTAGATATAGCATACGTAATTGATCAGAAAATATTAGTAAACTGTGCCAATGATTGTTTTCGAACTTTGATGACTACAGAAACTCAGTACAAAGAATTTAAGAAATTATATACTGTGAGCAAAAAGCAATCAAATTCTTCATTATCGTACGTTATCGTTTTGACCCAACGACAGCTGGTGACGGTGAAAGTTAACAAGTTCATCATACGTTGGATAAAGTCGGTTATTTATGACTACGTGGTGCTTGGTGGTTAATAAAAATGTTACCTTCCTCCTCATATAACATAAATGGGTTGAACAGGCACCCGAGAGTATTGTCGGGTCGGGCTCTATATCTTGATGTCTCAGCTATTTATGACTGGTGCGTGTGCGTTAATATAAATATCACACACCCCATCATAGAACAGGGCCCTTTTTGGTGTCCCATTTTCAGTCTTGGATATACTTTTTTTGATGAGTTAATAGGCAAAGCAGTCTCTGGAGGTTTGCTCTACACATACTATAAAACATATCATAAACAGTCATCTTCCCATTGTAGGACTCTGGGGCTTCGGTTACTCAGCCCTTCCCGGATATAAAACATAGAAGATCTATATAGTTGGAACACATGGAATATGGATCTTGTCTGAAGCTCGATTTTTACGGACATCAACTAACTATAAGTTTAATAGTTGTTAACAATTGTGATCGTGGGAACTATGATATTATATTTAACGTTTGGTCGATCTAACCATAACATGGTTAAAGTTTGGTGGTTGGAACTCTACTATGGTCTATATTTTATCGCTGGAACCATAACATGGTTACAGTTTGGTCGTTGGAACCGTAACTGTATTACTGGAACCATGGCATGGTCAAAGTTTGATCCTTGGAGCCCAAATATGGTTAACGTTTGATCGTTGGAGCCATAATATGGTTCAAGTTTGATCGTTGGAGCCATATTATGATTAAAGTTTGATCGTTGGAGCCATAAAATGGTTCAAGTTTGATCGTTGGAGCCATAATATGGTTCAAGTTTAATCGTTGGCGGAGTGAGGTGTGACACTATCCTGTGTCGCGGTACCAAATAAAAATGACTGTAACCCGTTCATGTCGAATACAGCAAACTACAAAGGTTACATTCAGAAAACTACAATATCCATTCTAGTTAATTGTACTAATCCGTGTACGAGATGACTGGGCTGACATAACTGTCGGTGCGTTAGTCTAAGAAAATAGTAGAATAATGCTTGATACTTCATTACTCTATTTTTCGTCACAGAATTTCTGTATTAAACAGAATTGAGATAACCCTATAGTATTACAACACACCCCTTTGTAAAATAAGCATTGTTGTTTAATTAACGTTGTTATTTAAAGATACATTCGCTAAGAGTTTAATAAAGAGTTGGCCATTCTTGCTATAATAATTCAAAAATAGATGATAAAAAAAGAAAATATTGAAAATTTCAGTCAAATTATTTTATTCTGAACGGAGTTATCAGTGTTGGAAGTTTGGACAAGAAATGGGTACAAACTGCGTCTATACCCCCAACGACAATTGTCGATCTTTTGATTGACAGACAATAACTCCACCCACATATTCTTGATTATCCAGTAACGTGCTCAATAGCGATCAAACTGATCCCGCAGTGAATATTCGCTTGGCCGCTACAATCACTGATAAGCATGACATCGACGAGGCTTAATAAGTACGGCATATTAACTTTTTTTCCGACAAATTAAATTCTCAAACATTTTTTTGAGGTAAAAGAAAAATAAATAAAGACGTTTGAAGTATTTGAAGTTAAAAAATATTTCCTATTTAGTGTAAATGGGTATTAAAATGAGTAAAATGCATCATTTTGCCCGAAGCAGTTAGGTGTTAAGTAAACATTGCACGAGCCGTTGAGCCAATGACTGGCGCCGTGTGCAGTCAACGCACGTGTTGTGGACACTCATCTGTTACAGAGTTAATTCGTAAGTAATTCTCTGTGAAACAGGTTGAATAGCGATAGCACTCTCGCTTGACAGGCCTTTCATCGCCAGTTTCCGGTAGCGCACGTCACCGAGTGACAGTAAACGTTATCTTGGTCAGCCATTTCTGTTTAAATCCGAGCTGTATCCAAGCCATCCGTGGGTTTACAGAGTTGATTTTGTGCTTGTAGTGTAAATAAAGGTCTAATTAATCATTTCTATAACATCCTAAGGCTTAAATAAAGACTTTCAATATGTTGATTTAGCTCTTGCATAATGCATGTTTAACATGCATTAAATACAATATATGTCCATTAAAATTTCAAGTCCTAATTCTAATTAATATCATTGCACTGATAAAGAATATACAATAATATAAGTTCATTGATTCACTGGCAATACAAATACTCGGTTATACGTTCCTACACTGTCTCAATGTCAATAAGTTCACGAGCTACTTACTTAATCAGACCGCTAATAAGTCAATTACATCCCTTAATTTTTAGATTTTACCCTTAAGTTTACTTTAAATAAAACTTGTATTTAATCCTTAATTCTATTTACTTTTAACTGAATAAACAGATTATATATCCGAATCATATTCTTACCCTTGAGTTCATTTATTTAAAATTAAATTTGTATTTACTTCATTGGGAATACACCTGTATTACTCATTAATTATATTTACTTTTAACTGAATAAATTATTAAAAATGTAGAACTCAATTTGCCCAATTAATAAAAATTAGAAGTATTAATAACTATTAATCACCACTTATCACCAAAAGCATTTAATAACTTTAAAACTCATTAGTATTTTTCTTTACTTACTGACAGTTACAGTTTTATCTCATTAATTAGCAAAAGTTCTACACTAAACAGAATTTGGTAATGGAATTCGCCCGTACCTGTCTTTTAAAAATACTATACCGTTCTCAACATTGGTGCTAAACGGAACTTTTTGTATACCCCCAAGCTTATAGCAACACGCGTGCTTTTTAACTCACTGGGCCAATAAATCATATTAGATATTAACGCCTTTTTTTAATTTCCATAAAGATACTCCCTATAAACATTTCGTGAATTCATTTCTACCTTAATTCAAACGAAGCATAATGCTCGCGCTAGGATGATGTGTTCACCCTAACCTCTTAGCCGAGGGGGCTATGGGGAGGATGTTCCCTTGAACTCCGAAAGATGTCTGAGGGTAAATCAAACCAGCTCTCTCCTGTGTATAGAAAGTATAATGCGTCAGCCATTAGGGCGGGACAATTACCATTTTTGGTTAAGTGTTTCATATGGGCACCGTTTTACGTCAACACTATTCTAGTTAATTGTACTTATCCGTGCACGAGATGACTGGACGATAGTAACCTCCATCCAGAAATGGATACTGACAATACTATCAGTGCGTTAGTCTAAGAAAGTAGTACAATAATGCAAATTAATCCATTACCCTATTTTTCACCACACGTCATCTAGGTAAAGAATTTATATATTAAACAGAACACCTTTCTTAGAGCTAAAGTAACCCTATAGTACTTTGGAGGTACTTGTCGATTAAAGGCAAATCTGATTTTATTGATGCCAGTAGGAATTGCCCTGACTCAGTAATTCCTTCGATTTAATTATACAACAGACGTCACTGTTCCATCCTGTTTTTTGCATTCGGCGATGTCAAACTACATGCAATTAAAAGATACACCCCAACACACCAATATATAGCCGATACAAAATTTTAATATACGTGTATATAGTCTGCGTCATACACCTGCGTGGCACCTTTCATTACAATTCTCCGGTTATGATTTGGGTAATAAAGCTGTTGAGTTAAATTATGCGCAATTAAAATTCACAACTGTACCAGAATAGAACCAACGTTAAATATGAATGATCTACGTCATTCACTCAAAGTTTACATATGGACACAGCTCACCAAATATTCTTACGTCGTCGCAAGGGTGAAAGTTATTTTTAGTTTTTCTCTCCCTTCCCCTTTTTCCCCATTTTGCATGGCGATTTTTGTAGACTTTTTCTTCGATCTTGTGTACCTCAAGTTTTTCATGGTGAACCACATGCATGAATTTGGGCAAGAGTCTGTCACATGTTGCTCCATCTGTGGCAGAAAGCGTTCTACCCAACGAAAATTTGGGTAAAAGTTGGTCTGAGAGACGTGAATTAACAATAAAGTCAATGGGGAAATCATCATCCAGGCCAGATTTGTATGCCATTGAGATCATAGAAAATCTAAATTATCGAAACGAAATTTAGATAAGCATTTTAATCAGATTGGCAGTTTCAAGTTTATATCGGTATATATCAGAATATAATTTGTTTGGTTTGTTGGGTTTTTTTTTTAGAAAACCGGTGTGATTTACGTTCTTAACCTTTTTTTCTAGGGTCCACATTTAATACTAAAAGACTTGGAGTAACGTGTGGTGATATAAGAGCCGCTTATGAAAGTAGCGGTAGATATATGCTTATATCATTGAGAAAGAATGCTACACTGAAGGGTTTTAGAGCTAAATATTATATGTTCTCCAATAACATTGCCAGTAAGTTGTTTATATATTTAACTACCACTTCCACCGTCAGCGTTCCGTCTAAGACAGGAAGGGGGACGACGAATGATTTAATGTCTGCCCTTTAGATCATAAGGTCTGTCATTGAGTCAAATTGGTTACTTTCGATTCCCAGCTTGTACGTGACAAGGCATAAGATCGCCTGCCCAACTCTTGAGTTTCCCCTGGGTCCCACCACTTTTAAATATCCCTACGTGCAAGCGAATTATTGAAATAAATCAGAACTATATTCTGTTTGTCCCAAAAATAATCAAGCTGTGTCGAGTTGACGTTTAACGTCATTTCTCTTAAACTAACACGTACACGTCTAGTACTATATAAAATACAGGATGTTATTGTCGATAAGACTAGAACTTTCCCAATAATATTGTAATGTGATACAGAAATAAATGTGGTTTTAAAGGTCAATAAACGTGTTATTTCGGGACAAAAACAATTTATTTTCTAATTTGATAATTCACAAGGAGTTGAATGGAACTGGGTTTAACGCCCATTAAACACAAACTAGATCATTGATGTTTCCATAATAAACTACTACTGACATTCCCATAATAAGTATTTTGTTTGGGCGATTAACACAATTCCTTTCTATTTCTAACAGGGTAAATTAAAAAATTGATCAATTTCTTTTTCAGCAAGTAATGTTGCTTCGATAGTCGGTGGAATTATTGGCGCCATGATTGTATTATCATTAGGAACCACAATTTACTGCACGTTAAAGACCCACCATATGATACCTAGCATTTTACCAGAGAAACCCAACAGAAGACAAAGCTCCTCAAAGACGATAAACAAAGAACAGGTGACGGGACGCAATTTACCTAAAGTTTCCGTTGTCGTTGCCTCCTCGGATTACGTCCGACCGCCCATGTATCCAGCCGCTTTACAGGCGTCTGCTAGTCATTTAGCGGGAGACTATCAAACGAATCCTTACAATGATTTAGATTCTCCCTCAAAATCCTACTCAAATTTCCAGGCAAACAAAAATTTCACCAGTACGCGAAGCATTCTTAGTCCTGGAGGATACATATCAACACAAACGTCATCGTTCGAAAATTTTGATTAATTTTCAAACTGACTCTAGTTGATTAATTCTCAAACTGACCCTAGTTGATTAAAGATGCATTATGGAAGATTAGATAAAGAGTTGACTGTCCTCGCTATAATAGTTAAAAATGTAAATAGAATATGTTGCAAATTTCAGTCAAATTGTTCGACTCTCAACCGAGATCCGGTACGATAAAAACATAGTCTCGATTATCCATTTTAGATTTAATCACCCATGAACGTTGAGCAGTAGATCTGATTTAAATTAAGTGAAAATCCGACTTAAAAGGTGACAACGAGAGTTGATTATGGTTTGGATAAGTTAATTGATGTCTAATTAATAGTTTATATAACATTAATTTTCATGCCTAAAAAAGACCCGTAATAGGCAGTTTTAGCTCTTGTATTATGTATGTTTAACTGTAGAACTGGGTATTTAAAAATGGAGAGCAGAAATGTTATCACATGAAAATCCTCTAAGATTATTGCTCAAAAAGTAGAATTACTTTCATACTTCTTTAAATACGGATGTTTCGTTTCGTTTTCTCTATACTTCCAATGATCTCGACTCTGGCTGGTTGACGCGGGTCGTTACTTCCGTGAACTTATATCCGTGAACTTTGTCTGAGTAATGTAGACTAATTATGTTAACGCCTTTTGTTCCCTGTCGATCTATATATACGTGTCGATAGGTGAAAATCGAACTATAAAAAACGAAACGAAATAGGATCGGCGTTTAAAACAAAAAACGTTTGATTTTCACGAATTCGGACACTGGAAGTTATTTTGTGTGATAATAGTTAGAAAGGCATTCTTACTTTTTCTAGAACCTCCCTTACCACTTGTCATTTCAGGAGTTACCATAGTTAATAAACTTGCTGGTGGCCGTTGGTCCAGTGGTTGTCTTCTACCCAGTAGACCTTGGATTCTGAAATACAGATCCAACAACGGCTTCTAAAATACAGGTCCAAACCATCACCCTAGTTACCTAAAAGTAGTGATGGGTGACGGTATATACTTTCTCGTTCTAGAACACCTGAATCTACCTTTGTTGTACTTTTGTATATGTTAAAGCTTAAGATTTGTTAATTGCCAGGGTTAGTTTTGCCCTTTCGGAAGATAAAGAATTCATGGAAAATAACCCTCAACGTTCCAATAGAATGGAAACTATTCATATACATACATGTCTTTAAAAGAGGTTGGGGATATTTTAGTTTTGAAAACCAAACAAAAACTGTTTGATATTTCTGTAAATTTATCAGATTCTGTTAAATAATTTTGTCCAGGACATACAATGCTTCGTCATCTGGGTGATTTTTATGTTTTTATTTAACATAGTTTATTTGTAACACCCCCCACTAAAAAATCCTGTTTTTGTTAATTATATTTATATATAAATACCGCCAAACATCGCTACTTTGTTGCCTAGTAACGAAATGGTTATATCCTACTAAATTGCTTTAAAATATATTTTAAGAAATAGATAATTAGCCAAATAAATATACTCTCCGAAGCAGGAAACCCTATATTTTCAAACTCCGATCTATTGTAAATATTGTTGACGTGTTTTCAAATTAATAAATTTTCTCCCGACTTCCACAGAATGTTAGTCCCGAAATGAACTAGTGTATGAAAAGTGGATGCCAGACACACACACGCGTGGTATTGTGAAATCATCGGAAACCACTTCAAATGATTTATAAAGTAGATTTGATTGTGTATGTTTGAAATTTAACTTTTATTTTGGCATGTTGTTTGTCAGTATCTTGTCCATTCTAAAATAAGGGGTTGGATGGCCGAATGGTTAGCGTGCGCGCGCTGCAAGACAAGGTGTCATTGAGTCAATTGGCGTGGTTTCGTTTCCCGCGTTGTACATGACAAGGAGAAGGGTTGTCTGTGCAGCCTCGTGTGGGTTTTCTACGGGTTTCCCGGTTTCCTCCCACTGCGAAAGACCACATCGAATTATTGAAATAAAATTGAACAATATGTTAGTCCCGAAATGACCTAGTTTGTGTCTGAGTGGACGATAAACCCCATTTCCCTCTCTCATTCTAAAATACCTAAAGTCTTACATCATGAATACATGCTGTTCGAGATTTACAATGGATGGAATTATGTATTGTATTGATTAAATTTCAAAAGTGCAAAAATACGAGCCATGGGTCGCCAAGCATGATTTTCCCAGATATTCGGTCTCCCTTAAAACGCTTCGGTACCAATTGTCTACATTAAGTATGTTGTACACCTGTATTGTGCCTCATTTGTAAATTTATCCACGGTTATTATAAAAGGGGTAGCACATGGTATACCCATTTTCTCGCCGAGTTTATTTGTTCATGATCGTATTCGTACCATTATGGTGGTCCAAGACCCCGTCAAAAAACAACACCTATCACGCTTTTTTCTTATTTTGAGAAAACAAAGGAAAACTTAATAAATGAATATTAAACCCATGCTTATCCATTTATTTGACACTATTGAGTTACTAGGTTTCTCTGTGGTATATTAGGCTAAGAAAGGAAGGTTGTGTCGTGAGTGTAACTGCTTACAAAATCAAAAGATTGAAATAACTACATGTAATACGACAATAGGAAACACACACCCTAGTAACTACAAATTTGATCCTAACTCAATTTTGTTCAAAAAAAGAAGTGAGTTACTAGGTTTTGACTTTTGACGGGTGAAGAAATGTTGATACCAATTCCATATACAAACATGTAATTCAACTACTTTTATGTATTATAATAGTTTTATATTCTTACCATGTTCATGTTCTTACCATTTTTATATTGTTCGTACTAGAGTTAAAAATTGTATTTTGTGCACTTAGCCTACGTAGATTTATTTATTAATACAAAGAAAGATTTCCAAAGCTGACCCTGTATTCATACTTTATGTTAATACTTTTGCGTGACAATCTTGGAACATGTAAACTTACCACGCGGCTATAAATACCACGTTATAATGGGGTCCTATTGGTATTGAACTATAAATGTCTATTTGAATAACCAATATCGATAATAGATTGATATTTTTTGTATGATTATTTGTGACGGTGTTTAGTATTATCATGTATTATTTTACTGTAGATAATAAAGTTGTTCTGTAACATAACGTATTTTATTCACAGTCTGTAACATAATGTATTTTATTCACTGTTTTGAGGGGGTAAACCGTATTTACCCCGTGTTCAATACGGAACTAGAACGGTTCTCGGTCAGGATCTGGAAGTTTGTTCTGTAACATAACGTATTTTATTCACAGTCTTTGAGGGGTTAAATCGTTTTAAGTGTTCAATACGGAACTAGAACGGTACTTGGTCAGGACCTGGAAGTTTGTTCTATAAAATAATGTATTTTATTCACCGTTTTGAGGGGGTAAACCGTATTTACCCCGTGTTCAATACGGAACTAGAACTATTCTCGGTCAAGACCTGGAAGTTTGTTCTTTAACATAACGTATTTCATTCACAGTCTTTGAGGGGTTAAATCGTTTTAAGTGTTCAATACGGAACTAGAACGGTACTCGGTCAGGACCTGAAAGTTTGTTCTATAAAATAATGTATTTTATTCACTGTTTTGAGGGGGTAAACCGTATTTACCCCTTGTTCAATACGGAACTAGAACGGTTCTCGGTCAGGACCCGGAAGTTTGTTCTTTAACATAACGTATTTTATTCACTGTACTAAGCGGCTTAAACCTCTTTGATCCGTAGTACTATACGGAACAAAAACGGTATCCAGTCAGGACCCGAAAGTTTGTTCTGTAACATGACGTATTTTATTCACTATTTGGATGGGGTTAAACCATTTTTACCCCGGGTACATTACGGAACTAGAACGATACTCAGTCAGGACCTGGAAGTTTGTTCTGCAAAATAACATATTTTATACACTCTCCGTGTCTTTAGTGGCTTAAAACCTCTTTACTCAAGTCGGACCTGTAACGGTTCTACAAAATGTTCATTGGTGTCAACGGGTTGAACTAGAAATGGCTCCCGATGTAAGGTTGGCTTGAACAAGGATAGAGAAAGGTTGTATTCAAATGCTGGCTTGCCATTCCACCAAACAAATCAACATTATCAAATCCGTACTTCGGCCATTCAGCGTAAAGTCTCAAGCTTTAGTACGTGGGACAAAAAGGTGGGGTTGAAATAAATGAAATAAATAATGACAGGATGGCATTTAATCTAGAGGAGAAGAATAATAAAAGGAGTGTGCTTTCACTGCAAAATATTGTTCCTGGTGAGTCGAAATATTTTTAGACATTTTGATTGAATTCAGTGAAACATGTTCTAAGTCTGAAAGGAGAGAGAGAGAAATGTGGTTTAACGTCCACTCGACACAAGCTAGGTCATTTCGGGACTAACATAGTTTAATTTTATTTCAATAATTCGCTTGCGCGCAGGGGTCTTTAGCAGTGGGAGGAAACCGGAGTACCCGGGGTAAACCCACGAGGCTGGACAGGCGACCCTGCTCAGTCTGAAAGGAATGTCACGTTTGAGGACGGTATGTTTGGATATCCACATTTTGATATTTAGTAAAAAAAAGTTAACAAGTTGCTAATGCTGTGTTAATTAAAGCCACAATATGGGTTAAATGTCCCTTTGTTTAAGCTAGAACTGTGCTTCATTACGTACATTGTAACTGGAATAAATTACTGGAGAACGATGTCCTGGTGTGTTGCCAGGGAAATGGTTCTGGTAACTGTTTAGGAACCAGGCCGTGACGCCAAACACGAGGTGTTTTCATTGGAGACAAATTAAAAAATACAACAGAAAAACATATTTATATACATAAATAAACACAAATAAGCCGAATAATCAAAACAAATTAAATAAATATAAATCTCTTATGTATATGAATAGCTAAGATAAAACCTGGAGATCCGGTGTTCGGTTCCCCGGGATTTTTAAGCCCGCCTTTGCCCCTGTCAGTGGTGCAGGACGAGGGCCTGGCACGGTTCAGTGTATAGTCGTTGGGGTGGTACGTAAAACAGAAGGGTCGGGCAAAATTACCCTCTGTATTGGGTATGCCGTTCTTCATTATCCCGATTAGTGCTGAAAATTAGGACGTTAAACCCATATATATAAAACTTTAAATACATAATATTTCACAATTAATGTTGTATGTACAGTTATACTTTAGTATATACAACTGGCGGTAGTTTTTCTTTGATGTCCATGACGTCATCTCAGGTCGATATATTCGGCTCATATCAACCGCTATTGATACAAAAAACACAGACATAAATTTTTATTCTTTTAACAATTTAAAATTGTAATAATACAGTTTACAGCATTTAGGACCGATCGGGTATCCATACTCCATGTCTAAGATATCTTTCAGAATTTTCTTTCCTTCCACATTTCGATTTTTGTCCACACACCCCAAGAGTTCCTCTGTAAAGTATTTTTGGGTACAGTTCACTTAAAACAGTCGGTCAAATCCTCTGAACATCCCGAAATCCCCCGATCACGTTCACTGTCAGGATTATCGGAAAAGATTGCTTTTTGATCCAAATTTTCTTCAGGCTTTGGATAGATCCTCATCATATTTGCATTCACAATTTAATATTCGCCGGACTTCGTATTACTATTCATTTTGTTTTTGCTTTCAATTCAATAAATGGCTACATATCAACAAAAACATGCACGTAATTACTTTTCGCTATAATTTGTTGCCTTTTAATAGAAGAGCCCATTAAATTTAAGGGCGAATGGTATTGTATATGCCCGATACAAACCTACTCTTCCTCGGATTGATATGATAGAGAAAATTTTGGCTTCGCCCTCGTGTTCTCAATCATATCAACCTCGTGTAGGTTAAACATGCATTATGCAAGAGCTAAATCTGCCCATTGCAGATCTTTCTTTAGGCCTGAAATGTTTTCAAAAGTATTATATAGACATTAATTAACTGATTTAGGCCTTAATCAACTCTTGCTGGCATCGGATTTCTCCAATATTAAATAGACTGGAACGGTTCAGCGATACTTTGATTAAATCAAATATGGAGGACCGAGACTTAGCCTCGATCAACCAATATTTGGTTGAAATTATTGCACAGGTCTTTCAAACCTTCAAAGACAAATATCTTCGCTTGCAATAGAGTAATTTGAATGAAATTTTCAAATTATTCATGTAACATTATCTATTTTCGAACTATTGTAGCAAGAATGGCTAGTTCTTTATCTAAATCTTACATAATGTATCTTTAATATCTTATCACACATTAATTGTTAAGTTATGGCGAAACACGTCTCGAAATGATATGTAGAACGGGTTTACATGCTTTTCTGATTGTTTAGGACGTTAAACCCCATTTTATTTCATTTTCTAATTGTTTCAAAAAACACGGATTATTAAGTGAACAATAGAAGATGAATTAACCCATGATCAATCAAATATTAAACTGATCAAGTCTAATATCATTCATTATAATAATGATGGTTAATTCTTGCGACTGGGGGATGGATGGCCGAATGGTTAGCACGTGCGCGCTATATCATAAAACATGTCATTGCGTCAACTGACGTGGTTTCGAAGCCCCAGTTGTACGTGACAAGGAGTAGGGTCGCCTGTATAACCCCGAGGCTTTTCTCCGGTTTCCTCCCACTGCTAAAGACCCCTACGCGCAAGCGAATTATTGAAATAAAATTAACCCATGTGTTAGTCACGAAAATACCCAGTTTGTGTCGAGTGGACGTTAAACTCCATTTTCCTCGCTAAGATTGAAAGTTTCGAATCCCCGGTTGTACGTGACAAGGTGTACGGTCGCCAGTCCAACCTTGTGGGTATTCTCCGGGTTCCCCGGTTTATTCCCACTGCTTAAGAACCCTTCGCGCAAGCGAATTATTGAAATAAATTAAACCAGATATTAGTCCCGAAATGTTTAGTACACCACGAAATTGTGAGTTTTAATGAATCGGAGATTCAGATAAAGTTAAAGGTTATGTAATACGCAAACACCCTTCCCTGATTTGTTTGTTGATAACACTGTACAGGTTAGAGTTCTTATCGTTTCTGTTGACAAATTAGGTAATAATATTCATTTGGTTCATAATAAAGTTTAACTACTGACATTTAAAGAACAATAAAAGTGTACTTTAATGTTGTTTGTATCACCTGGACGTATGTTTGGTTACTTAGCAACGAATTAAGCTATAAAAATAAAAAGTCAATCTAGCAACGTAATAGGGCGTTCTAAACTATGATAAACACCAAAAAACACAAATATTTCGAAAACCCGGTGTTGCTATTTATAACAGAATAACGAAAAATATTATCTGTGACAAAAACGTCCAATCTGATTAAAACACAGGTCCTATTTCGTTTCGTTTTTATTGTTCAAAATATCGAAGGTATAAAAAACGAAACCAAATATAAATCTGTAGTTTGACCAGATTGCGAAAAAAAAACCGTCTTGTGATTATCCGAGTTTTTATTGTGTTTTTTAAAGAAGCATCCGCCTATTAACACTACAGCTATAGTAGTTACCTTATAAAAGATGTTACAATTTTATGGCATAATCAATATGATTTTCCAGCAGAAGCCATTATAATTACACATACCGATTCGTCAGCTGTAAAGGTAGGTCAATAGAAACTTTTTAAACAGGTGTACATCGATCAATACGGTTTCGTCAATCAACTTGATAAGATCGAATTATCCATGCGTCTTGCAATTGGTCAGACTATTTTAATGCTCCGCATATTTCTTGAAAGAAATTACCCGTTTGAGCACCATTGCAATTTTTATTGTGCACTACTTGGTTTAATAGAAATTACACATCAGAGATGCTTTGCATTGTTTAGACCAATTAAGTTAGAATGCTAATACAAAAACAAGACCCCTTCGTTGGTCGGGATTTTCCGGCGTGCTTTCCCCATCTCAGTCATGCAGGACTAAGGGCCTGGCAAGAACAGCTGCATGATCGTTCGGGTGTGACGAAAAATGTCTAGACAGTTAGAATTCGACATAAGAGTATGCCGTAGTCAAAATTTACCTCAGCACACTATATGGCGTATGCCCGTCTTCATATGACAATAATATATATTGACAATTAATAACAAACCAACAGTGTGGCTGATGTTCCCCACCGAAATCCCGAAATAAATAGAGGACACATAAATTAATTGCACCTTTATCGTGTCCCAAAACATCAACTACTAAAGCCCTTGGCCAAGTTTGAAAAGTCTAGCTCAATTAGAAGGAGAGTTATTGTGCCCTAAAATCTCGACCTAGTAAATTGCTTATCGCTCTGCTTACCCTGAGCAGAAAATGTTCATTATCTATCAAGTTTCATCATTCTAACTTAATTAGAACTGAAGTTATCGGTTCCCAAAGCATCAACTAATCAAATTAACCCTGCGCAGAAAATGCCCATCTTCAGACTCCCATCAAGCTATCAACAAAATAAACACCTACACCAAGTTTGGACATTCTGGCTCAATTGGGAGGAGAGTTATTGTGTCCCAAAGAGTGTGACGGACAAAGAGACGGACGAACCCATTTAATAGTCCCCTGCTTTCTTCAACAATTCAGAAATCATACATGGCAAAAAGATGATCAATGCATGACAAGAAATCAAAGGCATGACAGCAACAAGATCAGAGGCTACGTGCACATAAATGATTAGTGGGGCCACGGTGATTGGTTTTAATTAACATTGGAGATATGAACAATTGGTCATAGCGATAAATTAATTTTAAATAGACAACCGATAATGACAAATCAGAAATCATACATGAGATGAGGAGCTATTTGAGGATACGCCAAAGGATTAGTAAAAGACTGATAATAAGAACAAGAACCAAATGCAGCGATTTTATTCCAATATTTAATTACTTCAAAGAGACTACATATAACACTAAAGTAAGTATTTTAGATATTTTAGTTTCCTGCATGTAACCTTTGTAGTTTGCTGTATTCGATATATAAAGATAGTACCAACATAAACAGTGTTCCAGAGTCAATTTATTGACGATTGAACTAATTGATATCACAACGTGAAGTTGAAGAAAAGTCTAGACGACAGTCACACCAGGCACCCCATAGTGTCACATACAGACCCGGTCAATGGAATATGATATCGTAAACTGCACCTTTTACCACTTTTGTCATTCAAAATATAAAGTATCGAAACGAGACCGTGACAATAATAATACTCTTCTATTTGTATAGTGCGATAATACTAAAACTAAAGTTTCCATTGCACTGTTCAAGTTTTCTCGATTACCTACAGAAACGTGTCTACTGATCATTCTCCGTCTGACTGACAGGCCGGGATAATCAAGACTACTTATTTACGAAACATGACAAAAAGCTGTAACAAGAAATTTAATTTAGAAACAACGTACGGTGGGCAACTCAACAAATCTTTTAAAGTTAAATGAAACTACTGCTAGTATCATGCTGCTGTCCAACCCAAGTCTTTCAGATATTATTTGTACTAAACCAAAAGATGCCGCTCCTATCGGCATAGTTCATGATAAAGCAATTTAAAAATAAAACGAACGTAATTTCTAAAGCTGATGTACGCCACATTATTTTATTCATGGATAATGCCCCATTACACCAGACCGCTACCTACTCCAATGTGAAAGTGCAGTTTATGCCACCCAATACAACATCGGTTCTACAGCCACTAGACCAGGGCATCATCCGGGCATTTAAAGCTCGTTACAGGCATCACATAATGACTAGACTCATTTCCAGAATAGAAGAATGCAAACAGGCCACCGATCTAACAAAATCCATCACAATTCTCGATGCCATTCACTGGACGGCTCAAGCATGGCAGGAAACTACGGAAACGACGATACAGCAGTGTTTTTCGAGGTGTGGGTTTCCTGTCAGTGTTGAAGAAGACAAAGAAGATGAAGACGACGTGCCATTAGCGCGCTATGTGACCCAGGTATCTCAAGATATAAGTGTGTCAGAATTCATTAACTGCGACAAAGATATCCCTACAGATGCACCGATTACCAACGATTTAGATGCCGACATTATAGCCGCTCATAAAAGCCATACCGATATTTCTATCGACGACGACCACGAAGCGGAAGATGAAGTTGAAGTTGAATGTGTCAAAAAACCCGTGTACACTGCTGCACAATGTTTAAATCATCTAGGCAATATAATAATATATGCGCAATTAAACGACCCAATTTTAGTAGACCCCTCTTGAGGGCCTGTTCACGAAACGTACAATGGAAAAGTTCGTAAACGGCAAAAACCAAACTACTTTAGATTCCTTTTTTAAAAAGAAATAATTGTTGTGTTTATATGTATGTAGGCCTATGAATATTGTTATTGTTAATAAATATATAAAAAATTAAAACACAAACTGTAGTTACTTTAATTTATTTATTGTACATGTACCCATTCGTGCATATCGGGAAAGTACATGACGTATGGGGAACACGAAAGTAGATCAAGGGACTGTACTCTGTTTTACAAATATTCCATTCACATTCACTTCCTGTTATTCTATAAACCGCCACTCGCCGACATCCGCCATTTCTATTTGGTCCTGCTTGATGCTGGAAGTTACAGAGTACACTGTAATAACCAAAAATCTAAATATTTCTGCTATTCAGAATCGTCAACAATAGATATTTTACGTCAGTAATAGTTGATAGATGTGTTGAGAATTTCACGTGCTATGGGTATTTATAGAAAAAATGAGAGTGCAAGTCTATAGCCAGAAATCACTTCGAGACAAGCCACTGAAGCGTGCACATTCACGGTGTCGAGTGCCACATTTAGTAGAGGAAATTTCTGGCATATATATATATATATATCCCGTAATCTGGAAAAACCTAGTAACACTGTTGAATGTTGAGTTGAGTAAACAAAGGAAAACTTTTTTATTAAGTTACTGAATATATAACCAATTTTATTTTGTCTTTTTAGAAGAAAATAATTAGAAGCCCTTTTGGTGAAGAAGAAAAAAAAACTATTATTATATACATGTGTACTAAGTCCGAATATGGGTCTAACTCAATTTTCACCAAAATTTGACTTGCTAAGTTTTTCCAGATTACGGGAGCTATGGGGCACCCTACCATTAGTTCCGATGTTCATCGAAGATAGGGGATCACGTGGCTAAGGCGCTAGCCCGCTAGCCTGGAGGTCGAGTGTTCGATCCCTGCATTGGCCGAGAAAGTTCATCTCGATTTTCCGGCGTGGTTTCCACTTGTCAGAGATGCAGAACGGAGGGCCTAACAAGGATAGCTGCCTAGTTGTTCGGATGGGACGAAAAACCGAGGTCCCGTGTACACATTGGAGTGCACGTAAAAGATCCCTTGGCAGTTGGAATTCGATGTAAAGAGTAGGCCGTAGTGCAGCTGCCCGGGCAAAATTTCCCTCATAGCACACTGTATGGCGTATGCCCGTCTTCCATTAGCCCAGGCTAGGTGCATAAGAGTAGGACGTTAAAACCCATTTCATTTCATTTCCATCGAAGATACCTTCTAGCGCCTACATGTTGATATCTTGTGTCCTTTACCTGAAACTAAATCTGGTAATAAATATGCATTATTTGCTGTTGATTCCTTTACTCGCTGGAAAGGCGTTTTCAATGAAAATACAAGATGCAACCGAAGTCGCTAAATGGTTGGTAAATAAATTATTTTCAAGATATGGAGCCCCAAACACGCTCATAACGGATAATTACATTTGCGAATGGTTCGACGTTAAACACAACTATACGTCAGGATATCACTTCCGCATCAGCACTGTTTGTGACCTTAAATGTAAAGATATTGTGTAGCAATATCGATGTCAGGGATATGCAAAATAAAATTATGACCATGATAATATATTCACCATTGTCAGAATATGCTATGGTATAAGTTTATTCTAAAAAGCAAATTGTTTATGAAATATTGTGACAATAACAGGACATGGGGTTTAAGGACAAAGAATGGAGAAATATGATCGCTGAAAAAATACTGATATCTTTAAAATCATTGATTCTAACTTCATAAACAAAAAGTATAGAAATTATGCTGGTTATTTTGACACGTTAACGCAGCTATAGTTCAGTATGCATGTTGGTCATTTGCATTTTTCAAGGATAGTTGTTATTGTTTGAAATACATGTGAGGGGGCAAGGCAAGAATAATATTAGACGCCATGTAGATTCTATCGTAGTCAAACACGCATTGGGTTCTTTAGAAGACCATTTCTCCATGTTGTGGTTTCTTTGGTCTAACTACGCGGTTAGACGTTACAGGAGCGGGGTTGGGAGAAAGGGATATTTAAATTAAGTATTGTATTGTAGACTACTGTGAATTTATTGTGACATAAAAACGTTAAGAAAAATCTATCATTGTTCCTGTTACTTATTTAATTTCGGTATCGTGTGGGAAGACCACGGCGAAGTCCTAAAGAAGAAAGATAATACAGTAGCCAGTCCAGAGTAAAACAACACTTATTAGACGATCAGGCCACAAACAAAGATGTGTAGTCGAGTAGTACTACAATTGCCCAGGTGTTGCGAGCTTATACCAATGACGAGCAAGATGAAATGAAAATGGGATTTAACGTCCTACTGTTTTGCTCCTAAACTGGGCTACTGAAGACGGGCATACGCCATCATACCGTCTGCTATAAGGGAAATTTTGCTCGGGCAGCGGTGCTATGGCCTACTCTTATATCGAATTCCAATTGCCAAGGATCTTTTACGTGCACGCGTATTCGTACACGGGACCTCGGTTTTTTCATACCATCCGAACGACTTGACGGCTGTCCTTTTCAAGCCCTCCGTCACGAGCAAGGTGATTGGGATACATGTATACCTTTCATTATGATGGCCATTAGTAGGGTGCCCCACGTGCCTACTGAAAAGTTGTACTAGACACGTTGAATATGCACGCTTTACTTGGTTCACTACTACTAATTTTCTGACAGTCTCGCACACTAGTTGAGTCTATAAATAGCAACAGCCCGTGGAAATTCTAAACACACTGGTAACTATTACAGTCGTAAAAAATCTATTGTTGACGATTCTGAGTAGCAGTAATATTTATCGTTTTGGTTATTACGGCATCTTTAGAAATTACGTTCGTTTTATTTTTTAAATTGCTTTATCCTTCGCATAACCGTTAGAAGCGACATATTTTGGTTTAGTACAAATAATATCTATGAATAACTTGGGTTGGACAGAATCATGATACCAGCAGCAGTTTCGTTTTACTTTTACAAGGTTAGAAAAAACAATTGTTGAGTCAACACTGTGTGTTATTTATAAATTCGATTTCTTGTTCCAGCTTTCAGTCACGTTTCGTAAAAAGTAGTCTGGATTATCCCGGCCTGTCAATCAGACGGAGAATGGTCGGTAGGCTGGTGAAGTGAGACTAGTTTCAAAACAAGGGCACGTAACCTATTTTTTACTCGAAAGTGTCTGGATGTTATGGACGACGCTCCGAACCATTTTTCAGTGTATTATTTATGATGTTTAAATGGTCATAGCTTATTAAGTTTAACATGACCGTTTATTTAGTGACTATAAATGTGTGAAATAGTTTTAAGACATGTTATATATATAAATATTGTGGTGTAATTGTTTAGCTATTTGGAGATATTTATATATGGTGGGGCACCCTACCATTAGAAGTTCACTAAGCACATTTCCCTCTATTTGGAAGAAATATGACTCCACCGTATGATGTTTCTGTTGTACCTACGCAGTCGCTCGGTAAAGATGTAGAATCACTCATAAACGGGTTGTTGATAAAAATCAAAACCGCCAGGGAGATTACGAGGAATAATATAAAGAATAGTTGGGAAACGGCCAAATTACGGTATGATCAACATTCTGCCGTTCCGCGATTTTCGGTTGACGACTTAGTACTTCTCTGTAACCAGACAGTGCCCAAAGGTCGTGCGTATAAACTTGCAGCTAAATACAAAGAACTTTATTGTGATCCAAGTACTCGTATCCAACTTCACCTACAAGTTGGTATGGGTTGTAAGCAGGGCTTCCGCTTCAAATTTTTCCCAACCGGTCATTTTTCTCACGGAGAAAGTGATGCTATTTTTAGCACACAATAAGAAGCCAAAAACTTCATGCTATCGGAATGTTGATCGACTTTAATTGGGTCAAGGACATTTATACCCACCAACCCATCCCCCTAATAAATAAAAGAACACATGAAATCAATTTTCATTTATTTATTTATACATTTATAAAACATAACAAGATACATTCATTTACCGAAATTACACTACTTTCTTAATAGGATTTCCATTTCTGTAAAGCACGAGCCGGTTGAAATTCTGCAAGTGGTAGTCCCTTCATAGAAATTCTCATCAATTCGTCCAGAGTGTTCATGCTCAAGGAACATCGTAACTTAATTTTAATTACGTTTAGGCGCGAGAATCCCCGCTCACAGCCAACGCTGCTAACGGGCAAAACACTACCAATCTCCATTAGGCGAATCATATTAGGATATTGGTCGGTCAATGCTTATGTTGACATTCGGCTGAGTAAGTCGCTATAACTTAGCGTGGGATAATTTTCTTGGACCATCGCCTTTAAGACGGTCCATTCTCCCTCCGCTTCCAGGCGAATTATCGGCGGGCTCCCACCAGTGGTTGATGACTGTCTGCCGTCGCAAAAATGTTCTGTTCCAAATGTTTGTAGTTGGGTATCGTCCGGGTAATTTTTAGGTGAATAAATACAGAATGCAGTCATTTAAGTGTTGTCAGGGAACCTGTCATTTATATTATTGACAACTGTTTTTACGACAGAGATGACGTCATTTTGCAGGCGCTCGTCACCCTTTTCCTTCTTTAATTTTTTCCCTATAAGTGCTATTATCTCGTGTATCTTCAAGAAAATGGATCAATTTGGGGCTAATGGTAAATGTAAATCAACGAAACCAAAGTCACCAAAAGGATGCATTTATCAAGTCTTCTGCTCGTGTGACAGCAGCTACATAGGAGAAAGTAGGCAACCATTAGATGTAAGGCCTTGTCAACACCAACCTAAGCCATCTAACCTGACCTCCGCTGTAGCTGACCACATCAGACAAAATCCAAAACACAAGATACTATGGGAAAAGACGAAGAAATTAGCAATCCACCAAAACCACACTAAGAAAAGAAAGATTTTGGAAGCCATCAACTTAAAATGCTACAAACCAGCATTAAATAGAGATGTAGGTGTCTATCTACCACGGGCTTATGATACAATAATCGCTAATATAACTTAACTGCAGTGATCCCTAATAAACTGAACATGAGACAATATTATAAAATTAGTCATAAACTCTAAATAATATTAGTGCCGTAGTATGTCGTCTGTGTTTGTGTGTCGTGTGGTTGTAAATTTATTTATTTAAACTGGAATATTACCGATTATAATAAGTGTTATCCTATTTATTTATTTATGTACTTATTTATTTAATTTTCCCCTGTCATGTTCTTAACTGGGACAAGTTTTGGAGTGCACAGAGCACTCACTTGGGTGGATGTGGCGCATTATCAAATGCAATATTATATTTATATTATATTATATTATATCTTCTAAATACTATTTAGTGCGGTTTCATAAAAATTAACATAGGGACTTTGCTTGACCACATCAACAATAGCATGAGCCAGTCGGTGGGCAATACAGTGCATTTCTTTCAACACCTGCCCTTTTTCCCATCATAACTGCCGCCCCCATCAGAGCCCAGCCCAAATATTTTATTTACATCAATTTTGTTCACATTTTAAAAAGCAAGAATATTTTTTGTTAGAGAGTCAGCCGTGGCGCAGTGTACTTCAATAAGTTTTGTAAAAGCTGTCTTACACGTACCGTCTTCAATATAGTTTATGTACACTTTCAAATGTTTTTCATTTGACAAATCTGTACTTTCATCTAGCATGATGCCTAATGGTGGCCTCTGTTGAATATCTGCCAAAATATTTTCCTCTATATCGGACGTTAGAAGCTGTATGGGACGATCTATATAATTTAGTAGTCAACGGGCTTCCATTAATTTCTGCCAATTCATTCAATGATTCAAATATTTCAATTGCAACATTTTTTTACATAGGCCTATGTAGTACACGTTATTAATAATTGTCATCATGGCATTGTCGACTTCGTCGAATATCTGATGGAACTGATGTGGTATATAACATCTTTAAACAGTCGTTCTTCGTGATCTAGTGACGTTTTATGGTCATTGGAGGCAGCGTGCTCTATCAACGCTGAAATTCTGGGAACCAGTCCCAAAACTATTCTTGACATGTTTGACAAACCTGAAACGAGAAAAACGATTTCTTATTTAACAAATGCGTACGTGACAAATTCGGCGGTTGACTATTTCTTCCCTACACGGGTGAAAACGTAGTTCCGAATGATTAGCTCACGTAAATAATTCAAAGTCATACTAATGTACAATAATTAACATAAATTATTAACTCTTATTGATATTTTGTAAGACATTCAAGTCACGTTAATCAATACCGGCTTAGTTGTTTAACATTCGACAACCCTCCCAAGATCAGATCAGGACAAGATGATTAACCTTGACATTGATAACCAACAGAAGTTAGATGACACAAACCAAATAGAGGATGATAGTTTGGGCGACTCGGCAATATCCGGTCAAAATCTCCGATTATCAGCGGTGTGTTGGTAGTCTCTCAGTCTTTCATAGAATCCCGAAAAGGCGTCGCAACCAACGAAAACTGAATATTTCATTAAATGGGTGGATTTTAGTAAGACATGGGAACCAGCCGAGATGATCGATTAAGTACATTGTAATCATTTTGACAGGGCTTATAAAAACAACAGTACAAAACTGAGACAAAAACGAAAGGGTTACTGCCACACATGTACTTATAGTTTCAACAATTTTTTTTAAGTATGATAAAATGAAAAGGGATTAGATAAGTCTCAACCATCTACCTTTGGGTAATTTTAGTGCATGGAAGTTAAAAGTTTTCCTTCACCCCAGACTTGATAAAATGAAAAGGGATTAGATAAGTCTCAACCATCTACCTTAGGGTAATTTTAGTGCTTGGACGTTAAAGTTTTCTTTCACCCCAGACTTATCTTATCATATTCTCTTCTTCATTTGTAGGTATATGTATCGGCTTCTTTTTAAATTTATGGTGTGCCTTGTCCGATTCCTTTATCATAGTGGCGTCTCAAGCAGATGCCATCCAGCGTAACAATTATGGAGTAATGTTTAAGCTTAGAACACAAGTACAATTTTCGAACGAATATTAGCTTCATACTTACGATATTAGTATACCATCTTATTTACATATTCAGCCGATTAATTATTGCAATAGCCACGAACATACTTAAGAGATTAGTATACCATCTTATTTACATATTCAGCCGATTAATTATTGCAGTAGTCACAAACATCACTTCCAAGCTCGTCAAATGATGAGAACGCAACTGTAGCTGCGGTTAACTAGACATATTGCGACTGTTAAAATTGCGGTAGGTTTGCTGAATAAGTTTCCAACCATCAGAACAACATTACTCTTTAACAATGTTTAATGGCGATAATATTTCAGAACGTCCACCTCATAACATGGCACGTCAACAAGATATAGTTCTGATCTGCAGATTCAGACTAACATCATTTTAACATCACATCAACAAAGACACTCTTCAAGTTTTAAATTAATTCATTATAACTTTAATATTGTCTGGTGCATGGAAAACACACACAAGTGTAGAATTAGCTGCCACGAGACAAAAGCAACATTAAGGACACACATCAACATCTAAAAATCTTAACTTAATCTGTCAAATAATAGACTTCCAACAAAATTTACATTAATTACTATGCACTTCACAGACACAGCTAAGACGTAAATTTGTTTTCATACGAAATAACAGACCGGCAAACGCATAATTTCATAAATGATTTGCTACTACTATCAACATGGCTGCCAATTTACTACATGTGGGCAGCAAGTAATACCATTCTAATAAATCTACTTAGTTTGCACGAATGTTTAGGCAAACTAAATTGGGCGTTTTATCTATCTTTACTAGATAAATTTAGTTTACATACCAAATTGTGTCCCACCAAAACTGTAAATTTCAATTGGAACTATAGACTAGCGTGTTTGCAACATCAAAGGCATACCAGAAACCTCGTGCGAATAATTACTTAATACGTCTGTAGTGAACTGGATCTCCGGATAGAGCAGATTACTGTGGTAGAGTGGGCCTGGCTCTATCCGTTTGTTCCGTTGAGGGTTCACTACTGTAGAGGTGTGGGAGTAGCCAACCAAGCAGCTGGCTCAGAAAGACTAACACCAGATTAATCAGCAACTCTCTTTATTATTACTCTAATACAAAGATAACTCATTTCCAACCAACACTCGTCAGCACTAAACGCTCCTATTCGGGTTCTCTAAACGCTCCTTGTCGGGCTCTATTAATCGGTCCTTATCGGCTCTCGGAAACGCTCCTAGAAGGGCTCTCTCTATCGCTCTATGTCGGGCTCTCTCTATCGCTCCTTGTTGGGCTCTCTCTATCGCTCCCTATACGTCGGGGTCAGACTCGTAATCGACTGGAGAACTGGTCTTATCTATCCTACTCTCACCTACGACTCGACTCCGACTCACTGCTACGGGGCAAGACATGGGGTATATACCCTAAAATCACGTGGCGTAACCACGTGGTACAAGACACATCTGTCAATCACAACCACGTGCAGCCAATAGACAGCGGGCCAACGACAGCGCGTGTACGGACGGAGTTACGAAAATAAATTAACAATATACATAAGAATTAAAATATAGGCGACATAATAACATAATTAGACTTCTTAAACAGATGTACAGTTAAGTTAAACAATTACTAATTACTAACCGTGAGGGAACGGCCTGCCTCGCACAGTTGATCAAATGAAAAAAATGGCTTAGACCTGCGCAATGAGGTCGTCTAGACTGAGGACGCGGATCGGCTATGAAACAGGCGTAGCAGATCACCACATAACCCACGCCTCCGCCTAATGCGTCTCGCATTATACTAAATGAACAAGTTACAAAAGCGTTATGAAATAAAACACATAAAGTATCAAATACATCAATATATAAAACAAAGAAGTAACTGGACGTTACTTCCGTACGAAAATAAAAAGTTTCTAAAAATAATCAAAAGTTCACAAAGTTCCACAGATATCACAAACGTTCATCCACCATTAGGGTTCCAACAGTAACACAACGCAAAGTCTCTAATAATACCAAGATAAACTATAGATGTCCGAACATCTAATTAAAGAGCACCATTATTCCATTAACACACATAATTCTGTAAGTAATGGGGACGTCGTGAGAGTCGACCGGTACGGGAACGAAATCCTAGCCTCAAAGGAGAGTCGCCGTCAGTGTCTTCTTCATTATCGCCAATACAGCCATCAGAGAATTCCTGGTCAGACTCCTGCTCCGATACGGCACCGTGGTAATCTTCTTCCGGATCTATGATAACTCCTCCGATACTCTCTAAGGCAATCTATGTGCACAACTTGTCGTCGGTCGGATTCCTCGTCCAAAATCTCGTAAGTTATGTCCGAGATTTTCTTCGTGACACGGTACGGACCACTCCAGTGTTTCTGTAACTTGTTCGGCATCCCTTTCCTCTTTACTGGGGAATACAACCATACAAGTGAATCTGCATGTAACGGCTCTCGTCCCTGCTTTGGATCGTAATAATTCTTCTGTCTTCTTAATTGTCCACTAAGGTAATGTCTCGTAAACGAATGTGCCTCTTCCATCGTTTGTCGAAGAGCTCGACTCCAATAATGTGTCTCTTTGTAAACTTCATCAGGTGGCAAACCAAACTGGAGGTCGACAGGTGTATTTACCTCTCGCCCAAGCATCAAGCAATTCGGAGTACTGTTTGTAGACTGATGTACCGTGGAACGATAGGCAAACATCACATAGGGCAACACCTCATCCCAGTTATCTCCTTTCTCTTGTACATACGATGACAGCATCGACTTCAGAGTTCTGTTCATTCGTTCGACTTGACCATTTGATTGCGGGCGGTAGGGTGTCGTTCTGGTTTTGTTGATACCTAAAAGTCTGCACATCTCCTGAAAAAGTTCACTCTCAAACTGTCTTCCTTGATCCGAATGAAGTTGACGGGGGAGTCCAAACCTCAGGAAGAAGTTCTCCACCAAAACCTTGGCAACCGTTATTGCTTCCATATTCGGCATCGGGTAGGCCTCAGCATACTTAGTAAAGTAATCGGTCACGACCAAAATATAACTATTTCCTTGAGTGGTAGCAGGCTCAATTCTTCCAACGATGTCGACAGCTACTCTCTCCATTGGTGCTCCGGCAGAGTATGCTTCCAAAGCAGCTTTTCGCTTCCTAAGTTTAATTGGAGAGCAAATATTACACGTTTTCACATAGTCTTCTACATCGGCTTTCATTCCTGGCCAAAAGTATTTCAGTTTTATTCGGTCTATCGTCTTCGTTATACCCAAGTGAGCGCTCGTTGGAGGGTCATGTGAAAGAGCCATAATTTCACTTCTAGCAGGTAAGGGTACAACGACTCTTTTTCGTAATGGACGCAATTCTTTTCTCTCTTCTAGACACAGGACACCGTCTCGAACATGAAGTTGATTCCATTTGGACCAAAGTTTCTTCACCAGTATGCTCTCTGGAGATATGGTTTTCCATGCTGGTTTAAGATCACTTTCCTTCCAACCAATCACCATTGAGATATCTGGATCAGCTCCCTGTTGATCTTTCATCCTTGTATTTTCAACTTCTATAACGTTCACTGCTCCTGGTGGTCTCGTTGATGCATGTGTTTGTCCACACTGAACACAAGTTTTCCTGGATAGTGCGTCAGCGTTTTCATGGACTCTGTGAATAATCTTGAAATTATAAGCAGCCAACACCTCGAGCCATCTGGCGAGTGGTCCTTCGGGGTTCTTGAAGTGCAGCAGCCACCGTAGTGCTCCGTGATCAGTTCTTATCTCAAATTTTCTTCCATACAAATATGGCTTAAAGTATTTTACGAAATGTACTACAGCCAAGAGTTCCCTTCTTGTTACACAGTAGTTACGCTCTGCCTTACTTAAACTCCGGCTCGCGTAAGCCACGACTCTTTCTTTTCCGTCGATAATCTGGGATAGTACAGCTCCAATGCCACACCCACTAGCATCAGTATCCAGTACAAATGGAATGGTGTGATCTGGATAAATTAACACAGGAGCGCTCGTAAGTCGATCCTTTAGCATTTCAAAAGCTTCTTGACACTCCAAGGTCCACAAATAGGCTCTTCCCTTCTCAGTCATTTTATGAAGAGGTGCTGCTATTTTGGCATAACCTTCAATAAAACGCCTATAGTAGCTGCAAATTCCTAAGAAACTCCTAAGCTGTGTCACATCGGCGGGAACTGGACATTCTCTAATTGATTTCACTTTTTCTGGATCCGTTGATACTCCCTCTGGTGACACAATATGCCCCAGGAATTCTACCTTATGCTTCAACAGGAAACACTTCGAGGGTTTCAGCTTCAAACCGGCGGCTTCAATCTTACTAAAGACTAGATCTAGGTGTTGTACATGCTCAGCAAACGTCTTTGAGAAAATAATCACATCGTCTAAATACACTAAGCAGATGTCCCACTGTAGTCCAGCAAGCACTGACTCCATAAGCCTCTCAAAAGTACTTGGGGCGTTGCACAAACCGAATGGCATGACTCTGAACTGAAACAGACCGTGCATCGTGGTAAACGCTGTCTTAGGTTTATCCTCTGGCTTCAGCTCCACCTGCCAGTATCCTGACAATAGATCTACAGTTGAAAACCACTTGACGCCTCCAAGACAGTCCAATGTTTGGTCAATCCGTGGCAAGGGGTACGCATCTTTCTCGGTAACCATATTTAGTTCTCTATAATCCACACAGAAACTAAGGGATCCATCCTTCTTCCTCACCAATACAATCGGGCTCGCCCAAGGGGTTACTGAAGGCTCTATCACATCTCTCTTGAGCATGTCTTGCAATAGAGTTTCAATATCCTTTCGTTGATGGATAGGGACTCGTCGTATCTTTTGTTTAATTGGTTTCGCGGAGCCTGTCTTTATCTCATGTTTCACTTTATTGGCTCGTCCCAAGTCATCAGATGAAGCAGCGAATAAAGTCTGATGACGCGCCAAAAGTTTTCCAATATCATGTGCTTGCTCCGTCGTTAATCCTTCCACTGAACGGCTATATAAGTCTAGTAGATGCCTTGGGAGGTCATTACGCTTCTGCTCGGCTCCACCATTAATGACATCTTCAGGTTTCTCCACAATATCAACGTGGGCAAAACTTTCAACGGTCACATCTTTGTGCAACGTCTTTGCACTATCTGAAGGATTCATGACTCTCATAGTAAATTCATGTCTGCCTTCCTTCGCCTCAACTAAAGTACGGGCAGGTATTACATTATTTCTATTTACGAAATCTTCAACGGGCTCAATTATTCCAGGGGTAGACATGAAGAGCTTTGACTGGTTTCCCTTCAAATAAGCTTTGACCAATTGTTCATGTTTCGGGGGTACTGTAACTGTTTCAGCTAATTGTATTCTGCAAATACCTATAGAGCCTTGCATCTGAGCGGGGTGCTCTACATCTTCGACAGTCAGTGATTTCCCAGTGATATCCAAAGTACATCTGTGAGCTTGCATGAAATCAAGTCCAATGATACATTGGGATCCAATCTCGGCGACTACCGCTTCCTGTCTGTATTCAGCTCCATCAAGATTGAAAGTGAAAATGGACTTCCCATATGATTTCAGTGATTCACCATTGGCAGCTTTTAGGACGTGTCCAACTGGTGATAACTCTGGTCGATTCGAGATGCTCTCATACAATCTCAATGAAACGGTTGTCAACGTTGCACCGGTATCCAGGAGACAATAAGCGAGATTACCACAAACCTTGGCAGCTATATGAAGACCAGACTCGCTTGGTTCACGGAACACAGCTGACGATATTCGGCTCTTTATCCTACGCCTCCTTGAAATTCCTCTAAATTCAGCTCTCGGGGTACCGCACTGACGAGCAATGTGTCCTTTTCCTCCACATCGGAAACATGCTCGCTGATTACCAAAACTTGCTCCGTCTCTCCCTGTTGCGTTAAATTGGTGTCTGATGGCTTCTGCGTGACGTTCTCTCGGTTCTGGTTTAACCTTCAAGGTCTTCATTTGCTCTATAGTACTTTTCAGCTCACAAATCTCCTTTCGAAGTCTCTGATTCAGTCTCAACAGCTCTTGCACGACTTGGTTGTTGAACTCGATTACTTGCATACATAAAAGCTTCAAATTCAACTGCAACCTGAATAGCTTGCTCTAAGTTCGATGGTCTTGATTGCTGAATTCGCCAGACCAATTCTCTATACTCCTGTAGCGCATCAAAGAATGCATCTCGTGCAAGGACATCTTGTAGCTCTAAAGTAGCAGTAGGGTACGCTAGACTCACTCTTCTTCTATCCGCCTGTCCCAGTTCTGGCAGGGTCTCTCCAACTTTTCTGCGCGTGGCTCTAAGCTCTGCTCTGTACATCTGGGTTTGGTTTGGAGGTAGAAATCTATTTCTGAGAGCTTGCATTAGTCTTTTATAATTTCTTCGCTCTTCCGTCGGCATCGATGGCAACACAGATTGCGCACTGCCCTTTAAGTCTCCGGCCAAAGACAAAGCCTCCTCTGTTTCATCCCATCTATTCAATTCGGCACAGGTCTCGAAATGAATCTGATAATCCATAATGGAGCTCGTTCCATCAAATGGCTGAGGAGTAATCATGTTCCATCTGGACATACTAGACTTCCTCTGATCATGCTCCTTCCATTTGCTGTTATTCAATTCTGTTATACCGCGGCTCGGTCCAGCAATAAAATCTTGCTCATTTTCACTGAGCTTCGGCATTTCCTGATGATCAAGTTTCTCATTTCTCATTAAATCCGGACTTCCCATGACATCAGGAGTCGCCGCTCTGACGGGGGCTCTATAGTTACTTGATGATCGCCAGTTATCACATACTGAAGCTTCAGAGCTGTTCCTTGGAGTCAACATATCTGACTGTTGATAAACTAGTTCTTTCTTCTGTTCGGTAAATGATTCTTCAGCATTGGCTCTGGCTCCCGACGTATTCATCACCAGGCTCTGTGTATCACAACCACTCAGTTTCGCTCTTGGCCTTGAGATCGTATCGCGAAGTCTTTCTAATGCATTCTTCCTCCTTGGCTCTTCTGTGGATTCTATACTTGAGCTAACACCAAAATGAGCAGCTCCTCTCTCAGCTCTGAAATAACTCGGAGAAGTCTGGCTATCTGGCTCCATCCGATCTGGCTGGATCCCACCTGGGGGTCGTCTATCTGTAATCCGGGGTTTCTGGTTCCGTCTCGGGGTTTGTCAATCTGTATCCTTGGGGTTATCTGTCTGGATCCTTGGGGCCGTCTATCTGGATCCCACCTCTGCCACCAGAACACTTCTGTAGTGAACTGGATCTCCGGATAGAGCAGATTACTGTGGTAGAGTGGGCCTGGCTCTATCCGTTTGTTCCGTTGAGGGTTCACTACTGTAGAGGTGTGGGAGTAGCCAACCAAGCAGCTGGCTCAGAAAGACTAACACCAGATTAATCAGCAACTCTCTTTATTATTACTCTAATACAAAGATAACTCATTTCCAACCAACACTCGTCAGCACTAAACGCTCCTATTCGGGCTCTCTAAACGCTCCTTGTCGGGCTCTATTAATCGGTCCTTATCGGCTCTCGGAAACGCTCCTAGAAGGGCTCTCTCTATCGCTCTATGTCGGGCTCTCTCTATCGCTCCTTGTCGGGCTCTCTCTCTATCGCTCCCTATACGTCGGGGTCAGACTCGTAATCGACTGGAGAACTGGTCTCTGTCTTATCTATCCTACTCTCACCTACGACTCGACTCCGACTCACTGCTACGGGGCAAGACATGGGGTATATCCTAAAATCACGTGGCGTAACCACGTGGTACAAGACACACCTGTCAATCACAACCACGTGCAGCCAATAGACAGCGGGCCAACGACAGCGGGTGTACGGACGGAGTTACGAAAATAAATTAACAATATACATAAGAATTAAAATATAGGCGACATAATAACATAATTAGACTTCTTAAACAGATGTACAGTTAAGTTAAACAATTACTAATTACTAACCGTGAGGGAACGGTCTGCCTCGCACAGTTGATCATATGAAAAAAATGGCTTAGACCTGCGCAATGTGGTCGTCTAGACTGAGGACGCGGATCGGCTATGAAACAGGCGTAGCAGATCACCACACGTCATTAGTATCTGCGTACTGAGACTATTCTCTTGACTTCTACAAGCAAGACCTACTGGAGAGGCGTTAATGGTCAACTCCGTTATAGTCATTTTTGTGTGAAGTCTACAATAACTAGACAGTATCTGTTTGCGCAGTGCGACTATGGTCAACCAACCCATCCACCAAATAAAAGAGATAGTAGACATTTCTAATCCACCGAAGTCTCAGAGATCTACACGTGCTAGATTAGGATTTATTGGACAACTTTCGCGGACACTTTTTGGAACAGCTACCACCGATGACGTCAATTTGTTAGCTCGACATCTAACAAATGTAAGCGGTCACAATAAATCCCCCCCGTAAAAATTCTATTGTTTCATCTCTTTATTCAACGGTCACTCCTCTAACGCGGCCAGCGGTCACTATTTTGCTAATAAATTTAACAAAACATCGCCCATTCAACGGCCATTGTTGAATGATACCATCTTGTTGTTCTTCGTAACACCCCCGGTAATCCCGTGAGTAGTAATCAATTAATTGGACTCTCACTGATCAGGTAAAAAGAAATGTGAAAATAACAATTAACCCGGGATTATCTGTTAATTAATCTTTTGTTTTATTAAACGACTAACCTGATCATTGTTTTCACACGTAACGGAACTTTATTTGATACTTATTGAATAAACTGAAAGTACCAACTAAAAGCCGCTATGTTGTTAAATAGACGTTTTTAGCGCCACCTATAATATTACAGAGTTACACCCCCTGTAAAACGGTAGCAAAATCAGCGATGTTTTTGGTTCATGTGCTTATTTGATCAAATAAAATTAATTCATCGATTTTCTTCACAAAAATGGATAAATATTATCGAATGCACCACAATGATAGACAGTAGTATTGAAGGTTGGTACAAAATGACAAGTTTACAAAAGTTATGTCCGAGATTCAGCGACGGACAAATTTACCGATGCAAGTGAAGTATTGGTGTTTGCTTTCAATGCATTCAAGCGTAATATTAATTGATGTCAGCACAAAAAAACCTGAGATTTTACAAAAATGGATAAATATTATCGAATGCATCACAATTATAAATAGTAGTATTGAAGGTTGGGACAAAATGACAAGTTTACGGAAGTTATGTTCGAGATTCAGCGACGGACAAATTTTCTCGTGCAAGTGCACCCAAGCGCAATACTAATTGATATCAGCACAAAAAAAAACACGAAATTTTATTAAGAGGCCATTCCCGTTAAGCGGCCAATTGTAAAAATTCCCATGGGTGGCTGCTTAATGCAGATTCTACTGTACATGTATAAATGCGTTAACAAAACACAGTGTAAACATGGCTATTAATGTTATACAACATGATCGTACTCTATCTTCTTTTATGTAACCGGTAAATTCGCGCTGCAATTCAGCAAACTATAACTAACATTGCTTCGTTTCAATTATACGAACTTTTATCAATACCCGTACCTGTTAATGAATCGGCCCAACATGCTGCCACTCAAAATTCCGCTCATTTAGGTAACTGTCAAAATGTATCTTCCGGTAACGTTAGACGTCAATGTGGAAGATAATGAAAATGCTGAAAACGCAATTAATTTTTGAAATAGACCAATGTGAATACTTTTTTGTTCTAATGGATGGTTCTACTGATGTCAGTGTCATAGACAAAGAAGTTATTTACATTTTATTTATTAACAAAAAAGGTGAAAGACAAACTAACTTTTTTTAGACTCAAAAATGCCACTGCTGTTGGTATTAGAAACTGTTTGATGGAGGCATTACAAGTGATGAGGGTAACAGATTTGGACAAAAACTTATTGGCTTTATGGCTGACGGAGCCAGTGTAAATCTAGGAACGAGACGTGGTGTTGCTGCATTATTAAAGGAAGAGTTTGATTGTCATACATTGCCTCAACCATAGGCTGGAATTGGCTGCCAAAGATAGCTTCAATGACACTCATTTTTTAGACATTATTAGTATGTTAAACAGTCTACACTCAATGTATCAACACAGCCCCTAGAAAATCAGAGAATTAAAGGAACTTAGAGAAATAATGAATGAAACTCGCAAAACCCGAAAAGGCCATGAGAACTCGTTGGCTACAACATAAGCGCAGTGCTTGTCAGTCATTAGTACAGTCATATCCCGTTATTATAAATCATATGGAAAATATGATCGAAGATACATCAAACAATATTAAAAAAGAAGATAAACAAAAATACAAAGGTTATTTAACTAAATTGAAAAGCCTAAATTTTGTTCTTTATTTACTGTATTTTGCTAAAATACTGACCCCATTGGCAAAACTATCTCTAACCCTTCGGGGTGACAGTATTGATCTTTTATTTGCTTTATCGTGTCTCGAAACATTTTATTCAATTTTACAAGAAGACAATATCGATGACACAAGTGTACTTGGATATTTAATTCAGGATGTGAATAGTGATAATTTGTTGTTTAAAGGTGTTGAACTAAACAAAGGAGCAACATCAGTGCATTCCTTTTTAACCCACATTCAAACTATTAAAACAAAGATAGAATCTTGTGTAAAGAATAGATTTGCTGATTTGGAGTCTAACGAAGTTTTTAAAGTATTGTCTCTAATAATGAATGAATGAAATGTGGTTTAATGGCACATTCGCTCCAACCGGGCTATATTGCGCCAAACATAAAATGATGTTACGAGACAAACTAGAAACAAATAATCACATTATCTGTATATACATAAATAAAAACAAATATCACAGTAAATATCAACTAAAAATAAATATCAACTTTATGTATATATATTTAAAACATGAAATAGAAATATCAGGATATAAACAATTAAAATTTTCGATAAAAATTTGTCTCTTTTAAAAAGTCTAGCGCTTTACCATATAGACCCGGCTGGGTGTCTCTAATAAACACTTACATGTGGCCCACTACAAAGAGTGTATTAGACAAATTTGTAATATCGAAATTCAAACATTCATACCTCATTTCAGAACAATTCTTGAAAAAAAAAACAATGTAGAGATTGAAAGCATTAAAAAAATTAGTATTAAAAAAATTCTGGTTGAGCTGCCATTCTTCACTTAGCTCCAAAGCATTTTATCGGGCAGTTATAACTACATATAATGACAAATTTAACAATATTAATTTTAAAAGTGTATCCAGTGTCTAATGCAAAACTGGAAAGAGCATGTGACTGGAGAAATAGACTTGGGGAAGATATACTTGAATCTTTATTGAAAATACAACTAGAAGGGCCAACCCCTGATTTATTTAATAGCTCAAAATGTGTTGATGTGTTTTTTTCATCAAATAGACCCCCAAATGTTCAACCTTATGGTTCAAATTCAACATCTATTGATATTTAACTTACAAAATAAGTGATAAGATTTTTTAAGAATGACAGCCGCATACAAACTTACCTGTTATCATATAATTTATATGTTTAGACAAATGTGAACATGTTAATCCTTTTACATCGTAGCAAGTAGCTGCAACTAATTTTATTTTGTATATGTGTATACTTGCAATGTTTCTGTGCCAAACGAACAGTGTTTGCAATATGTATGTGCCAGAAGAACAGTTATTTCAATGTTTTATGTGCCAAAAGAACAGTTTGTTCTTATTTTTGACAGTTTTGTTCTGAAAATAAAAACTCTTAAAACATTCACATACTTTTTATTTTTATTTTATATATACATATAAACAACAGTTTGGTAGTAATATGGGTATTGTTATTGTCACATAATTATGTGAAATAAGAATTCTATTACATACTAAAAAACTGCTAATCAATTAAGTGTCAGAATTCCGTAAAAAAGTTTCCTGTAAACAAATAGCTAAAGGATTATATTTTTGAATTAAAAGTTTGACTTCATTAAAATTTGGTTTTAAACCACGACAATTCCATTGAATACTGGAATTTAACATTGTCAGGGACAATTTATTTTTGGCTGTCTACCGCCGACGGGGCCGTTATTTGCCCTCTCTACGGTAACACCGTTCATCAGATCAACCCCATATTTCGTGAAATGGATAATAAGGTCTTGTGAACCCTTTTTACCTCTTTCACGCAACTTTGCTAATTTCCGTTTTCTTGAGGAAATATATACTTTTTCCTGTGATGGTGGGAAAGTCGTTGTCTGCGATTCTGACCCAGTGGACCTGGGATCAGGAGTTGCAGCTTTCGACTTATCCAGTGAATGCGGTCCCTTGCCATTCTGGGCAGAAGAATTGGTTCCAAACTTCAGTTTGGAGCAAGGAAGATGAACCCTCGCCAGGCAAGGGCAAAGTTGTTTAAATCGAGCTGTCAAATATAAGAGAAGAGCTCGAAGCCCCTTTATTTAGATCTGGTGTTATCAATGTCTTATTAAGTTCCTGCTTATCAGGCCAGGTTAAGTCTGTCTGAACGGAGATGGATTTGGTGGAAACTTTAACTGCAGTTGCAAATGATTTCCCCTGTGGTGCAATGGGGAAAGGTGCAGTTAAATCTACCTGTTTTCGTGCATCGAAATATGGTATTTTCCGTTCAGACATAATCTGTTGGATTCTTTCTCTTTCTGCCAAATAGGACATTCGCGAGAGTGAGCAAAGTGCTTACCCTTGCAGTTAACACAACAAAAACTCCGCCTGACAGGTAGCGCTCTTGTGGCCATCATGATCACAACAGTTTTGCCGTGTCCAAACTTTTGACATTTGTAACAGCGAAGAGGGTTGGAAATGTACGAATCAACAGGTTTCTTCCTCACTGTTACCTTCAAAGTCCCGGCAACGTATTACACCTCTACTTGAATTTAAAGACCTATGAGGAGACACCTTAATAAGAATGTCTGCCAAAGATGAAGATTTAAGAAGCATGGTAGCATGCTGCTCTTTGGCACATTCTAAGAGTGCTCCATTTATTAGTTTTTTGATAGCCTTATTAGGCTCACCGACTAAGCCAGCTATGCCTTTGGATATCAAAAATGGTGACACTTTAGATAGGTCTTTGGAGGGACTCTCCATGAACCTCGACCAAGACCTTGACATTTTACAATTATTATTAAATATAGTCGAAACGTCATCTGAACTCGGATGTTTCTGTTTATATTTATTATTTTGTTTAACTATTGAGGTGGGGGGGGAATCTATGAAAGTATTTTTTAAGGTTTACCCCCGGGTGGGGGGGGGAATCTATGAAAGTATTTTTTTAAGGTTTAACCCTCAACGCCCCCCAGGTTACTTCACTGCCTACCAAGGGGATGACTAGCGCGAGTAACCAGCGCATGGCGTCAGGGATCGACGAGGGGTATACTCAAGCCAAAAAGTAAAAAATATTTGTTTAACCTGATTGATCCGAGCCTCCGCCCTGTAGAATGTACTTTGGACACAAAGGTAGATAATTGCTGAAAGAAGAATCCACAGAGCATTACGCTGGGAAAGTGTACATTCTAGAGAGCTAAAAACGACCAAAACCAATTGATCAGAGTTGGCCACTCTGGCCTCCCGTCTAGGTGAACCATGGGCCAAAGCAGTGATGGGATTTCAATTTTTTTCTTGTCGGAAATGAAATGAAATGGGGTTTAACGTCCTACTCTTATGCACCTAACCTGGGCTAATGGAAGACGGGCATAAGTCATACAGTGTGCTATGAGGGAAATTTTGCCCGGGCAGCGGCACTACGGCCTACTCTTATATCGAATTCCAACTGCCAAGGGATCTTTTACGTGCACTCCAATGTGTACACGGCATCTTTACCGAAAATAAAGGGACATAACTCCTTATCGTTTTTTTTAAGAAGGTAGTTTTTAGACCAAACAAAATCACGTGTCAACAAAATATTCAAATTCGTACCTAATAAAAACAATAGGTGCACTTCGTTATTTTTCATATCTAATTCCTGTACGGTATTAAAATTTATGCCAGTAATAATATTTCTAAAACATTATGTGATGTCGTAATACAATAGAATGAAAGCCGACTGCCGATCCGTACTGTTTCAAATTCCTCGAAAAAGTACCGTATTTTCAGGTCATTTAATTCGATACATTCTTCAGCGGAAGTTCTGCGTTTCGGCTTATATACGGAGGATAAAAAATGTTATCCCCATATTCATTTGGCAGTAAACGTCACTCGTTGTGGTGACACCTTCTGCTAAATAATCACACTCAAATCAATCACTATTCCATTCGACATATTCGTCATCATTGCCTATCGTACTTAATTCTTTATTTAAAAACATAAACCTCATTGAAAATATATCATACATCCGACAATATGCCATCAAAATAGAATCTTTTCTTAGACATTAGACGAGTGAAATTTGTCACATATTCATTCGGAATCTGTTGAGGTTTACCGAGTGGTATTCATTTCATAGTTTCACGAGATTTCTACTTCCGTTTATAACAAGGACAACTTTGCAATTTTGGTAACTTCTTTTAAACATCGGCAAGTTTACCCAATATGTAAACCCGTACCACATCGCAATTGTATAGGCGTAAGTACATTACACATCACTTACCATAATACAGCCGCGGCTAGATGTAGAATAACGGAATTCACCGAGGTTTTGCCGAGTGCTATAACCACGTGCGATCAGAAACTTTTACCGTTCGCAAGGTTTAGTTTTTTTTTTTAGATATGTGTGTGTGAAATAGCTTTATTTAATGCTCGCTTCCACCAAAGTGATACCGCAGATTAGGATATGTGTTGCAGAGAAAGGGCTCTCGAGTCAAATCCCCACTCAATTACCAGGATTCCACTCAGAACCAACACGGGTCGCAACGTACGGCAAACACGTTGCCCCATTACAGGGATCCTTTTAGTCGCCTTTTACGACACGAAGGACATACGAAGGGCATATTCTTATCACCCCCTAATCACAGGTGTGTTAGTGATTTTGTTAATTTTTCTCAAAAAGTCACTGATTCTATTAGTCTATTAATCAATAAGTTTGCATCTATGTAGGCAACTTATATTTATTCTTTTGGACGTATGCGATATGTTGCCCTTGTTTGGCGTCTAGTACATGCCACATGTCCTGATTTTGGACGGCCATTATCTTTCCAGACACTGTGCCAAAAACGGGATTTGTTAAGTTCATCTTTAACAGCCCATCTCGCCCTGGAATTACATTTTGTTTCCTTTTAATATGAAAAGAAGGGGTGCAAGTTTAAAGGCAAACGACTTGCTTGAATGAGATCTTCAAAATATCGATATAGCAATGATTGATGTTTGGCACAAGAAGTGTTGATACAATATAAAACTTCAGTTGGAACACATATTTGATTATGGTTCATCTAACAATGATTGGTAATTTTCAGTCTGTTCACTCGTTGCTTCCTGCCATTTGGGAGATTGATACGACTGGGAATTCTCATAATATTCCACTGGAATATCTAGATTAATGAATACAGCAGAGTAAGGAATTCAATGATAATATTCAGTCAATATTCTGCGAATTTATTACCAGTGTGCTATAAACACAGAAGTCAATATAAAGTTGATTTTGTCAATAATAATGTTGATTATGTCAATAATATTATACACGTTCCAATTGATATTAATTTTGTCAATAATATAGTGTCAAAATGACAACCCCTGACATTTAATAGAATAGCCACACAGAGTTTAATTCAATATAAAACACAGGTATGCTACAGTCTGTCACTTGTCCACCCAGGAGATACCCGATTACATCATCTCGGATCGCTTTGCCGCAATGTTTCGGTGCTGTTTGATGAGGGTAAGGGTAACGTTTATCAAATTGGATGTCTTAGCTTTGAGCTATAGAATATCTATCGGTATCATTCAAGCCAGATTCACAGATACTGTAGTGGTGCTTTACTAGCTCATGTAGTAGCTGTGGGATGAAACAAAAAGTGATACCATTTAGGTTTGCCTGTGCAGCGTGTCGGATCTTTTATACATCGCCTTGGTATAACAATGTGTAAAAGTTCAGATAAATAAACAGGCGCTTAGTTCTTTAAACATTTAAAAGTTAAAAAAAATTTAAAATTAATTCTATATAAAATAGAAAACCAATGTAATTTCTGGGGTAATTAACGTACAACTGTATTGTGGACTCGTTGAAGTTTATCTAAAGTTTGACGGGAAGACCAGCCAATAACGGATTAAAATTGTCCAACCTAGAAGTGACCAAAACATTAACTAATTTTTTACTGAGTCTAAGGAGATAAATTTATGTATTCTACTAATATTTTTTATATTGCAATTACACAGTTTACATATATTATTTACCTGGGTTTTCATATTCCTATCAATTATTGCACCAATATTACCGACAGATGACAAAGTTTATTTCACTATTATCAATTAAGAGGTTAAATTTACAATTAATGATTGACAATGGTTTTTTAACCAATTAATATACATTTCGTTTTATCATCGTTACTTTTAGAAAGCTTTTTGACATCACCAATTAAATTTCAGCTATACATTCTCCAATAACAGCTTTTGAATATACATATGAATCCGGAAATATAACTGGGTGCCATCCCCATATAAATGAAATTCTAAGTGGTGAGGTGTATAACGTAAATAAAATAGGACCAAGAGCAGAACACTGGGGAACGCCAAGTTGTATAACACAATGCGAAGAATATTTACCATTTAAAACAACACATTGCTTCCCTCCAATTTCGTAACTTTCTAACAGATTAAGAGTAGAATACCAAATCTAAAATGGTGTTGTTTACTAAGAATCTTGTGACCGATTGTGTCAAAGGCAGTAGACAGGTCTAATATTAATAAAAGAATATTTTTTTGTTATTAAGACCTAAAATATTATCACCTGAATACACACCTTTAAATTGCGGACTTGTGTGAACCGAGGACGTCCTCGATTTATTTGAGGACTTCTTGAACAAAATCCAGGGCGGTAACAATGTTCAGAAACCCGGATTCAATATCCCATTTGATTTTAATGTCGACCTGAGGAGTTAGGCGGTACAGTTAAGGTGTATCTTTCGAGTGTGTGATTTCAAAAAGGAAAAATGTGATTGTGTGTTTCAGGTCCGCAGTTAGTGTGTAGTGGACAAAGTATATCCAGTCCTCGGTTAACCGATTTTTACCACACACGCCATATATGGTGACGTGGGAGATGTAAGTTAAACATTTTGCCATATCTTAACTTAGTAATCTTTTCAATCCGTACGGTATTAAAGCTAAAGCCACCCAGTCATTATATTAGTTCTGACTGAAATTTCAAAATTTTACCATGGCTTAACACAAAAGATTAATGTCGGAATAATAAAGATAAAATAATAAATAATCATCAATAATCACGCAAGTTCAAGAAGTGACACATGTTAGGGGGTTTTAAGCCAGTTGCAATTGTTTTATATAATGTGGCTCTTCGATGCGAAAACAGGGGAGAAATCGTACATAGGAACAGCTGGATTTGCCCGTAGTTTATTACCTTTCAAAAAGATATAATTAATATGACGTATCTAATGAGACCAACTAGGGCTGGTCACAATGGGCGTTCTAGTTTTGGCATCTGTGATTGGAGAACACTGGATATTTTGGAAGGTATCCACTATCACTACCAAACATATATAAAAGAACATACTAACTCTCTACACATGATTCGAAAATCACATCCGACACGTGCCAGGCAACGAAAAAAGAATGTTAAAATATCACTGAATGGTATGTGAAAACTTGATTGATAAACAGTGGATGAAGTTTTCACATTAAATTTTCCTCTCACTTCGTTCATCTTCCAAAAAAATCAAATTAATTGTTGATGGGTTCGGTAGTTTGACTTAGTCTATAAATGAATTCTATAAAAATGGCCCAGTCTATAAATGAAATCTGTAAATATGTCCCAATCAGCGATCCGTAAATGAATGAAGAAATATGTTTTGATGCTTTAAATAATAAGAGTTATTTCCCGTAAATCAATCAATTACTGTTCATATGGGCAGTTCGACCTGTAACACCACTTCAGTTCACTTCAATCGTCCGGTGTTAAAAGGTTAGGTCAGCATCGATTCAGTGAGTAAGACGTCTCGCTAACCTGGAGGTCCCTGTTCATCAAGATTTCTGGTCTGGTTTACCCTTGTCAATGTTGCAGGACTGATTATCCGGCATATGAAATCGTACAGTCGTTCGGGAGGTACAAACAAAAATAAACACATATCAAATCAAGTGAATGGATCATAGGGGTGGGGCCTGTAATGACAAAGGCTTCACTCAAAATGAATAATGGTGACTGTTGAACTTATGGGCAGTGCACAGGCTCGGCAGTCTTTATATGTTTAGATAACGATTACATGTATTGTGCCCATCCATCAGTTAATAAACTGTATTAAAAAGATCAACGGTACTAAAAAGATTATAATGATTACATATCTACATGTTTTTAAATATAGTTTGTAATTGCTGCCCTCGTCGGCAGTTGTGCAACCCACAGTCGTAGGAGTAGGTCGTAGAAGGGTATTGCTGCCAATATTAAATGCTCTGCGACAATGTCATTTCCATTGATTATGTAAAAAAGTACAATGTCCTAATACCGATAATGATAAAGTCAAAATACCTCTAAGGCAAGATTTAAATGCAAAACGTCAAATGTTAAGTGACAAATGTTTTGTTAGAAAATACTTTTTTTTGATGTCTCTTCATTTCATTTAAATTTGCGCTCTGCCACAACTCATTTGTCCTCCACGCTTTCTACATAGCATCTTTCGCACAACATCAAGTTTCATACGCAAATGTAGGATATCACGTGGTTTATTAACATATACCGAAACCTGGTAGGATAACAGGAGCAATGAACGTGCTTTTAGGGATAGCTAGCATGGTATCGAGATATAGACCCTTATTTTAACACTGAATTCCTTTCCCCAACCTCACCCCCTTCGCAATCAGGGCAATAGATTTTAGTTCCATCCATCTTTGTTCGTTTTTCAGAGAGTATGAATGTAACGGAAAATTATTTGTATATTTGAAAAGAGCATATAGGTAACATTATGGATTTTTTTCTATCAAGGACAAGACTCGTATTTTAACACTGAATTTACCCCCCCCACACACACACACACACGCACAGTCATTTAAACATTCAGTATGCAAGAGCTAAATCTGCTTATTGTTGGTCTTAAATTTTATCTAAATTAGAAATTAGACAAATTAACTAATCCACTAAACCATAATGAACTCCCTATGACATCGTTCGTCTGTGATATTTATTGGATTTTAATCATGATGGCCGAATAGTTAGCGTGCGCGTGCTGTATCATACGGCCTGCCATTGAGTCAACTGGCGTGGTTTCGAATCCACGGTTGTACGTGACAAGAAGTAGGGTCGCATGTCCAGCCTCGTGGGTTTTCTCCGGGTCCTCCGCCCCCCCCCCCATACTGCTATTGACCCCTACGCGCAAGCGAATTATTGAAATAAAATTGAACTATATGTTAGTCCCCAAATGACCTAGTGTTGGTCGAGTGGACGTTAAACCCCATTTCTCTCTCTCACCAGAACACTATTTACATATTAACGAATAGAAATGAACGTGTTTTTCACTAATATGGCAGGCCACATCCAAATCTGTTCGTTTGTCAAGATAAGTAAATTCCTTATTGTTTGCCACGGTGATTTTCTGTTATAGTGAGATGAATATTCCTGTTCTAGCTTGTCCAGGTTTCCGTATATTTAATAAGTCATACGTGATATCCTATTGCATACGACAGTTGATGCTGTGCTAAAAGTGCTATGCAGAAATCGTGAAAGACAAATGGGATGTGGCAGAACGCAAATGTAAAACGTAATGAGAGAAATGTAAACACGCTAAAAAAAACCGTTTTCCCCTCATACTAGACAGTTTAATTGTAAATAGTGAAACTTTAAAGCCTCAATACCACTCTTGTTGTAACTGAAAAATATGTCCCAATCTTTATTCTGGTCAACAAATTGTACTATTTTACAATATTCCAATTAATTGATGATACAAATTTCATCTTAACACACCTAATTTAAAAACATAACGCTAACGCTACAATATACGTCCACATTCCTGCTTTGATTGATATGGTACTTTTATCAAGAAGGCTAGGCATTTGGTTTGTTAAGCGTTGAGGGCCGTCCTTAGAGTATAAGGAATAAGTATACCAAGATAATCCATTCAGAATTGTGGCTTTCAGACGCTAAAGGCACAAAGTGGGCGTGGCTCTGCCCCTGGGGTCGGGACATTCACCAAAATCAATAGTGGACGCCCTCCGGCTATAAGGTATGCATATGCCAAGTACCAAGCTGATTCATTCATTCAGAATTGCGGCCTGTAAACGACAAACACAAAAATTGGGCGTGGCTTGCCTCTCGGAGTGGGGACATGCAGTTGTCGTCCTTAGGCTATAAGGAATACATATCCCAAGTTTAAAGACATCCATTAAGAATCGGGGCCTGTAGGCAACACACACAGCCACAAAGTAAAAATGGGAATGGCTCTGCCCCTGGGGGTTAGGAAATCACCAAAAACAATAGGGGTCATCCTTAGGGTATAAGGAATAGGTATGCAAACTTTTAAAAGGATCTGTTAAGAATTGAACCCTGAAGGAGAACACAAGACACAAAAACATTGGGCGTGGCTCTGTCCCAGGGGGGGGGGGTATGCACCCAAAATATTGTGGACAGCCTTAGGGTATAAGGAATAAGTGTAAAAAAATTTCAAGATAATCGATTAAGAATTGTGGCCTGTAGGTGACACACAATAATAAAATGGGCGTGGCACTATCCCTGGGGGTCGGGCATGCACCAAAAACAAAAGGGATCTTCCTTTAAGTACCAAGAATAAGTTGGCAAAGTTTCAAGATGATACGTTAAGAAATGCAGAGTAAGTATACAAAGTTTTAAGAAAATCAAGTAAGAATTGCACCCTGTAGGCGACACACAGACACAAAAAGAAAATGGGCGTGGCTCTGCCCTGGGGGTTGGGCATGCACCTCAAATGATAGGGATCATCCTTAGGATATAAAGAGTAAGTATACAAAGTTTTAAGAAAATCCACTAAGAATTGCGCCCTGTAGGCGACACAGAGACACACAAAAAGAAAATGGGCGTGGCTCTGCCCCTGGGGGTTGGGCATGCACCCAAAACAATAGGGATGTTTTTTGGGGTACAAAGAATATGTATGCAAATTTTCAAGATTATAAGTTAAGAAATGTGGCCTGTAGACGACAAACAAACAAATACTAGAAATGGGCGTGGCTCTGTCCCTGGGGGTCGGGCATGCACCAAAACCAATAGGGATCTTCCTTAGGGTATAAGGAATAAGTATACAAAGTTTGGACGTATAAAAATGGAAAAATTCAACTAAATGATTTGAAAAGCCTAACGTAAACCTTTTGAAACCCTATGGACAAGTAAACTAGGACGTTATGGATAATTTACACAACAGGTAGGACACTTAAATATCTAGTGTTTAGAATAAAGCTATTATTTTTTTCTGGAGCTGCCAAGCCAGCAAGAGTGTTATCGTCCCTTTAAGACTGTTTGAAAATAAGCAAGCTGAATATTGTAAATAGAATAATAAATTATCATTGTTCAATATTATTATTAGGGGGGTGTGTTATTTAAAAAATATTGTGGAAGGCAAGCCGTAAGGTGCTTAAAATATGTGGAGGAGTATCAAAATCCATAATATGGAACAAAATTTGACCCCCGACCCCCCATGTACATACCCCCTGAAAATGGTGTACCTAAATTAGCCAAAATATCAGTTTTTCTGTCATTTCACCAATAAAAAGTTTGTTTAGAATACCTTCGACAGATTCAGATGAAGGTTTTCATGGTCTGTGAGTCTCAATATGACATTGAAAATGACCCGCAGCAATCCAATATGGCGGCAATCCAACATGGCGACCAAAATGGCGCCGCAAATATGTTTTTAGTGCTTTTGGACGAAATGTAGTGTTGGAATTCTAAATAAAATTAGGGTCATTAGCGCAATCGGTGCAGATAAGCAATACATTAAACCCTATTTGGTTTCCTTTCCAACCCTCCGAACTTTCCTCAAAAGTAACAATCAATACCCAACATGTTCATCTCCCTCGCAGTAACATGTATCGATCACTGTATGAATATTCAATACCTTGCTGTTTTACAACACATTCCACAACATTTTTGACTTTGAGTAGTTTTAGTCGGTGGTGTTTTTACCATGAGATAATGGACTTGAAATAATCAACTTTTTCAAACATTTCTTCTCTGGCCCACTATGTCCCTGTGTGATACCACGTTGCACAAGAGTTTGACTTCGAATAATTTTACATAAAATGTCCAAATTATTTCTGCAGTCAAATGAGACTAAATTTAACAAAACGATTCAAACCAAATAAGTAGTTGCTATTCCTACGGTGTAAGGAATAAAGTTCCAAGATAATCCATTTAGATTCAAAATATCAGCCTGTGGACAAAAACGAACAAATTGAGCGTGGCTCTGTCCATGGGGGCTGGACATGGCCCAATATAAACAGCTACAACCATAGACTGGATGGATCACACTGAATTGGTTTCAAATATGTTAATAATCGCAACCTGTAGATCATTAGACAAAATATTGACAAAAAGTGGGACGGGTCGTGTACCAAAATCAATAGTTGCCGTCATTGGGGTATAGGGAATAAGTCTAGGTTCTAAGATAGTCCATTCAGAATTGTGGCCTTAAGACGCCCAACGCAAAAATGAGCGTGGCTCAGCCCCTCGGGTCGGGACATGTTAAAAAGTCAATGGTCAAGGGGTATAAGGAATAAGTATTCAAAGTTTCAAAACGATTCGTTAAGAAATGTGTATTGTATATATGACAAATAATCAAATACAAAAAATGGGCCTGACCCTGGTATGTACCAAAGGCTATAGGGATCATCCCTAGGGTGTAAGGAATAATTATACAAAGATTCAAGAAAATCCATTAAGGGTTTTAGCATCATTGCACCTCTACATCTCCATCCATCTTATATACGGATGCCTTCCAAATAATTAATACGCAAGCAAAATAATCAAAACTATTTAGAAATAAGATAGCTGCAATTTTGATGCAGGGCCTCTAATTTATATTTTTGTACCTAGGTTTATATACCCGAAACCAATGACAAAATAAAAACATCAATACGTAAGTCGGTAACTAAATCCAAGTCGACCAATAGAGTTAAAGACGAGAATTTTAGCATACGTTTTCCGTGGCTCAAGGCGGGATGGGCTACGTGTGTGACTAAGTATTTTGGTGTCCTAAACGTTTTCACTCGGTATGATGATCTGGTAGATGTACCTTTCTGTAGTATATTGATCGGGTATTATGTTTGAAGGGTATATATAGGCGATTATATATACCATATAGATATACCTTTTACACGAGTATCTGGTTTAATGGTATAATGATTGACAACTAAAAAACGAGACTAACGTATGGTTCAGTGTTATTTCAATAATTGGCTTGCGCGGAGGGGTCTTTAGTAGTTAAAGGACACCGAAGAAAACCCATGAGTTTGAACAGGCGACCATACTCTTTGCTACTTACAAGCTGGGAATCGACACCACGCCACTTGACAAATTTGCATTCCAAAGCATAAAACACTTTATTTTTTTTTAATAACACCATATTTCGGGTAGATAATCAAAGAATACTGGTAACGATTGGTCCTGTTCCATTTCTGGCAAACGCACAAGACATACGTCTTTAAGCTTTCCCCTTAGCCAGTGTTTAAAAATTTATAATAAGACCCGAACTACCACTAACAATTTAATTGAATTGGCTCAACGATCCTTCACTAAGGACTGTCTGTTATCCAACAAACATAATACACGTGAAGTCTACAAAATTACAAACAGTCTGCTAAAACCACGAGAGGCAAAGGTTCTGCCATCGGTTCAAAATGATGACAGCCTGTCAGATCAATTTTCCCACGACAAAGTCTCCACCATTCGACAAAAACTCGGTGTAAATAAACCAACAAACAGATTCATTGAAAAAAAAGTTTGAAGGTCGCACACTTGGGATCTTTTGTCTAGCAACTGAAGATGAGATAAGAGAAACAATTCAGAAATCAGCCTCAAAATCATGTTCCCTCGATCCCCTGCCAACATGGATACTAAAGAAGTCTGAAGTGGAGTTAATTCCAGTTATCAACCAAATCGTGAACACCTCTTTAGTAGGCGCAGAAGTATGTGAAACGCTTAAAACAGCTCATGTGACACCCCTCATTAAAAGCAACACTTGATCGTAATGTGCTACAAATTACCGACCTGTGTCGAATTTATCTTTCATATCGAAAATCATAGAAAAAATTGTCTTTAATCGTGTTAAAAATCATTTGTGTGAAAACAATCTCCAAGAAAAGTTTCAGTCAGCATACAAAAAAACAGCACAGTACATCTGCCTTAATTCGTGTTCACAATGATATTGTATGTAGCTTGGATAGGAAGAAACCTGTGTCGCTAGTTTTATTGGCTTTGAGTGCGGCATTTGATACGATAGATCAATCAATCTTACTCGGGAGACTTGAAACTCGATATGGTATATCCCGAGACGCGCTGAAGTGGTTTGAGTTCTATCTGAATGGAAGACAGCAGAGAATTGTTATCGACGCATCGCAATCAATGCCTAAAGTTCTTGATTTTGGTGTTCCCCAGGGATCCGTATTGGGACCGGTTTTGTTCACAGCATACACTGCACCAATTGGAGATATCATCCGTGAGATGGGTCTTGATTACCACCTCTATGCGGATGATACCCAGTTATATGTTGAACTCGACCCTTCACCAGATACCACTACATCAGAACTTGAAGCATTCATTCAGAATCTGGATGCACTGCAATTTTTTTAAATTGAACGATGACAAAACAGAAAATATAATAATCGGGAATAACAAGCCAACAGTGAGGCTGATGTCCCCCGCCGAAATCCCCAAATAAATAGATGACACATATTAATTAATCGCACATTTATTTTTTTCAAACGTATCGACCAATCAAACTGAACACGAAGTGTCATCCAAAAATTGCTTATCTCTGCCTACCGTAAGAAGAAAATGCTCATCTTCGAACTCCATCAAGGCATTGACCTAATAAGCATAAACACCAATTTTGAACATTTTAACTCAATTCGAAGGAGAGTTATTGTGTTCCAAAGTCTCGGCAAATCAAATTGCTTATCGCTCTGCTTAGCAGAAAATGCTCATTATCGATCATAGTCAAGGTATTACTGTAATGAAACTATACACCAATTTCCATCACTCTCACTTAATTAGAACTAAAGATATCGTGTCTCAAAGCATCAACCAATCAAATTGCTTATCTCTGCCTACCCTAAGCGGAAAATGCTCATCTTCGAACTCCATCAAGGCATTGACCTAATAAGCATATACACCAAGTGTGAACATTTTAACTCAATTAGAAGGAGAGTTATTGTGTTCCAAAGTCTCGACCAATCAAATTGCGTATCGCTCTGCTTACCCTGAGCAGAAAATGCTCATTATCGAACTTAGTCAAGGTATTACTGTAATAATGAAACTATACACCAAGTTTCATCACTCTCACTCAATTAGAACTAAAGTTATCGTGTCCCAAAGCATCAACCAATCAAATTGCTTATCTCTGCTTACCCTAAGCGGAAAATGCTCATCTTCGAACTCCATCAAAGCATTGGCCTAATAAGCATATACACCAAGTTTGAACATTTTAACTCAATGAGGAGAGTTATTGTGCCCCAAAGTCTCGACCAATCAAATTGCGTATCGCTCTGCTTACCCTGAGCAGAAAATGCTCATAATCGAACTTAGTCAAGGTATTACTATAATGAAACTATAGACCAAGTTTCATCTATACACCAAGTTTCATCACTCTCACTTAATTAGAACTAAAGTTATCGTGTCCCAAAGCATCAACCAATCAAATTGCTTATCTCTGCTTACCCTAAGCGGTAAATGCTCATCTTCGAACACCATCAAGGCATTGACCTAATAAACATATACACCAAGTTTGAACATTTTAACTCAATTAGGAGAGTTATTGTGTACCAAATTCTAGACCAATCAAATTGCGTATAGCTCTGCTTACCCTGAGCAGAAAATGCTCATTATCGAACTTAGTCAAGGTATTACTATACTGAAACTATACACCAAGTTTCATCAATCTCACTTAATTAGAACTAAAGTTATCGTGTCCCAAAGCATCAACCAATCAAATTGCTTATCTCTGCTTACCCTAAGCGGAAAATGCTCATCTTCGAACTCCATTAAGGCATTGACCTAATAAACACATACACCAAGTTTGAACATTCTAGCTCAATTAGGAAGAGAGTTATTGTGTCCCAAAAAGTGTGACGGACAGACAGACGGACGAACCCATTTTAATAGTCCCCCAACTTTCTTCGAAAGGCGGGGGACAAAGAGAACATTGACATCAACCATGTGACTATTGGTGTGCAAAAAGGCGAAATTTCACTTGTATAACATTGGCAAAATTCGATCTTATATTGACCTTGATACCACTAAAATGTTAATAAATGCTTTTGTTATGTCATCCTTAAGCCAGTCGCAGACGGGCAACTTTTTTGAGCAACTTTCAGGCAACAGTGAAATCGCTGCTCGTTGAAAGAAAAAATTGCTCGTCTGCGCCAACGGGCAACAATACTTGCCTGCTGTTGCTCCGAGTTGCTTCTCGTTGCCAAATATCAAACATGTTTGATATTGGGCAACAGAAAATCGCTCGTCGCCGAGAAATTGTTCATCTATTGCTTCAAAATTGCTCGTCTGCGGCGGTAGGCGACAACAGGCAACAAGCAACTGGTTAACTGTCCAATCAGCAAGCGCTCTACTGTCATGTGATACTTCAAGATGGCGGCGTCGGAACAGCTAACAACTGTTGTTGCAAACTGATCCCGCAGTGAATATTCGCTTGGCCGCTACAATCACTGATAAGCATGACATCGACGAGGCTTAATAAGTACGGCATATTAACTTTTTTACTCCGACAAATTACATTCTCAAACATTTTTTTGAGGTAAAAGAAAAATAAATAAAGACGTTTGAAGTATTTGAAGTTAAAAAATATTTCCTATTTAGTGTAAATGGGTATTAAAATGAGTAAAATGCATCATTTTGCCCGAAGCAGTTAGGTGTTAAGTAAACATTGCACGAGCAGTTGAGCCAATGACTGGCGCGGTGAGCAGTCAACGCACGTGCTATGGACACTTATCTGTTACAGAGATAATTCGTAAGTAATTCTCTGTGAAACAGATTGCTGTTGTTGTATGTACGGCGCCATTTTGAATGATCACGTGATATCGGCATTCCCAATACATCCGGGGAAAAATTGCTTCTCGTTGCCAGTCAGCGCACACGGGAGACCTCGAGTTGCCAATTGCTCGGAGTTGCCAGTAGTTGCCTATTGCAGCAACAAGCGACGAAAAGTTGACCGTCTGCGCCAAGCTTTAGATTATTGTAATTCATCATTGTATTCTCTTCCTAAAACTCTTGTATGTCAGCTACAGAAAATCCAGAATAAAGCAGCTCGAATTGTGTCTCTCACCAAATCATCTGACCATATTACACCTGTTCTAAAACAGTTACATTGGCTACCGGTTAATCAACGCATTATGGGCCTGTCACACTATAATGTTTTAGACAACTTATTCCGACGTATGAAATAATTATCCAACACGCTGGCATACGCTGAAGTTGAAATCAAAAATCAAGAGGACGCACTTTTTGGACGCATATATAACGTACTTCTAACGCGCTGAACGAATATATAACCTATGTTTAACGTATGAGTTACTTATTATCCAACGTAAACATAACTTATACAAGTATATGACAGTGTGTGCCCAACGAATTTTTAGCGTTCTTGACTGATGAAGAACTGATGTACAACGTTAGTCTACCTTAGGCCTAACTTATCCATAACGTGTTGGGGCTTATTTTGACGACAACGTGAGGTCAAATATATACGCTGGGGCTCGCTAGACATGATAGGGCTGTCACACATTAGAGACTTTTGGCAAGCGTAAATTTCTGGTCCGTATCGCGTATCCGTATAGATTTTGTGTGTGACGTCAACAATGTTTGTGTACTTCTCATACGTGATACTGCACACGAATACGGCAGCACGTATAGAACAGCTTTCATACGGAAAAGGTCCGTATAAAATCGTCGTCTTTTAACCGTACTTTTTGCTGCTTTTAGACGTTAAAATGTTGTGTCATAGTGTTGTTATGAACCTATGTGTACCCTAGAACACGAAGATGTATATTTGATGCGATTTTAACCATGATAAAGACAGGAATTTAATGATTACTTTTGATTAGATTGTCGCAGAATTTTCATATTTTCCCGTCTGACTGTCTGTTAATCTGCCTGCTGGTTGATCTACGTGCTAAATTAATTTAGGGAGGTGATTCGACACTAAATTTCCTTTTAAATTTTAAATAGCTCAGCCACTGTCGAGCGACTCTATTCCACTCAGGAATTTGTAGGCTAGGCACTTGACTAGTACTGGTGTTGGTATTGGTAGTACTGGTGTTGGTATTGGTAGATAACTGCCACCATGCTGTATTACATGTAGAACTAAGCTCAGCTCAGCTACCCATATGTACACGGCGCGAAAGTCTGCCAAAACTCTAAAACTACATTGACGCAACGTCTTGCCAAAAGTCTCTATTGACGTATAGCATCAGCGTATGCCGACGTATGAGAAATTTAGCGAGCACGCTGGTGTACGTCGAATACGTTATGTGTACGTTTTTAACAAGTTACGAGCATGCTGAAAAACGATGGTATAAGTTGCTGAACGCGGCCCAAAATTTTGTGCATGCATAAAATTTTCAGCGGATGCCGACGTATTGCTTACACGTTAGGCGTATGTTACAGGTGCGCGACGGGTAAGATATGCACGCGTTCAGGCACGTTTCATATAAGTTACTCATAAGTTACTTCTGACGTCCTGGGCGTGTTTGAAACGTTTGTAGAGATGCGTATGTGCAGAAGTCTACAATCACGGCGGACCCTCCACTTTTATATCTGACGCCACGTGGTCGTCGAATTATGTCCCAACACGTTCTGCACGAGTTCCGCGTAAGTCAAGAACGCTAAACATTCGCTGGGCACACGCTTTCATATGCTTGTATAAGTTATGTTTACGTTGGGGTTATACGTTATGAATAAGTTACTCATACGTTAAACATAGGTTATATATTCGTTCAGCGCGTTAGAAGAACGTTATATATGCGTCCAAAACGAGCGTCCTCTTGATTTTTAAATTCAGCTTCAGCGTATGCCAGCTTGTTGGATAATCATTTCATACGTTCAGTAAGTTCTAAGTGCGCCAGAAGTACGTTGCCTATAGGTTAGAAATAGGTTACGCGTACGCTGCTCAATTTCCCTGCTGGTAGCCAACGTATGTCAACTTATAAGTAACTTACATGTAACGTGCGTGAACGCGTGCATACCTTACCCGTCGCGTACTTCTAACTTACGAGTAACGTGTAAGCAATACGTCGGAATACGCTTAAAATTTTGTGCATGCAACTCATACCATCGTATTTCAGCATGCTCGTAACTTGTTAAAAACGTACACCAGCGTGTTTGCTAAATTTCCCATACTTCGGCATACGCTGATGCTATACGTCAATTTGTGACAGGCCCATTATGTTGAAAATTAACAAAGCAATATGTACCTTCTCGTTCCTGATGGGCCTGTCACACTATAACGTTTTAGACAACTTATTCCGACGTATGAAATAATTATCCAACACGCTGGCATACGCTGAAGTTGAATTCAAAAATCAAGAGGACGCACTTTTTGGACGCATATATAACGTACTTCTAACGCGCTGGACGAATATATAACCTATGTTTAACGTATGAGTTACTTATTATCCAACGTAAACATAACTTATACAAGTATATGACAGCGTGTGCCCAACGAATTTTTAGCGTTCTTGACTGATGAAGAACTGATGTACAACGTTAGTCTACCTTAGGCCTAACTTATCCATAACGTGTTGGGGCTTATTTTGACGACAACGTGAGGTCAAATATATACGCTGGGGCTCGCTAGACCAACAAGACATTATAGGGCTGTCACACATTGACGTATAGCATCAGCGTATGCCGACGTATGATAAATTTAGCGAGCACGCTGGTGTACGTCGAATACGTTATGTGTACGTTTTTAACAAGTTACGAGCATGCTGAAAAACGATGGTATAAGTTGCTGTACGCTGAACGCGGCCCAAAATTTTGTGCATGCATAAAATTTTCAGCGGATGCCGACGTATTGCTTACACGTTAGGCGTATGTTACAGGTGCGCGACGGGTAAGATATGCAAGCGTTCAGGCACGTTTCATATAAGTTACTCATAAGTTACTTCTGACGTCCTGAGCGTGTTTGAAACGTGTGTAGAGATGCGCATGTGCAGAAGTCTACAATTATGGCGGACCCTCCACTTTTATATCTGACGTCACGTGGTCGTCGAATTATGTCCCAACACGTTCTGCACGAGTTCGTCATCAGTCAAGAACGCTAAACATTCGCTGGGCACACGCTTTCATATGCTTGTATAAGTTATGTTTACGTTGGAGTTATACGTTATGAATAGGTTATTCATACGTTAAACATAGGTTATATATTCGTTCAGCGCGTTAGAAGAACGTTATATATGCGTCCAAAACGAGCGTCCCTTTGATTTTTAAATTCAGCTTCAGCGTATGCCAGCTTGTTGGATAATCATTTCATACGTTCAGTAAGTTCTAAGGGCGCCAGAAGTACGTTGCCTATAGGTTAGAAATAGGTTACGCGTACGCTGCTCAATTGCCCTGCTGGTAGCCAACGTATGTCAACTTATAAGTAACTTACATGTAACGTGCGTGAACGCGTGCATACCTTACCCGTCGCGTACTTCTAACTTACGAGTAACGTGTAAGCAATACGTCGGAATACGCTTAAAATTTTGTGCATGCAACTTATACCATCGTAGTTCAGCATGCTCGTAACTTGTTAAAAACGTACACCAGCGTGTTTGCTAAATTTCCAATACTTCGGCATACGCTGATGCTATACGTCAATGTGTGACAGGCCCATTACGTTCATCTCATAAAAACCAGCTTGTATGTCCAGTACAAAAGTCAAAATTTGGTGAGAGAGCATTTGTGTACGCAGCACCAACAGAATGGAACAAATTGCACCTGGGAGTCCAAACTTGGCTGTATTCAAACGACGTCTACAAACCCTGTTTTTTTACCCTAACTCTTGAACTATAATTTAAATGCTTCACTTTTTATCTATATATTGTAACTTAACTATTCCTTTGTATTATTTTGTTTATTCGTATATACATGTATGTTTTGTTTTGTTTTTCTTATTTTATAACATATCTACATTGAAAAGCGACACAGAGCTGTCAGACTGACTGAATGTTCAGCGCTATAGAAAACGATTAGTATTATTATTACATTAAGCCTAAACAGGCAGTGTGAAGTTGAATCGTTTTTCGTTATTCCTAGTTATTCATAATAAACTCATTCTGTCTCGTTTCAGATTTCCGATCATGGATTGTGGTAGACTGTCGCCTGTTCTTCCGTCAAACACATTGAAATATTTAAAATATACGGCAGCCATCTTTATATTGCTTTACGTATTACAAATTCGAAAACTAAGTTTTCTGCACGATAAGAACATCAATCCGATTTTTAATGGAGATTACGTATTAAACAATGAAACAATCTGTTATGATCAAGAAACAATTACCGCCATCGTGGTTGTTCATACTTCCGCCGATCATTTTGTTCCAAGGCAAAGAATTCGCGTTTCATATGGATCTATGGCATTGTATTTACCAGTCCAAATTCGAATAGTGTTTCTTTTAGGACGAGTGAGCAACAAGGCGCTACAAATTAAAATTTTAAGTGAACATGATAAATATGGTGATATAATTCAAGGAAATTTTATGGACGCTTACCATAATTTAACATATAAAGCAGTTATGGGTTTGCATTGGGTTTCACATTATTGTCCAAGAGTGAAATATGTCGTAAAAGTAGATGACGATATTCTTTTTGATGTGTGGCGATTTATAAAAATGTTCGATGCTCGCGATTTATACGTGTCCAAAACTATATATTGTTACGTCAGAGATCGCGGTATAGTTCCTCGTAAAGGAAAATGGAAGGTACCCGATCATTTATTCAAGGAATATACGCATTATCCATTCGCGCATTGCATAGGGTTTACCGTTATTTACAGCGGAGATATTATTCCGCATTTATACGAGGCTTCTTTTGAAATTCCCCTGTTTTGGCTGGATGATGTTTATGTGACTGGTTTGTTAAGAGTAGCTGTTGGTGGGATTCAACTAATTCACCAGACCCAACCTAATAATTTACAGCCTTCAAAAAATGGGTTACGGTGCTTGAAGGAAACGGACGAAGATTGCGCATATTTAGCCGTAGGTGTGGCAGAAAACAATTTCAATACCACATGGACAGCAATAAAACGGAGAAACGATATGTAATATTTTTTTTTTTAAAAAAATAACAAATAGTTTCTTGTGGGTTTTTTAAATTATTTATTTATCGCAGATTAAACAAATAGATTTAGGTGAAGTAAATAGATTTTGAATCTGGACCATATTGATGTGGGTAACTCGAATCTCTTTCATTTTAAATATTTTATTAAAGCCATACTCAATTGGGACAAAATACAGAATATAGAACAGAACTACTATTTTAATCAACGCTATCAAGCAAATGTCAATAAATATGTTGTTGTTTGAACAATTCTTAATGTCCAAAACAATATTTTGATATTATGGACAGGCTGATTATTTTGAATAAGATTATATACATACAAAAGAGGACTATGGTGGACTATGGCTGCCATAGCAAATACATATTATTTTCATGAAATTTTAATATTTTTCTCCCTTTTTTTTTATTTAATTCTTATTTAAATTAGATATATATTTATCTTAATTTTCTTTTTTTATAAAAATTTTTTTATTTTTTTTTTTGTAATTTTTTTTTTTATAAATCATATTTTTTAATTCTTTTTTTATTTATTATACTTACATTTTTTTTCATTTATATTATTTATTTAAATTATATTATTTATTTAAATATCTTTAATTATTTTTATCTTCTTTATTGTTAAAATAAAAAAAAAATCATGTAAAACTTCTTTTTTTTTTTTTGGATTCTCCGAAGAAAATCATGTAAAACTTCTTTTTTGATTCTCCGAAGAAACTTTTTTTGATTCTCCGAAGAAAAAAAAAAATTATCTCCAAAAATATTTTTTTTTTTAATTTCTAAAAAAAAAAAAAAAAAAAAAAAAAATTTTTCATGTTCCGTGCTTTGCCTCTGGTGCGAGCGTATGTGGCATGGAGATGGGGGCGCCTTCTCAACCTCGTGGGTTTCCTCCGGGCACTCCGGTTTCCTCCCACTGCTAAAGACCCCTACGCGCAAGCGAATTATTGAAATAAAACTGAAACCATATGTTAGTCCCAAAATGACCTAGTTTGTGTCGAGTGGACGTTAAACCCCATTTCTCTCTCTCTCTCCCGTGCTTTGCCATATCCGTATTTTGCTATAGTCAGTGATTGTGGGTTAGGTTAAGGCTTAGGTTTGGCCCAGGAGGGTAAGGACTAATCCTGTTTGCATCTCGAGACGAAATCTACAGGTGCTAGCCCTTACCCTTACTCTAACCCAATCTAATTAAAATATACATCTATATTTCGTTTCGTTTTTTATACTTTCGATGGCCTACACTCATGTAGATCTAACAAGTTATAGTGGGAGCTCACGTTCTATGACGTCAGGTATCAAGCACGGGACATTTCGATTAAGCAATTAGCAACCGCCATGCTTTTTAAAATCTACTTTTGTTTTGTTTTGATTTCTATCCGCTGGGGTTAGTATAGACATCATTGGCTGGTAATATCTACCCACAGTACAACGCATGAAAAGGTCAAACGGTCGATTCGACAGACCATTTGATCGGCTGACCCCTCTTTTCAGGCAGAACACAAGTTAAATAACAAGTCCTCCAGATCCAAGAGTAGTGAAGACAAGTAAAAACGAAATTTTGAACAATAAAAAACGAAACGAAATTGGATCTGTGTTTTAATCAGATTGTACCCTAACCCCCACAATCTCTACATGACGTCATATGTACTAAAATGCGTAGGACTGTCTTCGATCTAGCGTTATCTTGCTTTGCCACAGTGTTTCGCTTTTGGGTGTTTTATCAAATGTTAATATTTAAAGGGACAATAATACTCTTGCTGGCTTGGCAGCCCCAGAAAATAAATAATAGCCTTATTCTAAGTACTAGATGTTTAAGTGTCCTACCTGTTGTGTAAATTATCCATTACGACCTATTTTACTTCTCCAGAGGGTTCGAAAATATTTTAAATCAAAGTCACATTTGAAAAGGTTTACGTTAGACTTTTCAAATCAATTAGTTGAATTTTTCCATTTTTTTAAATTAGGTGTGTTAAGATGAAATTTATATCATCAATTAATTGGAATATTGTAAAATAATACAATTTGTTGACCAGAATGAAGATTGGGACATATTATTTAGTTACAACAAGAGTGTTATTGGGGATTTAATGAAATCTCGACCTAGAAGAGTCAATGTAGATGAGTACACGATAGACTAGCATTGTACTAAGTAGTCCTAATCATCCTTATGGCAAAATGTCGTCTTATTTTACCATGCAGTCACAATAATTAATTTGATTATGTTGTAAATTGTGTTGTATGAAGAATAATTTGAATGGATTCCAGAGTCATGAGAGCGTGGTGGTGTTTATTTTGCCGCTGAACTGAACGGACCAAAACACAAATATAAAAGTCACCGGTACCATATTTAATTGCGGGATTAGGACAAAAACGGTTAGGAAGTTAAAATTGCTAAGTCTCTAACTCGGTATCATCCAAAGTCTTCGACATTAAAAACACAAATTATTGGACAGATGACCCTACTCCTTGTCACGTACAATCGAGGAATGGAAAACACACAAGTGGACTCAATAACAGACCTCATGTTGCACGCGCTAACCATTCATCGCACCTTCCCCCTACCCCCTTAAAGATATGACAGTAGGTCGCTGTTCTGTTGGTCCTGTTTTCGATCCTGGTCTTGGTTCAGGACGAAGGGCCTGGCAAGTGGTGCAGGACCTGGCAAGGGGACATTATATGGTCATTCGGATGGTACAGAAAATCGAGGTTCCGTGTACAGATTGGCATGCACGCCAAAGAACCCTTGACAGTCATATATTATGTACTTATAGTCAATATCGACTCTTCTTGGTCAAGATTTTGGTTTTACTTTTCATGACCGCTTTCATAAGATATTCATACTTACTTTTGAAAACTAACATCCTGTGCTATCGTCGAAGATGTTGATGAAACACCCGCAAGCGAAACACTGTGGACAACGAATTCTGGCCCTGCTCTATTTGTCCATACCGGCGCATACCGAATGATCATAGTTCGGTTATATTAGCGGCGAGGTCACTTGATTTAACCGGACGTCTGCAAAAGTTGGGCTACAGGGGCGGCGAATATTACTCGACCGGCGTACGCCGTATAAAAAGCGGCTCGCTCAGAGGCGGATCGCTCTGATGGGCCCCAGGCAGCTAGATCAGCTTAGACCTTCACGGAACTGGTTTGCCGAAGTAAAACTAAGACCACTGGAGAGAATTTCCGAGGATATATTGATGGAATAATATCAATCACTTAGTCAAACATTATCATGTCATTCGGCCTGTAACAGTCATTTGATGCCCAGGGGAGCATAGCAATACCCAATTGCTAGATAAAATGAAAACAAACCTAATTTATTATTGCTTAAAAGAAGAGAAATATATTCTGTAATTCCCTTACACATACATGAATTGACTTTCAAACATCTGAATTCACTTAAAATGTAAAATAAATTAAAAATAGGTTGTCCAAAATTTTATGGGCCCTTTATTCTTGGACCCTAGGCAGCTGTCTACACTGCCTGTAGGATAATCCACCTCTGGACTCGCTTATCGGCGGAGAAATTAAGCAGATTGGTTATACAGCAGGTAGCGTCGACTGGTGATACGAGACAACAAGAATAAGGACGGGAGATCGAGTTTTTGACATTCCTTTTCCTGACCGATTTCATTAAATATTAACATTTACTTGCGAAAACTAAAACCCTGTGCCTTCTTCAACGGATTTATGTTGATAAAACACCCAAAAGCGAAGCACTGTGGTTTGCACTATGGAAAGCAAGTGAACGGTAGATCGAAGACGGTCCTACGCATTTTAGCACATGACGTCATATAGAGATTGTGGGAGTTAGGGTTAGGGTAAGGGCTAGCACCTGTAGATTTCGTCTCGAGATGTAAACAGGACTAGTCCTTACCCTGGGCCAAACCCAAGCCTTACCCTAACCCACAATCACGGACTATAGCAAAACACGGAATATGGCAAAGCACGAAACATGATATTTTTTTTTTTTTTTTTTTTAAATTGGGAGATAATTTTTTTTTCTTCGGAGAATCAATTTTTTTTTTCTTTTAGAAATTAAAAAAAAAAATCTGTTTTACATGGTTTTTTTTATTTTAAGAAAATAAATAAAAGTCGTTTTTAGAAAAAAATTTTTTAAAGAAGATAAAAAAAATAAAAGATATTTAAATAAAAAATAATATAAATGAAAAAAAAATGTAAGTATAATAAATAAAAAAAGAATTAAAAAATATAATTTATAAAAAAAAAATTATAAAAGAAAAAATCGAAAAAAAAAATTATAAAAAGGAAATTAAAATAAATATAAATTAAAATTGATTTTTAAATGAAAGAAAATAAGAATTAAAGAAAAATATTAAAATTTCATGAAAATAATATGTATTTGCTATGGCAGCCATAGTCCACCATAGAGGACATAACGTGGGCCGTCCTAAGGCCTTCATTTGAGCAAGTTTTGTCGTCCTTTAACTACAAGAGAGTTACTGGTCTATAACTCCCTTAATTTTTAATACACTGACCCCAAACTGTACTGTACACACTACTTAACATATAATAAACGTGAAACCTTACCCTATATATACGATTTGATTAAACCCAACTGCTATGCGAAATTTCTATTTACTTTAAAATGGCCGCCAAACCAGAATCACGTGTATATGCCACTCCAAAATACAGAAAAAAAAACTGTTGTGATGATATATGTTGAAAATATTGCAACTTATTCTATATTACTTGCTCAAAGCCTCGAATAGTGTATCAATTGCAGTCGTAGATGAGAATTATCACGGTTATAAATTGCATCTAGGTATAACCGTGAAAATATTTATGAATGTAACAGTGGCACTTATTAGCACAGTGACATTTACATTTACACACAGGAATTTCATGGCCCTCTGCAAGTATGCCAGGGTCGCACTCATACTGAACTTGGCTTTCTACAGTTAGCTCCGCTTGAGAAGAGAAGTTGACCGACATTTTAAGTCCTAAATCGACGATTTTAGTCGAAAACACTAAGTTTACTTCGAGAATTTTGTAGTGTATTTATTCTGCTTCCATTTAATACAATTGAAAAGTTTATTTAGTTTTTCTGCGTATGACACATGTGAAACGGAGTTGAAACGCATTACAAAACCGTATGTTGGAAATCAATTGGGGTCGTCCTCTTATGTCGACCCCAAAGCTTAAATTGCGGCCTCTGACGCGTTAGCAATGTTTTTGGAAAAGGGGTATGGCAAGGCTATGTGGAACCACTTCGATAAGAGGGTTCGCGAACAACTAACCACGTTGGAGGATAGCATAGTGAGACGACGATGATCGAGACAAACTACCCAATCATTCGTAGAAACTACAATTATGATCGTCAATTGATAACACAGTATCATTATACACGTTCACGAGCGCTGTTTCCGTGCTATGAAACGTTCTAGGCATGTCGTTGTGATCTAAATATTCCAGTAGATGCTTAGCTATATACTTTTCAAAGATTTTTGGTTCAAAGTTTAAGTTTGAGACTGGGGTTTAGTGTTTAGAAATGTTTGTATCAAGACTAGCCATCTTAGAGATATCTGGGACTTTAAAATTTGTTAAGAAGGGATTTATTAATTCTGCGATATGTGTAATAAAAATTTCTAAACAGTCTTTCAGTAAATTAATGGGTCGGGGATCTAGAACACATCTTTTGGATGTCGATCCTCTAATAACTCACTATTGCCAGTTGAGAAATGGGCAAAAATATCATTTTCAACTTCAAATTCAAACGTTTGAAGATAGCCATTGCATGGAGGGGAATGGGAAAACAAGGGAGGTAATTGTGTTATTATTTTCTGTGTCGGCGATATTAATGCCTATGAAATATTGCCCATGATCATGTAATAGTGAGTTGACAACCTTTTGGGCAAAAGACAGAACTCATTATGTTTTGACTTTCTTAAAAAATATGAAATTTCCGCTTTAAAAAGGAAATCGTTTACACATACCAACGAATGTTTGTATGCAGTTTATCCAACGACCATGAGAAATCCAGGTAAGGAATTTGTCATGGATTATAAGAATCTCATGGCATGGCCTCTTTTGCATTGAATGTAAATAAATATTCAGGGTTCGATAATCCAATACAAAACCATTCGCGCCGAATTAGAAATTACTTAATACATGATTACCGCTTCTGTGACGGCAATGTCACATTTTTCTAACAAAATATATTGCCAAGCTTACAATTCCCAACCTTTGAATGCAACAAAAAACACTCACTACACTACACAATTAGTAAATTATAGTAAAATCACGTGGTTGGATATAAATTGTCGTTATGATAAAATCGCATAGCATAATTTGGTTCAAGTTACATCGATAAACTAGCAGAGTACTGCGGAGGGTCATTGAGCATGAACGATAACATGTATATTTGATTTTTTGGTAAAGTAGGGATGACCGCGTCACGAATTCCAGATCGTATATTATATTATTTCAACAAGAAAATACAATTGAAAAGTTTATTTAGTTTTTGTGTGCATGACACATGTGAAACGGAGTTGAAACGCATTACAAAACCGTATGTTGGAAATCAATTGGGGTCGTCCTTTTATGACCCCAAAGCTACAAATTGCGGCCTCTGTCGCGTTAGCAAGATTTTAGGAAAAGAGGCATGGCAGGGCCATGTGGAACCACTTCGATAAGAGGGTTCGCGAACAAGTAATCACGTTGAAGGATACTATAGCCAGACGCCGAAGGCCGAGACAAACTACCTAAACATATTTAAATTAATGCTTATTGTGTTAATGGAACAATCATTCACAGAAACTACAATCATGATCGTCAATTGATAACAACAACACAGATATCTGGGACTTAAGAATTTGTAAATAAAATTTGTAAATAAAAAGGAATTTATTAATTCTGTGATATGTGTTATCAAAATTTCTAAACAATCTCTCGGTAGATTTACAGTGAAGCACATTTTGATTGAGTGCAAGTATCTCAAAGATACACGATTACGGCATTACCGTTGCCAATCATTACATCAGTTGTTTGCCCAACCTGGTCTTTACTGTAAAGCGCTAGACTTTTTAAAGGAGACAAATTTTTATCGAAAATTTTAATTGTTTATATTTGATTTTCACTTTCATGTTTTAAATACATATACATATAGTTGATATTTATTTTTAATTGATATTTACTGTGATATTTGTTTTTATTTATGTATGTGTATATATAATATTGTGATTATTTGTTTAGTTTGTCTCAAGAAATCTCACCGTATGTTTGGCGCAGTATGGCCCGGTTGGAGCTGACGTGCCATAAAACAACATTTCATTCATTCATTCTCGGTAGATTTATGGATATGGGATCTAAAGAACATGTTTTGGATGTTGATCCTCTAATTAACGATGGTAATTAGATTCACTAGCGATTCTGGGATGATGAAGTCATATTCAGAGATTAAACTATCAAGACAATTGAAGGGGGAAACAGTTTTGGGGTTTGTTTTTCATATTTAAAATATTTACTAAAAAAAGAAGTCTTTTACAATTCCGTAGGCATTTTATCATTTTTTTTCACATTTAAAATATTTACTAAAAAAAAGAAGTCTTTTACACATAATAACGAAATTCCGTATGCATTTTATCAAACGACCATGAGAACATAGATGGAACACGGGTAAGGAAATTGTCATAGATTATAAGAATATCATGGTATGGCCTCTTTTGCATTGAATTTAATTATATATTCCGGGTTAGATAATCCTATACGAAACCATTCGCGCCGAATTAGAAATTACCTAATACATTATAACCGCTTGTTTGACGACAGTGTCACATGTTTCTAACAAAATATATTGCCAACCTTTCAATGCAAAAAACAACACTTAGTCCATTACACAATTAGTAAATTATATGTAAATCATCACACGTGGTCGAATATAAATTGTCGTTATGTTAAAATCGCATAGCGTTATTTCTTTCAAGTTACAGCGATAAACAAGACGAGTACTGCTGAGGGTCATTGAGCACGATCGATAACATATATATTTGATTTTTTGGTAAAGGAGAGATGACCGCTTCACGAATTCAAGATCGTATACGTTATTTCAACAAGAAACATTTAGTTGTTGCAACAGACAAATACTGACCAGCAAGAGCAGAAAAATGGTGACACAACTGCCAACCAAGATGTTTAATTCCTTTGAGGAAGGTGAAGAGTATATTAAGCAGATAGAAATTCAGGAGACAACACATTTTATAACCCGAAAGACCCGCAACCAGAAATAACGCTCAGCCACCTTGGTGACAACGAAATCGGACATGGATCAAAACTTGAGCTATAGTCCGGGACCTAAATACATTAACCTAGACATTTAGCAGTTGCGACAGAAAACTACCAACAAGAGGCAAATTCAAGTAGTGTCCATTGTTGACAAGAGAACACGAACAAGAGAACACGAAAAGGAATCCATGGAGGAATTTAGCTGGACTACAGATCATCACATTTCATTCACCGATATTAAATTTTCAAAACATTAAACAAACGACAAAGTTCATTTTAATAGTGAATAATGAAAAAATACTTTTATGATATAAGAAGGTTCTGAAATAACATGACATGATGAATGCAGCAGTGAAGATAAGACCTTGCTCGTCTCGCTAGTTTCAGTACGTAAGAGGCCAACAATTCTCCCAACTCTGGCTTGTTCAAACGCTTATCGTGGATGACATGTATATGCCATGTGGGGTACCACAATGCGCAATACTGGGCCCATTTCATTCCTTTTATATGTAAATGATAAGCAAGTAGCAATGTCAATGGTTATGTGGTAATACAATTAATTATCACAGTATTTAGTCAATTCTATTTGATACTAAATTAAAATTAAGGAAACTTTCTCTAGTATGAAATTTGTTAGAAAAGACACTGACATTGCATCAATCATATTTATCAAGTATCTATGCGCGGAAATCAACCAACTACTCTCTGAGGAGGACATGGGCAAACGAGGGGTGGATTTTTGCAGGAGGGGGGTTTGCCAGCTCCTGTACATACACGAGTAGTAGAAAGAGTTATAACTATTTCAAACTCGCTGTGTTTACATTTATTTATAACAAGAACGCGTGAGTAGCTATTAGAATAAAGCGACGGGCTATTTTATTGTTACGAAATATTTCCCGATCGAAAGCAAACATGTCCAAAACATGTCATAAATACCCTTCTCAAACATTCGACATTCTGCTGATCCGTTCACAGGTAAGAAAAGTAATTGCACTCGTATTTGTTTTACAGCCATAATTTGATTTGGCTAAAACATCTTGTAAATTCTAGATGTAAATGGTGTTACGTTGAATGGTGTTATTTTTATTTCAGCAATGCATCGCGTGTATCTTGTTCTTTAGCCACAATTTAACTTGACTAGAACGTCAGATAAATTCTCGATGAAAAATGTGTTATATAAAGTAATTCAGCGATGTATTTCATACCTATTATGTTCATGAGTTGATTCCTCCCAGTTCACTAGTATTACATACATCTAAAGTGGGCGTAATGACCCCACGTGGTTTCAATGAACGGCCACAAACGACTTACTCCAGCCGGGAAAATCGTTCTCCAGCATCCGTGTACAATAGGGCGCACGACATTGGGTCATTGGACATGTCTTTACGAAATATAAGGCAGATCAATATCAAAACCAATAATATGTAATCATCTTTATTATGCTTTTTACTCTAAAAACAAACGCCACAAAGTTGTAGATAACTCAACAGTATCGCCATATAGTTCACCATACGGCTACCTGTCAGGGGGTCAAAGGGGGTATTTTTACATCGTATAAAATGGTAATTGTCCAAAAAAATATTTTAACAGGAGCCCTAACTGACACCCGTCCCTGGGTGCCCTATTAATCTGTAAATTCTTTGGTTCCTTAATGTTAGTTAAATCAAGAAATAAATTTTAATCGTACCACACATTACATAAACCATTATTATGTTTGAAATGTGTATTATTAGATAACGGGAATTGATTTTTGGTATACGCGGGAGTGTGTGGGCGGGGCACATAATAAGCATCGTATATCACATAATAATATGGTCATGAATGAGCGGTTGGTGTAGGATATTTTACTGTCTTTACTAATCCCAACTCTGTCATCTCTAGTCCACAGCTTTGCGATGATGGTGCGAAAAAAAATAAACGCCATGTTATGCCAATAAACATTCAAAATATATACAAATTAAAATCCTGTCTTTTAAAACTTTTTTTTAGCTTTTTGCAATGAAACCCCGGGTGGGCAAACACGTGATGCGGTGCAAACTGACTCAGTGAGTAAGACGCTTGCTCGCTAACCAGGTTTCGTGTTAGCTTCCTGTGTTGGTCAAGGAAAGGGGAGAGAAAAATAGGATTTCACGTCCACTCGACACAAACTAAGTCATTTCGGGACTAACGTGGTTCAATTTTATTTCATCAAACAATAATAATATATTAGTCCCGAAATGACCTAGTTTGTGTCGAGTGGACGTTAAACGCCATTTTTCTCTCTCTCTTTCTCTGTGTCGAGGACAATATTTCGTCATACACAATAATATAATAATAAATCTAAACTGTATACGGCACATCTAGCTTTTGTTATACGACCATTGATAATGTTCTTAAAATACCAATTTCTATTGTGGATAATGTGTTGTTAGCTAAGCCAAATCTTGAATAAGATAATTGTATTAGCCAACTCAAATGGTAGTACGCTGTCATTCACAGTCCATATGACAAAATGCGTATTTATGGTAATCGATTTATTGTTTGGGTGTGTCAAACTGACCGACTCTCACCTGATCACGAATGAAAGTATAAGGTAATTTTAAAGTGACATTGTAACTTCTAACAAGTAAAAAATGTAATTATAGTAGTATCATATATGATATCATTCATAATAACCTTAGACACATTTTGCAAAAGAGACATTCATATTTATATTTGAAATATTTTATAGCTGACATGCCCTTATAGAAGATAGTATTTCATAATAGAATGAATGAATTAAAATAGCATTATGCAAGAGCAAAATCTGCTTATTACAGGTCTTTCTTTAGGCCTGAAATGTTATCTAAATAACCAATAAGACATTAATAAACATATCCAGACCATAATAAACTCTTGATGTCAAGGCTAGCCTTCGATGTTGGCGGATTAAAATCCTATATGCCGCTTAATGGCCGTTGATAATTAAATCAATCAAGTGGATAATCAAGACTATGCTGTTTATATTAATGATTTGAGTAATGATGACCGAGGCTATGTGAATATTTCAAACGCTTTTTTCTCGGCTAATAGTGGATCAATTTGACTGAAATTTTCAGCAAATTACCTTTACACTATCTAGTTTTTAACTATTATAGTGAGAACTGCCATCTCTTTATCTTATCTCCCATAATGTAACTTTAATGAAATGTTGTTTTATGTTACGTCAGCCCCAACGGGGATACATTGCTTCAAACATACAGAGTTATTTTCGAGACAGGCTTAATTATACTATTCAAAAAAAGTAGGGGATATTTGATTTTGGGGGCATAATACTAAAATATGCAAATGACTACGAAAAAAGTCACTATAGAACCTAACAGAAGAAACATTTCCAGTTGCATGTGACGCCCAAACGCACCATTAGCTACCGCATGGAATGCAGGTGATGCTTGGGATCATCATGGGGGTCCAACCCAAGATTTGCACGACTCTGACTTTGAATGTTACAGTCATTGTGGCATTGAATTCCAGGGTGGAAACATCAGTTTAATTGTTTTAGTGACCAGAAAACAAATTTTGATATGCGTCGGCTTACCCAAAATGAAAGGTTACGTACCCTTGGCATGCTACAGATCGGCACAACACAGGCGGTTGTGGCGCGGACAATGAATGTTTCTCAGTCTGTCATAAGCAGGCTATGGTCCAGATACCGTGATACACAATCTGTACAGGACAGACCACGCCCAGGTCGACCAAGGGCGACAACTCAAGCCCAGGATCGATTTATCCGTACCTTGGCCTTGAGAAATCGTGTCATCACAGCAAATCAGATCAGCGCTCGTCTTCAAACAGACACTGGTGTGAGAGTGAGTGGCCAGACGATTCGGAATCGACTGCATAGGGTTCACCTTCGCGCCCAACGTCCTCGCGTGATCCCTTGTTTGAGAGATCATCACATTCAGGCAAGACGTCGTTGGTGTAGGGATCGTCAACACTGGGATAATCGACGCTGGAGCAATGTGATGTTTTCAGATGAGTCAAGGTTCACTGTTGATTTTTTGGACAGACGTGGGAGGGTGTGGCGTCGTCGAAACGAGCGCTTCCAAGACGTTAACGTCATCAGACATGATCGATTTGGGGGTGGTTCTGTTATGGTGTGGGGAGAGATCACTGTTGCTAGAAGAACGGCTTTACATGTTGTTGCAGGGCAACACGCCAGTACTACCGGGACAACATCTTGGCAGTCCATGTTGTGCCGTTCGCACGACGTCATGGCCGCCGTTTCATCTTCCAGGATGACAACGCAAGATGTCACAGGGCCAGGATCGTTACAGGTTACCTCCAACAACAGAGGGGGGGGGGGGCGGGGGAGGGTTGGGATGGCCTAGTGGTCTAGAGTGCCGCGCTTCGACCTCTAGCTGGCCGGTCACCTCTGGCTTGCGGCTGTGGTTTCGAGCCCTAGTGTGAGCGTATGTGGCATGGAGATAGGGGCGCCTTCTCAACCTCGTGGGTTTCCTCCGGGCACTCCGGTTTCCTCCCACTGCTAAAGACCCCTACGCGCAAGCGAATTATTGCAATAAAATTAAACCATATGTTAGTCCCGAAATGACCTAGTTTGTGTTGAGTGGACGTTAAACCCCATTTCTCTCTCTCTCTCTCTCCAACAACAGAACATCACCACATTACCTTGGCCAGCACTGAGTCCCGACCTCTCCCCCATCGAGCATGTCTGGGACATGCTTGGACAGAGGTTACGTCAACGTCAACAACGTCCTGCCAATGTCCAAGAACTTGCTGCTGCGTTGCAACAGGAATGGGACAATCTGGGCCAAAATGACCTTAGACCTCATTAGGAGTATGCCACTTCGGATCAATGCTTGTTTGGCAAACAGAGGAGGATTTACACGTTACTGACTTTGTTGTGATGCTGTGGTAACTTTGCTGTTTGACCCCGGGTATCATTCTACCCTTATAATGGTCAGTCTGTGCCTTACTTAGTCTAACGATCATTTGGAATAAATCGATGAATGCGAACTTCATTTCATTTTGTCATTTGTTTCTTCATCAGTTTCATTAGGTGACTTTAATAACACTTAAAAATCAAATATCCCCTACTTTTTTTGAATAGTATATATCACAAACATTTATATGCATCAATATCACAGTAGGTCAAATTTATAACAAAAACACTCTTTTATGATAACTATTTAAAATATAAAATATTACATTTATATATACAAATTAAAATTTATAATAAAAACATATATAACTTTCGCAATATAACCCAGACTGGGCAAACACGTGATGTGGTGACTAGCAACGGCAATAACGTGATCTTGCATGTTTGAGATGTTTTAACTCAATCAAAAACTTATTTATATGAATGCTAAAATGTTTATGTTATTATTATCAATATGTGATGTTTTTGTCGTCGTTATATTTGATTACTAACTAAACCTATTCATAAATATTTGGTTCAATATAGCCCGATTTGAAGTGAAATGATAAAACTGTATTCCATCTATTCTTTATTGATATACATAGCTAACAGAGAGAGAGAGAGAGAAATGGGGTTTAACGTCCACTCAACACAAACTAGGTCATTTCGGGACTAACATATGGTTTAATTTTATTTCAATAATTCGCTTGCGCGTAGGGGTCTTTAGCTGTGGGAGGAAACCGGAGTGTCCGGAGGAAACCCACGAGGTTGAGAAGGCGCCCCTATCTCCATGTCACATACGCTCACACCAGGGCTCGAAACCACAGCCGCAAGCCAGAGGTGACCGGCCAGCTAGAGGTCGAAGCGCGGCACTCTAGAAAACTAGGCCATCTCAACCCCCACATAGCTAACAAATGTTTGTTGTACTCTAATGATGACGCATCACTATAACCCTTATACAGGTAATATTATTAACCAAACTAGATATACCTAAACTCATTCAACCATTCAGATACAAAATGGTGTCAAACTTAAGGTCCCACACGTTAAAGATTCCCCATTCAGGGGTGGATTCAGGATTTTTTGCAGGAGGGGGATTGACAGTTGAAAATGCATGATGCCATCATCTCTAAATTAAGTAGGCACACATACAGACTGTGCGTTTTAAAAGGAGAAACCCTGTTTGAGGTGAATTTTTATTATGAATTAATACAATCACATTGTGATTTAATCTCACTGATGCAAAGCATTAATTGTGATATCACACTTGTCTATATCATTATTTCGTTGCTTTGAATGTCAATCCTATTCCACCATCAGATGATAAAGTACACGACCGTTACACCAATGTTTTAAAAATTTGTATATAGCTGAGCAGGGTGGGGTTTGCCCCTCCCCCGCGGATCCGTCCCTGCTGTCAGTTGGAAATCAAAATAAGAGAAGGCGTGGCATTCCTGTCCGGGAAAAATGTCTCTCAAAGTGTGAACCGTCATCATAATCATGATAGGTGTTGAAAACTATGAAGTTAAAACCTGTCTCATATCTTATCTAACATCTTATTGTTCCATGTTATTTATACCGGTTTATATATTTCAGTAACATGGCTGTTTATCATTTAATATTACTCTGTATACTGCTTGCTAATTTTATTGAAGGTAGGTGAAAAGAGAGAGAGCGAGAGAGAGGGTTGGGGGCGTTCACAGAACGCATTATGCAATTTTGTTTCATTACGCGTAAGGGTCTTTAGCAATGTGTGTGGGGGGTGGGAGCCCACGAGTGAGATAGAGAGAGAGAAATGAGTTTAACGTCCAATCAACACAAACTAGGTCATTTCGGGACTAACATATGGTTTAATTTTATTTCAATAATTCGCTTGCGCATAGGGGTCTTTTAGCAGTGGGAGGAACCGGAGTGTTCGGAGGAAACCCACGAGGTTGAGAAGGCGCCCCTATCTCCATGCCACATACGCTTACACCAGGGATTGAAACCACAGCCGCAAGCCAGAGGTGACCGGCCAGCTAGAGGTCGAAGCGCGGCACTCTAGACCACTAGGCCATCCCAACCCCCCGAGTGAGATAGAGAGACTGGGAGGGAGAGGGGGGGGGGTGTTCACACAACGCATATTGTGTGTGGGCAGGGGGGGGGGGGGTGCTCGAAATCCCACCACTTGATTCAATGACAGATCTTATGATCGACAGCCCCACAGATGTCTGACATCATAGGGTTAAAAGCCGCTCGAATGACTCCCTGACGCGACATCCCACTACAACTGGTCAGACCTTCATGTAGAAGAGGTCATCGGAAATTTAAAAAATAAACGAAACGAAATATTTTACTTAAATTGTTAGATAGACTAACAAAATAACCGATATCAAGATGCCATTGTCGTCAATTCAGACACACCAGAATATACCCTATCGTACAAGTTCCACAAATAATAACATCATGTTTATACCCCTGTATTGCGAATACCCGCATCACTTATTACCATGGGATCCATTTGGGTCAAGATAAATTTATAAATAAATGTGCTTATTGTAAGTCTTTTTTCTGGCTTCAAGTGTTATGTAAATTACTATTTAGACATTTATTCACGTGGCAGATCAATAATCAACTACCTGATATCCCGACTTGGATGATGAAGATAGGCATACGTGTACTATGGGGGAAATTTTGCCTGGACAGCGGCAAATTATATCGAATTCCAACAAGGGATATTTTACGTGCACACCAATGTGTACACAGGACATCATTTTTTCGTCCCATCCGAACGATTATACCCTTGTCCCTCCCCAGGCGCTCAGTCCTGCACCACTAACAAGGAGGAACCACGTCGGAAACGAACATGGGACCTCCAGGGAAGACAATTTTAAACATGTGTATAAATGTTCAAACATTTTTTTAAAGAACAACATTGCGAGGAATTTAAATGGTTTACTGTTGAAAGTGATGAATATGAAGTGACCGTTGGATGTGACATTGAACTAAGATGGAAGATACTCACTGATATTCAAAAAGTCTCCTTCTTCAAGGTATATTAATGTTTTTATTTAAACTGTTATTTCATATTAGCGTAAAAGGCAATAAATTCGTGGCATTTTGGGGCTTCCGAAAGGGGCAAAATATTTTTTTCATTTTTTAGATGGATATTAAGTGCCCGTCCCTAAATACACTGAATTTTAATGTCATTTTGTGACTAACATGTTAGACCTTGTATTGAGCCCCATGAGCCACATCGTGTATGTGATTTAGGCTAAGTTATCTATAACCATAACACAACTAAAGGGACATTACCACTCTCACCAAGATTATATAAAGACCAAGTGAAAATATGTGCTACACTAACTAGATAATTGTAACCTCCGTATCTGGTGTGTCGTATATTAGTCTCACATATCCTGTATAACTATGTATAGTCAAATCAGGGCAAATGAAAATGGTGTTTTAACCACGAATCTCTAAAGTTTCATTTAGTTATTTTGTATGTTCCTTAGATTGAAGGAGAAAACATTACCGAAATCATCACAAATGAAATACGTACAATAAATAAGACAGAAGACGGAAGTTTTGAAACAATAGTTCTGACTATCAAAAATGTAACATTAAAAGATGCTGGCGTATATAGATGTAAAATGGATTTTACAGATGCATACCAAGACACTAGCTTAACGGTTCATGGTAAATAATATTTAATTGATACGATTTGTATAATAAAAGTTTATAGTTCTTTGTATAGAATACAAAAATGTATAATAAACATTGGTAGCAATGTGAGCTCCTCCAATAAGAAGTGACATAAGTTGTCCCAGTAGAGCAAGCATTCCCAGTATTATGCGTCACATCACTTATATCTAACGAAAGCGATCAATGATTTGAACTTGGATTTCAGAAACCATAGTTCAGTCTGATTAAAATACAGATCTATATTTCATTGACTAATCCCTCACTTCAACCAAAACGCCGATAATATAACAACTCTTCCAGATCCTAGTGTAGTAAAGACAAGTAAAACGAACCGAAATATGATCTGAGCTTAAAAACAAACAACCCCATGCCCAAAAGGCCACTATCAGATTTAACAGCTTATATGTTAAAAGTTACAGTTTCCTTTCGGGTAGCATATTCGATCTCTTATCCTGTTGGGTAAGATCTGTCACTGTTTCGCGTGGCATGGTTTCGATTCCCGCTTATACGCCTGTCCCCCCCCCCCGGTTTCATCCCACTGCAAAAGACCTCTACGCGTAAGCGAATTATTAAAATAAAATAAATTAAACGATTTGTCTGTGAGTTATATGCAGGGTGTTGGGCAGCCGAATGATTAAAGCGTGTGCCTTGTATCATGAGATCTCTCTCTCTCTGTATTTGTTATCTATTGATTTGTTTTTATCGATTTCAGATTAATATGTCATGCTATCTCCACAAATTCCATAAATAAAAGTAAAAGAAAAGGACCCCCCCCCCCGCCCTGTCGTTTGTAAACGATGTTGTAAACGACAGTGTTATAGTTTTATGATGATTTATAATTAATTTACAGAATTTAAGTTTCAAAGTTTTATGATTTATTTATAATTTGCAGATTTTAAATGGTTGAGTTATATAAAGCGTATGCAAGTTAATTTAGGACAAGACGTGACGATTAAATGGCAATTTGTTAGTGACGCTGATCAGAATGTTTCAATATACAAGATTACCCCGAATAAATTATTTGTAAGTATACATAGCACTACGGTGTAATGATAAACGTTTGGAGAATATGAAATAATTTTCTGAGGTGTTGTTTGTTTTATAGCCTTACTAAAAACATTCGGTGCAATAAGGTCATAACCTCCACAGTCAATTTTTGTGGACATCTTTGCTCGTCTTGTCTAAGTGAGTAAGGCACTGGCTCGCTAACCTGGAGGTCGAGAAAGTTCACCGAGATTGTCTGGTATGCTTTCTGACAGGGACAGTTCTCTAGTCCTTCGGATGGGATGAAAACCTGGGTCCAGTGCATACATTGGCGTGCACGTAAAATATCCCTTGACAGTTGGAATTCGATATAAGAGTACAAAAAGAATTACTTATTATTATCGATGTTCTATTTATATATCGCATCATTAAACATGAGTGTTTCTAAGCGCATTCGAAACAAAACAGTTCAAAAACATTTTTTGATATTAATGTGTTTTTAAGTTAAGTCTTAAAGCTCTGGATGGATGAGAACTCGCGAAGGGTTTGTGGAAGATCATTCTACAGCTTAGCTGCTCTGACAGAGAAAGTAACATTACATTTGAAGAGTCCAGGGGAAGAACGATCTAAGTCGCTTTTTCAACGAACCCCACATAATGGCACCATCTGGTGGCAAATTGTATAAGCTTTCTGTGGAACAGTCAATTTCGGGTAAAAACGAGTCACGTCGAGCCAAGGCCCTTCTCAAATTGCTTCCCCTATGCCTGAAAAGCTGAGGTCAGTTGTACTGGTAATTATGATTTGTGTAAAACATCATTTTGACATTGCAATTAATCCCACTCGTTGTTCTGTTCGCGTTAAGCATTCTCGTCCAAAAGTCTGTTTTGCATTTTATGCGAAAACACAGAAATGTGACTTAAATGGTTCTTCCCACAGACTCTTCATTTGTTCTTAAGTGAATATGTCACTCCTTTTATGTTATAATACTTCAGCCATCATTCAGCGCAGAGTCTCAAGATTTAATACGTTGGACAAATGGAGTTGAAATAAATAGAATAAATGATGACAGAATGGAATTTAATCTAAAGGAGAACAATAATAGAAAGACTGTGATGCTTTCACTACACAATATTGTTCCTGATGATTTTAAATATTTGTACGACATTGTGATTGAAGTCAGTGAAACATGTTCTAAGTCTGAAAGGAATGTCATCTTTGAGGAAGGTATGTTTGGAAAGCCATATTTTGACATTTAGTAATAAAAAGTTAACAAGTTGCAAATTATGTTTTAATTAAACCCACAATATGCTAGCATAAAGGTTGAAAATTGGTTAAATATCCCATTCTTTAAGCCTTAACTGTGCTTTTACCGGAAATCCGTCTCGTAAATGTTGCTCGGCGCGCATCCGCAGAGTATATTACGTACATTCGCAATAAATCATTCGAGAACGATGTCCTGGCGTGTTGCCAGGGCATTGTCTCTGGTGTCAGTTTTTAGAACCAGGCCGTGGCGCCAAACATGTGGTGTTTACATTCCAGATAAATGAAACAATATCACAGAAATATATATTTATATACAAAAATAAACACAAGTATCGCGAATAATTAATAATATAAAAAATTAAGATAAATATAAATCGTTTATTTATATAAATAGCTAAAATAAAAATATCTGGTTGTGGTATATTTCTAAGAACCCATTTCTTATTTGGAGTATAATATTTTGTTGTCTCTTCAGACTTAAAGTTTAAATGGTTACATTCGTCAAATACATTTACATCAACCATCCACAAAGATGTGGAATTTGTTTGGAAATATCAGAGTCTTAAACTAGCCAACAGAATAATCATCTATAAGAAAAAAATAAACTCACTTGAACCGGTAAATATATTACATATAATAAAACATTATGACATACTTACTGGGGAAAAGAGTCACGGTGGCCCAGCGAGTAAGCACTGGTTCGTAAAACCTGGAGACCCGGACTTCGGTTCCCCGGTATTTTAAAGCCTGCTTTCTCCCGTGTCAGGGGGGGGGGGGAGGACGAGAGCCTAGTAAAGGCACAGTATATTGTCGTACGTGGGGCGTGTACGAAAAACAAAGGACGGGCACGATTACCCTCACTTGAACCGGTAAATATATTACATAAACATTATGACATACTTACTGGGGAAAAGAGTCACGGTGGCCCAGCGAGTAAGCACTGGTTCGTAAAACCTGGAGATCCCCGGTATTTTAAAGCCTGCTTTCTCCCGTGTCGAGAGAGCCTAGTAAAGGCACAGTATATTGTTGTATGTGGGGACCGGGTACGATTACCCTCATAGCCCACTGTATGGCGTATGCCCGTCTTCATTATCGCGGTTGGTACAGACAAGTAGGACGTTTAACCCGATTCGGATAGTCATTCACATATTGGGGCAATGAAAATATAATAACTAAGATTGCATTATGAAGTTCAGCATATATCCGGTATTGTTGGTGCAGGACGGAGGACCTGACAAGGACAGCTGTCTAGTCGTAAAAGATCCCTTGACAGTTGGAATTCGATGTAAGAGTAGGTCGTAGTGCCGCTGTCCAGGCAAAATTTCCCTCATAGCACATTGTATGGCGTATGCCTGTCTTCATTAGCCCAGTTCGGGACAGAACAATAAGGCGTTAAACCCCATTTCGTCTGAATGAATAAAGTCTGATATTTTCGATTATTGAAAACCTATTTCCTAGATTCGCGAATTAAACAAAACGGAAATATATCCATTTGAAATTTGAAAGCCCGTGGATGATGGAACCGACAAATTTCATGGGATGAAATATACAGTTTCGTGTTGATAACATAATACGTGGGGTGGGGGGTGTCTAATCCTTGTTCTCGCTATACAGTCACTGTTTAGTTATGGCGAAACACGTATTGAAATAAAATGCAGGACGGGTTTACTTCCAGAAAACACAGATTGTTATGTGGACAACGGAAGATAAATTTAAACACGATCAATCAAATGTTAAACTGATCAAGTCTAATATCATTCATAATAATAATGATGGCGAATTACTAAGACTGCACGTGATATCTCCAACAAACGAAGATTTCAACTGTATTTACACGTGTCAAGTATACTATGGAATTGTGAATTTTAATGAATCGGAAATACAACTGAAGTTAAAAGGTACGTAAATACGCACACATCCGACTGTTGTTAACACTGTACAGATTAAAGTTCTTATCGTCTCGCTTGTCAAATTAGCAGATAATGTTTATTTGGTCATGGTTAAGTATAACTACTAACATTTAAAGAACAATAAAATTGTGGGAATCACGGTGGCTAAGTCAGTGATAGGACGGAGGGCCTGAAAAGTACAGTTGTTTAGTTGTTCTGGTGGGACGAAAAACCAAGGCCCCGTGTACACATTGGCAGTTGGAATTTGATATAAGGGTAGACCGTAGCGCCGCTGCCCGGACAAAATGTGCCTCATAGCATACTATATTGCGTATGCCCGTCTTCATTAGTCCAGTTCAGGAGCAGAACAGCAGGACGTTAAACCCTATTTCATTTCATTTCAATTAAATTGCACAATGATTGCTTGTGTCACCTGGACGTATGTTTGGATATTTGGCAACGAATCCAGGCAGGGTAAGCTTACTCTTCCGGACACCCGTTACCACTGTGAGTCGTGTATTTTGCACACCCGTCTTCCATTAGCCCAGGTTCGGTGCATAAAAGTAGGACATTTAACCCCATTTCATTTCATTTTGCTCACGGCGAACAGTCCATTTGCTGATAACACTATTTTGCCTATACTGTTTTTTTTAGAAATGACATGCTGTTTTCGTTCAAAGTTTTGCGCCCATTGATAAAGTCAATCAAAGCGGTTTGATTACTAAAAGCTGTGGAAATTAATAAGAATATCTAGCAACGTAATATGACGTTCTAAACTATGATACACAACACAAAAAAACCTCAAATGTTTCGGAAACATGTTGCTATTTATATCAGAATAACGAAAAATATGATCTTTTACATAAACGTCTGATCTGATTAAAACACTGATCTTATTTCGTTTCGTTTTTATGGTTCAATATATCGAAGGTATAAAAAACGAAACGAAATAGGATCTGTAAAAAGATAAAATGAAAGGAAATATAGATCTGTATTTTAATCAGATTGCAATAACGTCTTGTAATAATCCGATTTTTTGTTTCGTTTTTTCAAGGAGCATCTGTCTATAGTAACACTACCACAGTTAGCACTTATCTCACAAAAGATGTTACATTTTTATGGCATTATCACTATGATTTCCCAGCAGAAGCCTTTATAATTACACGAACCGATTTGTCAGCTGTAAAGGTAGGCCTATGGAAACTTTTTAAACATGTACACGTGGATACGGTTACATTAATCAACTTGCTAAGATCGAATTATCAATGCGTCGCGTCGTGCAATTGGTCAAACTATTTTAAGTGTCCTCATATTGCTGGAAAGAAATCACCCGTTTGATCACCATTGCAAGGCAACGGATATTGCAAGGAAACGGACTGTTATCAACAGACACGAGGGGGATCGCGGTGGCTAATCAGGCCCATAGCTAGGCGCCTCATAATATCTCGCACGACTAACACCACAACCTGATTGATGGGGCGCCCAAAACGGCTTGACCTGTTCAGTACGTTATCCCAAGGGGCGCCTATCATGAAATGACTGGTGGGGCGCCTTTTAATGACAAAATATATGATTGTCGGGCCGCATATAATGCATAATACCGATTAAGATTGATTGAGCGCCGACGACTTGATCAATGGGGCGCCAAAAACGGCATGATTAGTGAGGTGCCTAACCCGTAGTGGCGCCCATAATGCCGAGATTGGTGGCCATCCACGACGAGATCATGCGCGCCTAATATAATTCACGAGGCGCCTCATAATGACCCACACGATTATCACCACAACTTGATTGATGGGGCGCACAAAACGGCTTGATCTGTGGGATACCTTATCCCGAGGGGCACCTAAAATGATATGATTGGTGGGGCGCCTTATAATGACAATATATGATTGCCGGACCGCTGATAATGCATAGTGCCGAGTAAGATTGGTTGGGCGCCCACAAATTGGTTAATGGGGCGCCCAAAACGGCATGATTGGTCGCGTGCTCAACCCGGAGGGGCGACCATAATGCCGAGATTGGTGGGCCGCCCACGACAATTTTGGGCTAGCTACGGGCCTGCTAAGTGGGTAAGACGCTGACTTTCTAGCCTGGAGGTCGGGTGTTCGATCCCTGCATTGCCCGAGAAAGTTAATCCAGATTTTCGGGCGTGCCCACCCCCCCTGGTCGGTCGGTGATGCAGGGCGGAGGGCCTGGACAAGGACAGCTGTCTAGCCGTTCGAATGGGAGGAAAAACCGAGGTCCTGTGTACACATTGGCGTGTACGTAAAAGATCCATTGACAGAATTCTATATAAGAATAGGCTGTAGTGCCGCTGCCGGGGCAAACTTCCCCTCATATCACACTGTATGGCTTATGCCCGTCTTCATTAGCAGAACAGTAGGACGTTAAACCCCATTTCATTTCATTTCATTCAATCTTACAAGTGATATGTACAATAATGTTAAAACACTTCATTTTTTTTCCCTTTGTGTGACCGAAATATACAAAATACCCGCCCCACACCGGAAAAAAATTGTTATGGGATTGCAATGCATGTTAATAAAACATATCATTTTAATAACGTATTTCGTAGCACGGCTTTGCATACTGGAAAAAATCCAATGACTCTAAATCAAAACCAGAGGGTGGCAGGTGGCAATTACAAACAAACGAAGAGCCCAAGAAAAATGGTGTAGCAGGGGAAGTAATTCTTATTCTGCGGAATGTGACAATGACTGATTCGGAATATTACTATACAGCTCAAGTGGTATTTTCTGATGGACAAGCAAATTCCACTGGTATCAATCTCCAAGTAAAAAGTAAGTTTATGGATATTTCAACATTTATGATAAAAAAACTGAAGGAACCAAATCACTAAAATTTGGGACCTATACAAATTGACACAAATTGGTCGTAACGCATATAATAATGTAGTATAAATGTATAAAAACTGGTGTACATTCAATCGTTTCCGCTTTTACTCTATTTCAAATCTGTGACGTTTGGCAAAATACGCCAGAAATCTCAATCGAATGTTAATTTGGAGCGTCTGGTTATTCCAGTCTATATAGTAATAATTGTGCATGCTCTCCAGCCAAGAATGGCATTACCATTTGACATGACTTCGAGTCCCTTATTACAAATGGGACTGAAACGCATTATGGTACACGATTCGTGTATCAGTGGTTAAATGTTTATTTTGTCTTAAATATTGGAAGATCACAACATCAATGTCGATTTTAAAAAAATCGTGTTTTCAATGTCGAAGACTTTGGATGATGCCGAGTTTGACACTTGGCTACTTTAAAGTATACGTCTATATAAGAGCATTTATTTTTGTTTTTTTGTCGCGGGAGAAGGGGGTGGGGTAATGCAATGTTATTACAGCCTATTAACCCCGTGACAACTACAACAATAGTCTGTAGGTGGAAGAAATTATACGATTGCTATTTTCGCAACTAACAGTTAATTTCGCTTCTGCTATAAATTTTGCGAACGCTTCACAAAGTTTATATATGACAAATGTTCATTTGTTCCTTTCTAGAGTTTAACGCCCACTTCCACCGGGGGTGATATCGTAGACAACTATGACAAATGTGTAGGGCAATAATATATATACAGACAAGTAATAACAACAATTCAGAAACCATGCATGGCAACAAGAAGATCAAAGCATGACAATAAGATCAATGAATGAATGAAATGTTGTTTAATGGCACATCAGCTCCAACCTGACTATATTGCGCCAAACATATGGTGAGATTTGCGAGACAAACTAGAAACAAATAATCACAATATAAATATAGCAGTAGTGAGTTGTTGTTCTAATATACAGCATCATATATTATAGTATAAAATATAAAAATAACACCGATTAGCTTCTACATATTTCAATATATTTTCATCAGGAAGCCATTGATACTAATAACGTTGCAAGGTTACCCTTGTGACGTCACAATATAGGTACATTACATTGCATGAATGAATGAATAAATGAATGAATAGTGATGAATGAATAAACAAATATAATATGTACATAACATACTATTCAGTTAGCTACTTATTAATAGGAGATCAATTAAGCTAATTTATTTGTTTAGCAGGTCTAAATTATTTAATGAAATATTCCTCTTTAACTGTTCTCTGTTTTGTGCAATCATTTAGGAGCTTAGTCCCGCTTTAGATCTCCCCATATCAAATTTTCTTTTACCATTCACAGATTTTAAATCGCCCATAAATTTCTTTATAAATGACCGCTGGCAACGGTCTTGGGATCTTGCAGACACAAATAAAATTCATCACACCAAGCCTCTATTAGAAGACTGGCCAAGCTCCTATCGTACGAACAGGAGAGATGAAGTTGCCTTGTGTCGCTCTCGCATAGGTCATACTTTTTTAACTCATATTTTCATCTTAAAGCGAGAGCCTCAACCAGAATATGACCACTGTCATGTTCCTTTGACAGTTAAGCACATTTTGATTGAGTGCAAGCATCTCAAAGATACAAGATTACGGCATTACCGTTGCCAATCACTACATCAGTTGTTTGCCCTGTCGGGTCTATATTGTAAAGCGCTAGATTTTTTAAAATAGACAAATTTTTATCGAAAATTTTAATTGTATATATCTGAATTTCACCTTCATGTGTTAAATATATATACATAAAGTTGATATTTATTTTTAATTGATGTTTACTGTGATATTTGTTTTTATTTATGTATATATAGGTGTTGGTTTGGATGATGTAACCGTTACGCTTGATAGAAATGCGTTTTACAACTGTCACACCTTATGAGGAGAGATTTTCAAGCATCTCTTCCTCATTGCTACCTTCTAAATCCTGAGACCTAATAACACCTCTAGAAAAATTTAAACTATTATGAGGCGTTACCTTTATTGGAATGCCCGCTAAAGTTATAGATTTTAATAAACATAACGAGTGTTGCTCTTCAGCGCATTCAACCAAGAGAGTATCATTCCTCATCTTTTTAACGCTTTTAGATTCACCAGATAATCCGGCGAGACCCTTGGCAAATAAAAATGGAGATTGTTTACCAGAAACCTATACCAAGTTCGGGAAGTTTTATTTGATATGTCCAAAATATCGTCTGTCGGTCCGTGTTTCGGCGGACGAGTTTTTTTTATTTTGGGAAGCCATTTACAAGCTTTAAAGGATTCATCACTGGCTGCTCCCCAATCACCAAGGATTGCAACATCCGTACAGGCTATTGCGCGGATTTTCAGCGCTGGCGCCCGACGAGAACAACCAGTGATATACTCAGCCAAAGTAAAGAGTAGATCTTTTGCGTTACCTGATTGACCCAAGCCGCTGCTTCCGAGAAGATGCTACAGGACACAAAGGTTTAACTGTACTAAACTAATAACACAGTAAGGGGAAAAACAAATCGTCTTCTCATCAACTAACACGACCAAAGCTGATTGATCAGAATGTGCCACTCTGACCTCCCGTCTAGGTGAACCATGGGCCAAAGTAATGTGTTGCAGAGAAAAGGCTCGCCAGCCAAATACCCACTCAATTACCAGGATTCCACTCTCCACCGACACGGGTCGCAACGCACGGCAAACACGTTGCCCCATTACAGGGGTCCTTTTAGTCGCCTTTTACGACACGCAGGTCATACGAAGGGTATATTCTTATCATCCCTTACACTCCAGGAGGGCAATAAGATCAAAGGCATGACATCAACAATATCAAATGCTACGTGCACATAAAGGCCTAGTGACTTTATTGTAAGGGGTAGGTCCGGGAATTGGAGGTGAACGTCAACTCAGAACAATTAAGTATGGTCTTTTGGGTGAAATTTAAATATACTCCGCCAAATTAAAAACTTGACACTGATGAATTTCAACAATTTTTTTTTTCGGGTAAGTCAAATAAATTTTAAAGTGTTATTAACGATAGTAAGTAGTAAGAAGCGTGGATCACGTGACTTTTGAGCATATAAAGATGAAAAACCTGAAAAACAAAAACTCGTGACTAACGTTTCAACAAGACAATGCTCGACCCCATACGGCAATTGCTACCCAGAATTTTTTAAGAACTGCCGGTGTCCAAGTCCTGGATTGGCCGTCGCTTAGCCACGACCTTAATTCTATTGAACACATCTGGGACGAACTGGGTCGACGCGTTCGTCAGCAAGTGAATCCACCACTGACGTTGCAGGACCTTCAACATGCTCTTGCTGAGCAGTGGCGACGTCTTCCTCGGGTAGTGTTTACTAATGTTCTGAGATCCATGAGAAGACGTTGTGTGGCAGTTGTGAATTTCATTTTTTTTGGGGGGGGGGGGTACTGTGACATCACGAACGTTATCATTGTCAAGGACTTTCCTCGGGTAGTGTTTACTAATGTTCTGAGATCCATGAGAAGACGTTGTGTGGCAGTTGTGAATTTCATTTTTTTTTGGGGGGGGGGGGGGGTACTGTGACATCACGAACGTTATCATTGTCAAGGACTTTCGGCGAGACGTATTCTTGCTTTTTGTTGATGTCAAGGTCGTCTGTGCACAACATAACACTAAAATAGTTGCCTTAAACCAAATATTAAAAATCTAGTCCCAAAAATCCAGAGTGTCAAGTTTTTAATTTGGCTGAGTATATTATCATTCAGAAAAAAAATACCATAACCTATAAAATTGTAATATGATTGCACTTTATCCCCGTTTTCATTCATTAACCGCGCTCGATTAATATGTTTTGTTATATTGCAGCTTTGGATAAACAGCCAGCCATCGGTGCGCCTGTTGGCACTGATCATCTTTCTGAGATAGTGGCGTCCGTGGTGGCTATATTATTGGTAGTCTTTGTTATGGTTTTAGTAATAATAGGAGTGAGGAAGTATGGGAGAAGACTAGAGAGAAGTAAATATATAAATACTAGTATACATAATCGCACAAGAAAGGCGGGGAACGTATTTCTGTTAAATATAGACTACATTAATACTAATAAATATGTCCATTTATATGGCGCCAAATCCACAAAACGTGCACAATGATGAGAAGATACGCCCTACTGTTTTACTATTGGGCTAATGAGGGAACATTTTTGCCCGGACAGCGGCGCTATGGCCTACTCTTATTTCGAATTCTAACTATCAAGGGTTTTTTAACGTGTACGTCAAAGTGGACACGGGACCTATTCACTCCTATACCCTCGCCTCCAAGTGTGTTTTTTCGGCATTGAAAGTTATGACACCTTTCCCATTTAATTATTATTTGCCTTATGGTGCTGTTTTGAGAATGTTAGAAGTATTTGAAACGCACGGGTATGTTCATGGGGACCACCCTATATGGTTCTAGCATTTTGGAATGAATGAATGAAATGTTGTTTAATGGCACGTCAGCTCCAACCGGGCCATATTGCGCCAAACATGATGAAATTATCGAGACAAATTAAAACAATATCACAGGGATGTATTTATATATGTAAATAAAAACAAATATCACAGAACACATAACTAAAAATAAATATATCAATTACATTACATATATAAATATTTAAAAGGCAGTATACGATAAATATATACAATTAAAATTTTGAATAAAAATTTGTCTCTCTTAAAAATGCTAGTAATTTATCATAAAGCTCCGGTTGTGCAAATAGCTGACGTGCTGACTGGCAACGGTAGTACTTAGATCTAATATTCTTAAGATGCTTGCACTCAATCAAAATGTGCTTCACTGTCAAAGGAACATGACAGTGTTGACATTCTGGTTGAGGCTCTCGCTTTAAGATGAAAATATGTGTTAAAAAAGTATGACCTATGCGAGAGCGACACAAGACAACTTCATCTCTCCTGCTCGTACGATAGGAGCTTGGCCACTCTTCTAAGAGAGGCTTGGTGTGATGAAGTTTGTTTGTGCCTGCAAGATCCCAAGACCGTTGCCAGCGGTCAAAAATAAAATGATTTATTGAAGATTTAAAATCTTTATAAGGAATTAAAAAGTGTGATTGGGGAAGATCTAAAGCAGCTTTGGCAGCAAAATCTGCTAGATCATTCCCCCTTATATCGACGTGACTGGGAAGCCAGCAGAAGACGACGTCTTTGATGCTGAGCTCGTACGATAGTAGCAGACGATAAACATCTGCTACTAATGGGTGTTCAAGCTGTTTATTGTTAATTGCTTGAAGCGAGGACAGAGAATCAGTAAAGATGATATGCTTTAAAGCTGAAGAGAACTGAATGAACTCCAAGGCCTGAAGAATGGCCTGGAGTTCGGCTGTAAATATGGAAGCAGCATAGCATTTTGGACGGTATTTAAAGATGAAACATGCTGAAATACATAGAATATAACCCCAATATCATGTGAATAATATAGTTTTTATTAATCGTGTAAACATTGGATTCTGTTTCAGGAAACGACCAAAGCACACTAGGTAAGTAATTTCGTATAATTTGGGAGATGATATACAATTTCAAAAAGGAAATAAAAATAAATAATTTTAAGCATATTCAAATAACTCTAAGTTACCTTAATGGAACAGGAACCGGTCATGGCTGTCATCCTGGAATTGTGACTTTCGTCAATCTATGCAGAATTGTCCAAGGAACACACATGCCAAGTTGCATGCAGATTGTATTTAGGCAAAGTTTCCCTCATAGCACACTGTTTAGGATAGGTGCAATATTCTTTTTTCCGGCATTGACAATTACGGCGCCTTGGCAGTTTAATCATTGTTTACTTCCTGGTGCGGTTTTGGGAACGCTAGAGTTGTTTTAAAAACACATGTGTAATTTCATCGGGAAACTCCAAATATGGTTATAGAATTTTGGACGGTAGTTTAAGATGAAACGAGAATCAGCATAATAGTGGTTACGATTTGTGACTATTTTTCAGAAAACGACGAAACAATATCCCTTGTAAAAAAGCCAGGTGAGTGGTTCTCGTTTAATTTGGGACAGAAAATAAACTAAAATAATTTTAGACATTTTGATATTTCCAAGATGACGACAATTTTTAGCGGGAAAAAAAGACGATATGCAGATTTTGATTAAGTAATAGTGTTTGGTGTCAATATATGTTTTCGGGGTCACAGATTCCATTCCGGACATTTACAGCCTTGATAAATGACCACATGTTCATATACATAGCATATCTCCAAGATGGCGGTCACTTTTGGCGGGAAAATAGGACGATGTGCTGGTATTAATTGATTAAGTAGTCGTCGTTGGTGCCAATATATATGTTTTCATGGGACCAGATTCCATTTCGGTCAGCATCAACTGTGTAAAATGATTATACATGTAAGTTGACCTATTTTGCATATTTACAATATGACATGGAACGATGTACGGATATTGATTAAGTAGTCGTCTATGGTACCAGGATATATTTTTTCGGGGCGCAGATTCCATTTCTGTCGTTTACAATTGTGTAATATGGTCACATGTTCACATATTTAGCATAGTTCTTATATGGCTTTCAAGTGTGGCGGGAAAAGGGGACGATGTGCTGATTTTGATTAAGTAGTCGAATTTTGTGTCAATATGTTTTTTTCGGCGCCAAATATGCGTGATCTTAAGTATAAATTGGTATGCAAAGAAATAAAAACAAGGACTGCAAATGCAATTGTAAAACTTACTATAAGAAACCTTTATGGCATAAATCATATTATCAACTGACCCCAGACTGCGTGTGTGGAAGGAATCCTTCAGATGATTGCTGTTGCTTTTTATAAACAAACTATATTATCATTTAAACGACGCCGTGGCCCGTCATTAATGACATCTCTGCCATCCCCACTGAAAGAACTGATGGTCGTGATGTCAAAGTAGAAAGCCACGTATTTGTGTCAGTTTCCAACGCAATAGCATTCCACATGTTCGTTCTACAATCTGCTTGGAAGTCAGTTGATAATAAAATTTATGCGACGGGGGCTTCTCAGCAAGTATTTCATTTACAGCCATGTCCCCACCACTATCATTCACGTTTAGGCTGCTACAAGAAAGTCGCAATCTACTATGTATAATCTGGTTCTGGGACGAAGCTCCTGGCCACATGCTTGTTATACTTTACGACTTGTATATACTGGGAAAATACTCAGCCTCGTCCATCAGCCCCAGTCTAGCATCCACAGAGGAAACATCAAGAAAACTATGAAATGGTCTTGATTGCTTGACTTTTGGTTGTTCTCTGCTTTGAAAATGGCGTGGCGAGAAAACGCCTTTTGCCTGGTAAGCACGTCACGGGAGTGTTGGAGAACGTATCTCGGTCTGACTAATAACCGCGAGATCGTGGTGGGAACACTTTTCGCACAGCCAGAGCTTGGCTATAATATTTGTGTCACCACGCTGCCTCTATGATCTCTTTGCCGGGAATAGACTCTTCTTTCCCAGGAACGTCAATATCAAGTCAGTTGTCATCTCGGATGAGGCATTTTCATCGTTGGATATTGTACCAAATGGGCACGACATGGTACCAGCCCACATACCAGAATTGGACTCAGAAACCAGTAATTAAATAAATGGTAATAATGCGTTTAGAAAACGTTCCACCATCTTGGAAATATGCACATACCACCATTTTACGTAGTTGTATATGACAGAAATCGAATCTGCCTCCCCTAAACCATATATATTGACACCAAAGACAACTACCTAATCGAAATCAACCCATCGTCCGATTTTCCCGACACAAATATTGGAAATATGCTAAATATCTGAACATGTGACCATTTTACAAGGTTGTAAATGTCAGAAATTGATTTTGCGCCTCCGTAAACATATATATTTTTAAAACACCAAACACTACTACTTAAATCTGCAATTTCATATTTTTAAGTTATAGTAGTTTTAAAATATATTAAAATAAAGCCTTAAAATAGATGGTATCTATAAACAGTCCTACCTTGTTAAAGAATAACCCTATTAATCCTATAATTCGATATTGCTAGTTGAGAAACTGGCAAAAATATCATTTTCAACTTCAAATTCAAACGTTTGAAGATAGCTATTGCATGGGGGAGGGTGAAAAACAAGGGAGGTAATTGTGCTATTATTTTGACTTTCTTAGAAAATATGAAATTTTCGCTTTAATCAAAATCTCCACATCGTCTCATTTTCTCGTCATAAATGGCCACCATCTTGGTAATATGGTAATATGCTAAGTATATCAACATGTGATCATTTATATATTGACACCAAACACTATTACTTAATCAAAATCTGCACGTCGTTTCATTTTCCCGCCAAAAATGACCGCCATCTTGGTAATATGCTTAGTATATGAACATGTGATCCTTTAACAATGTTTTAAATGTCAGGAATGGAATCTTTGACCTCGCAAACAAACTGAAATATAGTCATGAACCCTGCCAATATTAATACACTGCAAAATCACAGTTGATATGTCGATAACATTATAAATAAGGTAAAAATAAAAAAAATAAGTTGGAATATTATCGCAAAATGGCTACCCTCAAATAATGGCCTCCCATACTATGAAGAACTACTCAGAAAAAATTACAACATCGTTTTTTTTTGCAATCAAACATCAAAACCTACAAAATAAAGCTTATTCCATGATTTCTACCCGAAAAGCCGACGGATTTACATTCGAGATCAGACTGCCATGCATAAATTTGTAGTACAAATTGTACTTGCAAGACAATTCTAGAAAAATGTAAGCGGTTTGTACCCAAACACCCATTAAAATAAACATGCAGTTCCATTTTATCGACACATGTGCGCATCTAATCGTTGTGGTAAGTTGTTTACAAACTGTTTTTAAAGGTAATACTGACATTGAAATTAAACCGCTACAGTACGAGGAATATAGAGTATGGATGAGAAATAAGGCTTTACTAATTGACGGAATCAAAGATAAACTTAACGATGTAACAAACCAACTTCTAGAATTGAAAATATTAAATGAAGATACGAAAGAAATTATTCATAGTATAGCTAAATTAAACCTACCTAGTGCTGCCAACAAGCTGGTTGATTATTTATCAGAATATGGTGATGATTCATTTGATAATATTTTGAAAGCTTTTAAATCGTGTAAGTTTGCTGGCGCTATGAAAACACTCCAAAAAGGTAATTATATCTACATGTATTTTAAATATATATATATATGTTCCTTTGAGCATACCTACGCGGTTAAACCTTTAACGCTGCTCCTGGTCAAATACAACCGTATTATTAGATCCCACCACACGCTTTACAAAATATACCTAATATAATCTATGTTTCCACTCACTGAATGTGGACAATGCTATGTCGACATTTTCAAGAAAAACACTTTCTTTTCACGTCAGTAATGCCACGTTCGGGGAATTTATTCACTCGAAATCGGCACCGCCTATGAACAATGGCAACATCGTAAAGAGAAGAAAGCACAGTATTTCCATAGACTAGACGTCAGTGTAGTTGCATACTTCAGTCATGTTCAATGTTTAAAACATATATATTTGTATTATTTTGATTTGATTTTCAGAATTGAAAAGAAGTCAGAGAATGGAAGATGGCGATTATAAAATATGGACTCATAATCACATCCGTTTGGTAAATGACTTTCTAACTACCCCGGCCATTATTGGTGAATTAAGAAAACAGTCCATCATAAACGATGTGGATAATAAAGAATTAGCTATACATCTAAAGATCGGTAAAAGAACTCAAGCAGTTAAACTAGTCGACATTTTAACTGAACGTGGAGCTAATGTTCTGACTGAAATCAATGGTGTTCTTTCAAACTTAGGTCTGCCGAAAGTAAGAGAGGTGGCAGGTAAGTTACTGAATTTCCGATATACCGGAGCCTGTAATTTTATGATGACTAAATGGCTACGGTAATATTGGAGAGACTATGTCTGATACAGCGTGCACGTTCTCACCAGCCATGTAACCCCCGTTGGGAATTGCTGTCTGGTGATTATTTATGATTTATAGCTTAGACAGGCACCGAACACACGGCAGTATATACACAGGGCCCAAGACGAGACCCTTCGGGTTCTGTGACAATTACGATTACCTGTCGGGGCCCTGATACCCTGTCGGTGACCCAAGAGTCCAAAGCAGAATGAGAGCGAGTCGGGGTCTCAAGGTGCGAAGGCCCGGTAGGGTGGCTTTTAGTTTTTTAATACCCCATTATTTTCGAAGAAGTGTACTGGCAGAAACCCATTATAATCCTATCTATGCCATTTGATAGCCACATTCTGAAAAGTCACCAGTTCTCTTCTACTTTACGATCAGTACTAGTACCTTACTTTTTATAAATTGAAACTTAAAAAACCCAGACTCGGTAAACATTTGGGCCCCTCCAGACGGCTTCGAGTGCCTGGAGACGTGTTCCAGCTGCCCCCTCCCCTCACGGACCCTGTATACATAGAATTCCCAGAGAATTTGAGTCCACATCACTATGTCTTAGATTACCCTGATGGATCTATTACCCGACTAGGATGATCGATCGAATACTTCTTCGAACATTTGTGAGTTAACACCACTTAGAATTAACTGCTCCTTTATCACCTAGTTTACGACAAGAACTAATTATTTCGCATATATAAAAATGTGTTATTCCAGAGAATAATAAAGCAATGAAATATGAGCACTATAAAATATGGATGAGGAACAAGACTTATTTAATTGAGGAACTAAGAGATAAACTGTGTGCTTTAACAACTGAATTATACGAAGAACAAATCTTAGATAGAACTTCTAAAGCCGAGATTGACGGCACAGCTAATGTTAACAAAGCCAGTGGTGCATACAAATTGATAAATTTTTTATCGGAAAATTGCGATAGTGTTGACAAAATTATACCAATACTGAAATCTTGTGATTTGACAGCAGTAGCTGATAAGCTTAAATCAGGTTGGTTAATTTTTGAGAGAGAGAGAGAGAGAGAGAGAGATAAAGGGATATCGACCGGCATCTATTTGAATGCACCCGCATCTATTTCAATGCACCCTTTAGGCCACATGGTTAGAACGGTTACTTGATTTGTAGAGACCTAAAATAAAACGGTTTTGTGAACACATGTCACCACATTTCATTGATGAGAGGATATAAACTTGCCGAATTGACCACTGGAATTTGTATTTTTACAATCGACGATGCCTGATCTTTATTTACTGGGTGGAGTTTTTACTTGAACTTTAAATTTAAAACACACCAAATAAATACCTCCACTAACAGCACTCGTAATATACATTATTCCAGTGACAACGTTTTGGAATATTTTCATAATTAGAATTGAAATGAAATGGAGTTAAACGTTCTATTGCCCCGACTTGGCAATGAAGAAGGGGGTACGCCACACAGTGTGCTATGAGAGAAATTTGTTATGCAGCGGCACTACGGCCTACTCTAAACATATAATTCCATCTGCCAAGGTATCTTTTACGTGCACGCCAATGTATACACGGGACCTCGGTTTTTCGTCCCACGCGTACAGCGAGACAGTAGGGATCGAATACGCGACCTCCAGGCTAGCGAGATAGCGTCCTACCCACTTAACTCCTTAAAATCCTAAGCACTCTTATATTTCCATGTTTAGAACCATAAAAATATAAAGCAGTTGGACGTTTAACCCTATTTCATTTCATTTGTTATTTGATATTTCTATGATCAAAACCTTAAAAAGTAAAGCACTGTTTACTATATTGTTTGAAACAGATCTGACATGGAGTGGAAGCATGGAAGAAGAAGACTTTGAATTATGGAAACGTTGGCGAACCAAAATTGTTATTAATATCCAGTATGACTTAGATGGTATAAATGAGGAACTAAAGAGAAGGGGGGTTATAAGTGATGTAGATATAGCGGAAATGGCTGTACACAAGGAGAAGGGTAAACGCGTTGCAGCTATAAAGTTGGTCGATATACTGCGTTACCGCGGCAAGGATATCCTTACAACTATTCGAGAAGTCTTCGAATTACGCGGCTTTTCAGGGCTAGCGAAAGATCTGGAACATAAATAATAGAGCTGCCAACAATCTGATTAAAACATAGATCCTATTTCGTTTTATTTTTTATCTTTCGTTTCGTGTTACTTGTCTTTACTACACTAGAATCTGGAAGAGTTGTTACCAATGGAACGGTCTGTTACGGTGAGCTTTTGGCGTGAGGTGCGCGGAACTGTGGGTAATCCACTAGAAAGGTCAATGCTGATTGTTTAATCTGATGTCATAGGGTCAAAAGTCCCTTGTATAAATTTTGACGCGAACATACACAACTGATCAGATCTTCATGTAGTGTAGTCAATCTAAAGTATAAAAAAAAAACGAAACGAAATGACGCTTGTAATTGAAACTATTAGTATAAATTACTCTGTCGGATTTTTCGTTGATGATTAAATTTCAGTATATTCTCTAAATGTAGTTGTATTTGCAATTGGATTCCGTTTCATCTTTATTAAGTTTATGTAACTGATCGGCAGTAAATATTCACTTGGCTGCTACTATCACTGATAGAAATCAAATCGGGGGAGTTATAACGCTATTAACAACTTTTATTTTCTGTAAATTAAATTCTTATACCATACTAAAAACTATAGAAAAAAGGAAAGGAATAGGGTATATGGGCGTATAAAATAGTACAAGAAAGCGTACATGATTAAAGGGGGACAATTCTGCCCGGACCAGTTGGAATTACGCGTCCGATGTAAACAAAGCACATGTGAGGAGGATCAACACGATGGTTCTTTATACTTTGTTTGCCTCTGTTACATTTTTACCACTTAATCAAAAAGAACCGCTTTTACCAGTTTTAAAACACATGCAGCAGAAGTAAACGATGCGTTGTGTTAGTAAACTTTAGGATATGACGTAACATGTATACGTACGCTGGACGTCTTTTAACGTCAGCTTCCAAAAATAATGATATCGCATCGCAGACACGTGATCTTAAACGTCATAATCTTTCGGATTACTGCTGAATTTAACAACTCACTGCCAATATAACTGAGACAGCCACCGTGGCGCTACCAGTATGGCGCTGACAAGCTAACCTGGCGATTCTTCTGGCTTCAATTAAAAGGGCATTAGGTAAGATTAGATGATGCGTTGACCGTTCACGCTATGGACAAATTGACAAATAGACGAAACACCCTGAAAAACGCTGCATACTTTTAAATCCTGTGATTGACTCAAAACCTTCACATTTAGAATTTTTTATGATTGTTTTTAACATATTAGATGAAATTTCATTACTAGAATATGTATTTTACACATATACTTTCTTTTATCTCTGTTTTTCCCTATAGTTTTGGATTTTTATGATTTAGATTGATATATTAGACACAGGAGATTACTTTTAAATCCTGTGATTGACTCAAAACCTTCACATTTAGAATTTTTTATGATTGTTTTTAACATATTAGATGAAATTTCATAACTAGAATATGTATTTTACACATATACTTTCTTTTATCTCTGTTTTTCCCTATAGTTTTGGATTTTTATGATTTAGATTGATATATTAGACACAGGAGATTACGTAATTAATTGTTTTACTAGTATTTATTGCTTTATATTGTATTATTTAATGTTTTTACCTGTAGTGTCTCATAGGCCTATGTTGGCCAGGAATCATTTGTATGACGATGTATAATCTTTGTAAATATGATTTGTGACGCTTTAATAAAATAATAATAAAAAAATATAACAGTTAAATTGTTTCACTCTGAACCTAGATATTAACGATTCAATTTGAGGCTAGCCTCGATCGTCACTACTGTCGTTGTTACAATAATAAACAGAACCGAGAGAATCCATTTTACGGTATGTCATCAATGACCGATGAACAACAGATCAGATTTAAAACTAATGGAAATCGGAACCAACCGATTGCATTTAGAGTTGATTATGGTCTTGTCATGTTAAATAATGTCTAATTAATAATTTAGATACAATTTAAGGCCTAAAACAATTAAAATTCCTGTACGCGATTACGTTAATTATATATTTGACTATACCACCCCGTTTTGAGCTCATTTAACCTTTGTTGACGCATATAAATAGCTGCCATTATGACTGGGTGAAGGGTTTATTTATAGAACAAGAAGTGAAAGAACGCTCTGGAAGAAAGTCGGTTACTATGCGACAATAGCAGGCGCTAATTTGTTCGGATCATTAGATTTGCTGTACTTGATTTCCCTTCACTATATTCTTTACTGTAATTGCATTTAACACAATGTCCCTTTGCTATGACTCGTTTATTTACACCGTAAAAAGTTTTTTTTATTTAAACTGGAAATTGATAATTTAACCGTTGTATGCTATGTTTCCCTTACAGTTGTAGGTTAAATATCATATACGCTGTAATTTAACATATGTTGCATAAAATAGTTTTGGCAGTTGGTTTACCAGAATTTTTTCTCTGTTACTTTTATTCTGTTTATTACTTAACAGAGAATATACAGAGAACAAATCTACTAAACCAGCTGCCAGAACTTTTTCTGTTGGTTTACAGAATTATTCCCTGTTAAAACAGGGCTTATGTCAGAAGATTTTCTGTTCTCTTACGTAATTATTTTGGTTGAATATAAACAAATAATTGTAAAAAATAATTGATTTTCTGTGTTCAGTCAGGAATGTACAAAAATATAAAACAGAAATTAAGAGCAAGAAATCGTGAATGGCTTCACGACTTGTGTTCTGAAGGCTAGGTTTACCACTTTCTTCCTCTTTTTACAAATTTTGTTACCTTGAATGCAAACCCGAGACAAAATAATAAAGCACATACGGGACATGAAATCAAAAGGTGTTAACTTTCCTGCATATGTCGTGGAGTATCCTTCGGTGACATCTTGCCAAGGCAGCGGTGATAACTGTTTAGAGATTAAGGTTCTTATCATGTACGGCTAATAGCACCCTTGACAGCCTTCGGGTGCACTTGTATGGTCACGACTAAACGGCTGAGTATAGTTCACTACAACCGTACGGAAGCTAGCTCGATCATAGTCGTCAATATGGACGCCGTTCTCTTCAATGAACATCTACAAAACCTTTTGATTAACGAAAATGCAAGTTTGCTTAATTAGAACTTTGATATGACCACATCATTCTTTGGAGACAAATCCCCGTAACGTTTGCCAAAGACTATGCTGAAAACGATATACCAGAGGTAAAATATGATAACGACAATTTCAAGAAATCTACTCACAGGTGAGTTAGTGGAAGAGTTATCCCCAGATAAAAAATTATACAAACCAACAAAATGTCCAGAGTTTATTGACAGTTACATAATTTATATTTACAATATATTCAATCTGAGGAATTTATGAAGTTTGTTTGTGTTTCTGTTTTTCCAAATAAAATTCACAAATAGATAAAAAAAATTTACTATAATACTGTCACTTTCACAATTTGAAATCAACACCCGTTAAATAACATCCATTGCACAGCTAAATACCCCAACGAATAAAAACAGTTCTCTCTTGAAAAATTTGACTATTAACTTGTAATTTCGACATAGTGGGAGACAACAATGCTTTCGTAACGTGTTGGATGACCCCAATACTGCTGTTGCGATGGGGGGGGGGTAGTTTTGACAGATGCTTGACAACCACGTGTTGTATAATCAAAGCAAAACGCGATCATTATGCTCGTTTGAGCGGAGAAAAATATCAAATAAAGGCAATTACATAGGAGTTTTATATTGAAACCATTGATCGCCAGTCGATCAAATTTTATTCACCATGAAAATATCACTGATTGCACGGATACCCGTAAAAATAGTCATATATAAATATCCTACCTTCTTTATGTTATAAATAATTTAACAATGATCATGAAGCTAACCTCCGAAGTCTCGGGATGTATTCTTAATTTCATCGCGTTCTTTCGATCAAATACTAACCGCTTCAGTAACATTCTTAAGCGTGTTGCGGCAGCCCTGAAAGTACCTATTGGGTGGGTATACAATGCCAATAAGCCCGTAAGAAGCGGAACATTAATTCCCGATTCGACAGGAGTGTGATAAGGGAAACCATCCATAGTCTGTACAGAAAGGGTCAATATGTAAGTACAATTACGTCCTAGATTCCAGATACATTATTCAACCACACTTACGGACCCGAGTTCACAAAGCGGACTTAAAGGAGCTAAATCGCTAACATTTTGAACCTAGCATCAAAGTTGATTTAGATTGACAATTCGTGTTTTCAAAGTTGAAGATTTGGGATGATATTGAGTTAAAGACTTAGCTACTTTAAGTTGAGAATTTACTGAAATATGTACAAAGTTTTGTGTTTCTTGATCAAAGATATTTCTCATTAACAGTGATTGAAAGTTGAGTAAATTCTTAACTGGAGTATGAGAATGCTTCGTCAACACGGGGGCGGGTCTATTCACCTGGTTTGATAATTATTCTTTTTTCTTGTAATGTCTATAAATAAGTGCAGGAAGACCACACAACACGCAAAATAAAAATCGACACGATAAACTTGCGGACAAGACAGAATATAGACCGTTCTATGCAATAATTAAGACACACTGAAAGTGAAAATTTTAAAAACACTACACGAGATGTATTTTTATATTATTTTACAAGAGATGTATTTTTATATTATTTTAAAATCCATTTCCATATCTATTCTACACGGGCATTTGAAGGGATTAAAATAAAACTTCTTATTACTGCTTGACTATAATAGTGTAGTATCATAGTATACAATATAATACAAGGTAGTTCAGACGATCTTTGTTATGACTTGTTTATGATATATTGCCTGCTGTCATCTCGCAATACTGTTGTGTTTTGTGGTACTGTTTAGATTATAATATATCTAATTTATCTTCTATACAGCCATAGTAACCCTAGTAACCCTTTTCTACTACTAACGTTGGTTTGGCTCGCCCAAACTCAACTGTATTCAGAGAACGCCTAACACATTTATGAGTCGCCCAAATGCAGACTTGACTTGAGATGCACGTGCATGAGGTGTATATAAGAGACAAGCGTTCACCTAGAGGTCGCAGACGATTTTGGAGACGCAGACCTAGCTAATCTACACATATAGTTGATACTCGACTTGAAGATTACCAGAAGAGATTAAGCGCAAGATTATCCTACTTATTTTCATGTGGCCCATCGCTTTATTGGCGCTGCGAGCTTAACAATTGAAGCGGGGAAAGAAAGTTAGTTGGTGTTGCTAGTGTGACTTTTTCTGGTAGCCCTTCGTTGATAAAAAAAATATCCAGTGTAGGGGGCAGTACGAACTCGCCCAAGGTGGGCTATTGGGGTCTGTTGAAATGAGAACGTGTAAAGGGGGATAATTCTACTCTCAGCCAAGGGCGCGAAGGATGAGAGAAATTATATGAGTATATAGCCCGAGGGCTTGAGGATTAATATTGCATATTCCCGGTTATCCAGTCAGAATATGCTTGAACACCCATGTTTAAAGAAAAACCAAAAAACTCATGAACCCTGACCTGCATCACGTGGCCGTAGTTGATGTCAGTCCGTGCAAACTCTGGTAAGTGTCTTTTTAAAGTCAAGCATGTTGTCAACCAAAAAATTATATGAACATATAACCTGGGAGGGACTTAGGGAGGGAAGATTAATCCTCAAGCCCTCGGGCTATATATTCATATAATTTCTCTCATCCTTCGCGCGCTCGGCTGAGAGTAGAATTATATTCCATCTATGCCCTCTGGGCATTTCGGATTAATATTGCATAATTTAAAGAGGTTGACAACAACAACAAATGGAAAACGTGTTTACATTTTATTTAACACAATATCTGAAAAAGAAGGCAAAATATCTCTTTTATAATAAGCAGCAAAAGTCTTCTCCGACTTCCAGTCTGCTGTCTTCAATATTTCTGAAATAGAGAGTCCTGCTAAATTAGCGGCATATGATGAAGCACCTCTTACAGAGTGTGGTTTAAATATATCTGTATTAATACCCGATGAAATCAAAGCTTCTTTAATCCATCCGGCTATAGTAGCAGCACAAACTGCTTTTTTGTGGAAAAAAGAAATAAATAAATTCTGTGATTTACGCTTACTCTGGGTAGCTGAAATATATGTGCGTAGTGTATAACAAGGGCAAATAGATAATTTCTTATAATTATTAATGTTGACAGTATATAGCGGTTGAGATGGGCGTGATGTCTTCAAGACACCCGATGCCGACAGACACATAGCTGTTCCAGAATCTTTCACAGAATCTAAAGAGAAAGATGCTAGCGTTTGACATCGTTGAGCAGTTGACAAAGACAATAGAGAAACTGCTTTAATCGTAAGCATACGTAAAGATAATGTATCCAACGGATACAATGAACTTAGATAATGCAACAAGATGGATACATCCCATGTTGCCAAATAACGAGGTTTAGGTGGTTTATGGACAAAAACACCTTTCATGAAGCGAGTAAGTAAAGGGTGGTCCCTCAAGTGAGAATTCCCAAGAGTAAGCAATGTCTGGACAATGCTAGAGCGAGTTGCATTTATGACACTATATGAAAAATTTGATTTGTGCAAAAACCCAAGAAAATTCAACAAATTTTCTATAGATGGAAATAAGGGATTGACTTTCCCTTGCACACACCAAAGATTCCATCTATTCCAAGCCAATTGATATTGCTTGTTTGTTTTTGGTCGCCATGAATTAAGGATGAGTTCTGCAGACTCTTTTGAAATGCCTCGACTCTGAATGTTTGTCCTGATACAAGACAAACGGTCAACCTGAGGGAATTAACAACCATTATAGCCATTGCTACCTTGTCCAAAACTACCTTGTTGAGTATTCGAGGTATAAGACTGAAAGGAGCAGAAATATATGGATAATAATTATTCCAAGAAATAGTGAAAGCATCACAAGCTAAACAATATGGATCTGGGTACCAAGAAACATAAGATTCAATCTGATAATTTAATGAGGATGCAAATAAATCTATATCTGGTGTACCAAAATAATTACAAATCTTATTGAATGTATTCTCATGGAGCATCCACTCTGTGGAGTTTGAAAAATTTCTTGATAAGAAGTCAGCCTCTAAATTAAATTTACCCTGAATGTGCTTGGCAGATAAGTATATACTCTTCTTATAACACTATAACCAAATAGATTTAGACAATTCATGTAATGAATCAATTGCACCTCCCATATTGTTGATATAAGCAATAGCAACAGAATTGTCAGATTGAATACATATATGGATATCACGAAATTTTGAACAAAGATTTTTTAAAGCTTTGAAAACTGCTAATAGCTCTAAAAAATTTATATGATTTGCTTGTTCGCATGGGAGCCATACGGAATTTGTTTGGAAATTCCTTAAATGAGCTCCCCATCCCATTTCAGACGCATCAGTGGTTAAAATCTCATCCACTGGAGGGGGTTGAATATGATTACCATTGAACGAATAGGCTTCATGAATCCACCAATGAAGCTCATCGATCATCTTAAAATCTAGAACTGCAATAGCATCATAGTTAAGACCAGATTGTGAAAGCAGTCTTGTTTTACCTTTATCTAAATAATGGATATAAAGTGGAGCAGGCTGGATTGCAGTTCTACTAAATGAGCAAAGGCCTATGAATGAAGCTAAATCTCGTATAGTAAAAACAGAAGCTAATAAATTCCTAGCTAATAATACAATCTTATCTAATTTATCAGGAGTCATAAAAACATTATAATATTCTGTGTTGATAATAAAACCAAGAAAAACCAATTCTTTCGAAGGTTTTAAGTGTGATTTCTCCAGATTAACTACAAAACCAAGATTATGAAACAAATCAATAGCTTTATATGTGTTAGAATTTGACTCTTCAATGGTTGTAGATGAAAAGAGTGAATCATCTATAAAATAAAAACATATAATTGACTGCTTCCTTAAAAATGAGAAAATAGGCTTAAGGACTTTTGTGAACACCCGAGGCGCTGACGAAATTCCAAACGGTAAGCATGTGAAATGATAAATGACATCATGCCAAACAAAGCATAAATATTTCCTATCACTAGGATTAATTCCAATAGAAAAATAAGCATCACAAAGGTCTATCGAGGTTAAAAAAAACTATTCTTTGTAATAGACTTCAGAGCAACAGCCAAAGTTTCCTGCTTAAAGTGTTCATAAGATACAAAATTGTTTAACTTTTTTAGATTGATTACGGGCCTTAATGACCCATTCTTTTTAGGTACTAAAAATAAATTAGAAATAAATTGATCCGGAAAAGGATTGGTTGGTTCAATTGCACCTTTTGTCAAGAAGTTTTGCAACCTCCTGATCAATAATATCAACCTCCGTCACTGAAAGACAAGGCGAATTGGGCCAAGACCACTGGACAGGTAATGAATTAAACTCAATTGTATATCCATTACTAATTGTATCGATAATCCAACTATCAGTTGTGAGATACTGCCAATTATGAGAAAATTTAGATAATTGTCCCGCTATAAACTTCTTGTTGCCCAAATTCTTACTTACACAATCTATTGGTTCTTTGTATAACGGCCTCTGGCTCTGCCTCGTGTGCTGTAATACCTGCCCCTGTACTGTAAATTCTGATAACCTCCCCTCCGATCTGGAGGTTGATACCTCCTCTGGCCTCCACCTAAAAAAGGCTTTTTATACCATGACCTGCCATATGAATAATTATTAGATCTTTTATTATTATAGTTCGAGTTCATTGGAGTATATAATTTGGCAGATTGGTCTATTTCTTTGATCCTGGTGGCAATGTCTGGACCAAATAGAGTACCTGAGATAGGTCGAGAAGAAGAACAAAGAGGATGGTATCTCTTACTGAGAAAAGGTTTCATAAGATGTCTACGTCTCAACGAAATCTCATTCAAAGAGTTTCCCAAAATCACGACTGAGTCGATCACTGCAATTTTACTATTTTGATCGATAGTTCGATCTTTGGACGCCAAGATTGTAAGAAGGGGGGCTATACCAATACTAATTAATTTTTGAACATCTTGAAGCGATAAATCCTGAGATTGAGCCGTCTTCGGCAAAATGTTCCAAATGTCTCCATCAACTAGTGGTGGAACCAAACATTTACAGTTTTCAGGAATTGAATATTTGGATGTCATTTTTCCAATCTCCACCTTCTTAGTGGTGGCAACGGAAACCAATTTAACAAGACTATCTGATACTGGATTACCAAAAGTATCATCCCCTTGAAATATCTTAGGGATATCAAAATCATCCTCAAGAACATCAGGTGTTTCCTCTTGAAACTCATCATACATTTCTTGAGGATCAACCAGATCGATTACCGGTTCATTGTAAAAATTTTCATATTCATGATTTTTATTGTTAGAATAAATATCGTTAGAACTAACATTTTGTTCTATATTTCTATAATCATTGACGTGATGGCCTAGATCAGCATTAGTGGGCTTGTGTAACTGTTTATCAACTATAGATGTCAATAAAGCTATTTGATTCTTTAAATCAACAAGTTCGTTTCTGTTTATTTGATCGTTCGATAATTTTACGTGACCACCGCTCGTGGTATCCTCGAAAGTGGCCCTATTACTATTAGTATTCGTTACAGCGGCCGAATGAGCAAAATCATTGGCAAATTCAGAACCATGGTTCGGTGCTGCAGAAGTGACCGTGCAAGTAGGTTTTGCACCCGTTCGAGCAAAGTTTAATTGTTTCTTACATGGAGCAGTAATTTTCTCCGAACTTTTCCTTTTTCGGCCATGTTTGTTTACCTGAGAAGTTTTAACTTCCGGTTTCGAATTTTTTGCTTTGTCGCAATTAAAGATCAACGAATTTGGTTGTATCACCTTGATTGTTATTAATCAAAATATTTTCAACAATACTTAAATCTTGGGCTGTAAAGCCAGTAAAATCCTGATCGGGAGATTCACTCATATTATTATTTCGTTGAACCAACGAAACGACAGTTTGTATTTTGTTTGTTGCTAAAAATAGCAATAAACCATGAGAGTCGAATCGGCGATACGACTCGGAATATAAATAGATAATATGAGCTACAATAAAATAGTAGATATGAATTATAAAACTTATAGTACTAACTGAGGATCACCTCAAGAAGTGGAAGAGAGTATTCAAGCTCTATCCTAGTCTAGATCATAACAGAAAAAGACACTTACCAGAGTTTGCACGGACTGACATCAACTACGGCCACGTGATACAGGTCAGGGTTCATGAGTTTTTTGGTTTTTCTTTAAACATGAGTGTTCAAGCATATTCTGGCTGGATAACCGGGAATATGCAATATTAATCCGAAATGCCCAGAGGGCATAGATGGAATATAACTCTCGGAGTATGGCATCCTGGGATTCCAACATGGAGGGAGATTTGTTTTCAGATATGTATGTTTTTTTTTTTAAAAGTAAATAATTTATTTGCAAATACATATGTTGAAGGGGATTACGGAAGTTATAGGAGTTTTTGCGAGTCGTCATGACGAAAGACAACGGGCTAAGGAAAGATCGGACAATGATAAAAAGGTTTCCGATTTTGAACAAGAGGAGGAATGGGTAGATGCATCTTCAGACAAGGATACTGAGAATCCTATCCATTCTTATGACTCAACTCCCGCACTAAAACCTAAGCGTAAGTGGTTACCGGCTCCTCCCGTGTACAGAAACTCCAGGGGTAGGTAATAGGGGGTCATTAAAAGAGAATGTAGTGGATTATGGCAGAATTCCGAGAAACCTGATGTTTAGTGGGGGCGAGAATAACAAGGGGGTTATGAGATGTGTTTGAAGAAAAGTTTCACAGATTTGCTAAAAGCCAAGTATGGAGGGATAATGATGAGTTGTGTAGAGATGTCTATTTTATTGTTTAACTGGGAAAGCCAGTGAATACTTTTGTTATTTGAATAGGAGTTGTAGATATTTAACCTTTTAAGATATTATTAAATTAGGTCGTCGATTTCCGGAACAAATTGGAAAGCCCTTTTCAGCAAGCTAAGCAAGACTCTTCGGACAATCTGGGTGATTGGGCAGGCCGGGTGCAAATGTTGGCCGATAAAGCTTTCCCGGCCTTGCCCAGGAAATTTGTTACGAAACTGGCAATTTCGAAGTTATTATCAGGAAGTAGGGATATAGAGGGAAGTAGATACGTGGCTAATCTACGGTTGCAAGATTTTGATGAAACATTAAATAGGTTAAAATGGTACCGACATGTTTCTGATTCTATCCCGGTAAATTGTGACAGTCGGATAGCTTTTAATAGATCCCGTTCCCCAAGCGCTATGATAGTCCAAGTATACGTTCACCCACGACCCAGTCATATTGTAGACAAACTAGTCCGTCACCGGTCAGGGTAACTTCTGAAGCAAAATCCCCAAAACCCGACGATAAAGAGTGGGTAAAGGAAACTAATTGTATTAAGGAGGAGGTTAAAAAATTGATCAGTGTCGTAGAACCGTTGTGTAGAATACAACGTAGTAGATCTCCATCACCCAGGGGTAGGAATTCAGGAGAGTGCTTAAAATGTAATTCTCCGTTGCATTTTGTTAGGGAATGTCCTTTGAATAAATCCGCTGCTAAGGTCACGTTCTCAGAAGACGCTCAAGCGTTAAACTGAAAGAGGGCGACTCTACGGGTCGGAACTCGTCCTCAACTATCAAAAAGGACCTGGAAATATCCAGACCAGAATTGCCGGGTCATTCACCTTATTCTTTACGGGTACCAGTAGGAATTCAAACAGTAAAGACTAATGGAATAATTGATACAGGAGCAGAGATTACTATTTTATCTAGGGCATTTTATGATAAGTTACCTGAAAAACCCTTGAAGATTAAGGATGCATGTTTAAATACGGCGGGTAAGGCTAAATTAGAGGGTTTCATTATAAGACCTGTACAAATTAGGGGGGGGGGTACATTGGAGGATTTTGTTTATGTGGCAGATATTCCGGATAATGTGATAATAGGTTTGAATGTTTTAATGGCTAAGAATATGATTTTGGATTTAGGGAATCATTGCCTAATCGCGGAGGGTGAATTACAAAGTAACAACTCTCGTGTAGCTAGAGTGACAGTACCTAGTAGAACTATCATCCCTCCTAAAACGGTTCTTAGATTAAGGTGTCATATCGAGTCAGGGGGTGTGGGTTCATACATGGTAGAGCCACTGGAAAGGAATGATGTGTTAATCAGTCGTACATTAAATGCTTCAGGGAATCGGCCGAATGTGTGTGTGATAAATTGTTCCAATGAGTCAGTAGTTCTTAAAAATAAGGAAGTTATTGGTAAAGCAGTAGAAATAGAAAATGTCTCTATTCTTCAACCGGAAGGTAACATGGAAGCATTGAAAAGAGAACAGGATAAAGAAACTATCTCGGGGCATTTGATCTCATTATTTGAAATATCTAAAAGTTATTTAACAGAAGAACAAACTCAGTCATTGGTTAAAATCTTAATTGAGTTTCAGGATGTTTTTGCTAAAACGGAATACGATTTGGGTAGTTTTGGTGTCTTGGAACATTCTATAGATACGGGCAGCGCTAAACCGTACGCCTATTAGTTTTGCCAATGAGGAAGAATCTTTAATAAAAATGTTAGACGCGAAGATAATTCATCCATCATCATCCGACTAGGCAAGTCCACCGGTGTTAATACGGAAACCTGATGGTTCTGTTAGGTGGTGTATTGATTATAGAGCACTTAATGCGGTAACTGTCAAAGATAGTTTTCCCTTACCTTTAATCGAGGAATGCATTGATATCGTAGGGGGTAGTAAGTTCTTCTCTAAAATGGACATGACAAATGCTTTTATTACCAAATCCCTTTAAAGCAAAAAGACCGCTTTCATAACTAAGTATGGATTATTTGAATTCCGTAGACTCCCTTTTGGGCTCACGAACAGCCCTTCGACATTTTCCAGGGCTATCAATTTAGTTATGCATGGATTAACTTGGAATATAGTCTTGGCCTTTCTAGATGATATATTAATTATGGAAATGAATTTTGACGATCATGTGGCTAATGTTAGGCAAGTCCTTACGCGATTACAAACATATGGATTGAAATTGAAACCAAAGAAATGCGTTCTATTTCAAGAGGAAGTAGAATTTTTAGGGAGGATAGTAAACGGGGAAGGGTTAAAAATGAGTCATAAACATATCGAGCCTGTCAAATCTTGGCCCGTACCCATGAATACTAAAGAAGTCGAGAAATGTTTAGGTTTTGCGAATTATCATAGAGAATTTATAAAGGATTTGGCATTTATAAATGATTTGGCACAAATGGCTTTTCCATTGTATGCCATAACCGGAAAGCAGCCTTTTTCATGGGATGTAGAAAAACAAACGGCTTTTGGCTTGATAACTCCTCCAGTTTCCCAAACGCCCAGGATCACTTCATATTGGATACAGATGCGTCTAACATGGCTATTGGTTCTTTTTAAGTCAAGTGCAAAATGGACAAAAAAAGTGATTTCATATAGTAGTGTTTCTTTAACTCCGGAGCAAAGTCGTTATTGCACGACCCGGAAAGAACTTTTAGTCGTAGTTAGGTTCACCCGACAATATAGACATTATTTTTTGGGACGGAATTTTACGTTACGGACGGATCATAGTAGGTTAACGTGGCTCTTGTGATTTAAACAACCGAATGGACAGCTAGCTAGATGATTGGAGGAATTGTCACAATATGATATGACGGTTAAGCATCGACCCGGAGCGAGACATGTAATCGCGGATTTCTTAACGCGCTCGCCCGAGTTAGGCCCTTGTCCCGATTTCAAGACACGAATTCTACCGGAAGCTTTACCCTGCGGGGGTGTAAATATTGTTGTAAGGCCTATGAAGATTGGGCTGAATTTATAGAAGTAGAGGAATCGGTACCTTATCTAGGGTTCCTAAGGAACCGGTTGTAAATAGAATCTTGTCACAAGAATTATTATCGGATTGGGAGGATGATTCTAGTCAGTTGGGGTCTTATAATATTAATGGGATGTTGGTGTCTGGTTTTTCGATTGATAGAAAAAGTGCATAAGGTTGAAAAGGATAAGTTTGTTAGGCAGATAACGTTAGCTAATCGGAATTCTGAACAGAAAATGGTAAAAAATCAAAACAAAGATTCAGATTTTAGATTTAACCTGGTCTGGCTTAAGGATGGGAGTTTCCCATTAGAAGCGGGGCTAATCCTTAGTAGTCCGCTAAATATACTATTCAAAAAAAGTAGGGGATATTTGATTTTTAAGTGTTATTAAAGTCACCTAATGAAACTGACGAAGAAACAAATGACAAAATGAAATGAAGTTCACATTCATCGATTTATTCCAAATGATCGTTAGACCAAGTAAGGCACAGACTGACCATTATAAGGGTAAAATGATACCCGGGGTCAAACAGCAAAGTTACCACAGCATCACAACAAAGTCAGTAACGGGTAAATCCTCCCCTGTTTGCCAAACAAGCATTGATCCGACGTGGCATACTCCTAATGAGACGTCTAAGGTCATTTTGGTCCAGATTGTCCCATTCCTGTTGCAACGCAGCAGCAAGTTCTTGGACATTGGCAGGACGTTGTTGACGTTGACGTAACCTCTGTCCAAGCATGTCCCAGACATGCTCGACGGGGGAGAGGTCGGGACTCAGTGCTGGCCAAGGTAATGTTCTGTTGTTGGGGGTAACCTGTAACGATCCTGGCCCTGTGACATCTTGCGTTTTCATCCTGGAAGATGAAACGGCGGCCATGACGTCGTGCGAATGGCACAACATGGACTGCCAAGATGTTGTCCCGGTAGTACTGACCTGTAACACGCCCTGCAACAACATGTAAAGCCGTTCTTCCAGCAACAGTGATGCCTCCCCACACCATAACAGAACCACCCCCAAATCGATCATGTCTGATGACGTTAACGTCTTGGGAGCGCTCGTTTCGACGACGCCACACCCTCCTACGTCTGTCCAAAAAATCAACAGTGAACCTTGACTCATCTGAAAACATCACATTGCTCCAGCAGTCGACCCGAGCGTGGTCTGTCCTGTACAGATTGTGTATCACGGTATCTGGACCATAGCCTGCTTATGACAGACTGAGAAACATTCATCGTCAGCGCCACAACCGCCTCTGTTGTGCCGATCTGTAGTATGCCAAGGGCACGTAACCTTTCATTTGGGGTAAGCCGACGCATATCAAAATTTGTTTTCTGGTCACTAAAACAATTAAACTGATGTTTCCACCCTGGAATTCAATGCCACAATGACTGTAACATTCAAAGTCAGTCATGCAAATCTTGGGTTGGACCTCCATGATGATCCCAAGCATCACCTGCATTAACATGCGGTAGCTATTGGTGCGTTTGGGCGTCACATGTAACTGGAAATGTTTCTTCTGTTAGGTTCTATAGTGACTTTTTTCGTAGTCATTTGTATATTTTAGTATTATGCCCCCAAAATCAAATATCCCCTACTTTTTTTGAATAGTATATTATTGGATTCATAAGGAACTGTTTTACTTAAATGATAAAAGAATTCTGTTTAGGAAAGATCCCACGGATGGGTCGTCTCAATTAGTGGTGCCTAAAAATTGTATACCAGAAATTATCGCTTTGTGTCATGATCTCCCTTCCGCAGGACACCAAAGTTTAAGGAGAACCCAACAGAAGATTGGAATGAATTATTTCTGGTAATGTATGTCGAAGGATGTGGCAGCTTATTAGCAAAACTGTAAAGTTTGTAGTACTTGTAAAAAGGCTACTTTTCATGCTCGCTCAGGTTTAGTGTCTTATGAGTTTGGTTCTCCTATGGAAAGGGTACATTTAGATTTTCTTGGACCTTTACCAAAGTCAACTCGTGGTAATGAACATACGGTAGATCAGTTTACAAAATGGATAGAGCGTGTTCCGTTGTAGTCGCAAACCGCAGGTTGTAACTGCACAAGCTGCGATAGATCAATTTTTCTCTCGATTTGGGTATCCCTTCCAGATTTTCACTGATCAAGGTAGGAATTTTCAGAGTGACTTGTTCAATGAATTGTGCCTTCAGATGCAAATCCATAAAGCGCGAACTATTCCGTATCGTCCTTCGTCGAATGGACAAGCGGGAAGATATAACAGAACACTAATGGACGCGGTTAGATGTTTCGTGGATGAGAAACAAGATATACTATTCAAAAAAAGTAGGGGATATTTGATTTTTAAGTGTTATTAAAGTCACTAATGAAACTGACGAAGAAACAAATGACAAAATGAAATGAAGTTCACATTCATCGATTTATTCCAAATGATCGTTAGACTAAGTAAGGCACAGACTGACCATTATAAGGGTAAAATGATACCCGGGGTCAAACAGCAAAGTTATCACAACAACGTCAGTAACGGGTAAATCCTCCTCTCCTTGCCAAACAAGCATTGATCCGACATGGCATACTCCTAATGAGACGTCTAAGGTCATTTTGGTCCAGATTGTCCCATTCCTGTTGCAACGCAGCAGCAAGTTCTTGGACATTGGCAGGACGTTGTTGACATTGACGTAACCTCTGTCCAAGCATGTCCCAGACATGCTCGATGGGGGAGAGGTCGGGACTCAGTGCTGGCCAAGGTGATGTTCTGTTGTTGGAGGTAACCTGTAACGATCCTGGCCCTGTGACAGCTTGCGTTGTCATCCTGGAAGATGAAACGGCGGCCATGACGTCGTGCGAACGGCACAACATGGACTGCCAAGATGTTGTCCCGGTAGTACTGGCCTGTAACACGCCCTGCCACCCTAACCCATGTAAAGCCGTTCTTCCAGCAACAGTGATGCCTCCCCACACCATAACAGAACCACCCCCAAATCGATCATGTCTGATGACGTTAACGTCTTGGATGCGCTCGTTTCGACGACGCCACACCCTCCTACGTCTGTCCAAAAAAATCAACAGTGAACCTTGACTCATCTGAAAACATCACATTGCTCCAGCGTCGATTATCCCAGTGTTGACGATCCCTACACCAACGACGTCTTGCCTGAATGTGATGATCTCTCAAACAAGGGATCACGCGAGGACGTCGGGCGCGAAGGTGACCCCTATGCAGTCGATTCCGAATCGTCTGGCCACTCACTCTCACACCAGTGTCTGTTTGAAGATGAGCGCTGATCTGATTTGCTGTGATGACACGATTTCTCAAGGCCAAGGTACGGATAAATCGATCCTGGGCTTGAGTTGTCGCCCTGAGCGTGGTCTGTCCTGTACAGATTGTGTATCACGGTATCTGGACCATAGCCTGCTAATGACAGACTGAGAAACATTCATCGTCCGCGCCACAACCGCCTGTGTTGTGCCGATCTGTAGCATGCCAAGGGCACGTAACCTTTCATTTTGGGTAAGCCGACGCATATCAAAATTTGTTTTCTGGTCACTAAAACAATTAAACTGATGTTTCCACCCTGGAATTCAATGCCACAATGACTGTAACATTCAAAGTCAGAGTCGTGCAAATCTTGGGTTGGACCCCCATGATGATCCCAAGCATCACCTGCATTCCATGCGGTAGCTATTGGTGCGTTTGGGCGTCACATGTAGCTGGAAATGTTTCTTCTGTTAGGTTCTATAGTGACTTTTTTCGTAGTCATTTGCATATTTTAGTATCATGCCCCCAAAATCAAATATCCCCTACTTTTTTTGGAATAGTATAATTGGGACCAACATTTAGCTCAATTAGCTGGCGCTTTACGGTCGACGGTAAACAGACAGAGGATTTACACCAAATCGGTTCATGCTAGGAAGGGAAATAAATATTCCAGTTAATCTTATGTTTGGGAGTCCAGGGAATGGGATATACAGACGGTAAATCAATACTTGGTCGACTTGGAGGAATCTGCAACATTGGCACACGAGATTGTTAGGGAAAATTTAGGGATGGCACAGAAGCCATGAAAAGTGACTATGATATAAAATTGAGAGAACGGCTTTATGAAGTCGGGGCTTTTGTATAATTTGGTTACTTCTACTTCTACTCCAAAAGGAAAGGCCCGGAAATTAATGAAGTATTGGAGGGGCCCTGGGGTAGTGACTGAGAAATTGGCTGCCCGATTGTATCGGGTTAAAACTAGAAGTTCCATGTCAGTCATGCACCATGATCGGATAAAATGTTGTCCGGACACGAATGCTCCCCCTTGGGCAATTCAAGCACGTAAAAAAGCTATTGAAGCGAATACGGATAGAACAGATAGGGATCCCCAAGGGAGAAAAATTTACTGTGTGTGCAGAAAACTGTGGAGAAATCAATTTGGATTACAATGTGATTTCTGTCTCGAATGGTTTCATGGTCATTGTGTCGGTATTACCCCTCAAGAGGCTGAGAGCATTGATATATATAAATGTCCACAGTGTGACCGGGTATGAGAATAATTAGATATTTTTTTTTAAAAAAAAAGGGGGGGGGCAGTGTATCTAGCCCAGGTAAGAATTAAATTTTGTTTGTTTTTTTTTGGATATTAATTTTTAGATGGATGGGTGGTTTAAAGTAGGTAAAGGAAAGAGGAGAATGGAGAAAGTTGAAGATTGGGATGAGGAGTTGGTATTGACCCCGGAAGATGGAGAGGTGGAGGAGTTTGAGATGGAATGTAAGTTAGAGTGTAAGAGAGATTATCACTGGCTGTGTTGCAGGAAGAAAGCGAGGAAACCCAGAGGTCGGCGTTGGCTGTGAAGCAGGTGGTTGAGGATCCGTTGATCGGGGAGTCGTTGGTTGAGGAGGAGGAAGTTGAAATTCCAGGTCATCCGATGATGAGACCCGATGTTAATTGGGGAATCAGTTCAGTTGCAGAGCAGAGAGTTTCGGGAGTAGTTAAAAAATCAAAGTCTCAGAACCGTTTGGGGGTTGCTTTTATTTCTCTAAATCGGTCAAAAGACATGTTATGTTCAATCATTTGCCAAGGGTGTTTGGGTTAGGGTATTCTTCGGAGACACGTTTACATCGGAAGCTAGAGGTGGTTAAGATCTTGTGGCCACCAGAGTGTCTCATACGGGGGGTTCACAAACAAATTTATGGAGTTTGGTAAATAGGGCTAAGGTGGTAACAGAACTTAATTACCTTTCCCCGGGGGATATTCAAGAATGTACTAGGGCCTGTAGACTATTCCATTGGCCTATTCCTCATCAGTTTAAACTGTCCCCGTTAAATAGTTTTGCGGGGTTTTTCCACTGGAGGATTCTAGTGGTGGCCTTAAATATGCTTTTCCCCCCGAGGAACGTGGCCGCTTTAAGTTGATTTAGTCATTTAAATTCCTTTTAGGGGCAGATTTTCGGATCTCGCTCGGAATTGGCATTTATCTATTAGGTAGATTAATTTTAGGTATTGGTTATTCTTTATAGTTGATTCTGATTAAGCCTGGGGTACTTTCATACTATTTGGGCAGACCTTTTTGAGTCTTGCCCTGTTCCTATCTGAAGCCAGTCCCTTAATAAACCTATCATTACTCGATATGTGCATAGGAACTGGGTGATCAAGTCTTGCTCAACAGCGGCCTCGCTTCGTAAGTTCTATCACGTGATAGAGCCTACGAAGCGAGGCCGCTGTTGAGCGAGACTTGATCACCCAGTTCCTATGCACATATCGAGTATTGATAGGTTTAAAAAGGGACTGGGTGATACAGACTTTTTTGACCTTATTTCGGGCAGGTTGATATCGATAAGTGATAGCTTTTTAAGTTTGATTTGTTATTAATAAAGCTGTAAAAGGACCAATTTAATTACATCGGAAGGTGTATTATAATGATCAAATAAAGTCTCGTTGGCAATAAAAATGACATGAAGTGTTATAGAACTAGTGAGTATTGCGAGATGACAGCAGACAATATATCATAAACAAGTCCCAACAAAAGGTGTCGTCTGCAGTACCTTGTATTATATTGTATACTATGATACTATACTATTATAGTCAAGCAGTAGTAAGAAGTTTTATTTTAATCCCTTCAATTGCCTGTGCTATTCTAAATATATGTAATTTTTGACAATTCTTTTTAGGAAGTTTGAATTAACAGGGGACTTTAAACTAATAAAATACAATTTTCAATGATTGAACACTTATGGTTTCATTTTAAAAATTTTTTTATCCAGTTCTCAACCAGACGACTCTGCTCTGTACTAAAAGAAAAAGATATAATTTCCCAAAGCCACCCCCGAAGACTATTAAAAGAAATTGGGTTTAAATTTTATAACCTTCATGCGAAGCGATTTGCAAAAGAAACTACGGAGATGGTGATAGCCAAGCACAATTACTTGAGAAATATAGCAAACTATAGGCTGCCGACGGCTATTTTTTCCTAACCCAACCCCCAAAGCTAGGGGCGCCTTCTCAACCTCGTGGGTTTCCTCCGGACACTCCGGTTTCCTCCCACTGCTAAAAACCCCTTCGCACAAGCGAATTATTGAAATAAAATTAAAAACCACGTAAGTCCCAAATTGACCCAGTTGTGTCGAGTGGGCGTTAAACCCCATTTCTCTCTCTCTCTACAGTTAGACTGTATCTTTCGAAGTGTAGCAACGTGTAAATCAGAAGAGGAAACTTTACAAAAGACCAATTAGACCAGTCCAAAGCCGAACATCGAATGTGCTTTTGGAAATCTTTTTTTTTACTAAAGCGCCACGATCGTGTAAATGTTTGCAAACAGCATTTTCCATCCAGTTCTGGCGCGGGGGTTTGAAATCAGAAATGGTGAAACAGTTAAGCCACACGAGAATGTGTCTCGGATATAAAGGGACAATAGCGGTCATTGACAGAAACGGGTCATCGTTTGATAAAGCAGCGTTAGACGCAAAACTGCAAGCTAAGCTACATGATGGTTCCGATCAAGATGTTAACATGAATGACAGCACTGAACTAATGGACGTAGTAGTATGAAACTGATTACATCAATGTGCTAAAGACAATAATATAAGCACACTAGACGAAACATGCGATTCTCTTAAACTTCATCCAGGGTATACATTCTGATGGGATAATGTTGACAAAGGTTACAACGCGACTTCCCACTGTTCATACACAGAACACGTACTTTAACATGGCAATGGGGTTCATGGCAATCAATAGCATCCCGGTCGCCCATCCGGACACAGACCAACGTACAAATGCCGCCGATTTACACCCCGGTGTGTTTGTGTCAAACGACGAAGATTGTACTGAACTGAACTCGAGAATCGGGATAATTATTGGCCGCATTTTGTGCAGACATTTGACCTGGTTTGCTAAAAACCTTTCCGACTGTGTTGTTAAACATCTAGGTGTATTCAATGAAAATCCGTCGTCTACCGAAGGTGCAATTGTCAACATTTCCCAAAATACCCACGGTAAATAATGAGCCATACGTAACAACCATGTATAGAGACGGCCCGAGTTGTGAGCGCGGGAATGATGCAAATAAACAAGCCAACAGTGAGGCTGATGTCCCCCGCCGAAATCCCAAAATAAATAGATGACACATATTAATTAATCGCACATTTATTTTTTTCAAGCGTATCGAGCAATCAAACTGTACACGAAGTGTCATCCAAAATGCTAAAACCGACGAGAAAAATGAAAATGTACCCTAGTTAGGGGGACCCTAAAGGCAGACAAAAGGGACCCTGGCCAAGGGAAAGGGCCCTCGTGTCCGAGTCAATTGTTTCTATACGCTGTTACTGTCGAAACCATTGCTGAATGAGAATGCAGTCATTGTATTGGCATAAAAATCATCAATCAAGATGAACCTAAGTTATCTTGTCCCAAAGTATCAACCAATCAAATTGCTTATTTCTGTCTACCCTAAGAATAAAATGCTCATCTTCGAACTCCGTCAAGGCATTGACCTAATAAGCATTTTCACCAAGTTTGAACATTTTAACTTAATTAGGAGAGTTATTGTGTTCCAAAGTCTCGACCAATCAAATTGCGCATCGCTCTGCTTACCCTGAGCAGAAAATACTCATTATCGAACTTAGTCAAGGTATTACTGTAATGAAACTATACACCAAGTTTCATCACTCTCACTTAATTAGAACTAAAGTTATCGTGTCCCAAAGCATCAACCAATCAAATTGCCTCGTGTCCCAAAGCATCAACCAATCAAATTGCCTAACTCTGCTTACCCTAAGCTGAAAATGCTCATCTTCGAACTCCATCAAGGCATTGACCTAATAAGCATATACACAAAGTTTGAACATTTTAACTCAATCAAATTTGCGTATCGCTCTGCTTACCCTGAGCAGAAAATGCTCATTATCGAACTTTGTCAAGGTATTACTGTAATGAAACTATACACCATGTTTCATCAATCTCACTTAATTAGAACTAAAGTTATCGTGTCCCAAAGCATCAACCAATCAAATTGCTTATCTCTGCTTACCCTAAGCGGAAAATGCTGATCTTCGAACTCCATCAAGGCATTGACCTAATCAACACATATACACCAAGGTTGAACATTCTAGCTCAATTAGGAAGAGAGTTATTGTGTCCCAAAAAGTGTGACGGACAGACAGACAGACGGACGAACCCATTTTAATAGTCCCCCAACTTTCTTCGAAAGGCGGGGGACAAATAAAAGCTCTCAGAAACGGGATGACTCCATGTGAGATTGCAAGATAACTTTGACACATTCTTTCATCCTTCAAGTTCTACGGACCGCGGCAGTACCGATTTGAAAACCTTACGCCAATCATCCACTCGACACTAATTCTCTGCTGAACGGAGAGAACCATTGCGAAGACAATTTCTGCAATAAAGAATTTTCGGATGAAAATATCACCGGGTGCCATCCCCCGAGAACGTTGCGCAAGAGGTAATTTAAGTGGTTTCGTGTTACCTGTGCTTGAGTCGACCCAGAACCCTTCTAATGCAGCCACCAATGCCAAAAGCAGACAAGAGTGGAATTACCGTTACTGCCTTTGTAGAGCAGAATTTGGCGAATTCGAACTTATGATAGGATGTGCTGCAGAGGACAAATGTGTAGCAGCAGAGTGGTACCACTACAGATGCCTGAACATTTCATGAAAGGATGTTCCATCCGGTAACTGGTTTTGTAGCGAGGGTTGTACGAATTTCGCCAACAGAAAAACAAAGAAGGGGAAAGGCAATGGTGCCTCCTCTACCTTAACATCAGGGGTACAGTTACCAGGCTAGAAGGGTAAAGCCTTGAACTGATTAAACATGCTATGCCGCAGTGCGAGAAGGCGATGGAGGGGCGATGATGTCGCATTGGAAAATGGACTTGTACATCTTTTGCTAAAAAAAACAAAACAGCCAAGATACATTTTCTTAGCACATAGATTGGTATGTTCAGTCAGTGGTATGTGTATTGAGAAAATGAATCAATAACTTATTTAGAACAGAACAGTTAATTCCGGAGGTGGGGTCTGGAATGTACAATAGACTGTATAGATCCGGCAACAGGTAGATATAACGATTCAACTCTTGATTGATGTGGACAGATTGTTGGACTACCAGGAGAATCTTTAGACTTTATATTCGACACAAACTTCGTAGAACATGGCTTCTATAGATAGACACCGTCGACGAGCTACTAATGGTGACGAAAACGTAAACAAATCCGTCACACTTTTAAGTGGGGATGAACTATTTAAGAAATTACCAACCTGGACAATACCTAAATAAACTTCAAAATTTATCTGATAACCTTGACAAAATGAAAAAATATGTCCTTGGTGATTAATTAAAGAAACAGTATCACTTTGGCAATATTGAATTTTTGTCCCCCGGCTTTCGAAGAAAGTTGGGGGACTATTAAAATGGGTTCGTCCGTCTGTGTCCGTCCCACTTTTTGGAACATAATAAATCTCTGTGTGCATGTGTTTATTAGGTCAATGCCTTGATGGAGTTCGAAGATGAGCATTTTCCGCTTAGGGTAAGCAGAGATAAGCAATTTGATTGGTTGATGCTTTGGGACACGAGAACTTTAGTTCTAATTAAGTGAGATTGATGAAACTTTGTTTATAGTTTCATTACAGTAATACCTTGACTAAGTTCGATAATGAGCATTTTCTGCTCAGGGTAAGCAGAGCGATAAGCAATTTGATTGGTTGAGACTTTGGAACACAATAACTCTCCTAATTGAGTTAAAATGTTCAAACTTGGTGTACTAGTATATACTTATTAGGTGAATGCCTTGATGGAGTTCGAAGATGAGCATTTTGCGCTAAGGGTAAGCAGAGATAAGCAATTTGATTGTTTGATGCTTTGGGACACGATAACTGTAGTTCTAATTAAGTGAAAGTGATGAAACTTTGACGGAAAGCAATTCATTGTCTGGATTATCCAGTCTTTCGAGTTACCACGTACTGAATCTATCAAAGCATTTCGCTTGTCAACAATGACACTCGCGTTATAGAAACTAGCAAAATTGGCCCGGCTTCATAAGATCGGGCACTTACCGAGACTTTAGCCAAAAGGTTCCATTGCCCATGCATAACCGGGAGTTTGGTTTTTTATGTGGTAAATTATCCAGTTATTTTCTTCAACAATTGAGAACCGACGAAGACCCCCTTCGTACGTTGAAGACTAGGGGGTTCTGGGTGACCGGGACTAGCATTTGGGCCGCCATTATAACAATGGATGCGACTGACGAAGCTATTAAAATAGCAACTCGGTGCTTTATAGTCCTTTGTTTTTTCGTGCGGATATGTATTTGTTGCTCAGTTATCTACCTATACACGAAATGGAATCTCCTTTTTCTTCTGTGGAGCCAAGATTTAAATTGCAGTATGTGTTGGTATATCTACGTGATTGACCGATACGTACAGAATTCATTCTTATCAAACGGCTTCACATGCCATAACTTCCGATGATTGACATGTTCCTCCGAGTTATTGTTTTATCCAGCAATTATTTTGTTTTTTGTGGGGCCGAAAAACAAGTAGTAACTACATTGTTCACAACTCACGTCAGCATCGTTTGAATTCGGAAAAAAAGATTTTTATTAATATTGCAATAATATTTTTTTGTTTCAATTGACACCAAGATCGGAGTATAGGCTACAACTGGCCTCCTATAGCTAGTTGAACTTTGCCATGCAGGCAGGATTGCTCTTGTTTATGAATGATATCAAGTTGATGTACCGGTATTGTCTTATTAACCCGCGCCGAACGAAGTAGGGAGGGATATTGAAACGGGGTCCGTCCGTCCCGAACTTGTTTCCGGAGCATATCTCATAAAATGTTCGAGACATCTTTCTGAAACTGTTGACAAACATCAACAAACATCAACCTATTACAGTAGTTATGTCTTTTGCCATTCAGAAATTTCTGGGAGTTATAATTTTTGTTTCCATGGAAACAAATTTGACTTAGCTTTTGGTGTATAATTTTCTTTCTGGAGCATATCTCATAAACCGTTCGAGACATCTTTTTACATACATCAACTTATTATAGTAGTGCCTTTTGCTATTTAGGAATTTATGGGATTTACATTTTTTGTTTCCATAGAAACAAGAACGACTTAGTTTTTGGTGTATAATTTTGTTTCCTGGGGTCGTGCATTTTGCCATTAAGACATTTCTGGGAGTTATATTTTTTGTGTTTCCATGGAAACAACTTTGACTTAGCTTTTCTGGAGCATTTGGTGTATAATTTTCTTTCTGGAGCATATCTCATAAACCGTTCTAGATATATTTTTGAAACTTTTTACACACATCAACTTATTATAGTAGTTGTGCCTTTTGCTATTTAGGAATTTATGGGATTTACATTTTTTGTGTTTTCATATTTTTACACACATCAACTTATTATAGTAATTGTGCCTTTTGCTATTTAGGAATTTATGGGATTTACATTTTGTGTTTCCATAGAAACAAGAACGACTTAGTTTTTGGTGTATAATTTTGTTTCCGGGGCATATTTCATAAACCACGCACTTAGTTTTTGGTGTATAATTTTGTTTCCGGGGCATATTTCATAAACCACGCAAGATATCTTCATGAAACTTTGTACATATATCGACCTATTACTGTAGTTGTGCCTTATAAAGCTTATTCAATTATTCATTAATTTTTAAAATCTTGCTTGTAATAAATTATGTACATACATGTTGCAGAAAGGAGGAAACCTGATTTAATGTGAGGATTGTACTAAATCATTTATATGGCAGTGTAAAGGTTTGAAGTACAATCCTAATGATAATTTGCATAAATCATAGTAAATGTTCAAGGTTATTTGGGTATTTTCAACTGTACTATTCTTTCATTGATTGGTTCAAAACTTTGCAAACAGCTATAGAACATAAAAGCCATACATGTATATATAACAGTTTTTTTTTTAAATTGAGCTGCAGTCCTCTCCACTTGCAAAATATCTATTTGCTATGTAGTCATGTCTTATTTTTAAAACCAGAGCTTAGTCGTAAATCATCTCAAATCTTATAGTAAAATTATCTCAAATCTTCTAGTACTTAGCAATCAGTCATTAGTTTTCAGAAATAGAGAGAAATGACTAATAATCAGGGCCACAATATTAGGACCAGTGCAGTGACACTGTTTGCGAAATATGATACATTGTTATATGGATTACCAATAGCATAAATGCAGTAAGTTCATTTTCTTTATTTCTTCGAAACAAGTGCAAGGGATGTTTGATGACTAGTCATCTTGTGTAAATTTCAGCTGCAAAAAATTGAAAGAAGCAAAAACATGAAATTAATAATGTACAATGTACGTGCTTAATGTTTCTTGGGTGCTACAATGGCAAAATGATATCTGTACTGATATCATAATACAAAATTTGTTACGCAAATTAAAGTTGAGTGATACTATAAACAATTTTACGATTATATCCTGCCTATTTTAATATTTCATCACATCAAACTTCTTTCCTTTGGAGGCTTTCTTTAAGGGGTGATAAGATCAAAAGGAGCTAAATCGCTAATATTTCATTGGACAATCAGTTGATGCCATTTTATTCTTGCCTTTAGTGACTGAAATCAACGTTGTGGCTACCATTCCTGCGCTTGAAGGTCAGGCATGATGGGAAAACGAATACCTGGTGTAATATTTTGAACCGAGTATAAAATCAGTTGCACATAACACAAAACAAGGGTTTACATTTTTCTTCTTTTTAACTTTTAAGAAATTCATCTGGATAAAATTTCCGAGAATCAAAATGTTGGCCTGTCATCACAAACTGATGACAACATTGATATTTTTTTTTATCAAATCTGATAATGCACAGAAAGTAAGTGAAATTTAGGTATGATATAATTAAGTTCAAAATGTATGTTAATTTATCCTTCTGGCTTTTGTGCATGCCATAGCGGTGTATATATGGTGCATGTAAATTGGAGGTATGATGAATATTAAAAATATATATGCTTGTCAAATAAAATGGATTGGTTTGTATGTCAATTGCAAGTGTGTCATATAGCTCAAGTATAATTTTTATTGTTTCAAATAGCATTCTGGTCATTACCTAATCGTTCTCAAAACATTGCACTCCAACTGACAAATTCATAGGGCAAAATTCACGACCGAATCAAATAATTAGGTCGGGGAAATATTTCATATAACATAATTTTTAGCGTAAATATAGACGGGATGCGAGAAAGGAAGTACATTTTTTATCTGTGGGTCGCCTACAGAGCGCAATTCTTACTTGATATTCCTAAAACTTCGTATACTTATTCCTTATACCCTAAGGATGATCCCTATTGTTTGTGTTTCGCCTACAGGCCGCAATTATTAACAGATCATTTTGAAATTTTGCATAGATATCTACCTATTCGTATACCCTAACGCTGACCCCTGTTTTTTGGTGATTGTCCAACCCTCAGGGCCAGAGCTATACCCGTTTTTTCTTTGTGTTTGTGTGTTGCCTACAGGCCACGGTTCTTAATGGGTCGTCTTTGAACTTGGGATACACATTCCTTATACGTATAGCCTAAGGACAAAAACTGCATGTCCCGACCCCCAGGGGCAGAGCCACGGCCAATTTGTTTTTGTCGTTTAAAGGCCACAATTCTGAATGAATAAGCTTGGTAAATGTATTCCTTATAGCCCAAAGGCGTCCACTATTGATTTTGGTCAATGCCCCGACACCCAGGGGCAGAGCCACGTCCGCCTCTTGTCTTTAGCTTCTGAGGGCTCGTATTCTATGGATATCATCTGCTGATTGTTGACGCACGCCCCTCCCCTTCAATTTCGACGGTGCAACATCCACTTTTTGTTGATATTTTGTCTGTTAATGATATACAGGTTGCAATTATTAACCGATTTGGATAAGCGATAAGCCACGTCAAAATTTGTGGTTTTTGTATACAGACTGGAATTCTACATGGATTATCTAGAGACCGCTTATTTAAAGCTAGGTTATGGAAGATTAGATAAAGAATTCAGTTCTCACCATAATAGTTATAAAATTAATGTAAAGGCCTTTTGCTGAAAATTTCATTAAAATCCATACACTATGAATCGAGAATTAAGCAGGTGAAATTTCCGCCTGGCCTCATAATTAAATCGAGAAGGAAAGTTATGCAGTGAATCGAATCACAATCCACCAACGATTGCTGGCTAGCGATGCAATCGAGAGTTGATTTTGTTTTGGATATGTTAATGAATGTCGAATTAATTATTTAGATAGCATTTTAGGCCTACAGAAAGACCTGCAATAGGCAGAGTTGGATCTTGCATCATGTATGTTGAATACATGTGCTTGACTTAATCATATGGGTCCTCAATCATATGGGCATAAGACGCACTACAGGTTAGCTATTTTAATTGAACATGTGCAGTTGAATGTGGCGAGGCTTTAATTATGAATTCCTTTTAATTTTTTTGTCCGTATTTACGACACTATTTTCTAAATTCATTTCCTTGAGTAGTGGTGGCCAAGTGAGTAAAATGTTCCCTCGGAGCACACTGTATGGTGTATGCCCATCTTTATTACATTAGCCCAGTCGGAGTAGGATGTTAAATCCCATATTTAATTCCTTTACTGATCATAGGTACAACCAGGTATATTTTACTTGTCAAGCCATCAATTCATGAAATCCATTACCTTAATGAAGTTTCCTATTAGAATTCGTTAAACATTTGTTCACATGGCAACTAGTGACATTCTAGAAAGAATGAATGAATGAAATGTTGTTTAATGGCACGTCAGCTCCAACCGGGCCATATTGTGCCAAACATGATGAAATTACCGAGACAAATTAAAACAATATCACAGGGATGTATTTATATATGTAAATAAAAAAGTATCACAGAAAATATAGCTAAAAATAAATATATCAATTACATTACATATATAAATATTTAAAATGCAGTATACGATAAATATATACAATTAAAATTTTGAATAAAAATTTGTCTCTCTTAAAAATGCTAGCAATTTATCATAAAGCTCCGGTTGTGCAAATAGCTGACGTGCTGACTGGCAACGGTAGTACTTAGATCTAATATTCTTGAGATGCTTGCACTCAATCAAAATGTGCTTCACTGTCAAAGGAACATGACAGTGTTGACATTCTGGTTGAGGCTCTCGTTTTAAGATGAAAATATGTGTTAAAAAAGTATGACCTATGCGAGAGCGACACAAGACAACTTCATCTTTCCTGCTCGTACGATAGGAGCTTGGCCAATCTCCTAAGAGAGGCTTGATGTGATGAAGTTTGTTTGTTCCTGCAAGATCCCAAGACCGTTGCCAGCGGTCATAAATAAAATGATTTATTATAGATTTAAAATCTTTATAAGGAATTAAAAAATGTGATTGGGGAAGATCTAAAGCAGCTTTGGCAGCAAAATCTGCTAGATCATTCCCCCTTATATCGACGTGACTGGGGAGCCAGCAGAAGACGACGTCTTTGCTGCTGAGCTCGTACGATAGTAGCAGACGATAGACATCTGCTACTAATGGGTGTTCAAGCTGTTTATTGTTAATTGCTTGTAAAGAGGACAGAGAATCAGTAAAGATGATATGCTTTAAAGCTGAAGAGGACTGAATGAACTCCAAGGCCTGAAGAATGGCCTGGAGTTCAGCTGTAAATATGGAAGCAGCAGGTGGGAGACACACGGAAATGGTCTCAGATGGTGTCACAGTAGCCGAAGCTACCCGATCACCATCCTTAGAACCATCTGTGTATATAGGAGCATAATCACCATACTTAGACCTTAACTCTCTAAAGAGAGATTGGAACACCGTAGAACTAGTATCTCTCTTTTTATGTTGAGTAAGATCAAAATCGATCTTTGGGGGAGATATAGCCCACGGTGGAGTCCTAAAGACAGGGGTATTCGCAATACTGTCGAGGCTGATGCCAGCCTCAGACAAAAGGGGTTGTATGCGAATACCGAATGATGGAACAACATTCGTCTTTACCAGATACAAATGCTCATGAAGAGGTCTAAATATGGTGTTAAATGAAATATGTTTGGGAAGTGATGCAATTTTCGTAGCATACTGCAGGGCCAGTTTATCACGTCTGTTGTGCAATGAGGGCTCGTGCGCCTCGACGTATAAACTGTCCACTGGAGATGTACGAAATGCTCCTAAACTGATTCTAAGTCCTTGGTTGTGTATGGTGTCGAGCTCTTTGAGATAAGACTCGCGGGCAGACCCATACACAATACACCCATAATCGAGTTTAGATCTTATAAGTGCTCGATATAATCTGAGCAAGACTTTACGGTCTGCTCCCCAGTCAGTATTTGATAAGACTCTCAATATGTTGAGGGCTTTCAGACATTTCTTCTTTAGGTTTTTAATGTGGGGGATAAATGATAATTTCTTATCAAATATCAGCCCCAGAAATTTGGTTTCATCCACAACTGGAAGGCGATTGCCATCCAAATAAAGTTCTGGATCTGGATGCAAACCTCGTTTCTGACAGAAATGCATGCAGACAGTCTTGGATTTCGAAAAACGAAATCCATTTTCGGTTGCCCATTGTTGAAGGGAATTCAAACAAAGCTGCAACTTACGTTCGATTATCCGCATGTCTGTAGAACCATAGCACATCTGAAAGTCATCAACATAAAGAGAGCCGTTTGTACCTGGTTTAAGGCACGCTGGGATAGTGTTAATTTTTATTGCAAATAATGTTGGAGATAAAATACTTCCCTGAGGAACTCCCATTTCCTGAGGAAATGGGTCAGAGAATATTGATCCCAGTCGTACCTTAAATGACCTATCTTCCAGGAAATTTTTAATGAAGATAGGTAAGCGACCTCGTAGGCCGAGGTTATGGAGGTCGCGCATGATACCATGTTTCCATGTAGTATCATAAGCTTTCTCCAGATCGAAAAAAATAGCAACTAAATGTTGCTTCTGGATGAAAGCGTCCCTGACGAACGTTTCAAATCTAACGAGATGATCAAGAGTGCTCCTTTGGGACCGAAATCCACATTGGAGGTCTGTAATGAGGTTGTTGGACTCTAGGTACCAAACAAGCCTTCGATTGATCAATCTCTCCATGGTTTTGCAAATACAGCTAGTTAAAGCGATCGGACGATAGTTGGTAGGATTCGTATGATCTTTTCCCGGTTTAGGGATGGGAATTATTGTGGCTTCATGCCACGAAGGAGGGAAATTCCCATCAGCCCAAATTCGGTTGAAAAGATCCAGTAAGATTAAGAGTGTAGGAAAAGGTAAATGTTTTAAAATTTGGTAGTGTATTTCATCTGGACCAGTTGCAGTGTCCCGAGCTCGCTTTAACGAATCACGGAGCTCTGCAATGGAAAAACGATCATTATAACATTCATCATTGCGGGACTTGAAATTAAGTCGCCTTTTCTCCTGTTGCTGTCTTATGCCTCGAAAGGCATCGGAGGAGAAATTGGATGATGAATTGAATGAAAAGGTACTGGCCAGAGAATTAGCAATATCAGGAAATGTTGTTAGGTTGGTATTATCAACATTGAGATGGTTAACTGATAACGCACTACTTTTACCTTTAATCCTACGAATCCTATCCCATACCGACTTAGATGTGGTACGGGAATTGATCCTGGAGACATATCCCTCCCATGAAGACTTCTTTGCTTGGCGTATGGTTCTACGGGCCTTCGCCCGGACCATTTGGTATGCTGCAATATTCTCCATGGAAGGATGATTCTTTAGTCGTCTCAGGATACGATCACGCTCTTTAAGAGCGGATTTGCAATCGTCGTTAAACCATGGTTTATTGAAACGTTTTGGTTCTGTCGTGGTTTTTGGAATCGCCTGCTCAGCTACATCTTGGAGAATTGAAGTGAATAAGGCCATAGGCTCATCTGCATCTTCTAACTCCTTTGCATCAAAAGAGAAGAGACACAAAGATTCAAAAAGAGCCCAATCAGCCTTATGCAACTTCCACCTCTGGGGTCTTTCGACCGGAGAGGGACCATTATTATCAATTATGATAGGAAAGTGGTCACTACCACATAGATCCTCATTTACTCTCCATGTAAAATCCTGAAACAGGACCGGGGAGCAAATGGTGAGATCCAGGGAAGAAAAAGAAGCTGTGGCAGGATGTAGATAAGTTGGCGATTCGTCATTTAATAAGCACAAATTATTATTATTAATGAAGTCTACTATTTGTCTACCTCTTAAGTTATCATCAGAACTACCCCAGAGTGGGTGATGACCATTAAAATCTCCCATAAGAACATATGGGAGAGGAAGCTGGGAAATAAGGTCATCAAGATCTCTGGGGTTTAAATTTAGGCTTGGTGGTAAATAGAGTGAACAGAGTGTAAAAGGAATGTGTAATGTCACCCGAGCGGCTACTGCCTGCAAGGGGGTATTCAGGGTGACTTGACTCTGTGGGATGTCTCCATTGACAATAATGGAAGCACCACCATGTGCTCTACCATCATTGTTTGAAAAATGATGATAGGAAACAAAATGTCTGAATGACAAACTGTCAGAATTTTTCAAAAAGGTTTCTTGTAGACAAATAGCTGATGGATTTTTATTTTGAATTAAAAGTTGAACTTCATTAAAATTTGGCTTAAGACCACGACAGTTCCACTGTATAATGGAATTAACCATAATCAGGGAGGTTTTACAGGACTTCTATGTGGTTTGTTATGGGGAGGGGGGTTGTGTATATCAACAACAATAATGCCCTCTTCCTCCATCGACTCAACTCCAAATCGATTATATAAGTCTAAGGGACCAGAGCCTTTCCGGTTCCCTTTTTTATACTTATCTAGAGAAGAGTCTGTTTTTTTAATTGGCTTCTCAGGTATAGAAGGCTTTTGATTATTACCTCCTACCTTAGTGCCAGTATGTTTATTATTATTATTTTTATTACTAATATTTTTTTCCGAGCCGACAGACGTCTGTGTTGAGCTCGTAGTACCCGTAGGTGAAGATTTACTCTTTGTACTGTCCTGTAAAACCGTTGTTGTTTCTCCTTTTAGGCAGGATTCTGATGTCTGAACGCTAATAGATCTTGTTTGGACCTTTGCTTTACTAGCAAAAGATCCAGTAGGTGGAATAAATGTTGTTATTTCCACCTGTTTTTTAGCGTCATAATAAGGGATCTTTCTTTCAGACATCACCTGTTGAATTTTCTTTTCCTTTTGCCAAACGGGACATTCTCGGGAATAAGCAGAATGCTTACCCTTGCAGTTTACACAGCAAAATTCAGCAGCACAGGTAGAGCTCTCGTGACCATCAAGGCCACACCGGGCACACGTCTCTTTACCTCTGCATACTGTTTTGCTGTGACCATACTTTTGGCATTTAAAGCATCGTAAAGGATTAGAAATGTAGGCATCAACAGGTATATTAAGATAACCTGCCTTTATCGATTTCGGGATGTCGGGACGGTTGAAAGTGAGGATGTACGTACTAGTGGGGATTATTTTATCACCACGTCGAACACTGATTCTTTTAACATGTGTGACATTTTGTGACGATAAATGTTCTACCATTTCGTCCTCACTGCTGCCTTCAAGGTCCCGGCAGCGAATAACACCTCTAGAAGAGTTAAGTGATTTATGTGGAGTCACTTTGATAGGATATGTAGCAAGCATGTCTGATTTTAATAACATTGTTGCATGTTGTTCTTTACTACATTCTATCAATAGGGCTCCACTTTTTAATTTCTTGATATTTTTGGGCTCTCCAGCCAAGCCGGTGATGCCTTTCGATATCAAGAAAGGTGACACTCTTGAGAAATCTACATTAGAGGTGCTCTCGATAAGGAGAAACCTCGGCCAAGATCTAGATACCTTTACAGGAATATCAGGACCTTCGTCTGTCTTCTTTCTTTTCAATGTTGAATTGGATATTGAGGGATCCATGAAAATAATTATTGGATATTCACCCTTCGCCACCCCCCAGGTTACTTCCCTGCCTACAAGGGGAGGGCTAGCGCGGGTGACCAGCGCATTGCCTCAGGGCTAGGCGAAGGGTATACTCAAGCATGATGTATAAAATAATATATCAAACTTGATTGACCCAGGCCACGCTTCAAAGAGGGTACCTAGGACACAAAGGTTAAACAGCTTAGTTGAAAAAACAAAGCATGAGAGACAAAGAAAAAAGCACCCTCTTTGTTGCTGAAACGACCAGAGCCGATTGATCAGAGTGGGCCACTCTGACCTCCCGTCTAGGTGAACCATGGGCCAAAGTAATGTGTTGCAGAGAAAGGGCTCGCAAGCCAAATCCCCACTCAATTACCAGGATTCCACTCTCCACCGACACGGGTCGCAACGCACGGCAAACACGTTGCCCTATCACAGGGATCCTTTTAGTCGCCTTTTACGACACGCAGGACATACGAAGGGTATATTCTTATCACCCCCTACACCCCAGGGGGGATTCTAGAAAGAACCCAAATAGCAACGGTACTGATGTGGCAAGATCGAGGACGGGTTGAAAAGTTTAAAAAAAACAGGTGCCTTTATGACATTGACATCCGAAATGAATAGTCGTAGATGTCAATTACTGACTTTTACACGACGGATGTTAATGTTTTCTAGTTTAGATTTGAATGAATCCTAGTGTTGAGTTACCTTTTCTGCAAATGTTGTTGATGTGAGTTTTCCATTTAAGGTCATCGGATAAGGTAATACCAAGGTAGGGGTTGGACTTTTTGGAGTATGTTGATGTTGTAGAAGAGATTGGATTTGCTTTTGGTGCTGAGAATATAGCATTTCTTGGCGTTAAATTTCATGACCCATTCATGGGGTCATTCTTGAGGTTATCTAGATCCTTTTGGAGTTGTGTATAGTCTGTCATTGAGTTGATGGCGCGATATTGCAGACAGTCCTCGACAAAGACGAATAATATGGGATTTCAATCTGTGAGATCATTGATATGGCAGAGGAATAGTATAGTGACCCCTAATTTAACGAAGGGTTGTCATGTTGCTGTTCTTGGGGATAGATTTGATTGAACGTTAAGAATAGACACACTCCCTCAAAACTGCATGTATCAGAAGCTAATCCAGCAAGGACCAGAGGGATTATTTATCAGGCCATTGATTCGGGAATATGACATCCACCTGGCATTGTGATCTCTTTATTCGTTTGCAGAATTGCCTATACCAACTTCCGTCACGTGATATGTTTTGTAAATATGACTAAAAGATTAAAATGCCTACTTTAAGCAAGGTTATGTGAATTTCTGACAGTATCCATGACATTTAATTTTTATCTTATTTACAGACATCGTGTTTTCTTTAAAGCCTCTAGAAGTCCACACATCTGAATCGAACCTGCGAAGCACTGACACTGATGGCTTAACATGCCCTGAAATTATACAAGAAATTAGAGGAAGCAGGGGACTGTTATGATGAGGATTTAGATAGCCAGATCAAGCCTAAGCCAAGGAGGACAACAGCAATACCGGTTAGAAAATGCACATGAACAGAAGAAGAAACTGAAATACAAACACTGTTGCGAGGGTTCTTTGCTGCCAGAAAACGGCCCAAACCAAGCGATTGTTCGAGGGTCGTACAAAAAAAAAGTTATATGGAAAAGGAATTTGCTATAGAAAAATGTGTTTCACATGATCGATAAATTGAACAAATCAAACAAACTTCCAACCGATATTTAATATTGTTGTTTGCTGAAAATCACTGCAGGTACTTGAACGGGTTAAAATTTCTGACACTATCATGTCTAACATACAGTAAACTTTGCATAATTCAGATCTAAATGGACTGTTAGATAGGGAGTGTTACACGAAATGAGTATTGTGAGATGATTGAGGAAAAAATGTCTAAACATATGTTGCGTATTTTGAGTCGGATTCGTATAATTTAGATCTTTGCCCAACTCGGATAAAATCGCTTGGATCGATCCTTCAGCCAACTCAGATCTTTGCTTAAAGTACAATATTTGTGTCAGTCATTATCACACATGCAATAGAACTGGTTCTCGCCACATAAGTGCAACGATACTAACTACCGTATCGGCATTTATATTTGGACATGGATTCAAACAGAAGGAAACCAAACCAATTATAATCTCTTCTTGCAGATAGTATCGTATTATATCCAAATATAAATGTCGATACGGTATTCAGTGGACATGTGCATGCATTGCACTTCCGAGGCGAAATTGCTAGGAAGAGAGAAGTTGGTTATTTTCAAAGGCGAGGGAATTAGAAGTCGGACTCGGGTGAAAATAATTTCGTGTTGAATGGCTGCGATAGGTTTCCATACTGTGCGCGGGACTATATCCCGTAGTATATCGCATGTACTACCTTCGCGGTAAATGTAACATTAAAGGACAATATTGGTGCCAGTCATTATCACATATGTGATAGAACTGATTAAACACTTTCCAAATATAATATTATAACAGAGATCATCGCTACCATAGAGGAGTAATAAAGGATTCGTAAATCGGAAGTGACGAACGCCAAAGGAAAACACGAGTTATCTCTCTATGTGAATGACTGAAGTGACGAGTGATTACAGATAAACGGCCGAATTTCTGCTCACTAATAATTCCTTCGAAGACAAAAAGTTGTTATATGGGACCGCAAGAGGATATCTGACGATTCAATAAAGTAATTAAGTGTCATAAGATAAGAGAACACGGGAAAAATAGAAATACTCCGTACAGCCCCTTGTTTTTATTCATTCTATAGGGGAGACCGGGGCACATTGAACACTGTATAGTGTTGGGTTGTATAGTATTATTTATAAAGGATATATCCATGGTGGTTCAATGTGCCCCGGTCTCCCCTACCTTATAAAAACATGGTAATGCACGAACTTTTTTCTGTTTTTCTTTCGTGTTCTCTTATGAAGTGGCAGTCAATTCTTTTTATGAATTGTAAGATATTCTCTCACAGTGTCACAAAGCAACTTTAGGTCTTCGAGGGAATTATTAGTGAGCAGATATTCGCCCATGCATCTGTAATCACTAGTCACTTCAGTTAGTTATATAGAGGAATAACTCGTGTTTTCCTTTGGCGTTCGTCACTTCCGATTTATGAATCCTTTATTACTCCTCTATGGTAGCGATGATCTCTGTGTTAATATTATATTTGGAAAGTGTTTAATCAGTTCTATCACATATGTGATAATGACTGGCACCAATATTGTCCTTTAATGAGCCCAGCAGTGGTATAGCCAACATACATAAAACTGACTAATAACATTGTTTACTTTGAATATAATGTCAAACTTTCAGCCAATCGATCGGCTGTGAGTGGGGGAAAATTCGTTGGATTTCCTTGTTTTAAAAAATAGGCACGTTGGAATTTACGGCGCTCAGAAAGGATTGGGCGGGCACTCTCATAACAGCGACTGAGAGGAAAGGTTATAGGTACATGACAGTACCAGGGGCGGATTGGGGCCGAGAATCGGCCCGGGATCCCGTGTCAGAGCGGCCCCTTTAACTGACTGCGCAGCCCCTGAATATTTTAGAAAAATGAACTCCAAATATGCGATTTGGTGGCATATCTGATTATAATCTCTATGAAATAATATATCCCGACCTGCAAGTAATTTACAACCATTAACCTGTGAAATTATCATATCGTCATATTATTAATTAACGTATTATCATTGTATCGTCAAGAGAATTTAACTGGGTAAAAAAAAAGGGACTAGTTCAGAAAATTTTGACCGTTTGACCTATGAATCAGATGAAATTTTCGGATGAAATTAGGAATCCCCAATGATTCCGAATTCCGGCCCACACCAACCACACCCGGCCCAGAAAGTCTATTATATCAGCCCATTCCAAACTCCAGTGATGGCGTGGAGGTCCGTTAAAGCCACCGGCCACATACAACATGATTATCATCGCTCTATGGCCGGTCCAATACCTCCACCCCCACCCATATAATGTTCAGCAGAAAAAGGTTTTTTTTAGACGAACTGGAAAAAATTTTTTTTTTTCATTTTTTGTTCAACCGGCCCTTCGGGCGATCGCCCTACGGCCCAATCCGCCCCTGGACAGTACATCGCAACTGGTCTTGAAAAGTACTATTGGTTCAACTCTACATGTACCATGCTTCATATTGACACGGATGGCTCGGCGAATAAATGTAGTTTAATGGTCGAGTGCTAGTAATATCTATATTACAAGACCATTAAATAACTCAAAATACAGACACTATCCAGCACCAGGGCTGTAGTGGTGCGTAGGCCCACGTAGGCCCGGCCTACCCACCTTTTTTCTCGTCAAAAGTTGGGTAGGCCCGGCCTATCCTCCTTTCGGCGGGAAAAAGTAGGCATTGTGAGGCCCACTGAAAAAAAGGCCCTATTTCGTTGCTCTGCTGCAGTCTAATCTTGGAGTGTGACGGTAAGGTGAGCGGCCTGACGACATTCAGGCGAGAAGGGAACCAGCCAATGCTAGGGTGCCCCACCCTAAATGAATATCTCCAAATATCTCGACAATTACACCACAATACTAATATATTACGAAGCCTTAAATCTGTTTCACACATTTATAGTCACTAAATAAACGACCATGCTGTACTGTTTTTACTGTTTTATGATAAATTGATTGAATTTTTTCCATTTTTATGAGAATTTCTAGATTTGTTTGGTAAAAATCGAAGGATTTTCCAGGATGACCAGGCCTCGGAAATGGCCGCAGATGGCGTTTCCAGGCATCTGATTTTCGAAATTTTTCGGGGGGAGAACCCCCCGAACCCTCCCCAGGCTTCGCGGTCAGTAAAGTGAGGGCCTACTCACTAAAGACTTTACCACTACAGCCCTGTCCAGCACATACATTTCAATGAAATACGTCACGCGCGTTCAATATCGTAACTAGTACGCCAACATCAAAGAATGACGTAACATCTCCATTTTAAATAAAATTAAATGGGGTTTAACGTCCGACTCTTCTGCACCGACGGCTCGGTGAGTATGGCCCTGTCTCACTAACAAGGGTATCCATGGTTTGATCCAGGAGTTGACCGAAGACGTTCCACTCAATTTTCCAGTATGGTGTCCTTTTTGTAGCGAACAGTATCTAGTCGTGCGAATGGGTCTCAAAAAGCGACAGTTGAAATTCAATTGTCGTCGAGGTAAAATAGTGCATTTATTTTTTAGAACGACCGGATAGAAGAATAGGACGTTAAAACAAATGAATGAAATGGTGTTTAAAGTCTTACTGTTCTGCTCCGACCGGAAAATAAGACGGGCATACGTCAAGCAATGTACTATGACGAAATTTTGCCAAGGCAGTGGTTTTACAGACAGTGGGCATAACAAGGGACAACTTAATATAGTAGTTTGGATGAGACGAAAAACTAAGGTCCCATTTACACATAGCGTGTACAGTTGGAATACGCTGTAAGAGAAGGCGATAACGCCGCTTTTCGGGCTAAAATTCTCCATATCTCATTGTATGATGTACGCACCTTATCATTAGCCCATCGGAGTAGAAGAATAGGATGTTAAACCCAGTTTCATTTCATTCCCCCGATCAACATAATAATTATTGTGGTCATAATTTTAAAAACACAAAACACTAACTATGTCAAGGTGATGAAAATAAAAAAAAAGTTATTTTGAAATAATACATGATATAAGATCGCATGAGTTTGATTCATAAAGTCATTTTTGCTATTAAAGGTGGCCTTGGGTTAGTAATGTCCCACTACTAATATTATTTTGTGTGATGTTTTGGTTTTGTTTCCTGTCAGTGTGTCTTTGTAAATCGTTAAAACTGGGCTTCATTCATAAGTCACATGTATTAGCAAGGTATGTTACTGCACCACTGAATTTAAAGGGTATCTGTAAGCCGGACTGGCCACCTGGTATGGATTTTAGGAGCCACGGTGGCTCAGTGTGTAGATAAGTTGCAAAGGGTTTGTCAGCGTGACTTCCCGTTGTCAGGGAACGGGGTGGTTTAAAATCGTTCGGAGCTCCCGTGTACACGTTGGAGTGTACGTAAAAGAAACTTACACAGTTGGACTTCAACGAAGAGTAAGCGGAAACTTCCCTCATAGAACACGACATATTATGACATGCCCGTCTTCATTATCTTTGTTGTGCACACCTATTGTCAGACATTGTAACATGCTAATGGGTGAATCTTGCGTTTTGATTGGGCAATTAGACAATAACGCCCCTCTGTTTAAGTAATTTATTTTACAATCAGAAATAGCATGTGATCATTTCAGCTTGTAACACAGTAATGTAGTCTCGATCGCCCAATCCCAAAATTGTCAACCCTTCAACTAAACAATGAATATTGGTCTGCACGAATATTGGCTATTTTACCCCACGATAATGTCATTATAACGCCGAAATAAAATGGCTATTTATAGTGCTGGAATTTATTGCACAAAACATAATATTATGTTGATTTATTATCACAAACTAATATACAGATTGTAAATAAATAAATAAAAAAAACTAATTTAAAAAAAACGGCTGACAACAGAGAGGAGATAGAAATGGGGTATAACGTCCACCCGGCACAAACTAGGTCAATTCGGGACTAACACATGGTTCAACTCTACTTCAATAACTCTCATGCGCGTAGGGGTCTTTAGCAGTGTGCTAACCATCCGCTATCCAATGCCGACTGACAACAATAATATCGAGATCTAATATTGAGATATTTGAGCTGGAACCGTGGTCATCCATGAGAGAATAGTCAATTGTTGAGTATGACATCGTGTTAGGTGATAATAAAATAAACACAACGTTGCGCCTTTAACTTCGTATCTGATTTACTACTGCGTGTTACAGTTAATGTTAGTAATAGTATTATTTACTGTCTCCGAACTGAAAACAACCTATTAAGAACTATTGCTAGAAATATTTAGGTAAAGCAAAGAGTTCCGCTTGGAAAAAGCGCTACCAAGGTGAGTGTTTGTACCTTTATTTTAAAAATATTTAAAAAACCTTATATATCAGTGCGATGCGGCCACATATATTAACTTGCTGCCTCATAAAGCAGGGGGGGGGGGCACGGTGGCTAAGTGGATAAGTTAGCCTGGAGGTCGGGTGTTCGAACTCTGCATTGGCCGAGAAAGTTCATCTCGATTTTTCGGCGTGATTTCCCCTTGTCAGTGATGCAGAAGGAGGGCCTGACAAGGACAGTTGCCTAGTTGTTCGGATGGGACGAAAAACCGAGTTCACATTGGAGTGCACGTAAAAGATCCCTTGACAGTTGGAATTCGATATAAGAGTAGGCCGTAGCGCCGCTGCCCGGGAAAAATTTCCCTCCTAGCACACTGTATGGCGTATGCCCGTCTTCAATTAGCCCAGGTTAGGTGCGAAAGAGTAGGACGTTAAACCCCATTTCATTTCATAAAGCAGGGTTGACCAAACATTTAATTAACATGCGCCAGTTTGTTAACACGCGAATTCAGATGCGCCTTACACCTCTTGTACCCTCACCCATTTCTTACACAAATATGTTCATAGTATATATTGTTTTATATTTAACAATATTGATAAAGAAGATAACTGTAAAAGAGTGTAACATGTGCTAAATAAGATGGACTCCAAATATAATCGCTAAGAATAATAAGTATAACTTATGTTATTATTATCACAGCGATTCAATGCGCCACTTTAGTTGACCCAGTGTGGCACCTATGCCATAAAGATGCACTGGTATATCATTCGCTATCCCATAAAGGCTGACGTGGGATGTTAATCGAGCTAATTGTTAAAGGTTCCTTCGCCTGGACAGAAATGTGCGCACAGGTGGAACCCCTATTCCCATCGAATACGAAGACAGCCGATCACAGGAGGCCTACTCTACCGCCCCAGGATTTGGTCCCGGGACATGTTCAGCTCCCTGAAAACCACCAGCAAATGTACACGACACATTTCCATTTCCCACCTTTCTCTCATATCGCATGCAATCTATTTTGAAGAAGTCTGAAGTGTGAGTTAAATCACGTCATTCGAATATAATATTTTACCAACAGGCAAAGAACATTATTGGTTTGTTTTGCGGTAAAGTTGAAGGAAATGACGTCATGAAGTTCTATCACGTGCTATTACTGAATGTTATTATGATCAAAGGTGAGTTCGAACAATATAATTTGCATACTTTGAAAACATTGGCGAATTTAATGGAAGAAAACCGGTTTGCGTTTTTAGCAAAGTTGATAGACTTTTTACTCCAATAATATACTATTCAAAAAAAGTAGGGGATATTTGATTTTTAAGTGTTATTAAAGTCACCTAATGAAACTGACGAAGAAACAAATGACAAAATGAAATGAAGTTAACATTCATCGATTTATTCCAAATGATCGTTAGACTAAGTAAGGCACAGACTGACCATTATAAGGGTAAAATGATACCTGGGGCCAAACAGCAAAGTTACCACAGCATCACAACAAAGTCAGTAACGGATAAATCCTCCTCTGTTTGCCAAACAAGCATTGATCCGACGTGGCATACTCCTAATGAGACGTCTAAGGTCATTTTGGTCCAGATTGTCCCATTCGTGTTGCAACGCAGCAGCAAGTTCTTGGACATTGGCAGGACGTTGTTGACGTTGACGTAACCTCTGTCCAAGCATGTCGCAGACATGCTCGATGGGGGAGAGGTCGGGACTCAGTGCTGGTCAAGGTAATGTGGTGATGTTCTGTTGTTGGAGGTAACCTGTAACGATCCTGGCCCTGTGACATCTTGCGTTGTCATCCTGGAAGATGAAACGGCGGCCATGACGTCGTGCTAACGGCACAACATGGACTGCCAAGATGTTGTCCCGGTAGTACTGGCCTGTAACACGCCCTGCAACAACATGTAAAGCCCTTCTTCCAACAACAGTGATGCCTCCCCACACCATAACAGAACCACCCCCAAATCGATCATGTCTGATGACGTTAACGTCTTGGAAGCGCTCGTTTCGACGACGCCACACCCTCCTACGTCTGTCCAAAAAATCAACAGTGAACCTTGACTCATCTGAAAACATCACATTGCTCGAGCGTCGATTATCCCAGTGTTGACGATCCCTACACCAACGACGTCTTGCCTGAATGTGATGATCTCTCAAACAAGGGTTCACGCGAGGACGTCGGGCGCGAAGGTGACCCCCATGCAGTCGATTCCGAATCGTCTGGCCACTCACTCTCACACCAGTGTCTGTTTGAAGACGAGCGCTGATCTGATTTGCTGTGATGACACGATTTCTCAAGGCCAAGGTACGGATAAATCGATCCTGGGCGTGGTCTGTCCTGTACAGATTGTGTATCACGGTATCTGGACCATAACCTGCTTATGACAGACTGAGAAACATTCATCGTCCGCGCCACAACCGCCTGTGTTGTGCCGATCTGTAGCATGCCAAGGGCACGTAACCTTTCATTTTGGGTAAGCCGACGCATATCAAAATTTGTTTTCTGGTCACTAAAACAATTAAACTGATGTTTCCACCCTGGAATTCAATTCCACAATGTCTGTAACATTCAAAGTCAGAGTCGTGCAAATCTTGGGTTGGACCCCCATGATGATCCCAAGCATCACCTGCATTCCATGCGGTAGCTATTGGTGCGTTTGGGCGTCACATGTAACTGGAAATGTTTCTTCTGTTAGGTTCTATAGTGACTTTTTTCGTAGTCATTTGCATATTTTAGTATTATGCCCCCAAAATCAAATATCCCCTACTTTTTTGGAATAGTATATCTACCTGAAAGCGATTCCATTTTTTGTTTAAATTTTCGCGAACTGTTTCAAAAGGGATTATAAGTTTTGTCCGGTTTTTATTTACTTATTACCCTTTAAATAACATATTTATATGGACGTCTTTAGTTACGTCAGTTTATTATTTACTTTTATTGTTGCATCCTTTTAGTTGCATCCTCTCAAGTAAACAGGATGCAAAATAATACGTCTGACCGGATATAATGTCAGTCTACGATAAGCTTCAGATTATAGTTAAGGAAGTAACGTATATAACAGATCCAATGACGTCATATATTCTTGCTATTACTGATTATTGTTATGATCAAACGTATGTTCTAATAATATATTTTGCAACGAACAAAATATTATTAATTCATATGTCAACATATGAGAGTACGACATTTTACATGACAGTTTGCCGAATTTCCCGAAAACGACAAATTTGTAATCCTCGTAAATTGAACCACATATTTGTAAGCCTCGCAAATTGAAGCTTAAAATTTATTATCATCGTAATGAATTGACCAAAAAGTCTGAATTTGAGAGAGAGGAGTGGGGTTTATCGTCCAATCGACACAGACTAAGTCATATGGTCCAATTTTTAATACAAGCGGGCTATCGAAACCACGCCACTTGCCTCAATGACTAACGTCATGATGCAACGCCTGGGCGTTAACCTTTCGGCCACCCAACCACGCCCTGCATATAAATGAAATCACAACACGCTTTGTTGTAAATCGGGGTGTTTTACGTCACCTTCCACCTACGTTTTATGGCAGACAAAGTATGCTAATTGCAGTATTGAAATACAGTTGCATATAAATAATGTCTCGTATTCATTATATTGTGTGTCTTTTACTGACTGTATTTGCATTGTAGGCGCTTTGTTTTTGAGTAATTGGATATCTGCAACCAAGAATAAAAGTGTTATTGTTGGTTGTAGTGTGGAGTTGGTTTGGAAGCTACACATACAGAAAACCGATGTTTCCATTTATAAGGTAGGCCTAAATTAAAGGCCCGATGCATCATTTAAAGCAATAGCAGTCCTTCACAAATTACGATATTGTGAAAGTCGAACTCTAAAATGGGAACATCAGTCTAAAAATAGTTAATTCCGTTCGGCAGTGTGAAGTTAGCTCGATTTTCGTTTTTCGGTATTGGTGAATATCGAAAAACAAACTACTCGTTTTTCAATATTGGCGAAGAACGAAAACAACTAGATTTTAAAAAAGCACATTTAATTGATGTATATCTACAGAATGTCTCCAAAACACATTTGATTAAATCAGTTTTGTAAAACGAACTAAATATATCATAAATGAGGAAGTCTGAGAAGTGGATTCACATAAAAACTGCTCTTTCTACTTGTTTTTTTTATATTACGAATCTCAAAATGACAGATTTTAATTATGTATATCTACAGAATGTCTCCAAAACACATTTATTCGATGAAATCAGTGTTCTAAACCGAACTAACGATATCATAAATAATGATGTCGAGCCGTGGTTTCACATAAAATCTCCACTTTCTCTTTGTTTTTTGATATTGGCGAATCTCGAAAAACGACCTCTTCGTTTTTCGATATTAAGAATTGAATCTAAAAAAACATTTTGCAGTATGACAATGATTACCCTATACTTACTTTATATTAAACAAAAACTTACTTTATGTTTAACAATACTTACTTTTATCCCCAAGATTACACTATACCTACTTTATGTTAAACAAAACTTACTTTATGATTATCAATAACTACTTTTATACTCATCCAATGCAATCTGAAAATAAAGATTAGAATATGTTCGCGAGAAGTAACCGACACGTTTATACATCCATTAAAGGTTGCAGCGAACGAAAGGGGTATTAGTGGTGGAGGCAAAAAGTACCAGATAAAGGGGAAACGAACCGGGAAAACAATTCTAACTATAAACAACGCAGAAAAAACTGATGGCGGTATCTACAGGTGTAGAATAGATTTCACTGATGAATTTGCAGATCTGCATCTCTCTGTCAAAGGTAGTTCTTCAGATGGTATAACGTCGTCCTAATATGGCGTACTCGGATAAAAGAATAAATTTCGGGCTAGCTAGTAATTTATTAAATTAATTGATTGATCGGTTTATAATAACTGTTAAAATCGGCTTTATTGATAGAAGACCATGGTGGCTAAGTGGGTAAGACGCTGGCTCGCTAGCCTTAGGGACGGGTGTTCGATCCCTGCATTGGCCGACAAAATTCATCCAGACCTTCCGGCGTGGTTTCCCCTTATCAGTGATGCAGAACGGGGGGGGGCATTGGAATTCGATATAATGCCCGGGCAAAATTTCCCTCATAGCATACTGTATGGCGTATGCCCGTCTTCATTAGCCCAGTTCAGAGCAGAACAGTAGGACGTTAAACGCCATTTCATGTTTGCTTTATTGATAGATCAATGATACTGATTTCCAGTACACACACATACTACGTAAACACATCGCTGTGTTTGTGTTTGCCAAACGCAATCGAAGTTATTCCTTTGGGACATTACTAGGTTTGGTCACAGGGCTATATGCTTAACCATGTGTTTTACATAGGTCAGGGTGTGCTTATTCCTCTTGGACCAGGGCCGTATCTAGCGGGGTGCCGGGGGTACATTGCACCCCCAGAAAAATAAGGCTCCCCGAGAAATGACGCCCCCATCTCCCCCAAAAGATAATTTGACAATCTTTTAATTATAAAATAATACACTTGATTATGATCACACAGTGATGCTCTAAAGGTACTGATCAGTAGGTTGGTTTTAAGGGCGTCCTGATCCAAACTTTCTTATATCAATTACGTGGAGGCTATGGCGCCCCACACTCTGCTGCAACCCCACTTTTAAAATCCTACACACGGCCCTGCACAGGACCCAGCTGAACAAAATGTATTTAAACACGAATCTTGGCCCAACCCCGTCAGACACTAGTTTTGATGTTCACTTCTCCTAGCGTATCCTACCATCTAATGTTAAAGATGGCAATATTTAATATAGAATTGCTATTGACTTGAAAGATTTTCAGTGGATGGATAGTTCACCAGCAGCAAAACTTTGTGTTGGAGATGATGTAACGATGACGTGGAAATATCTTACTGATTATTATGATAAAAATATTTCAGTTTACAGAAGAGCGTCATCCATCGTAAGTTATTACATATATATTAATTTGAGCATATGCGTTGTAGTGTGACAAACATGTTTCCAGATGACATTAAAAAAACAACTATAGACTTGACTCATTGATATTTCTGGTTAGAGAACTTGGAAACCCAACTTCTTCTTCTTAGGTATGCAACGCACCATGCGTTAAATGCTTCGCCAAATCTTCAGCCCTCCCGCCCTTTTAAATGTTTGTTCGTTTGTCCTTTGTTTCTATACGTAAAATGAAGTATATTATTAGCCTAACTGATTTGTAGACACAGACAGAACGTCTTGGTAAATGGGAACATGATATTCTCGGGAATACAAGAGACGATCGAAGACTTGGATTTGATAAAACAGCGACAGGAAATGGTGCCAGTGAAATAGTGACGCTAACGATACACAACACAACTGTCGATGACTTTAGATATCTATACAACATCAAAATGGATTTTTCTCCAACATGTACCAAGCATGCACAGCCATTTCAACTTCTGGAAGGTTAGTAAGCCAAACACAAAACAGCCGTAAATAAAATCCTTAAAGGCTCAATACCACTCTTGTTGTAACTAAATAATATGTCCCAATCTTTATTCTGGTCAACAAATTGTATTATTTAACAATATTCCAATTAATTGATGATACAAATTTCATCTTAACACACCTAATTTTAAAAATTGGAATAATTTAACTAAATGATTTGGAAAACCTTTTCAAATATGACTTGGATTTTAAAATATTTTCGAACCCTCTGGACAAGTAAAACCTGATGTAATGGATAATGTACACAACAGGTAAGACACTTTAACATCTAAGACTATTATTTATTTTCTGGAGCTGCCAAGCCAGCGAGAGTGTTATTGCCCCTTTAATTCCGATACACTGTGCAGCTGGGGTTATACATATCCTGTACCTTAAAGTATTGGAGTAAACATATTAATACATTAAGGACGATAAATCTCAACCAAATATTCTGACAGTTAATTTGTCCGGGGCACATCATTTGTACCTGTATTAACGACTTCTTTTTAAATGTATATAGATGTAAAGATATGTTTCTTTCCAATTGTAAAACGTATATAGATAACTGTATACCAACCAACAAAAGTGTCCTTCCATTTTCAGGGAGACCTGATATACTATGTCTATGTTTTCGAGACGAATTTGTCCTTTTCCGAACATTGTGGTATTCATTCACTATCTACGTGTATTGTAAGTTGTAGCAAGTATCGTACACGAGGCAGAGTTTACTTTATCATTTTCGCATTTACGATACTACTGTTATTTGATTATTTAGAAATTTCACTAAGTATTATCTAGATTAAGGAAATTCACTAATTAGTTCACTAATTATTATTTCAGCCCCGCGTGTCTACAGCTCGACACCAGAAATCAGAGGCGAACTAAGTGAGGATATTTATTTTGTATGGTATTATAGATATAGCCATCTACCAACTACAATTAATATAACAAGATATAACATGTCGAATAAAGAGGTGAGGTCGCACAACAACCTTCTTCAATGATGTAGGCAAACAGTGTAACCTATATTCCCACCCATCCCATTATATATGTATTTACACCTATATATGTATGTGTTTGTCATTTTAAGTGATGTTAAATGGGGTTTAACGTCCAACTGTTCTGCTCATAACTGGGCTAATGAAGACGGGCATACATCATACAGTGTGCTATGAGGGAAATTTTGCCCGGACAGCGGCACTACGGCCTACCCTTATATCGAATTCCAACTGCCAAGGGATCATTTACGTGCACACCAATGTGTACATGGGACCTCGGTTATTCGTCCCATCCGAACGACTAGACAGCTGTCCTTGTCAAGCATCACTGACATGTGGAAACCACGCCGGAAAATCTGGATGAACATTCTCGGCATATGCAGGGATCGAATACCTGACCTACAGGCTAGCGAGCCTGCGTCTTATTCACTTAGCCACCTGATCCCCGTTTGTCATTTTAACTGTGTATATACACCCATTTGGTTTCTTTGTTTTTATTCGATGTATATATATTATCTAGGAAGAGGGGTTTTACATAGGCTAAGTAAGTTCCCCAATCCCATTCAGATATCCTGAATAAAAATATTGTTTATAAAAAAATATATGGGCCAAATTAATTACATAGATGAGAAACATTGATTAGATTATCATCTAATTACTCGGGATTGACCATTAGCACAGTCGGAGCAGAGCAGTAGTATGTTAAACACCATTTCATTTCATTTAAAGATATGTTATGATAGATTAGATAAAAAGTTGGCATTTCTCACTATAATAGTTAAAAATTAGATAATGTAAAGGGAATATGCTCAAAATTTCAGTCCAATTGCTCCACTCTGAACCGAGTTATTTGAGTTTGAATTTTCGGCCTAGCCCCGATCATTATTGCTAAAGTCGGTATGATAAAAATCATAGTCTCGATTGTCCATTTTTGATTAAATCGTCAATGAGCTTTGAGCAGCAAATCGAATTCAAATCCTTGGAAAATCCGAGAGTTGATTTAAGTCTTTTCATGTTAATAAATGGGTAATAGTTTATATAACATTTCAGGCTCAAAGACAGACCTGCAATAGGCAGATTTAGCTCTTGCATATTGTATGTTCAATCAAGGTTGATCATTGGTGCTCGTCAATTTAAAAAAAAAGATCACTGTTTATTTTGTCATGTTACAACTCAGAAATGCGATGCACGTAACGCAATAATGGTTTATCCTCGCTTTTTCATTGTCTACTTTCATTTTTTTAAAGATGCAAAATATGCGTTCTTGGTATAAGAACCAAGATATCATAATGGTGGACTTCCGGAAGAGACTTTTGTTTTCGAAAACCATTACCAATGCATCAGAAAGTATCCAAGGGGAGATAAATCTAACATTACTCAACACAATACCAAGTGATTATGATTTAACATACGTCTGTTATTTAGCCTTTGATGACAACGAACAAGGCTCGGCAAAAACAGAGCTAAAATTTAAGGGTAAGCTAATATCGATTTTGTCGAGATCGAAACCAGCAAATGGACCGTTCACCGTGTACAAAATACACGACAAACAGTGGTAACAGGTATACGGAAGAGTAAGCTTACCCTGCCTGACGCCACACCCACCGTAGCTGCATCCAAACTATTAGACGAAATCTCGGTAAAACAGCGCGATTGGCCAATGCACTATTGGTATGCAAAATGCTCGTGATGAACGGTGTTAACGATGTAATTGGGGAAATAGTATACACGTCAATTAAATATATCTAGAATAATAGCCGAGAGAGACATGTTATCATATAATAATAATATTATTAATAATATGTTTATTTCGGTAATAAGGTCATAGACCTAAAGTACGGCCATAAAACTTTTTAAGGGTTTTTATAAGTTTAGTGCGCAAGTATCCCTGTAGTTGAAGCTTAGATGACAAATGCCTCGATCTACTTAAAAAAATAGAATAAAAGGAACAAGCGCTCGCATAACAAATTAGCTGACACACAAACACTCCATAAGCTGGTGATATTGGAATGTTACTACGAATAAATTGAAAGTTAACAATCGGAAAGTCAAAGTCACCACGTTTATCGTACAATTTAACACTCAGTTTATGGCAATTGTCAAAATCGAGGCGTAATTGTCACTGTCAGTAGTGGTTTTAATTTCGAGGTTATCAGGATATATAAATTCTACATAATCACTAAATTTGGAATTATTCAGTGATAGAACATCATCGATATATCGTTAAGTGAAATTAAAATGTCTAACTATCATTGCTATACAACACTCTTCTCCTTGACATAATACGAAGAAATATAATAAGTGGACACTTTAAATGAATGATAGGTGGTATGCAGTGACCGCCCTAGACCCTTAAAACCATTAGCCAAATTTTTAGCCAAATCAAAATTTTATTAGCCAATTCAGAAAGTTATAGCCAAATAATATATTTTTATTCATATGTTTGTTAATTAAAAATGAAACTACGTGCTTGTTGCTTTTTAAACGTACCGGTAATACAAGCCGTAGAAAGGAAATAATAAACAGTACAAAATCCTTATGAGTATCCTTTATCTAAATTGCTACGTATTTTTTTTTTTTTACTTCGTTTTATCTAGTTCACTATATTGTCTGTCAATATATGAGTAGAAGTTTTGGAAAAGGTGGGAAATATCACGTGGTTTGCGCGTGGTGGAATAAAGGATGAAAGTAGGGATATTCCTTTGATGTCACGTAATCACTGTCTAATACATCCCGGCTTCTAGATGCCGATATAAATTTAGAAATAATTTAGTGATTTATATTGTTATGCTTGGTTATTGTATCGACAAATAAAAACTCATAATAAAGATCATACTTTATTAATTAATAATATTATCAACAAATAGGTTCCCATTACATGTTTTATTTTTAACAATAGTTCTAGAAATGGCGGGAGAATGTCTCATTTCATTACCGCATGAACTAATGCACACGTATAGATATAGATATAGATATATATATACAGATGCCGTGCCGATTACTGTAAGGAATTATATAATTAACACTTAAAATATGATAATCTCGACCATTAATGATACAGCAAATAATTTAATTCATAATGGATGGTGTATATTTTTGACGATTGCGTAAGAAGCGTGGCCCAATTATTACTTCAACAACACGGGGTTTATGTTGATTCCCGCCGTAAAATAGTAAAAGTACCACGCGTTTCCCGACTAAAATAAAGACAAATATCTACATAGATCATCATGCCATTCGAGACATTTTAATGTGTAATGGTTTTATATCCACCACTATCGGTAATTTATTTGTATCGGCCGATATACTTCGCTGTCAATATCTGATATCGGTAAAACCGATAGGTGTCATATCGGAACATCGCTACTTGTAGTGAAGCGAATGTACACTCGGCAAGCGGCGAGCATGATAAACAGTGCAGTGCCACACAAAAGGGGCGTAATTCTGTTGTATAGTCTCTAGACTCGATCTTTCAGTCGTTTTAATGCGTGACATTGACTGATTTGGGACTTGTACGATTGAGATTAGAGTAATTAATGTACTAAAAATAGACATTCCATTGAATAATCGAAAGAAGCGTTTAACGAAACGATTTCAACTTTAATATTAACAGATTTACAAAATAATTCATTCGCCAAAATTTTCGCCAGAATCATCACTTTATTCGCCAATAAAAATATTTGTCGTCATTGACTAATTGGCGAATGTCTAGGGCGGTCACTGGGTATGGGTTGTAAAATATAAATGTATGTGCATTCCCATCGGTGTCGGAAAGTAAGGCAATTACCCCAATTTCATTTCGTACAAGTATCGGTTTCAAGAACACATAAGATGTGAAAGTACTGTCTTTTTTTGTTAGTTTAAACATATTTTATTGCATCGACATATCATTGTTGAAACCTTTGCATCTTTAAAAAAACTAATGCTCGAGGTAGGGCATGCTAACTTTGTTGAACGGGTAATATAATACTACGTACAGCTTAACCAATGCTTGATGTATTGTATTTCTTATATTTATTTTCCTCAGAGGAAGAACCGGAACTCAGTGATAATTGGACGAGTGGATATCCCGAAAGTGATAATTGGACGAGTGGATATCCCGAAGGTAAGTTCGATTCGTTTTATAAAGCTCAGTTCTTAAACTTCATTTAATGAAAATATGGGTTGATAAAAATATAAAAGAAAATAACCAAACCTATCTATAAAATGAATGAATGAATGAATGAAATGAGGTTTTATGGCACATCAGCTCCAATCGGGCTATATTGCGCCAATCATGTAGTGAATTTCGCTGGACAAATTTAAATCAATATCGCAGAAATATATTTATAGATGTAAATAAAAACGAATATCACAGAAATTATAATTAAAAACAAATATATCAAATTTTTATATTATGATGATGAAATATATACAATTAAAATTTTGAATAAAAGTTTGTCTCCTTTAAAAAGTTTAACGTTTTACAATTTAGATTCGGCTCAGCAAATAATTGACGTAGAGACTGACAACGGTAATAATTTAATCTAATATCCTTGAGATACTTGCACTCAATCAGCATGTAACTGTCAAAGGAACATGGCCGTGTTCACACTCTGGTTGAGGTTCTCGCCTCAAAATGAAAATGCGTGTTTGAAAAGTAGGACCTATTGTGTCAAATGGAATATGATTTGGTAGAGCTGCGATTTTCGAAGCATACTGCAGTGCCAGTTTATCACTTCTGTTGAGTAATGAGCGCTTGTGCGCCTCAACGTATAAACTGTTCACTGGAGATATACGAAATGCTCCTAAGCTGATTCTACGTCCCTGGTTCAGATAAAACTCGCGGGCAGACCCATACACAATTTACCTATAATCTGTTTATGTCATTGAAGCTCGACATAATACTTCCAATATTTTGAGGGGGATACAAGATAATTTCTTATCAAATATCAGACCTCTTATCATATATGCGAACCTCGTTTCTGACAGAAATGCATGCAGAGAGTTTTGGATTTCGAAAAACGAAACTCATTTTCGGTTGCCCATTGTTGATGTAGCACCATAGCACATCTGAAAATCATCAACATAAAGAGTGCCGTTTGTATCTGGTTTAAGACACACAGGGATAGGATTCATTTTTATCGCAAAAAGAGTTGGAGATAAAATACCTCCATTTGGAACACCCACCTCTTGCGAAAATGTGTCAGAGCATATTGAACCCAGTCTTACCTTAGATGACCTGTTTTCCAGGAAATTTTTAATGAATTCAGGTAATATAATCCACATCGTAGGCCGAGGAAACCCATGTGTAATGTGATAGCATTAACTTGTATCGCAAAAAGAGTTGGAGATAAAACAAAAAATACGGCCATTTGGAACACCCACCTCGGGCGGGAATGGGTCAGAGAATATTGATCCCAGTCGTACCTTAAATGACCTGTCTTCCAGGAGATTTTTAATAAAGATATGTAAGCGATCCATTTTGAGAAATATATTTTTTTTTTTTAATCCAGTTTTATTTTTTTTTTATATAAAAACCAACACAATTTCTATATCTCTTGTCGCCTGTCCAACCTTGTGGGTTTTCTCCGGGTTCCTCCCACTACCAAAGAACCCAACGGTCGTAGGTTTACTGATTAGGAAAACGTGTCCCTTTTCGTTCCTAGACAGCTGTCTTTGTCACGTCCTTCCCCCAGAAAAATTTGGTAAATTAGATTCAATATGGTGCATTCTGACGTATTTCTGGAAGGTAAATTCCAAAATTACAGGTCTAAAAATCGCCAATAAAATCGCATAAAATGTCCTTAAAATGTTGATGGGGAATGCTCCCGGGCCTTCACAGGTGAGGAACAAAATATCTTCAGATACCATATTAGGGTTGTTCTTAACAAGCTTTATTGGCAGTTTTAATTTACTATTAGAGTAACCAGTCCATTTAAGTATAGGAAAGTTGGTCGGGGTTTTCCAGCGCACAAACTTTCACAGACGAAAAGTTTATAGACTTGGTTTACTGTTTATTTTTACCGCATAACAATAAATAATATAGCTTGCAATAGTCCGGACCCCCCCCCCCGCGCCACTGGATCCGCGCCTGATAGACTTTGATTTTGCATTGATAAATAGTTTTTCCCCACAATCGCTTCCTTCAACTTCAGCGAGATACTTCACAAAATCCTCTGTTGGGCATGCGCAGTGGTCGGATTTCCCCGAAGCGTGAAGAGTTAAATGATCAACTTGTATGTACACTATACATTTGATGACTGAGGTTATACGCCCACAGTCGACTGTAATGCTTCCTTAAAGCTGTCAAGTGAGTCCAGCTGGAGGACTTGGTCCGGTAAACGATTCCAATGACCGATTACTCGTGTCAAAAATGAGTGTTGGTACGCGTTGATTTTATAGTGGTATGGTATGAACTTTCTGTTGTGACGAACTGAAGAAACTGGTAGTATAGTTGTTGGTACTGCTACCAGCTCATGAACAACTCTAAACATAAGTACTAAGTCTGAATATTGCCTGCGTTGTTCCAGGGACGGTCAGTTCAGTTGTTGAATCACGAGGGTATAATACTACTAAGGTTCGGGTAGTTATATGGCTTACTGAGTACGAATCTAGCTGCATTACGCTTGATTTGTTCTATTTGTTTGGGGTGGCCTAGTGGTCTAGGGTGCCGCGCTTCTACCTCTGGCCGGTCACCTCTGGCTTGCGGCTGTGGTTTCCAGCCCTGGTGTGAGCGTACATGTATGTGGCATGGAGATAGGGGCGCCTTCTCAACCTCGTGGGTTTCCTCCGGGCACTCCGGTTTCCTCCCACTGCTAAAGACCCCTACGCGCAAGCGAATTATTGAAATAAAATTAAACCATATCTTAGTCCTGAAATGACCTAGTTGTGTCGAGTGGACGTTAAACCCCATTTCAATGAAAAAAAAAGTTATATATTGAAATAATCGGATTGCTTCAAGACCAACAATTTTTTTTCAATTTTAGATACAGTTACTGCGATTCCACAGAGTTCTACGGACCTGCTCATGAAGATACTCTTTATTTTCGCACCTTCCGTATTCCTCTTTGTGACAATTCTGCTGTTTGGATACGTATATATCCGTAAGTAATCCATACTGGATTAAGGTCATGCGTCCCGTATTGATACAGCCCTATTAGTTTAATTAGTGATTTTGAACTTCTGAGTGTAATCGATACAAAATATTTCTTCTGACTTGGAAAAAAATTATACTTTACCAAACACTTGTTTGCGATGATCTCAATGCCTGCAAATCTGATTGGAACAAAATGAATTTTCATAATGTGATTTGTTTTATACGCTAGGTTATAAAAGAAAGCGGCATAGACGTCATGAACAGTCAACGGTCGACAACAAACCTGAAAATGTTTACGAAGATCCGTACGAATTGCGCAATAGTGATAATACTGCAGAGCAAGTACCACGTCCACAATCTTGTGAAAATGAAGAATCCAGCTTTGAATCAACAAATATTGATGATCGATCAGAATCTATTTTAGAAGAAACCGACCCCAACCAGACCTCATCAGACATTGATGCTGATGGATATATGAAACCCACAATAAGGACAAAGCCTGGACAGCATGGGAATACTTCATTTAATCATTCTGCACCAAGTATTTCTCAAGATGGAGACCAGCCGATCTATTTGACACCAGTTCATCTTCCATCTTTGGATTAGACATTGTTGTGTACTTAAGGCTGTATATTAGTCTCGTAAACCGAGGCTATATACAAATTTTATAGGGCTATGCAGTACAATCCCAAAGTGTTGCTTTTTTTCAAGAGATAGTTTGTTCAATGAACAAATCCACAGATGATGCTGAAACAAAATTGTTCACTTTTGATAACCTTTAATTGCATGAGATTGGGAGACAAATCAATGTATAACACATCTACCAATGATGCTGAAATATCATCTCTAAACGTAAATAAACGCATACCAAACACACAATAACTATCGACGGGATACTCAGAAAAATATCACGCTTAATCGGTCTGTTGGATTGTAAACTTCAGTAAAGAACAAGTTTAAAAGCTATTTTATGGATTGGAGCTTTTCATAAGATACATGCGCTCATGCAACGGCTCAGTCTCAACAGCGGCTTTTCTGAAAGGAAATGGAATGAAATAGGGTTTCATGGCACGTCAGCTCCAACCGGGCTATATTGCGACAAACATTTGAAAAGTAGTATGCGACAAACTATATGGTATCACATAAATTATTCATGTGCACAAAATAAAAATAAATATCACGATGTATTATATTATTACAAATAAAAATTTCATGTACATATATTAACTACAGTGGCTGATAAGGGACATGAAAAATAATATAATTTGATTTTTTTTTAAATATTCACCCAAGTCAATTTTAATATAATTTGTTTTTTATAATTTTCACCCAAGTCAATTTTAATATGTGTCAGACTGCGTGTTATTTAGGTGCAGTCTTGATCGCCCAGTTCCTATGCACATATCGAGTAACGATAGGTTTAAAAGGGACTGGGTGATACAGACTCCTTTTGACCTCATTTCGTCGTACTTCGATCACACGAATAGACAAGTGACCAGCTTCAAGTTTGATTTTTAATTAATAACGCTGTAAAATGACCAATTTAAGTACATTGGAAGATGTATAATAATCAAATAAAGTCTCGTTGGCAATTAAAACGATGGAAAGTCTTAGAACTAGTGAGTATTGTGAGATGATAACAGACGATGTATCGTCAACAAATTATAACAAAGATGGCGTCTGAAATACCTTCCACTATACTATACTATATAGTCAAGCAGTAGTAAGAAGTTCCATTTTAATCCCTTCAAGTGCCTGTGTTAAAAACATATAAAAATATTCCCTATGCAATACGGAATTTATTCACGTAGTTAACAAGTGAATAACCCTATAAATGACTGCTATAGAGAAGACGGCGTGCTGGTCAGGGGCGTACATAACGATTTCGTTTGGGGTGGGGGTGTTTAGCCAAAATGCGACCGACTGATGCACATACCCGCCCCCCCCCCCCCGCGCCAGTGCGAGTGACGCAGTCAGGAGCCGAGCACCACGTGAGTTGTCTAGGGAATATGGGGGTGGGGTAGGGGCGGTTTCAAATCTAGGGCGCCTCCACAATCCCACCCCACAATGAAAGTAAGCAAAATACTGGCTATAACATTAAGCGTCCCGGTAGTACATATATAGCATTGTAGAATTATATAGTTGTTCGCCGATCGTTGTCTCGTCGGAAAGCAGTTTTATTTAAGTTTACATATAGTTTATGTCATATTAATAATTGTGCCTATAACACTGAGTAATTTGAGAAAATTTTGAAAAATTGATTCAATATCCTGCCATATGAGGTCATTGCCTGGATAAATTCTTGTGGACGAGTGGACCAGAAATGTCAGTCAATGAGACAGAATCTCCAGATCTGTTTTGCAAGAGTTGACATAACATCCGTACAATCTGACGCCCCACGGCCCACACACATGTGGCACTACAAACTGGGCAGTTCACTATAACCGTAAATATAATAGTGCCGAGACAGTATAAGACAACTTAGGAATAGAAGAACAATTTTAACATGGTATCGAGCGCCGCTGGCGTGAAAAAAATATCAGATATGTAACCGAGTAGAAAAATGATGTTATAATGGAATCGTACCGCAGTCGCAAAAAAAAAATTCAGATATGAAACGGAGCTTTTAAATTTTTGGGACTGGGCTTGAAAATCTGAATCAATATCATGGCAAATGGAACCAAATTCTCGTTAACGAGAGGATAAGAAATTGGACAGAATCTTGAGGCTTATCTGTCAATTTCGCCTGTTTTGTGAATGTTTATCTCATTAATTCATTTAGTCGGAGACCGACTGCGGTCTCATAGAACAACATACCCACTACAGACTAAGAGTGACAAGCAGACGTGGTTATTTTACACTATAGTTTCGTGTGACGTATGCAATTTAGGCACACGGATTCACGCAAATACATATAGTATTTGGGATCTATTCTGGCATTGTTTTTGAGACAGACTGCAGTGACTGCACTTATTTTGTGACTGACCTTTTTTTCTCCCTGGGTGAAAGTTTGTTGTTAGACCAACATACTCACAACAGAATAAGAGTGACGTATGCAATTTAGGCCCACGGATTCACGCAAATACATAGTATTTGGGATCTATTCTGGCATTGTGTTTGAGATCGACTACAGTGACTGCACTTATTTTGAGACCGACTATTTTTCTCCCTGGGTGAAATTTTGTTGTTAGACTAACATACTCACAACAGAATGAGAGTGAAACACAGCATCTTTTCAAACATAATAAGTTGACAAGGTTATTCTATACTAAAGTTTTGTGTGAGTAGCGTGACGTATACAGTGAGCACTTATTTTGATACCGACTGCTCCTATTTTGCGACCGACTGCACTGATTTTGCGATCGACTATTTTTATACTAAAGTTTTGCGTGAGTAGCGTGACGTATACAGTGAGCACTTATTTTGATACCGACTACTCTTATTTTGCGACCGACTTCACTGATTTTGCAACCGACTATTTTTTTTAATACCCCCCCCCCCCACACACACACACACCCTCCGCACATTTACGCCCCTGGTGCTGGTAGCATGTGCAGTCAAGTATTAGGCCCCGACAACGCACGTGGACTGCTACTGTGTACATTTACCAACAATGTGCTAATGAATGGTATCGGGAAATGCGAACACACGCTCACAAATATACAACTCTTTACACATAAAAATGCCAAAATACAATTAGATAAAGGAACTATGAACTTTTATTTCGAATATCCTAATTCCCCCTCTCTCTCTAATTTGGACGAATAGTTTAAATAAATGTTACAATTAATTTAAATGTTTTTCGTACTACCAGTGATGTATTCTTAGCCAACTTAATTGGTTTCCGAGTTATGTCCGTAATTAAAATAATTCAATTACTTGACTTGAAAACAATAAGAAGACCCCCAGCAGACGGTCAATCTATTTATAGCCCAGCGTAGTAATACGGGAACTTTGTTGTGTAGTTTGGTCTGTTATACTATAGTCCCGGCTGTCCCGTTAAGACAACGTATGTGTTACGGTCATTAGCAAAAATATTACACAAGTAACAGCATGAATTACTTGCGTTGACGAAGATCCAGTTCAAGTTTTAGATACAACTGACCAACCGGAAACACTTTCTTTTAAAAACCTAAAAAACTTTACTGGATGCTAATAAACAGAATTAATAGGAATTATGTATGGTCACTTATGGGGATCAAGAGTTAAAGATAAATAGACAATTAGACATTAATGTAATAATTTATAATGTAAGAAATAAACCAACGGTAAATAAGATATTATGAGAGATTAGATAAAGCGCTGACTGGCAGTTCTCACTATTTTTAATACCATCATCATGTGTCACAGTGTACCGGGTAGTTAAAAACTAGTAGTTACCGGTACTGTAAAGTTAATTTGCTGAACATTTCAGTCAAATTGATCCACTCGACTGAACCAAAAATTTAATGATTAAATTTTCGAAAAAGCTGCCAAAAAATAACCATAATCTTGATTATCCATTTCATAATTAAATCATGAATGAAAGACAAAGTTGAGTAGCAAATCGGATCCTAGCAGACCTGTCAACTCTGCTGCATCACGCGGTAAAGTGCCACGAAACGGCCTCATGTATCGCTCTACTGCGCGGTAATAGATTTCTACAACATTTTCAAACAAAGAGCTTTTTAATCTTCTCGCGAAAACTATGAAACTAAGGGAAGCAACTCTTTGTATGTAAAGCAAAAAGATCGCAACTTTTGGTTTTTGGTTATCAACATCGATTTGGGATATTTTAAGGTGTAATTTAGCTAATGTCCTTTCTCAGCTAGTCTGTGCTAGTGTAACTACATGTAGGCCTATTATACTAATAACACTCCTTGACCATTCACCTGCATTCCTTGGCTGTGGATGGATATTTCTTGAGTGATATGTCATAGATTAAGATTTTTTACAATAATATTGTCAAACCAAGGGCCAGTAACTTATGTTGATCTCAAGAATGACCTGATGTAATTACGATATAACAAAGTCTTGATTATCCATTTTAAATCATCTACATATCAAAATCCACTAAATATCGCAGGCTAACGACTGACGATGGCATCAAGAGTTGATTGTGGTCTTGATAAGTTAATCAATGTCTTGATTAAAACTTTAGATAACATTTAATATTTAAGGCCAAAAGAAAGACAACAGGCAGATTTAGTTCCTGCATAATGCATGTTTGAATGGTTGTATACAATGCAACCGTGTATTTAGTGACCGAAATGTGAGAAATTAATTAAGGCTTGTAAAGTTGTAAATATTGTGGTATAATTCCGGAAATCTTTGGTATTTATTTATAGTGGGTCATCCTACCAGTACCAACAGTTATTATGTAAGTTATAATTTTGACTTTGCTTTGAATCCAACAATAGATCTAATAGATCTATCAACAACTGGGCATTTACAAAATTACAACCCAATTATAGCTTTAGGCCTCAACAATGAGTCCATAACCCTGTTTACATTACAAATTTTAAGCGTGCCAGGTACCGTTCCTGGTATGGCACCGTTAATTTTTTTGTAGTGTAAACGGGTAAAACACAAGCGTGCCGTACTGAGTACCGTGCCAATCTGGCCCACTTAAGTGAGGTGGTCTCGGAACCGTGCCAAGAACGGCACACTTTAAATTTTCGTAGTGTAAATGCTAACCGGTCTGAGCACGGATTACTGCGCATGCGCCAAATGAACCTTGACCTTATTTCCCCGCGAACATTGACAGTTCTGTCATCAGTTCTGTCAAAATGGCTAATACAAGCTTTGAGTAATACAAGCTATTTATAAACGACATGATTATTTGCTTTCGCCGCCTCTGGTGGCATGATATCATTGAATAACTCGAAAAGACTGCTAACTTATTTAAAATAGGCATCAAGTCAGTTAAAAATTGACCATTCTTTCTTGATTTTTTTCGAACTCTCAATAACAGACAAAACCAAAAAAAAAGAAAGGGCCAAACGTATCAAAATCTACCGCCATAATTGTTTTCATCTGGGTAACTTGCATAGGGACTGAAATTAACTTTTCAGTGAAAAGTTCCATATTTGGCGTGCTTGGCACAGTTCCGAGACGGGTAATGTAAACGGGGACATTTCTTGAAATTTATCGCGGCCTGGCACCGTGCCTAGTACGGCACGCTTATCGCGGCCAAGTGTAAACGGGGCTCATGACACAATATTATTTAGTTTATTGTGACAGATTAACACCTTAATATGTATTTAATTTAGCGGTGTTTTACTTTGTATTATTTTGTTTACGTGTTCATAATTGCATCATGCATGTAGTGAGTTGGTTCACACTACAATGTTTATTTAGTTGCCTAGCGACGTAAGCATCATTTGCGCGGTATCTTTGTCAGTTGGATTCAAACGTTTGAACAGTAATGTTCGCAGCGCGCTTGTTTTAACAAAATTTTGTTTGCAATGGCTAGTTTCAACTTTGAATCCTTCTGCAGTGTGCTAAATGCAACTACTGTCAGTTGTTTAAAGGAACAAGGCTTAGATACTCTTGAATGCCTTCTAGATTTTTACGAGAATTTTACAGAAGATGTTGATCAGCTGGATATTGTCATCTCAGAAAAAGGCAAATTACGACAGGCCCTGAAGAAATTAGTGCCTTTAAATGGCAGTGGACCTATTGAACGGAAAATAACATCAAAGGATCTTCAAAAAGACTCAAAATTAAACGAGTTATTGAACGATTTATCTAAAATGGAAGGTTTCGATATTGTCGATAGTGATCGTACTAGTAGTGTTAAATCGCAACCGCCATTGGATAATTATAGTGGCCGGGATGACAAAACAGGTAGGACAAATAAACCCTTATTCATTAGGGATTTTGTTTCGAACAATAAAGTTATTCCGTCTGATTATGACGATATGGACACCATAGAATTAGATCGTGAAACTAAATCTCTCCATGTTCGTTCCTCTGTGTCAAAGGTTAAAGTTGAACAGGTCACCATGCCACAGTGGGTTAGCGCTAATGTGCGTATCATGAAGTCACTGATGGAGAGAGGGGACTTAGGCGGTCAACAAAGTATTTTTGATTATTTACAATACACGGAAGAAATAGGAGAATATTTTCAAATTTATTCTTTGCCATCCGTAATGCTGTTCGATCATCATTACCGCGAAAAACAGGCTAAAGAAAATCTTCGATGGGGCACCCCTGATTTCCACGGTGTTAATTTTTATCTTCGCCCTAATCCCAAATTGTTGCAAATGAAAACCCGCACGAACTTTTCATCAGGTGGTGCGTCAAAAACCGCATCGGGACAACAGGTTGTGAAGGGTAGCACGATTTACCCAAATCCCCCAAATCTACCCAAATCAACCCAAATCCACCACTATTTCAACTCATACCACAATAATTTATATTGATATTTGATAATATACCGTTCTTTATGTGGAATTGACATTTTTAATTTAAAATCTCAGCTTTTTAATGTCAAAATGCCCCTCAAAATGCGAATTCCAAGCAAGTTTGGAAGTCGTAACCAAAGGAATAGCTCGTGTAATACACAAATCTACCCAAAACCACGTTATTTCCACATATATCACAATTATGTTTATCGCTTTTTAATATACTATCATTCGTTTAGCTAAATATGCCATAATTACTCTTAAATTTTGTCTTAAAATCCAACAATTCCTGCGTGTTTCGTCGTCGTATGTAAGGGACATAACTCGTGTATATACCCACATGGATGCAGACCACCATTAAATTTGTAGTTCTTCCAAAGTTACGTGGAAATCACATTCTGACACAAAAACGCTACGATTTTAAATTTAAAATGACAATTTGACAGAAAGAACTGTATATGATCAATTATCAATATAAATTATTGTGATATCAGTTGAAATAATGGTGGATTGGGATAGATTTGGGTGGATTTGGGTAGATTTGGGTGGATTTGGGTAAATCGTGCTACCGGGTTGTGAAGGACAATCAAGGTGTGTGCATATGTCGGGATTATCAATCAGAGACTGGATGTCAGCGTCGATTTTGTAAATATAGTCACGTGTGCATAATTGATGGCTGTAAACGTAATCATCCTGAATACCTTCATAATGCAATAAATATCAAAAGTGATAAGAAGCCCCAATAGCCATTAGTATCTAGCCCTTTGACAGATAACTTATCATTCTGGGAGACTGAATTAGCTAATGATAAGGACAAAAACTTTATTTTGGACGGACTTCGTTTTGGATTTAGGCTTATTAAACCCGCTACTATAATTAAGGCAGAATTTCCTAATCATCAAAGTGCTCTTGTGAATTTTGATGCGACTGAAGAGACCATTTTGAATGAGATTCGTATGAACAGGTATATTATTTGTGATTCAAGACCAACGATTGTCAGTGCTATCGCGTCAATTCCCAAACCTAACAGTTCCGATATTCGTCTTATCCATGATGCCTCTAGGCCATTTGGAACCTCCCTCAACTCATATGCCGATATCTCTACAGTGACTTACACATCTATCGATAAAGTGTGTTCTGCATTAAAGACGGGTTCTTTTTGTGCCAAGATTGACCTCTCCCAGGCTTATCGCACAGTACCGATTTCACCTGATAACTATTGTGCAACTGGCCTAAAGTGGCGTTTTTCGGAGACCTCGGTCCATACATATTTTTATGACAGTCGCTTGTGCTTTGGTGCTTCAGCTGCCCCCGGAATATTTCAGCGAATAACTGAAAGTGTAACTCGTATGTTAAAGAGACGTGGTTTCAAAAATGTGTTTGTATATTTGGATGATTTTATTATTGTGTCGGACACATATAATGAGTGTTTAAAAGCCTATAATTCTTTATTGGACATAATACAACGTTGTGGTTTTACAGTAAATTGGAAAAAGGTGTATGAGCCCACAACACTTATCGTTTTTCTTGGAATTCTCATTGATACAAGGAGTTTGACTTTATCCTTACCGTCTGATAAATTAGAATCCCTTCGCCAGACCCTTTCCCACTGGTTGCAACGAAAACGTGCGTCAAGACTACAATTACAACAACTAATCGGCAAGTTGAATTGGGCTACACGATTATTACGAGCCTCACGCCCTTTCATTCGTCGGCTTATTGATGTTATGTGCTCATTGAAGAGACGAAGTCACCATGTCCGTCTAACCAAGGAAGTGAAAGCTGATATCTCATGGCTATGTCAAGCGTGTGACGAGTTTAATGGAACGTTGATAATGGTAAATCAGCATTTGTCGCCCAATGTTTCCGTCTCCACCGATGCTTGCACTACGGCTGGAGCTGCTTTTTCCAATGGTGATTGGTTTTATACCAAGTGGTCACTTGATTTTCCTTCGGTGGTTGATCAGCACATTAACTTAAAGGAACTTTTTACAGTGTTGCTTGCCTTCCGCAGGTGGGGTAAACATTGGGCTAACAAGCATGTGACAGTTTTTACTGATAACCAAGTGACCATGTATGCCTTAAATAAAGGGACATTGCGAAATCCGGTTGGTGTGGATTACCTCCGGGAGCTCTATTATATGTTAGCTATTTTGAACATACACATCACTGCAAAATTTATTTCGACTACGGATAATATACTTGCCGATGCTCTTTCGCGTATGCATGACCCAAAGTATGCCCTAGTTGCAGCAGAACTATTATTATATTTCAATGAGTTGTTACTTAGTCCTTTCTATGTTTTTCATTCCCATACTTTGTCTAAGGCTGGCTCTATTTTTCTTTCGCAGGCTTTATTTTGGCTCAAGAAAGACATTTGGACCAGGATGTATTTAATTTCAGACGATCCATCTTTGCAGAATCAACTAAAGCTACATATAGAGCACATTTAAGATCGTATTTACGTTTTTGTATATATTTTGGTTATGACCCTGTTCCTTGTTCACAACTCAGTATTCAGCGTTATATTGTATTTTTGGCTAGAACCTTATCATATTCAAGTATTTTGGGATATATTAATATCATACGTTTGTTACATTTAGAAGCAGGCCTTGAGAACCCGTTAACTAATTTTCGGATTCAATCACTTCTTAAAGGCGTGAAAAGGTTAATAGCCTCTCCCCCAAAAAGCAAACTTCCGATAACACCCGTTATCCTTGAAAAAATGTTCAATGTTTTAGATTTTGCATCTTCTTTTAATGTTGCTTTTTGGGCCGCCGCCTTGGTAGCTTTTTATAGTTTTTTACGAAAGTCTTCTTTAGTTCCTAAAGATGTCAAATCATTTAGTTGTACCCTTGATTTAACTCGTTCTTCTGTTACGTTCTGTTCTGAAGGTTGTATTTTATTAGTTCGTCATACCAAAACTATTCAATATAGGGAGCGTTCACTTGAGATTCCGATTGCTTATAATTCCAATGTTTCTTTGTGTCCAGTTAGGGCTCTTCATAATATGTTTGATAATTTATCTAATACTACTTATAATGATGTATCCCCTTTATTTTGTTATCGTGTTAAAGATACCGTCAAGTCTTTAACGCATGCTTCTTTTGTGTCTGCTTTACGCCATGTTCTAACTTCTTGTGGGTCACTCTTTTAGACGGGGTGGAGCTACGCATGCGTTTAATTGTAAATTGCCTGCAGCTTTGATTAAACATAGGGGTGATTGGAAATCCAATGCATATTTACGTTATATTGATATTCCATTGCAGCTTTCTTGGGATATGATGTCTGTATTTAATTCTGGGTTTTAGTATTTCCGGTTGCGTTTGGGAGGTTTGGAGGGTTTTGTATTGGCTACTTTTTGTATTGCTACATATTGTATTGCCCAAATTTAAATGATGTTTTTCAATGAATAAACATCCAGATCTCCCAAACGCTGTGTTGTTTATTTTCAATATCTAGCAGAAATTGAGTGACAGATTAACACCTTAATATGTATTTAATTTAGCGGTGTTTTACTTTGTATTATTTTGTTTACGTGTTCATAATTGCATCATGCATGTAGTGAGTTGGTTCACACTACAATGTTTATTTAGTTGCCTAGCGACGTAAGCATCATTTGCGCGGTATCTTTGTCAGTTGGATTCAAACGTTTGAACAGTAATGTTCGCAGCGCGCTTGTTTTAACAAAATTTTGTTTCCCTCCCTCCCACCTCTTTTTCTACTATTCTATATTTGCTATATAGTTGTATTTTGTTATGGAGGGTTTTGTATTGGCTACTTTTTGTATTGCTACATATTGTATTGCCCAAATTTAAATGATGTTTTTCAATGAATAAACATCCAGATCTCCCAAACGCTGTGTTGTTTATTTTCAATATCTAGCAGAAATTAAATTATATTTAACCAAGTGAGAGCTTTCATTTAGGATGGATTAGACCCCTCTCCTATTTATTGAATTATCTTTGTTAATTGAAATGTATTCATGTATCAGTGGTTTAACCCTTTAACCATCAGATTTTCCATAAAAAGAACATTTCAGGAAACCATTTTGCAGGTAATGACCTATAAGTTGAAATTACAAAAACGTTTAAATATTTTATACCGCTAAAAAGAGGAATTCAAGATCTTTCAAAAAATATAAAGATTTGTTTGATTTTGTTTTAAATTTATATAGAGTTACAGGATATATCCTAAGTACATGTAAATGTATATATCTATATATTCTTTGCCTAGTCGAAATCTCGAAATAATCTGACTGTTAAAGGGTTAAGGAAGGGGAAAAGGGATAGGATGAGAAACCAAGACCTTGTTTAAAGTTTAGCTTGCACGCAAGATAATCCCTTGTTAAGAAGTCTTGTTACTGTGGTATAGGCTGCGATTATTAACCTGTCATATATTTGCTGTCTATGGTTTTGAAAGGGAGAACCATATTGATTTTCAAGCATTTTCCATAATGATTTCTAAAGTGATTTTCCTGTACATGTATTATACTTTGGAAATTTGTGGGAATTATTTAATTTATTCAAAGGGATTAACCTACTGATATCCACTGCTTTACGAGCAGAGTAAGCTGCTGGGTATTTGTTTTCTTGAAGGGTAAACTATAGTGCATATGTATAAAATGAAAACAAATTATGAAAAATATTTCATGCTATTTTTCAGTGAAATCATGGCAGATAATGGAACAAAATCAACGATTGACAAAAAAACATATATGTGTGAAGTTTGTGGTAAATCCCTTGCTAACAAGTTCTCAGTACACTCACATATGAGGATTCATACTGGAGAAAAACCATACAAATGTGATGTTTGTGGTAAATCATTTAACCAGGGGAGTAATCTACGCCACCATTTGAAAATTCACAGTGGAGAGAAACCGTATAAATGTGATGTTTGTGGTAAATTTTTTGCACTAAAAGGCAGTCTAAAGCAACATTTGAAAATTCACAGTGGAGAAAAACCGTATAAATGTAATGTTTGTGGTAAATCATTTAATTCTTCGAGTAATCTAAAATCACACATGAGAATTCATTCTGGAGAGAAGCCATTTAAATGTGATGTTTGTAATAAATCATTTTCCTATCAAGGTAATTTAATGGAACACATTAAAATCCACACAGGCGAGAAACTATGTCAACCTTTTAAATGTGATGGTTGTAGTAAATCATTTACAACTGTTGGTAATCTGAACAAACACATGAGAATCCATACTGGAGAGAAACCATATAAGTGTTATGTTTGTGCTTTTTCATGTACTGCGCCTGATACTCTAAGCGTTCACATGAGAATTCATTCTGGAGAAAAACCATTTAAATGTGATATTTGTAATACATCATTTAGTCATAGAGGGGCTCTACAAGCCCACATAAGAATTCATACAGGAGAAAAACCATTTGTGTGTGATGTTTGTAATAAATCGTTTACTCAAAGAGGGGCGCTAGAGACCCACATGAGAACACATACCAGAGTAAAACCTTTTAAATGTGAGATTTGTAATAAATCATTTACTACTTCTAGTAACCTAATCACGCACATGAGAACTCATTCTAAAGAGAAACCATTTGAATGTGATGTTTGTAATAAATACTTTAGTCAAAGCGGTAATCTAAAAACACACATGAGAACTCATTCTCAAGAGAAACCATTCACACAAAAAGGTAGTCTAAATACTCCTGTGAAAACTGAAATGTCATAATGGAGAGAAGTTAGTGCAAAATATTTTATGAAGACTGAAACGTCCAAAGCCACCTGAGATACTATAAAAGGGAACAGTCCTGTCATTGTAACATGTATGGGCTCTTCATTCCAATAGCAGTGTGTATCAACTCATGCTATCTCAACAGACCATTGATGGAATTTTTTGATTTTTATGGTATGGAGTATGAATTTAGACCAAGGAAAGAAGACAGCTATCTTTTTAAATTGTTTTCTATTACTGTCAAAGATTTCAGATTAATGCTGATGAGGCTAGATTTCTTGTTGAAATTTTGTATATACCAACTCATACATGTTATCTGTGCTTGAATTAAGAATAGTGATAAGTGAAAAATTGTGGAAAATGAAGAAAAGTGATACAGGTAGTGTAAGTTTACACATGATGTGCACCTGTACATGTATTTGAGAAAACGGACAGATAATTTCTCATAGAAGCAGAAGAACAATGCAAAGAAAATGTGAAGTTGGACCCTAGTCATTTTTACTACATCCTGTTGATTAAATGTTATGTTTCTGCGTGTGTAAAATGTATTTTTGGCTGTATGCATGTATGTTAAAAACTCTCTATTGGATGTATATTTTGATAACTGTTGATTGTGTTGTAAACTGTTGATTACATTGTAAACTGTTGATTACATTGTAAACTATTGATTACATTGTAAACTGTTGATTACATTGTAAACTGTTGATTACATTGTAAACTGTTGATTACATTGTAAACTGTTGATTATTGTATGCTGTATGTTGTGAACTGTAGATTACTGTAGGTTGTAAACTGTTGATTATGTTGTAAACTGTACATTTTGATAACTTTTGATTATGTTGTAAACTGTTGATACATGTAAGGCTGTTGAAAGAACTACTATAAAACATTATTCATTATTATTATCTCACACCAAACGAAGTTAGCGAGAGATATTGAAATGGGTTCAGTTCGTCCGTTCAAGATATCTTTTTGAAACTTTGTACACACATCTACCTATTACAGTGGTTGGGTCTTTTGAACTTTAGGAATTTCTTGGATTTATATTTTTTTGTGTTTCCATAGAAACAAATTTGACTGAATATTTGGTGTACATTTTTCGGTGTAAGAAATTTCTCTGTTTAATGAATTTGTATTTTTTACTACACATTTGACATAGTTTTTTGGGTATATAATTATTATTTTAGAGCAAAACTGTTAAAGATACACTTTCCTCATATTTGTTTTCTTCTGATGACATGCCTTCCATTTTCGGAGCATATTTAATTGTCCATTCAAGAAATCATTTTGACACTTTATACAAACATCAACCTATTATCTATTACATTACATGTATTTATTTTCTGGTGTATAACTTGAGAAAGAGAGAAATGGGGTTTAACATCCACTCGACACAAACTAGGTCATTTCAGGACTAACATGTGGTTTCATTTTATTTCAATAATTTGCTTGCGCATAGGGGTATGATAAAGCGCGTGCACGCGTATAAGCTTATTGTTTGACATACAGCAGCTGATTGCCGTAGGCAAAGGTTGTTGTTCAAACTTACAGCTACTTTGATCAGATTGAATTTTCTGACTAGTCCCATTGATATTCAAAAAAGTTGGTTTTCCTTATTCCTTCCATACAAGTGCAAGGGTGCAGAATGGTGACCACTAGTCATCTTGTTTTTGTCATTTGTTGCTTTGACAATAAATACAAATAAAAACTGTCTTTATGTATTGTATTAAACTATGGAATACATGTCTTATTATTCTTTTTTCATTACATTTATAACCGAATAAACCGATGTTCATTTCAAACACACCTCTTAAATTAAAGTCTTGTGTGTGATATGATGTGTCCTATTTCCAAATTAAAAATGTTTGTGGCCAAATTAAACATGATTACTTGTAAAAATGGAGAAATGAAACTTTGTTCATTATCTTAACAACAGTAACAAAGACAATTGAGGCTACATTATTATTACAATGATTATTTTTGCCATAGACTGAAGTAGTTTGACTGAAATTTTCAAAATATTCCCTTTGCATTATCTTTTATTTAACTCTTATAGCGAGAACTGTCAGCTCATATTTAATCTTCCATAATGTCGCTTCATGATCTCATAATGATGTGTGACACAAACTCTTTTTCCATAAAAATCATGAACTACTGGTGTTAATTAAAATCCAATTAATGTTCTATACTGGTGATACACCAGAAATCATCCACTAAACATGCAATTTTCTGCCCTACATTTCCAAATGGACACAGATCACCAAATATTCTTGAAGTGCAAAAGTTATTTTTAGTCTTTTTCTCCCTTTACCTTTCTCTCCCTTTTGCATGCCAATTTTTGTTGTAGAATCTAAGAAAAGGGTTTGAAAATAGTTTTCTGCCAGGTTTTGATGAATATTCATGATATTGAGACAGAGAGTTTAGTCAGGTGGAAATATAGGGCAAAAAATTGCATGTTTAGTGGTTTTTACGTCCAGTTTGCATATCTCAATTTTTCCATGGTGAACCTTGTACATGCTTTTGAGCACAAGAATCTGACCTTCTATCCGCATATTATATGCATAGCTAGCATATATTGTCTATTTCAGTATGGTGCAGTATTCATATATATACGGATAGAAGGTCAGATTCCTTGCAAGAGAGCAAGCAGTTGCCACATGTTGCTCCATGTGATGGAAAGCATTCTATCCAACGGAAATTCCGGAAAAAGTTGGGAGCCAGTTTAAGTCAATGGGGAAATCATGAGTGATCTGTGGCCATCTTAACAGAAACCAAAACCTGACAGCATAGAAAACTGTAGGCCTACTATACGATCTATGCTGGCAGATGTATTGATATTCTATGACAAATTGAACAACTGTGCCAACGTTTCAATTAGGCTTCTCTAGTCTTTATTATGCAATGCTAAAATAATATAAATTGTTGCTGATTAAATGTTTATTACAAATTCATGTCGAATTCATATTACATGATATTATGGACAGGCAGAATACAAAATATCAAGGTTAGAAACCTGTTATGCATGTAAAAAAATACTTGGTTAATGCTGACCAAGCGAAAACCTGTTGATGTTTACTTCAAATTTAACATCCAATATTATAATATGATATACATGTATGTGGACAGGTTGATGAAAAATTATTTACATGTGAAGGCGAAATGTAAAAGAAAGGAAATATGTAAGAACATAAAAAAGAACAAGGTCTTAATTGTATATCAATGTGTCATTTTAAAACAGGTGTTAAAAACTCACTGTTGTGAGAAGAAAGAGGGGTCGTCTTCTTCTGCCTTTGTTGTCACAAAAACAAGCTACAACGGGAGTTTCAGCAGATTGCTAGAGAAACCTATTATGAAGAGTGATAAAGGTTGATTTAGGTAATAGGCCTCAACCTACTAATAACAACATCCAGTATGACACAGACCACTTTAATTGAAATTAAAAACAAATATATTGTATTAATGTTATTTTATCATGTCTTTCACTTTATGTTGTAGAGGTTAGGTCTCTTCAGGGGTTGTTGTTATTGTAATTCAATGCACCTACTAATTCAAATCTTCACATTGTAATAACCAATTTAGCTTAATGGATAGACCCCATTCCCTTTAAATAGATGGATGATATGGTTTGAATCTGAAGAAATCACTGCTGAAACTGGTTTGAATACTACTCAGGGGACCATTGATGGTTTGTGGAGTCATTTCAGCACTAATCAAGAATAGCCTTTTACATGTATATGGTATATATATTGAGTCATTATTTTTTTATTTTATCATTTACCTAACCTAGTTGAAACATCTCTTATTTCAAAGTGGTAAGATCGTATTTTTACCGTTGTCAATCATTACATCACATGTTTGTCCCACCTACAGGTTTATATGGTAAAGTGATAGACATTTTAAGAGACAGGATTATATCATAAATTTTATTTTGTATATGTCATACAATTTTAATATTTAAATAGTTATATGCATGATAGTTTTATTTTACTTTTGATTTTACTTACTGTGATATTGTTTTTATTTATGCAAATTCTTTTCCTGATATGATTTAGCCTTTCTCATAATAATCCCCATATAGTTACAATAGCTATCGGTTGGATCTGATGAGCCATAAAACAACATTTCATTTCATTTACATGACTCAATGAAGAGCAGAAATTGTATTTATAGAATCAATTTACTTAAGTAAAAACATGTTAACTCCCTCACAAGAGATATAAAGGGGACAACACTGTCACCTCATTCATTGAATTTAAAGTATCTAAGGTTCAGTAAATTATTATTGGCATGCAATTATTATGTAAATGCTGCCTTTTTAAAGCAAAAATGTCCATTGCTTCAGTGCAAAATCCAGCCATATTTTTCAACAAGCTACCATAGATGATTACATGTACATGTCTATTTTAATTTTAAGAGTTACACTGTCATAAGTATTTTGAGGTAAATTGTTCCATAGGTTTTAGGGGGGAGGTGAGTGGGGGGGGCTTTGGATGGCTGAATGGTTAGTTTGAGCGCGCTGTATCATAAGGTCTGTCATTGAGTCAACTTGTGTGGATTCGATTCCCCGGTTGTATGTGATAAGAAGAAGGGTCTCTGTCCAACCATAGGGATTTTTTCCGGTTTCCCCCTTCTTGTGTTAGTGACCTAGTCTGTGTCGAGTGGAATTTAAACCCAATTTCTCTCTCTCCATAGTTTTGGTGCTGCAGTACTGAGCCTTTTGTGTCTGTTCTGAACTCTTAAATTTTTATTGCAGAATCTATGAAATATGAGTTGGCTGGTATCAAACTCAAATGATACCATGCAGCTTTAATGTACTGAAGGGGGGGGGGGGCAGCTAGCATCTCAAAATAGCTCTGTGTTTGAACTTTCAATCTTAGTTCACTTATTACTTGGAATCTTGTACACTTATTTATGAACTTTTTTTCTTTCAGCCAGCAAAAACATGCCAGATATCAAAACAAACTGGACCAGGAGGACGAGGTTGTATGAATGTGATGTTTGTAGTAAATCATTTAACCATACATACCATTTAAAAGCACACTTCAGAACTCATACTGGAGAGAAACTTTATCAATGTGATGTTTGTGATAGATCATTTACCCATCTGGGTAGTCTTTCCAGACACATAAGAGTTCACACCCGAGAGAAGCCTTATATATGTCTTGTCTGTAATAATTCATTTCACCGACGAACATGTCTACAAAAGCATGTCAGAACACACACTGGAGAGAAACCTCATCAATGTGATGTTTGTGATAGATCATTTACCCAACTTGGCAGTCTTTCTAGACACATGAGAGTTCATACTGGAGAAAAGCCTTATAAATGTCATGTCTGTAATATTTCATTTAATCGACGAGATCATCTACAAACACACTTCCGAACTCATACCGGAGAGAAAATGTTTAAATGTGATATTTGTAATAAATCATTTAATCGACAAGATGCGCTGCAAACACATGTTAGAATTCATACCGGTGACAGACCATATAAATGTGATGTTTGTGATTATTCATGTACTACTTCTAGTGGTCTGAACACACATATTAGAATTCATACTGGGGAAAAACCATTTAAATGTGATGTTTGTCATAAGTCATTTAGTCACCAAAGCTATTTACCAACACATATGAGATATCATACTGGAGAGAAACCATATAAATGTGATGTTTGTGGCTATTCATGTAATTCCTGTAGTAGATTGACCATACACAGCAGAGTCCATACTGGAGAGAAACCATTTAAATGTGATATTTGTAGTAAATCGTTTAATCGGAAAGATACTTTACGAACACATATGAGATTCCATACTGGAGAGAAAAGGTTTCAATGTGATGTTTGTGGGTATTCATGTACTATTTCTAGTAATCTGTATAGACACCAGAGGATTCATGATGGAGAGAAACCATTTAAATGTCATGTTTGTAATGAATTATTTACCAAAAAATATAAACTAAAAGAACATATCAAAATGCACCCTGGACAGAAATTATATAAATTTTCCAGTTTGGGTCAGACGTTTGCACATCCGCGTAGGAGTAGGACATGTACAGCATAGAAGGCCAAAGCAGCCTCCCTGGTTAACAATTTTTTAGGGTCGAATAGCAAGATCTGAACCTCACAATTTTTTTGCAGGATACATCTTATCTGGAACTAATTCATCAATTTATTACAGCAGCTTGCTGAAGCAATTTTGAAATTTGGTTTGGGTATTATCACATCTTGGATGACACTTTTGTCATTGTATAGTTTTTGCAAAATCAAGCCTGATTGTTCCAACCTTGTTTTAAATGTTTACTATCATCAGCTATTATTATTACCGAGAGCAACTGTTTCTGACATTGTCAAAGAAAATCGGATTGTGAAGATGATCTCTCTCTGTAATAATGGCAGCGGTGTGTCAAGATATTCCTGAAACTCTTCTGATTTGTGCGTAGGATTGAAAAATCGATAGAATATCTTCATGTACACAGTTCATGGTGGATATCTTCATGTACACAGTTCATGGTGAATATCTTCATGTATACAGTTCATGGTGGATATCTTCATGTATACAGTTCATGGTGGATATCTTCATGTATACAGTTCATGGTGGATATCTTCATGTATACAGTTCATGGTGGATATCTTCATGTATACAGTTCATGGTGGATATCTTCATGTACACAGTTCATGGTGATATCAGTTTATGGTGGATATCAACCCACCTCCACACTATCTTCCATTGCTGTTCTCCTTATCCATCTTCAGCAAAATCATTAGGGATTGATATTGAAGTAATATTAACCAATTAAAATAAACACTACAGTTCTATGCATAACAATTGTACTGTATTTCTATTAAAGCTATGCTTCAACAAGATTATCTTATCGTTATCAGGAGAATCATTGTTGAAATCATTGTAGAAATACAGTAATTTATTAATTGTTATCTGATTGGTCTTTTAAGACTACATCAGTTATCAGTTATGGAACTTATTGCTGAAGTTAACAAATGTGTTTATGGGGAAATCTGTCTTCAGCTCGGTTATTATATGCTTACGTTGTCATAGAATGTGTGATTTTGATAATTGTCTACTAGAATTACCCTATATTGGGGAGTTGGGTGGCCATATGGCTAAGAAGGTCTGTCATAGAATCAAGTGCCGTGGTTTTGATTTCCCCACTTGTACTTTGACCAGGAGTAGGGTTGCTGTCCAACCTTGTGGGTTCTCTGAGTCCCCCTGTTTCCTCACACTGCTAAAGACCCCTATGAGCAAGCGAATTATAGAAATAAAATTGAACCATATGTTAGTCCCAGAATGACCTACTTTGTGTGAAGTGGACGTTAAACCCCATTTATCTCTTTCTCACTGACTCTGTAATATATGTTTACTGGAAGGTAATAATACCACAATGGCAAATCTTTATGTAGAGAAAATCTTTATATATTCGTAGTAGACTAATAATAAGTAATGCTAGTAAAATGTATTAAAAATGTAAAATATTAGATGTTTATAATAAAATTCTGCTTTTCTTGAAATACGATTTTCCCATTGATAGCTGCATCAGATGGCTGTTCTCAGTCGTTATAAAATAATGATAAATCTCTTTGATCGTTGGGGTATATTCTATGCCCCGGTCTAAAAGTCGGGGGTGGGGGGAAACTTTGCATAATGGGTTATTCTTCCAGGGTAGGGTTTTTTATTTCAATAAGAAAACTTGATATGAGATTTTTCTTATGGGAATTCTGGGATATTCTCATTTTGCGTACATGTAAACATAGATGTTTAATTAGCAAAATATAGTCTTCGACTTTGGTAATGCTGAAGAGATAGAGTTCAGAAAAACCCTTGACAGACTAACCTTGGCCCTCCAGTCTCGTCTTTTCTTTTTCTCAGGTTATTTGCTTAAGTCTTTCTTTCCCCAGCATAACCTCAGTCTCGTGCTTTATCCTAAACTTGATGATCACTCCGGAGCAGTTTACAAAGCATCTCAGTATATGGAAGGGAAAACCCCATTAAAAATATGAGTCCACTTTATACGACCACATTTATTTTGAACACACTACAGACTACATTTATTGTTCAATCTTTTTTTAAATTTATATACCTTATTTATACTGGTGAGACGGAGTTTAAAATGTGATCTTCCATGGCCATCTTCATGAAGTTGAAGTTAAAACAAACTAGATGGGATACCTGGCTTCACACGCTGGTGCCCATATTGGACTGAATCAGGGCATAAAATATTCACAGGTTCATGCTCTTTAATCTAAATGACCCAATGTCTCTGCCATGGCACTAACAGAGAATAAAAGGGGCTGACGAATCCTGAGTTACCCTCAACCAACATCAGGATCCATCACAGACTACTGACTGGGCAAACGAAGAAGGGCATATGGCACACGGTCTGCTATGAGGGACATCTTGTCTGTAGAGTTAAGACACGGCTTACTCTTTTTTCGAATTCCAGCTGTCAGGTGTTCTTTTTTGTACAGGACCTGGGTTTTTTCGTCTAATCTAAACAACTATACGTTAACCATGCCAGGTCCTCCATCCTACACCACTGACAAGGAGCACCACACAGGAAAATACTGAACTTTCTTGGCCATCGCAGGCATTGTATATAAGGTGCCTGGACTAATGCGCCAACCTCCTACTCACTGAGCAACCACAGCTCCCAAGATTCTTGAACCAGCTTATATAATACAAATAATTAGTCAATTTATATAATGATACATTCATAAAATTAAAATTGGCATAATACATTTACATTTAGAGAATCAATATTAAATTTTCAACAGCTTAATCCACACAAAATTACACTTAAATTAATTATATAACTTTTCATTAAGAAAACAAAATTAAAGTTTCAACAGTAGTTAATCATGAAACATGTAGGATTACCTAACTTGTGAAAAAAGATATCTTGTCATTCCTTTTGGGGCTTTTTCCCACCTAGCATGATCTCCCACCTGTTCCAGCATCTGAATTGGAACTGAAGCCAGCAAACATATTTTTAGCACCAATATATTTATTAACTGTGATAATTGCAGCTACCTTTTACATAGTAATGGACAATTAATAGCCCCGTTTACACTTGGCCGCGATAAGCGTGCCGTACTAGGCACGGTACCAGGCCGCGATAAATTTCAAGAAATGTCCCCGTTTACATTACCCGTCTCGGAACCGTGCCAAGCACGCCAAATGTGGAACTCTTCACTGAAAAGTTAATTTCAGTCCCTATGCAAGTTACCCAGATGAAAACAATTATGGCGGTAGATTTTGATACGTTTGGCCCTTTCGTTTTTTTTTGTTTTGTCTGTTATTGAGAGTTCGAAAAAAATCAAGAAAGAATGGTCAATTTTTAACCGACTTGATGCCTATTTTAAATGAGTTAGCAGTCTTTTCGAGTTATTCAATGATATCATGCTACCAGAGGCGGCGAAAGCGATGTCGTTTATAAATAGCTTGTATTACTCAAAGCTTGTATTAGCCATTTTGACAGAACTGATGACAGAACTGTCAATGTTCGCTTGGAAATAAGGTCAAGGTTCATTTGGCGCATGCGCAGTAATCCGTGCTCAGACCGGTTAGCGTTTACACTACGAAAATTTGAAGTGTGCCGTACCAGGAACGGTTCCGAGACCACCTCACTTCAGTGGGCCAGATTGGCACGGTACTCAGTACGGCACGCTTGTGTTTGACCCGTTTACACTACAAAAAAATTAACGGTGCCGTACCAGGAACGGTACCTGGCACGCTTAAAATTTGTAATGTAAACGGGGTTTAAGATTCACAGATTATGGTTACCCTTTAGATATTGATAATTTAAAATGTACAGATTATGAATATCCTTTATATAGAGAGACGGATGACTTAAGATTTTATCAAGTGAAATGGACAATTATAGATTAGGGTTACAGATTAAATAGAAATAAAGATCTCTAGGGTATCACCATAAACATATTTAATAAAAGTATAAAAGATAGGTTGCCTGGCAACAAAACATACGCCCACAGCAGCTAACTCGTCCGGGCAGTCAACAAGGGTTGTCGCATATTTTTACTTTTTTCGGTAATGAAACATTTGTAATACACTAAAATCTGATTAAGAGTAACAACTCATTATGTAATTATCAGAAAATCATTAGAATTTGTTTGCTTTTTATTAGTATACGAAACATCTAATATCATGGATTTAGCTGTTAAGTTATCAAAATTTATTGAAAATCAAAATACTTATTCGTTTCAAGGGCCATAACTCAGTAATTATTGGAAATCGCTGAAAATGAATATACCTCTTCGTCTTATGACCTAAAACACTGTGTATAATTTAAAGTCAATCGGATATTAACTTTTGCCTCTAGAGCGTCCACAAGATTTTTTGAAGTGATCAAGGGCCACAACCCTGCCACTAATTATTAGAAATCTCTGAAAATCAAGAGGTTTCTTTGTCTCATGACCTTAAACACTGTGTATAAATTTAAAGACAATCAGATATTAACTTTGGCCTCTAGAGCGTCCACAAGATTTTTTGAAGTGATCAAGGGCCATAACTCTGGTAGTTATTATCGGAAATCGCTGAAAAACAATAGGCTTCTTCGACTTATGATCTTAAACACTGTGTATAAATTTAAAGTCAATCGGATATTAACTTTAGCCTCTTGAGCGTCCACAATTGCTTGTGGACGCCGGACCGACGGGGGCGACGACAATATACGACCACATTTCAATGTGGGCGTATAAAAATGAACTTATTGTTTACTCTTACTAAAACATGCAAATTTGAGCTTGCAGTGATGCAGCTGATCTAAATGAATGTTGCATTTGTGTATTCTGGTCCACACCACTATTTTTCAAAAGTTTCAAAGTTTCAAAGAGGCAATATCCAGTTTACAATATATTTATATACAAGAACCAATATCCAGTGTACAACATATACAACAACCAATATCCAGTGTACAACATGTACAACCCATATCCAGTTTACAACACTTAAACCCAATATCCAGTTTACAACATTTAAAACCAATATCCAGTTTACAACATTTAAAACCAATATCCAGTTTACAATACATACAACAACCACTATACATCTTATCATGTGATGATACAAATAATTTTTGCACAATTGATGCTAGTATTATTTATGTTATCTCCAGATACAACTCCATGTCCAACTAAACCTCTTCATATAGCATCCATTGTACAAACGGAAAGAGAGAGAGAAATGGGATGTAATGTCCACTCGACACAAACTAGATCATTTCGGGACTATCATATGGTTCAATTTTTATTTCAATAATTCACTTCTGTGTAGGAGACTTTAGATGTGGGAGGAAACCAGTGTACCCGGAGAAAACCCATGAGGTTGGAAAGATGGTATTCTTTGTCATGTACAACCAGGGAATCAAAACCATTACATAATAAGCGCTGCTGTTCTGATCAAAATTGCCAACATAGCACACTGCATGTCCTATGTCTGTCTTTGTAAGCGTGATTGGTGCAGAAAAGTAGGATATTCAACCTGTTTTAGTTTCATTAGATTTTTAACTACATGTTGTATGAGTTCTCATGTGATTAAGGCCCATTCTCACGGTACGACTTGTAGTAACTACTTGTAGTATCGACCCGAGTTGCAGCGTGAGAACACCCTAGTCGTAGCAACTTTTACAAGCTCCCAACCAGTTGAAAGCGAGTTGGGTGAAATAGAAACTTCCCTATTTCAGTCAACAGATCGTATGAAATTGACCAATCAGAGACGTCGAGTATTAGTACAAACACGAGTTCTCTCCCCTTGTTGTTTGTAAACATGCACGCGAAGCCGGCAGTGGGTCTACGCAGTATCCACTGTATAACCCAGACGGATTTGGGTTTTCTCTTTTTCTTTTTGTTCTTATTTATCAAATGTAGGCCAATAATAGCCAGTGTCTCTTCGTCGCTTGATGACGCCATTATGCCAAGACAAGACGAGATTATCGCGAGATTCCAAGTCGTATCAACTCATTTATATACGATTTTGTAATCTACATGTAGATACTACACGTAGATACTACACGTAGTTACTACAAGTCGCACCGTGAGAACGGGCCTTTATCTAGGCTACTTCTACAACACAATGATTTCCTGCAAACGCAACATGTGAAAGGTTTCTCTCCAGTATGACTTTTCAAATGTTCATTTAGTTGACCACGACTTATGCATGAATAATCACAAATATCACATTCAAAAGGTTTCTTTCTCTCCAGTGTGAATTTTAATATGTTTGGTTAGATTACTTTTTTGGGTAAATGATTTACAACAACCATCACATTTAAAAGGATGTTCTCAGGTATGGGTTCTTATGTGCATGTTCAAATTGTTAGGTGTTGTGCATGAATAATCACAAACTTCACATCTATGTGGTTTTTCTCTTGTGTGACTTCTCATGTGTCTCTTTAGATCATTACCATCAGTGCACAAATAACCACAAACATCACATTTATCACCAAAGTGAATTTTCACATGAGCTTTTAAATGAGCTTTAAGAGTAAATGATTTACCACAAACAACACATTTAAAATGCTTCTCTTCAGAATGAGTTCTCATATGTTTGTCCAGATCGTAGGAAGTAGTACACGAATAATCACAAATATTACATTTCAATGTTGTCACACCGGTGTGAGTGTTCATATGTACTTTTAAATTACCTTTTTGACTAAATGGTTTTTGACAAACATGACATTTATAAGGTTTATCCCCAGAATGAATTCTCATGTGTTTGATCATATTATTAGAGGTGGTACATGAATAACCACAAACATCACATTTATATGGTGTCACTCCAGTGTGAATTTTCATATGCATATTCAGATTACCCTTTTGGGTAAATGATTTACTACAAACATCACATTCAAAACGTGTGTCTCCATTATGAGATTTCATGTGTGACTGTAGCTGCGGAAACAAGTTAAATGATTTACTACAAACATCACATTTAAAAGGCTTCTCTTGGGTATGAATTCGCATGTGTTTGTACATATTACTGGAGGCGTTACATGAATAAACACAAACATCACATTTAAAAGGCTTCTCTCCCGTATGAATTTTCAAATGTTGATTTAGATGACCACGCATTCTGCATGAATAACCACAAATATGACATTTATATGGTTTCTCGGAAGTGTGGATTTTCATATGTTCTTTTAGATTAGATTTTATGGCGACTGATTTATTACAAACATCACATTTAAAAGGTTTCTCTCCTGTATGACTTCTCATGTGTGTTTTTAGATCGCATAAATGAGTACATGATTTATGACAAACATCACATTTGTGGGATTTTTTCCTTACAGTAGATTTAATTTTTGTATCTGCCATGCTTATTTCTGAAAGATAAAAAGGTTCAGGAATTATATACAATATTTCAAAAGCTGATCGATTAGTGAACAAAATAAGGATTTCAACATAACATCCGCTTCCACCGAAGGTGACATCGCATACCAGTTGTCTTCTTAGTATATTTGCAGATGTGCAGGGTCTTTTCTGTCGGAGGAAAACAGAGTAAATCCACAAGGTTGACAAGGTGCCTGAACCTCCACACCACAAAATCCCACACTAAGGATAAAAACCAAGACCCCATTAGATTGAAGTGCAACTACTAGGGCATCCCAACAACTCCACCGGAAATCAAGGTATTGAGTTGATCACTTAATTAATCCAGTCTGTTATCAACAATAACTGAGATTAGTGCAGTCAATAACTCATTATTTTGAACACTTTTGTTGAGTTAGATTCACCATATCTTGATTTCTGATTAAGCATACATTGTATGGTGGGACATTTACCATTTAGTTATGTCATGCTGTTATTCACATTCCATTAAGGGGAAATTTTGTGAAAATATCAGAATTGTTTGCACTGTAATGTGATAGTGTGGAATTTGGGTGTTTTAATAGGTTTTAGTCTACACTGCACTACAATGACAGCAGCTTAATAAACAATAACAAACTTTCACTTTCATCTGATCTTTGAACCCTTAAATTCACAGTCACTGGACACTTGATGTTCAGCTTCTGGACAGGTCTTTGTAGCAACATCAGTGACTATCACCTCATCATCTCCTTGGATACTTTTCCTAACAAACCCAACTTCCTGGGTTACAGGTGTAACAATCAGAATCAGTTTAACTTAGGATTTTGAATGTGCAAGATGCTTAAGATTATCTTCTAGATGTTAAACATGTGTTTTCTGCATCAAAGTTAATTAGTTGTTTCAGTTTCTGAAGATACTTTTGTTCAAGTCTTCATTGAGTATCATGGGTTTTGTCTGGGGGTGTGGTGAATGTAAGATGTGTAAATTAGTTTTCATATATTGTTCTTTACATACACAGAAAAATACATTTATACATATTCTATCATTTAGTAATTAAGTTTAGGTTTAGTTTTAACATAAATAATCATTTGTTTATACAGGAAATCTTCTAGCTGTTAATGTTAGTATATTATGGTAGTGTTGTTTCATCACTACCAACCGATATTTTGACTAAACTGTACCATGCTATTGTTAAACAAATTGCCATTTATTCATCTGATATATGGGGTTCTCAAATTGTCCACAGTAAAAATTCTGATCTAAAGAAATGGGATAAATTAGACATAAATAAAATTACCATAAAAATTTGTAAGTCCATTTTAGCGCAACCTACAAAGGCATCAAATATTGGCTGCTTAGCCGAAGCTCAAATATTCACGCTACAAGTTGATGTATATCGGAGAATGCTGTCATATTTTAAACGTCTATCCAACCCACAACTCAGTATTAATAACCCAATTCTTTTAGCTTCCTTTAAAGAGGATAGTACTTTTAGAGCAATTAACCCTAAACTCTCTTGGACCGCAGCCATTGCCAAATTGTTAAATACTTTTAATATACCATCTCTTAGTCCATCAACAAATCAAATTACTAAATGCCTAGAAGAAAAATTCAACGAAGTTTATGCCAATCTATGCGCTTCAGATCACCAGAAACTAAGAACATTTTACAGATTTAAAAATAATATCAACACTACCGTGCCATACCTGCAAGTTGTTAAAAATCTTAAAACTAAAACCACGATGTCCCGCCTTCAACTAAGCACACATTCCCTTGAAATAGAGAGAGGACGATACAAGGATATACCTGCACATCTGCGGTTTTGCACAAAATGCCCTCATCAGCAAGTTGAGAATGAGTATCATTTTCTCATTGAGTGCAACCGGTATGAGGAACTACGCAAGACAATTGTTTATGGGGCATTTGAGATCCAAAACTATCCATTTTCTTTTGAAAACATGTTTAACCCGCCATTTGCTGTGGCAAAAGCAGTGTGCACCTTTGTGCAACATGCTTTTAAAGCAAGGGATGTGGCACCCACTTCTATATAATATAAACAAAAAATATAATAATAACAATAATCAACAATTCGAAGACCTCTTTACTTTAACTTCAAGCTATATAAATGTACATCTCATCTTTATGTAATTTTCATCCACTTTTTATATGTTTATCATTCTTTTTACTATTTTACATTCACTTTTTATGTATTTCTGTTTTCATGCATAATATGTACATGTATTATTTACATGCTGCCCGAAATGGGTGTTTTATGTAATAAAATCTATCTATCTATCTATCTATCTATCTATCATGGAGATCTTTAAAACCCCTTTCTGGGTATGTTATTTTATATAGGTATTATCTTATAATTAGAGATATGATAGAATTTATAACTGTAAAGATATGACTTTAGCATTAAATATATAGTATAATAATATAATACAGTGTAATGTTGGATCTATTTTAAAGTGTATTATATGCATTATAAATTAAATGTCATTGATATTAATCCTATATATGTATGTATATTTTTACAGGGTTTTTTTTAAATAAAGATTTAAACGACCTCGTCTTTTGGTTTGAATTAGACCCGGTTACCTACAGACCAGTAATATTGTACCACCAGTAATATTGTACCGTGTGTACAGTACGGTAGCACGCAGCGCTATATGGCAGACAGACAGACAAAGACAGAGCGATTGACTATAACATGTTGTCGGTGAGTGAGAGACTAACATATTGTTCAAATTATTTCAATAATTCGCGTATCTTTAGCAGTGGGAGGAATTCGGAGGACCCAGAGACCTCCAAAATATCGCGTATGCGTTTCGTCTATTATTTTACAAATGATAATTCTAACACTCCTTTGAGTTTGATACCTGTAGATTTTTAAACTAAAAAAAAACAACCTCGCAGAAGTCATTAATATACATGTACACTTACCTACACAGAACTACAATAAACTCGATTTATTTTAATCGATATTGAGTTATTTGGGTAACACCTGTGGTTTCTGGATTAATAGTTGTATATAAAACCTAACTTGGATCCTCATCGATGCGAGTAATTCATATATTTTAAACCACACGGTATTACGGTTTAACAGTTGCGTGGGGCTGCAGGATGTTTCGTACTCACTTCATTCGTACCTCTCATGAGCTGTTTCGTACTTCCCTTCGTACAACAAATTGATTCGTACCTTTTCCTATGTTGTTGAAATCAGTTGAAATGAAATAAAAGCAAGTACGAACGATCCAAACCATTAGAAGAAATTGAATTATGCCGAACCATGAGAAATAGAATATGCACAAGATTGCTACCTCAAATTGACAAGTTCCTTTTCCTAAATTAGATTAAAACCTAATTAGTATTCAACATCGATTATTTGATTCTATTAAATATTTCATAACATATGGAATATGAGAATCTTTTTCATTCCAAATTTGGTAGTCCTTGAAACCCGGATTGTTTTTAATATCATATTTAGGGTGCCGTTCATCCAAATTGGGCAGGCCTACGACACTTGAATTTGTTGCTGGTAAAATTTTAGGGCATACGGCCCTACTCTTGTTCTCCAACCTGGGGCATGTTTCACGAAATTCTAACTAAGATAAAATCACAACTTTAATAATTTGATTGGGTAACATCAGATTGATTTTAGTGCTTTGCCAATCAGAATGGAAATATCTACTACAATTCGGGTTTTATCTACAATCCAGCTCATGTGCGTGCGCATTCAAATGCACCCTATCCAGAGGTAGAGAAAAACGTTTAAATCAACGATCAATTGCACCACGATCCGTGACAAACTGGCTCGCAGCGGTGTTTGAAATGGCAGTCGAAGTGATTATATCTTTTTGGCAAGGAAAATGTTCGTCAGGAGGCTATTCAAAGGATTGGGATGTTCTAAGGTCTTACACTACGGGAAGTTTACGAGATTGCAGCTGTTAATGAGGAGGGGATCGATGTATTTTCTCCTGATGATAGCCGAGCACAAAACTAATTGTCACTACGCCGGCACGTTTGTAATCCCGGCTGAATTGTATAGCTTGGTGGACTTCTATTTAAAGAGTAAAGAGGTTTCATCAGAAGGATGACCCTAAGAAGCAATGCTCCCTTCAATAGGACACACAAACGGAATACGCCTCAAATAACAGAATTCGGCTTAATTGTTATTAACTAGACCGATTGCCGCCACGCCACCCATTCAAAAGACAAATCGGGTGGGATTACCCATGACATACTAGTCCTTTTCTAAGCAATTCGACCATTCCTACCCCAAACTCATCTGAAATAAATAACGGAAGAACAAATATTAGCGAGACCATTACAATGCGGGTGCCTGGTAGAGATCATATAATCGATTACTAACTGAGCCTTTTTGAAGTGTTTGAAGGCGAAAAGTCCCTTGGTAAATGCCGCTTCACAATCACATGATCCCACGACTGTTTGGAATGCATGCCCATCAACTGACGGAGATTGCAAGGGACGTGTATCCTTACCTCATTTGGACTTGGACTGGTTAGACACGTGCTGAACAGTGTAATAGGCTATCTTACCATATTGACTCCAGTTGGCGGGCTAGCACTCTTGACATTTTGCCAATTTAATTCGTGGAAAAGTATCTACGAAAAAATACCCCTGACTATGTGCTGCGCCTTGTGCCATTTTGAGGCAAGATTTTTTGCCCTTTGCTCTAAAGGAACCTTGCTATAAAATCCATTACCCTTGAATACCGCCATAGCCTTTGTGGGGACGGACTTGGCCAGGATTACTATAGGATATGCCTCAAATAGGGCCTCTTGTAACAAATTGATTATTTGATCCGTCCGACATGGCATCTGACCCATCCGAAGATACGGAAGGGAAAAAGCAAACCGAAGATGGAGACGGGGGGGGGGGGGGTGTCTAACCGGGGGAGTAGTAGTACACCAGGGTCCGTATTCAAAGGATATCTTAAGTCTAAGATAGTCACTTAACTACTAGCTTTCACTTAAATATACGTAACTTCCTGTAAGTTAAGGGCAAGTGGTATTCAAAGGCACTGTTAAGTATCAAATTTTCCCTTAAAGTTAAGCTGCCTTAACTTTTAAGTGTTAGTCTTCAAGTGGTATTCAAAGGCCAGTTTAAGTGAGAAATATCCACTTAACTTTAAGTGACCTACGGGAGGTACCTTAAAGTTAAGTGAGATTATAATGACTTCTTTTAATGCTGTAGAAGCAGTCCCGTAATGACGATTTTAAAAGATAGGGAATTCAGATTAAAACAAAGACGATGTCGCCGAGCGTAGCTGACTTCCAATTTATTTTTTCGTCGTCAACTTTGATGCTGTAGTGCCATAATAGTGTATAAGGTTATTACCACCGATGTAGTTAAGGATATCTTTTCCCGATCATTTATCATGTTATGTTTGTATGTTTCCATGGCTGTCATAAAATATAGTTAAATTCATTTGTGGAGACTTGGCTTTATAGATTTCGGAAATTATTTATACTACCGCTAGAAGCAAGGCATGATCTAATTTTTACAACTCATTCACATATATACAACATAATCCGTAGTATTTATTTTGGTAAAATATAATGAAGCATGAATATTTCGTAAACACAATGTACCGTCAATGCCAGACCTGTCAAAATCTAAAGTGTAGGTACTTACATAATATCTATGAATTTCTCAAATGATAGATTTACAAACAACACTGTATAATTTGTCCAGTCTAACTTAGAAGGCAAGGGTCATTGTGTATTGCTAATAATATGTTGTTTTCTATTCGCGTTATATTGTTAAAAAATTAAAGCTTACAATATCCATCATTATACTACCACTATTTATTGTAATCTATTTGAATGGATTTTATTTTTTTAAAAAAAAAAGTCTATGAAAACAGCTGTTCCGGCAAAGGATGCACACTATCATAATTTATCTTAAATTATAATCATACTATTTTCATGGGTTACAATATAATATTTCAACAAACCTTTTCCTGGTAATGTAAACTAAGAATTTAATAGAATACAGCGATGCTCTTAAGGGGGCATAACTAGCTGGCAATGACAGTAATTCGTGATTTTTGGCAGTGGAGGGTATTCCATAAATAAACAAATTCGTGCTTTTTGGCGAATGTGAGTATTCCATAATTTAAGTGTGCAGTTAAGTTTTCACACAGCCAAGTATGTGTAAAATACAACCTTTGAATACCGATTTAAGGTAAGACACTTGGTTAAGTGGAAAAATTAAGTATTTTTACTTAACTTTTAGAAAACCTTTGAATACGGACCCTGAATTACAAGTCTCCAGGCATCGTTCCAACTCGGTGGTGTGGCACTAGAAATACTAACACTAACCCGTCAATAATGTTGTTCAAGCGTTGACAAACGCGGCCTTAACTTTACCCTCATTGCGATAATATTTGTCGGCAGTGGGCAGAGTGTGTCCGATTGCCGAGGACGCTTGAAGAGCTGCATCGTGGCCTTGGGCAATGCCTTCTCTTTGCCCTTTGAATGAGTGGCGTGCCTACATTGTCGAGTTAAGCCAAATCTTTTTCGAAATTCTGTGATGTTATTTGCGGCGGTCACATATGCCGACTGTGAACCCCATTGGCGGGAAAACGTGTAGGAGCATTGCGTCTTGGGGTCATCCTTCTGACGAAACCTCTTCAAATAGAAGTTTATTAAACTGAATTAACACATCCGCCGGAATCATGTGCGTGCCGGCGTAATAATTCGTTTGTGCTCGACTAATAAAAAACGAAACACATCTTTCCAATCCTTATAACACCGGCAATCGCGTAAATCCCCGTAAGGTTAAACCCTCGGACACTCTCGCCCTTTGGATGACCTCAAGCTGAGATTGGACGAACAAGTACATTTTCAAAAAATATAATCAGCCTTATTACCATTTCGCACACCGCTGTGAGCCAGCTTATCACGAATCGTTTCCAATCGATCATTGGTCGCAACGTTTTTTTCTACCTCTGCCCTCGGGTTTTTAAGATTATATTTAACGCCTGTCTGTTGTTGTAGTTGCCGCTGCGTGTGCGGCGGCTATCCAACTGTGGTTATTTTTACCATGACAGATCGACATGCCTTCGATCAAAGCCTTAGCGTATTCCTTAAACCTTCAAATTCGAGTCGGAAACTAAATGTCACATAGAGTTTGGCCGATTGTAACTCATTTTTCATGGCCGTGGCCTGTAACCCATATCCATTCCCCTTGCCATTGAGATCGTGAGTGAGCCCATCAAAATAATTGAAAGTTTCCTGCTCAGCCATACAGTGTGCTATGAGGGAAATTTGACCCGGGCATCGAATTCCATCAGCCAATGGATCATTTACGTGCATGCCAATGTGTATACGGGACCTCGGTTTTCCGTACCATCCGAACGACTAGACAGCTATCCTTGTCCGACCCTCTTACTCTGCATCACCGACAAGGGGAAACCACGCCCGAAAATCTGGATGAACTTTCTCGGGCAATGCAGGGATTGAAAACCCGACCTCCAGACTAGCGAGTCAACGTCTTACCCACTTAGCCACGTGACCCCTCTCTTGCTCATTCAGACACTTCGGGCCTGCTGCACTCGTGCCCATATTGTGGGTCTTTTGAATGAAATGGAGTAATTTAGAAATGTGATTTACCTTGTTTGCTGTTTCTTTCCAGCCTTGCTTCTCATTAAATGTTTGAAAAATAAATGTCAGTGAGGGTAGCCCTTGTCGGCCTCATTGGCCCAGGATATCCCCTCCGCCAATCCAGCATCCACTAGCAACCTACGGGTGAGACCAAAACAAGATTTCCCCCTATAATATCCCCATCAGCAAATGCCTTGTTTCGCCTCCCGGTTACTCGTTTTCAGGCCCACTTTCCGACCCGCTTCCAGCGTCACTCTCGCTGCTGTAAGTCAAAAGTGGGTGAGCTGGCTTGGGCCCAAGGGCTGTAACTGGGCTACTGTCGCGGCAGCGGCTGCTTCGGGAACATCGGTCAGAGTGACCGCAGGTTGGTTTGACGCCAATTCGCTCCCATTTGGAGAATAACCTGTGTTCGGCCTAGACCTGGGCCTCTGCCTCGACCGGTGGATCTAAGGCACACCGGACAAGCGAAATGTGGTTCTCTTGCATGGCCCTTAAGCAACGGGCCAAAGTCCGTCAACTTCCACCTCAACACCTGATGCCCCTATAATCTTCTGGACTTCAGTACTGACGCTCAGCAATGTCGCGGGATATAGCTAACGCCTCTTCCTTACTCTTAGCATGAACTAAAATGTCTAGTAATATACTCCGAAGAAATAAACACTGTTTAGAGCGTCTTCCGGTCATGTTTCAAACGTTGGATATATCGTGTGCAAGTAACACTTATGTCACCCATTTCTACATAAAGTAACACTCAATTAACAGGGCTTATTCGTATGGTGGCTGAAAGCGTCCATTTAGATCGGCGTGTTTCTAGATACAACGCTAGAGTTGCCGTTAAGCCAGCACGGCGAAAAGGGCGACGATCGGCGACTTTTTCGTCGTATTGGCTTAACGGCAACCCGCGACTTTCACAACACGAAAGTCGCCGCTAAACCATCGCGACGTAAAGGTCGCCGAAATTATCGGCGCCTTTTTCGTCGCTCTGTCTTAACGGCGACTCTCGCCTCGGAAGTTTATAGTTAGTAACATGCGCAATGGCTTGCAAAGTTTAATTAGCGAGTATGCATCAAGTTGCTCGCTGTGTCTATTTATAATATCGTCTTTTCTATTTATTTCAGATTAGAATGCCACTAATGGATCGCCTGTTGTCTTATATATCTGTTTATATTGTAAGGGGTTTGTCTATCCTACCCTATAGTGTTATAGTAGAAGTGCAGTAACGATCCTATAGTCACTATAAATGAAATGAAATGTTGTTTATTGGCACGTCAGCTCCAACCGGGCCATACTGCGCCAAACATGATGAAATTAACGAGACAAACTAGAAAAATATAATCACAATAATATCTATATATACATAAATAAAAACAAATATCACAGTAAATATCAAATAAAAATAAATATAAACTTTATGTATATATATTTAAAACATGAAAGTGAAAATCAGATATATACAATTAAAATTTGTGATAAAAATTTGTCTCCTTTAAAAAGTCTAGCGCTTTACAGTAAAGACCCGGTTGAGCAAACAACTGATGAGCAAACAATCTTGTTTCTTTGAGATGCTTGCACTCAATCAAAATGCGCTTAACTGTCAAAGGAACATGACAGTTTAATACATGATTTAAAATCGGTGAATGGTATTAAAAAGTGTGATTGAGGAAGATCTAAAGCAGCTTTGGCAGCAAAATCTGCTAGATCATTCCCCCTTATATCGACGTGACTGGGGAGCCAGCAAAAGACGACGTCTTTACTGTTGAGCTCGTAAGATAGTAGCAGACGATAAACATCTGCCACTAATGGGTGTTCAAGCTGTTTATTGTTAATTGCTTGAAGTGAGGACAGAGAATCAGTAAAGATGATATGCTTTAAATCCGAAGAGGACTGAATGAACTCAATGGCCTGGAGCTCAGCTGTAAATATTGAAGCAGCAGGTGGAAGACACACAGAAATGGTTTCAGATGGCGTCACGGTAGCCGAAGCTACCCGATCACCATCTTTAGAACCATCTGTGTAAATAGGAGCATAATCACCATCTTCAGACCTTAACTCTCTAAAGAGAGATTGGAACACCGTAGAGCTTGTATTTCTCTTTTTATGTTGAGTAAGATCGAAATCGATCTTTGGGGGAGATATAGTCCACTGTGCAGACCTAAAGAAAGGGGTATTCGCAATACTGTCAAGGCTGATTCCAGCCTCAGACAAAAGGGGTTGTAAGCGAATACCAAATGGTGGAATGACTTTAGTCTTGAGCAGATATAAATGCTCATGATAGGGTCTAGATATGGTGTTAAATGAAATATGATTTGGTATAGATGCTATTTTCGTAGCATACTGCAGGGCCAGTTTATCACGTCTGTTGTGCAGTGAGGGCTCATGCGCCTCGACGTATAAACTGTCCACTGGAGATGTACGAAATGCTCCTAAACTGATTCGAAGTCCTTGATTGTGTATGGTGTCGAGCTCTTTGAGATAAGACTCGCGGGCAAATCCATACACTATACACCCATAATCGAGTTTTGATCGAATTAATGCTCGATATAATCGAAGCAAGACCTTACGGTCTGCTCCCCAGTCAGTATTTGACAAGACTCTCAATGTTGAGGGCTTTCAGACATTTCTTTTTTAGGCTTTTTATATGGGGAATAAATGATAATTTCTTATCAAATATCAGCCCCAGAAATTTGGTTTCATCCACAACTGGAAGGCGATTGCCATCCAAATAAAGTTCTGGATCTGGATGTAAACCTCGTTTCTGACAGAAATGCATGCAGACAGTCTTGGATTTCGAAAACCGAAATCCATTTTCGGTTGCCCATTGTTGGAGTGAATTCAAACAAAGCTGCAACTTACGTTCGATTATCCGCATGTCTGTAGACCCATAGCACATCTGAAAGTCATCAACATAAAGAGCGCCGTTTGTACCTGGTTTAAGGCACCCTGGGATAGTATTAATCTTTATTGCAAATAGTGTTGGTGATAAAATACTTCCCTGGGGGACCCCCATTTCACCCCCATTTCCTGAGGAAATGGGTCAGAGAATATTGATCCCAGTCGTACCTTAAATGACCTATCTTCGAGGAAATTTTTAATGAAGATAGGTAAGCGACCTCGTAGGCCGAGGTTATGGAGGTCGCGCATGATACCATGTTTCCACGTGGTATCATATGCTTTCTCCAGATCGAAGAAAATTGCAACTAAGTGTTGCTTCTGGATGAAAGCATCCCTGACGAACGTTTCAAATCTGACGAGATGATCAAGAGTGCTCCTTTGGGACCGAAATCCAAATTGGAGATCTGTAATAAGGTTGTTGGACTCGAGGTACCAAACAAGCCTTCGATTGATCAATCTCTCCATGGTTTTGCAAATACAGCTAGTTAAAGCGATCGGACGATAGTTGGTAGGATTCGTATGATCTTTATCCGGTTTTGGGATGGGAATTATTGTGGCTTCATGCCACGAAGGAGGAAAATTCCCACCAACCCAAATCCGATTAAAAAGATCGAGTAAAATTAGAAGTGTGGGAAAAGGTAGATGTTTTAAAATTTGAGAGTGTAACTCATCTGGACCAGTTGCAGTGTCCCGAGCTTGCTTTAACGAATCACGGAGCTCTGCAATGGAAAAACGATCATTATAGCATTCATCATTACGGGACTAGAAATTAAGTCGTCTTTTCTCCTGTTGTTGTTTAATGCCTCGAAAAGCATCAGAGGAGAAATTGGATGATGAATTAAATGAAAAAGTACTGGCCAGAGAAATGGCAATATCAGGAAATGTTGTTAAGGTGGTATTATCAACATTTAGATGGTTAACTGATAATGCACTACTGTTACCTTTAATCCTACGAATCCTGTCCCATACCGACTTAGATGTGGTACGGGAATTGATCCTGGAGACATAACCTTGCCATGAAGATTTCTTTGCTTGGCGTATGGTTCTACGGGCCTTCGCCCGGGCCATTTGGTATGCCGCAATATTCTCCATGGAAGGACGGTTCTTTAATCGTCTCAAGATACGATCACGTTCTTTCAGAGCGGATTTGCAATCGTCGTTAAACCATGGTTTATTGAAACGTTTTGGTTCAGTCGTGGTTTTTGGAATCGCCTGCTCAGCTACATCTTGAAGAATTGAAGTATATAAGGCCATAGGCTCATCTGCATCTTCTAACTCCTATAGTCACTATAATGCTCAGTGACAAGGAGTAGGGTCGCCTGTCCAACATCGTTGGTTTTCTCCGGGTCCTCCCAGTGCCAAAGACCCCTACGCCTCTCTCTCTCTCTCGCTGTAACGCTCAATTCACCACAAAATGGAATTATGAAATCCAAATGTACATGTGTTTCAAAATAAAACGGAAATGGGGTTTTACGTCTTATTATTCTGCTCCTAAACTGGGCTAATGAAGACGGGCAAACGCCATACAGTGTGCTATTACGGAAATTTTGCCCGGGCAGTGGCGCTACGACCAACTCTTATATCAAATTCCAATTGCCAAGGGATTTGTACATGCACGCCAATGTGTACACGGGACCTGTTTTTGGTGCCATCCGAACTACATCACACCTGTCCTTGTCAGGCCTTCCTTCCTGCATCACTGACAAGGTAAAACCACGCTGGAAAATCTGGATGAACTTTCTCGGACAATGCAGGAATCGAACACCCGACCTCCAGGATTGCGAGCCAGCGTCATACCGACGTAGCCAGGTGATCACAAATTTATTTCAAACAATATTATTTTTATTAGTGTTACTAAAGAAACAGGTCTGACTTAGATGTAATATAAAAACATAGCGCTAACGCTACAATATACGTCCACATTCCTGCTTTGATTGATATGGTACTTTGTCAAGAAGGCTAGGCGTTTGGTTTGTTTAGCGTTGAGGGTCGTGCCTCAACATCAATAGTTGCCGTCGTTAGAGTATAAGGAATAAGTATACCAAGATAATCCATTCAGAATTTTGCCTCCCTAACGCTAAAGGCAAAAAGTGGGTGTGGCCCTGCCCTTGTCGGTCGGGACATTCATCAAAATCAATAGTGGACGCCCTCAGGCTATAAGGAATACATAAGCCAAGTACCAAGCTGCTTCATTCAGAATTGCGGCCTGTAAACGACAAACACAAACATTGGGCGTGTCTTGCCTGTGGGAGTCGGGACATGCAGTTGACGTCCTTAGGCTATAAGGAATACATATCCCAAGTTTAAAGACGATCCATTAAGAATCGTGGCCTGTAGACAACACACACAGACACGAAGTAAAAATGGGCATGGCTATGCCCCTGGGGGTTAGGAAATCACCAAAAACAATAGGGGTCATCTTTAGGGTATAAGGAATAGGTATGTAAAGTTTTAAAAGGATCTGTTAAGAATTGCATCCTGTAGGCAAACACAAGACACAAAAGCATTGGGCGTGGCTCTGTCCCAGGGGGTCCGGCATAGAGAGGGAGAAATGGGGTTTAACGTCCACTCGACACAACTAGGTCATTTCGGGACTAACATATGGTTTAATTTTATTTCAATAATTCGCTTGCGCGTAGGGGTCTTTAGCAGTGGGAGGAAACCGGAGTGCCCGGAGGAAACCCACGAGGTTGAGAAGGCGCCCCTATCTCCATGCCACATACGCTCACACCAGGGCTCGAAACCACAGCCGCAAGCCAGAGGTGACCGGCCAGCTAGAGGTCGAAGCGCGGCACTCTAGACCACTAGGCCACCCCCCCCCCAGGGGTCCGGCATGCACCAAAAATAATAGTGGTCAGCCTTAGGGTATAAGGAATAAGTATTAAAAAAAGTTTTCAAGACGATCGATTAAGAATTGTGGCCTGTAGGTGACACACAGACAGACAAAAAGAAAATGGGCGTGGCACTGTCCCTGGGGGTCGGGCATGCACCAAAAACAATAGGGATCTTCCTTAAGGTACCAAGAATAAGTATTCACAGTTTCAAGATGATACATTGAGAAATGCAGCCTGTAGACGACAGACAAACAAATACAAGAAATGGGTGTTGCTGTCCCACGGGGGTCGGGCATGCACCCAAAACAAAAGGGATCATCCTTAGGGTATAAGGAATAAGTATTTTAAGTTTCAAGATGACCGATTAAGAATTGTGGCCTGTAGGCGACACACAAAAAGAAAATGGGCGTGACTCTGCCCTGGGGGTTCGGCATGCACCCCAAATGATAGGAATGTTCCTTAGGGTACAAAGAATAAATATTCAAAGTTTCAAGATGATACGTTAAGAAATGTGGCTTGTAGACGACAAACAAATGAATACAAGGAATGGGCGTGGTTCTGCCATTGGGGGTCGGGCATGCACGAAAAAATAATAGGGATCATCCTTAGGGTGTAAAGAGTAAGTATACAAAGTGGCTCTGCCCCTGGGGGTTGGGCATGCACCCCAAATGATAGGGGATCATCTTTAGAGTATAAAGACTAAGTATACAAAGTTTGAAGAAAATCCAGTAAGAATTGCGCCCTGTAGGTAACAAGATGACCGATTAAGAATTGTGGTCTGTAGGCGACACACAAAAAGACCGCTACGCCCCTCTCTCTCTCGCTGTAACGCTCAATTCACCACAAAATGGAATTATGAAATCCAAATGTACACGTGTTTCAAAATAAAACGGAAATGGGGTTTTACGTCTTATTATTCTGCTCCTAAACTGGGTTAATGAAGACGGGCAAACGCCATACAGTGTGCTATTACGGAAATTTTGCCCGGGCAGTGGCGCTACGACCAACTCTTATATCAAATTCCAATTGCCAAGGGATTTGTACATGCACGCCAATGTGTACACGGGACCTGTTTTTGGTCCCATCCGAACTACATCACACCTGTCCTTGTCAAGCCTTCCTACCTGCATCACTGACAAGGTAAAACCACGCTGGAAAATCTGGATGAACTTTCTCGGACAATGCAGGAATCGAACACCCGACCTCCAGGATTGCGAGCCAGCGTCATACCGACGTAGCCAGGTGATCCCAAATTTATTTCAAACAATATTATTTTTATTAAGAATGACCGATTAAGAATTGTGGCCTGTAGGCGACACACAAAAAGAAAATGGGCGTGACTCTGCCCTGGGGGTTCGGCATGCACCCCAAATGATAGGAATGTTCCTTAGGGTACAAAGAATAAATATTCAAAGTTTCAAGATGATACGTTAAGAAATGTGGCTTGTAGACGACAAACAAATGAATACAAGGAATGGGCGTGGCTCTGCCATTGGGGGTCGGGCATGCACGAAAAAATAATAGGGATCATCCTTAGGGTGTAAAGAGTAGGTATACAAAGTGGCTCTGCCCCTGGGCATGCACCCCAAATGATAGGGGATCATCTTTAGAGTATAAAGAGTAAGTATACAAAGTTTGAAGAAAATCCAGTAAGAATTGCGCCCTGTGGGCAACAAGATGACCGATTAAGAATTGTGGTCTGTAGGCGACACACAAAAAGAAAATGGGCGTAGCTCTGCCCCTGGGGGTTGAGCATGCACCCTAAATGATAGGAATGTTCCTTATGGTACAAACAATAAGCGTTCAAAGTTTCAAGATGATACGTTTAGAAATGTGGCTTGTAGGCGACAAACAAATAAATACAAGGAATGGGCGTGGCTCTGCCATTGGGGGTCGGGCATGCACCAAAAATCAATACGGATCATCCTTAGGATGTAAAGAGTAAGTATACAAAGTTTTAAGAAAATCCAGTTAGAATTGCGGCCTGTAGGCGACACACAGACACACAAAAAGAAAATGGGCGTGGCTCTGCCCCCGGGGGTTGGGCATGCACCCCAAACGATAGGGATCATCCTTAGAGTATAAAGAGTAAGTATACAAAGTTTGAAGAAAATCCAGTAAGAATTGCGCCCTGTAGGCGACACAAAGACACACGAAAAGAAAGTGGGCGTGGCTCTGCCCCTGGGGGTTGGACATGCACCCCAAACGATAGGGATGTTCCTTGGGGTACAAAGAATGTGTATGCAAAGTTTCAAGATTATAAGTTAAGAAATGTGGCCTGTAGACGACAAACAAACAAATACTAGAAATGGGCGTGGCTCTGCCCCTGGGGGTCGGGCATGCACCAAAAACAATAGGGATCTTCCTTGGGATATAAGGAATAAGTATACTAAGTTTGAAGAAAATCCAGTAAGAATTCCGCCCTGTAGGCGACACAAAGACACACGAAAAGAAAATGGGCGTGGCTCTGCCCCTGGGGGTTGGGCATGCACCCCAAACGATAGGGATGTTCCTTAGGGTACAAAGAATGGGTATGCAAAGTTTCAAGATTATAAGTTAAGAAATGTGGCCTGTAGACGACAAACAAACACATACTAGAAATGGGTGTGTCTCTGTCCCTGGGGGTCGGGCATGCACCAAAAACAATAGGGATCTTCCTTGGGGTATAAGGAATAAGTATATCAAGTTTGAAGAAAATCCGTGAAGAATTGCGCCCTGTAGGCGAACCACAGACACACACACACAGGGGCGACGGCATAATACGTTCACATTATGAATGTGGACGTATAAATGTTGGCCTAAGCACTTTGGACAAAAATATTTTTCGGGATCATTCAATAAGGCGTTCGATATCTTATTTTAAAAAATTTTGATGTCATTATACATTAGTCTTTTTCTATTTACTGCCTGTCAAATTGGCTAAACCAGGACAGGGATGTAGCCACGCTGGGCGGCGCCGGGCGCTTGCGCCCGGCACTATTTCTTGCCGCCCAGCACAAAGAAAAAATCGAGGAAACCCGGGCCCAGTCGTACACAAACTCATCGCTCGAAATTTACCACGGCAAACGGCAAAGCCATAGTCATAGAGTAAAAGCCGACGCAAACCATGTCTGCCACGGCATAATTTAATTTTGTGTGCCGTAGTAAACCCTTCCATCCTAAATTAGTTTAAAAAAGGCGTATTCATCAATTTATAATTCTGATTCTATAGGGTCTTTGAATTGTATATTTGCCGTAAATAGGCCACCCAGACCAATTTACGGCATTTCAATGTTGAAGTGTTGGATGTCGTAAATGGTGTCGTACGTTCGGTTTTACGACTACTCATTCTTGCGTTAATTCTACCGAATCTAAATTAAATCCGAGAGACAGTTGGGCTACAGTCCATTTTATTTACACTTGCCACAAAATAAATCAATTAGGCGGCAAGGCGAGTGTACTGTTTTACTTATCATTCACTATTACGTTAGTCACTACATCATGTAATTAATATAAGTACGACTACCACTACCAGAGGCTTTTGACTTAGAATCTTTGAAACTGATCTTTTTTTTTAGTAAATTAATTTGAAATGGTATATGTAATACCAATTACCATTTACATAAGTTTTTAGCTCCCTGCAAGAGTCTCTGTATCATTGAATCATTGATGAAATTAAGTTAATTTGGTAAAAATTTGATGAATATGTAAATATAAAAGTTAAGTAAATTTGATTTGTACTGAAGCAAATACAACAAAAAGGCAGCAGATGCTCTGGAAATACACCAGGAAGGATTGAATTTTCATAAAAGACCACGCCCCCTCCAAAAAAAATTTTTTCCTCCCTTCGCTCGGAATTTTTTTTTTCCACCACTCAGCAAATCCTGGCTACATCCCTGCCAGGATTTCCTTTAATCACAGAGGTCTTAACGATAATTAAATGAAGCCATTATAAAATGAATCATTGCAATTTATTTATTAATTAAACGTCATTGATTTAAACATACATTATGCAAGACCTAAATCTGCCTATTGCGGGTCTTTCTCTTGGCCTGAATTGTTATATAAACTTTCAATTAGACATTAATTAACTTATCCAGACCATATTGAACACTCGATGTCATCGCTAGCCTGCGATATATAGTTAATCGGAATACATTTTTTGAAAAAAAATAAATAAACGTAGAAATGGATAATCGAGACTTTGTGTTACATTCTACCGACGTTAGTTATGATAATCGAGGCTAGCCTAAAATTCTAAAGCTAATTGCTCGGCTCAGAGTAGAGCAATAATATTTGACTGAAATTTTCGGCATATTCTATTTACTTTATCTGTTTTTAACTGTTATAGCGAGAACAGTCAACTCTTTGTCTAATCTCCCATAATGCCCCTTTAAATGCCCTAAGTTAAGCCTGAAGTTATAATTCGTTGTGTTTTCAGTAAACAAAATTTTCATTTTATTTTAATCACTTGTAACATAATAATCATTTCATGTATTAATTTCATCTTTACAAATATAGTATACAGTTTCCGTGCATTTAAATCTCATCCAAAAATCTCCTCCATTCTGACTTTATACACATGTACATGAAGTAAAATGAAGCCATTGCGCATGTAACTAACTATAAACGTCCGAGGCGAGAGTCACCGTAAGCCAGACCGACGAAAAGGGCGCCGATGCTAAGCATTGAGATTATTATACTTTCGAGGGAAAAAATCACATTTCTTAAACATAATAACTGTTTTAATTATTCATTGATAGTTACATATTTTACAGATGCCACTGTTCTCCTTGGTGGAGGATGTCATGGCAGAGATTGAAAAAGATTTAATCTTTCAAGCCGGCAACAGCGACGCTTTACTGCAGGTAAGTATAAACCATGGCTGGAGTTCCTTGACAAGTTAGCAATTAAAATGTTTACTTGGTGAATTTATTATTATTATTTTATGGGTTTTTTCTTTAAGATATCCTATGATAACAATGTGGTATTTGGTGGCGATAATTACAATGATGCTTATATTAATGATAATCATTTTTCTACCAGTTAAATTTATTATATTTTCTTAAAATATGAATTATCGTATTTTCGGAAAAATCAATTATCACAATATCTTGAAAACAATAACTGACCTAATTATCCGTTGATAGGTAAACAGTTTACAGATATCGCTGCTCTACTGCTAGGTTCTACTTGTTGGTAATGGCTGGTTACGCGTTTTATCTCTGCCGTGGTATCGTTGAGTTCTTGGTAGAGGATGACATGACAGAGATTGAAATGGAGTTAATCTTTGAAGCCGGTTACAGCGACGCTTTACTGCAGGTAAGTATAAACCTTGGCTGGAGTTCCTTGAAAAAAGTTAGCAATTGGAATGTTTATTTAGTTACTTCATTATTATTGGATTGTTTTTATTTTATATATATATATATATTTTTTAATTTTAGATATCCTGGCATCAGAATGTGGTGAGTGGAGTGGAAGATTTCCTGTTTCGTCCAGTGTACAGGCGCGACATTGCAAATTTAATGGGATGAGATTAAGAAATTATATTAGACAGATGATTATGGCGTTGATGATACGTTCAATCCAACCCTCTTTACCAGTTACTTTTTCTTATTACATTGATGGAAACTACTTGATGCGGTAATAACACGTTGAAATTGATTTGGTCAAATAGCTATTCATGCTCAATCTTCTGTTTTATGACTTGTCCAACCCTTTATACAAGATTCGCACCACTCCAAGATGCCAGTGTTGCAATTTGCAGACTATGTGAATGAGTTCTGGGTGGAGGGTCACATTGAAGGCCCACGTACAACGAACCATGTTGAAGGATGGCATTCGAAGATCGCATCCATTCTTGCCACCCCTTACCTAAATATCTTCAAGTTGGTAGATTTGGTAGAGTAAGCGTACTCTGAGGTCACCATCCTGCAGTTGGGTGCCAACGGCAAATTACGGCCCAAGAGAAGGAAGTACCGGCAACTTGAAACCCGACTTCAAACTCTGAAAACTGATCTTCAGAACGGTAGCCCATTCGACTGCTTTGTAAATGACATGAATGATTATAGATTTGATTTCTTATTGTTTATGTTTAACTAATATGATATTTTTAATTTTAACCAATTCATTGTTAATCCCATTATTATTTGTACGTTATATTTTTATTGAATTATAAAATGTGATGTCTGATATATGGGAAAATATAAAAAAAGCTTTATACAGTAATACATGTATGTATATTTTTTTCCATCCAAGAACCCAATCCAATTGGACTTAATCCCTAATTTTTCAAAAGTGGGCATACTTATACCAGTTACTTTTTCTTATCGACTGTTTGGTGTATTCCCGCAGTTACAGAGCGTGATCAAAATTAATCCTTCCCACGAAGGCGCAGATATCGACTTGTCGGCTTTCGTTTGAAGAGAGGCATGTTGTTATTAGAACCCAATTAACGGTGTTAAAGATTTTATAAATTTATGTTCACTCTGAATTTTATTCACCAATTAGCAACTAATGATTAAAATAATGAATATCATCAAATCGTCCAAGTAGTGTTCACCTATTTGTTCACTGGCAATCAGTGTCATTTTTAGGATGTATTAAATCCCGTTACACTATCCGAAATTCTACAATGGCAAACGCACAACTTAAATTCAGCTTTGTACCTACAAATCGCGGAGGACGATATCTTTGCTCGGATGGTTATAAATGTACCGTGTAAGTAAACGAAAAATACTATTTGGAAATGCAACATCAAGAATTGTAGTACTAGAGCGATAACCGTGAACGACATTCTAGTAAAGTTAAACAATAAGGCCGAGGAGCACAGAACCAACAACAATCCGGAAGGATGGCATTCGAGAGTCTAGAAACTAGTTGGAAAAGCCCATCCGAATGTGTTTGAAATGATCACATTTTTGCAACAGAACAAAATATTAATGAGATAAGAATCGTTCAGTGTGCAGGGGGGGGGGGACCGGAACCACAAAGGAAGGGGCATAGTTTACACAAATCCAAAGCCAGCTCCATGAATTAAAAGGAAGACACGAGGAAGAGGAATTGTATTTAGACAGGGTGTCTTATTTAGCGAAATTAAACTAATTTGTTATAGTATAGTTATGTTTTTATTTCTTATTTGGCGAAATTAAATTTTGTTCTACTTTTATGGTTTTAATACTCATACCAAAAATGATGCTAAAATGTTGGTTAATTAGTTACATTGGGGATTAGGGAAGTGTACATTCTTATTATAACAATCTATAACACCATTGATACGGTTTTAATCCATTTTAATCCCCAGGAGCTGGATTCCATTAGTAAGGTACGAATTTTATACACTTCGCACCACCTTCGGTTCAACGAATAACCCACCCCTAACAATTTCAAGGGAATCCTCTACATCATACTTTGAGAAGTGATCACCGCCCTAAATGCCATCTATTTAAATTAAAACGCTCACGTGATCATTTTGGGGTGGAATTTATCGACTGGTCCGCTACTCCGCTTTGTATACACAATAGAGTAAAAATAACCCGATGCATGTGTTTTATATACATTATATGTTAAGTTCAGCCACTCCGGTAATAGCGATATATAATATTTACACACTGGACCCTTTGTTCCCACTCGGGTGTTCAAGTTACTGACCAACCTGTATCGTGTTGTTTTAGCACGTGCACAGGTGATCATTTGAGGAAAAGTGGGTGTCCATTTATGAACACCCCAAATGAACACCCCAACATACTAACCCGGTGATTGTCAAAACCAGACAACCGCGCATTTTCGTGCGTGCACTGTGTATTAGCAATAACAAGAAACACCGTGTTAATTTTGAAAAAAAGATAAATACATGTACATGTAGTTAAAACGACAAATAAATATTTTTTCACAATAGATTGTGAAATAATATCAATAGCTAGAAATCGCAACCAACAGTATAAGAAACAAATGCGCAAAACCTAGCGAATTGGGCTAAATTTCTGTTTGAACATTTTTTTTTTAGATAATTGTCAGCTTGTAAAATACCAATCCTACATCATCACACATGATATTTTTTTATTCGCACATGGATAGTTTGTGGCTGACAATTCGCGAATGTAAAACGTATTCCAGCCAATGCAGCATACCCCATTCGCACGAAATAAATATTACAGTGAATAAGGGGTGTTGCATATTTTTTCTTTTGTCGATAAGGAGAGAGAGAAATGGGATTTAACGTTCACTGCGCGTTCTCAGTGTACAACTTTGCACGAGCTCGGGTGTTCATCTAACTTGAACCCCTCTGTCTCAGTTGATAACCCTTACGTACTAGTGAGTAATAATCAATACAGTCTTTACCATAGTAAACTGTCCTTAGAGTTTCAATATGTTAATCTTTCAAAACAAGGTTAGATACTCCTAACTCAATTTGTCTACTTGTTGGGCGTATGCGAGCCAATCAGATATCGCACACGTGCATCTTCGACTATAAGAGCCAATCAGATATCGCGCACGTGCATCGTCGACTAGAAAACTATGCTCATATCATTCATTAGAGGGGATTTCAGTTAGCAACTCCGTGAGTGTACCATATCACATGTAAGGCTCGTCGATAATTGCCTCATATTAACGAGATTGTGTTGATTTCGTTTTCTTTCATATTGGGATAGATTATTCCATTCCAGCGCATTTCTAACACTGAGAAAATGACATAATAAATATCTCTTCCCTTCGCCGTTGAGGTCGAGCGCTGAATCGACCCACATGGGTGTGACGCATTTCTATCACTTGAGAAAATAGCTGCAGTGCCGGATTAACCATGTGGGGACCCCAACTATCTTCTTATCACAGGGACACAGGTTGTAACATAATGAACACATACAAAATGAACATTTATAAACTCTTGATACATTTTTTTGTCACATTTTTGTTTAGGTTTTATATGATTCAGCGTGGTCGAGAACCCACTTTCTAAGGTCAGTGCTCCCAACATGGCAAGGCGGTAACCAAATTCAGATGAGATAAAATTTATCATATCCACTTCAGTAGTAGTTTCCATGACGCTTCGTGGAAAAGCATAGCATAAAGCTAAAGATTGCCTCCCATCTCTTCCCAAAATGTTAATATAGACTTTTGAGCATCCCAATTAACTATATGCCAGGAATGTGTATACCCATGCAAAAGGCAACTGTTGCTATCAGACATCTGATATGCGAATATCTCTTTTTAGATTCATGGAATATTTTGTTACCTGAAACATATTTATTATTCGCTTGTCCCCAATTCTTTGATCTACCCCTTAACGTTGAAGATATATAGCTAGCCTAAAAGACAGCTGAGCAGTTGTTTTCACCGATATAAAGAAAGAAAATTACGAATTAGTCAGACAGATATTATGCCTCAGTAAGAGAGGAGTTAAGTGGTTAAGCATTTTACAGTGGTAAAAGACATGCATTTACATGTATAAACATTTGATAAAACAAAACTAAACATTTCTATTGCGACCATGGCAAAAAAATCGAAACAAATTAACAAAAAAATTCAAATACCCCATATAATGGGAAAACAACTTGGGTTGATGCAGCACGAAGGGCATGTGTAGACTGGTGTATAAAGCTGCCTACACAACACGTTAGGAACACAATAAGAAAAGGGACACTTTTGAGATTCAGAGGGCTCTTGGTTTGGTCAAGGAAGAGCTATTGCGAAAACGTTCGGTGCGCCGGAGTCACGGTCAGTAGATTGATGCAGCAACGGCTACGACAAACCGACCATACATCAACCTAGAAGCAGTAGACCAAGCGTGACGACACCTGATGATCACGGTCACCCAAGTGTGGTTATAATTGACAAGGTAAGGGAAACGAGGGTAAGGATTGATTTCGTATCCATAAAGGATGTCCGAATTTCAGTGTGACTGCCAAGCATGGGTTCTGACAGATTTTAAGGCATCTCTTGCGATAGCGAGAATTTTGTTGTTAGAAAAGAAGTGCTACAAAAGACCAAGGTTTACGGGATGCTGCTTTGTTACACATGCATCACGATTTTCGGCCAAATAAAGTTCTTGGGTAGACAAATGGTAACGACATAATGCAAAATTGACATCATTGTAATATTTTCTGATTTGTCTTACAATTCAAGGTGACGTAATGTAGACAATTACAGAAGGAGGTGATAACTCAACAAAGGAACTGGGCACAGGAATTACCGTAAATCTCAAGTTGCACACATCCTTGATCATCTGTTTATTGTCCAAAAATAAAGCAATTTTACAAGAAGGTATCGTGCTTGCTACAAAGGCTAACCCTTTTTTGGAATAGAGAGAGAGAAATGGGATTTAACGTCCACTCGACACAAACTAGGTCATTTTGGGACTAACATATGGTTTCAATTTTATTTCAATAATTCGCATGCGCGTAGGGGTCTTTAGCAGTGGGAGGAAACCCACGAGGTTGAGAAGGCGCCCCTATCTCCATGCCACATACGCTCACACCAGGGATCGAAACCACAGCCGCAAGCCAGAGGTGACCGGCCAGCCAGAGGTCTAAGCGCGGCACTCTAGACCACTAGGCCATCCCAACCCCCCTCTTTGGAATAGAGATGTACATGGTCAGGATTATACTTCGTGTAAAGTTGGTGATCACGTGATAGAGTTAAAAAGTTCGTAAGATCGAGTAATTGTGTAGCGTGCGGCGATGTGGAGTTTTATAATTTCGTATATATTTAATTGATTGGATCTGCATATTAATTTGCTAAAGCATCTATATGCTTCGCCAATAGCTGGACATCACTTTCAGTTACAGTTCCGAACAAAGTTTTGGATATTTCTCCTACGAATCTTGAGGTGGGTCTTCTGGATTTTGGAGTTTCTTGCATTTTTAGTTCGGGCAGCAACTTTCTTTTTTTGGTTAGGATTGTTACAAGACGGACGAACGGCCACCTTTATCGCCACACATTTCTCATCACAAGACAAAAACAGTTAAACATGATTTATTACCGGTAACAATACAAAACACAACATACATACAAATACAAAATACACATATGCATTCCCCAAACACCGTGTCGATATAGTTTATCATCAGGAACCACTGTATGCAACGAAGTTTCACTTTTGGTTCTGTTATACACGCGATTAAACACCATATAACGAGGCACAAATCACTACTTGATACGAGCTGAACACAGACGTTTTACTGTGTCGAATTACGTTAAACAAATCACTACTTGATACGAGCTGAACACAGACTCTGTCTTACTGTGTCGAATTACATTAATTAAACATATTACAATTTACTGCCATCTACATGAGAAAAGTTATTTTCGGTTAGCAAATTATATATACAAAATGCAAGGATACCGTTTCGCCTCATGATATATATCTTAGCATTGTACATCATTATTTTATACGGCAAAATACCAAATAATTACATTTGCTTAAAATCAATATACTTCTGATTGTTGTCGTTTTACCCCAATGTCCGTCACTTAAGACTATATAGACAACGTCACCAAGACTCTCATTTGCCATTCAAAGACAAGAAATATTATGTCACCAAGACTATCATTGCCATTCAAAGACAAGAAATATTATGTCACCTAGACTATCATTTGCCATTCAAAGACAAGAAATTCACCTAGGACTTTTCACAAACACAATTAAAAGTTACATGTAACATTGATTAGACATGTCGCTTACTCCCTACTATACGTCGGGAACAGCAACAAACAAATTCTGAATAACTTCTTATGTACTCTACCTCAACTACAACTCGCACACAGCATGCTTTCCAGCCATGTACGTCACTTGTGGCTTTATAATTGATAACCTGGGGCCGGTTGCTCAAAGCTCCGTTAACTTTTAACGATCCGTTAACATGGAGTTAACGAATCGTTAACTTTAACGGAGAGAAAGGTTTTTGCTGGAAGCCCCGTTAACTTTAACGTGTCGTTAACTTGCCGTTATAGTTAACGGAGGTGTTGGGTTCCGTTATCTGTTTAACGGTGGCATTAGTGGGCTGTAGCATAAGTCATACATGTAGATTTCCAGTGTAATTTTTTATAGAACATTCTAAAGGTTAAGGGCGATGGGGGGCTATTCCATTTTCTATACGATAAAATTCTATAGCATTCTGCAGAATTTAGGGGGCTGTAGAACATAATGGCCCTGAATATTTTGTAGTAAAAATCTCATAACTTTTCACACAGATTTATGCTAAAATTTCTAAAGGAAAAAATAAAGTATTCTATAATTTCTTTGTAGTAAATTATCTTTTTGTCTTCAATCAAGTTTTGTGAACAGACTGCGCAGTTAGTTGTCCCACTGTCTTCAGTTTCTTGCTAATACTAACTTCTATGTAGTTGATATACATGTACATTTATATATATGTAAATTTAAAATTAGGCCAATGAACAAACAGTCTTCTCCAGGATTAAATTTAATGAACGGATCGTTAAAATAACTTAGTTTTGAGTTAAATTCAATACATTTATTTCTGCCTGGATGATCAGTAAACAATCTATAGCGGTAAACGGAGTCAATTAGTATATTAAAGAGACGGGGGGGGGGCAATACCTCACTCAAAGCATGATTTTGTGACAAGGATATTGTAGATGGTATTTTGATGTTGTTAATTTCATGCCGGATTCGCGGAAGCAATACACACCTGGAATTGCCCTTTCTACATCCAACATCCTTGGAATTGTGAAAAACAATTATTAACACCAAAGGTTACAGTTTCCACAGGCAATGTTGGTTTGAACATTATTCCATAGTTGATACGACGAATTACTTCTGTAGCACAAAACGGGAACACGAGACGGAGAAATACACAATACTAGAGAAAAAAAATATAGCACGCGTGCAAAGACGTGAAGAACCAAAAAAGGTACACAAAGAATTTGTTGCGTGGTGTTCGGTGTCTCCTGTCTGTTATATTGTAAGGACCGATATACTTTGCTTGGAAGGCCTGCGAAGGACAATTGTCTAGTCGTTCGGATAGGAAGAAAACTGAGGTCCCGTGTGCACGTATAATATCCCTTGGCAGTTGGAATTTGGTATAAGAGTAGGCCGTAGCGTCGCTGCCCGGGCAAAATTTCCCTCATAGCATACTGTATGGTGTTTGCCTGTCTTCCATTAGCCCAGGTTTAGGTGCAGAAGGGTAGGACGTTAAACGCCAATTTCATTTCATTTTGTAATTTAGACGAAAGACCGTTCTAATTTCTTAACATTTGTTATCAAAACCATATCCTTTATTTATTAATCGGGCATTTAAGCCTTTTTATCATTATTAACTTTATTGCGTTGCTGGGAAATTTTTATGTTGTCATTAGCAATTGCTTTTGAAATTTGTAACTTTTCAATTAATTACTTTAAATACGCTTTATTATTCTAGCCTACTGTGTCCTTTGGAATCAAACGGTGGGAGCATTTCACATCCGAAAATTAAACGATACGAGGTTAATCCTGTTGTCTGAGAAACTGTAGACCTAAATGACATCATGATGGATGGAGGTATTGAAGACAGGTTGGTATGTTTCTCATTATAGTAGACACGTAACGCTTTTTCGGTGTCGGCAATCCTCCTTTCACAGGAAGCACTGGTCGCCGTGTAGCAGGAGCTGGTTAATGTATGCTTTACACTGAATAATTCGCATACTGCATTGACAAGCTTGGACATAAAGATAGCACCTCTGTCGCTAACAAGTGTTCTTGGTCATCCGTACCGAGTAAATATTTCTTTATAGAGGAGGTCACTAACTTCCTCAGCTTTTTGGAGAATTGATGGAAAACTCTCGTACCATTCTGTTTACGAATCTACAATAAGCAGAATATGTTTAATTAAATCTCTTCATTGGAGGTTGGCAGGGGACCAAGGAAATCGATGTGAAGTCGCGAGAAAGGTTCTTCAATCGACATAGGAATGAGTGGGACTTTGGTAGGATGTCCTTGTTTGATTCGTTAACAAATTTTACACTTTTGGACAAGGACTGAAATAGCCTGGTAAACTTTTGCCATCTCGACATTTGTGACACCCTACCGCCAGGGCAACCTTCGGGTGCGCTTGTATCGTCACGACTAAACGACAGAGTATAGTTCACTACACCCGAACGAAAGCTAGTTCGACCATGGTCGTCAAAATGGACGCCATTACCTTCAATGAACTGCTCCAGAATCTTTTATCTGACGAAAAAAAGTTTGCTTAATGAAAACTTTGATATGACCACATCATTCTTCGGATGCAAATTCCCGGAACGTTTGCCAAAAGTTTCTGACTATGCTGAAAAAGCTGTACTTGAGGTAGAATATGATAACGATTTCAAGAAATCTACTCACAGTTGAGTCAGTGACAGAGTTATCCCTAGGCAATAAAATAAACAAATCAACCAAATATCCAGAGTTTATTTACTGTTACATAATTTATATTTACAATGTATATCAAACGCATGTATTCAATGAACACAATCGTTTGTTTATTTTACTGTTTTTCCAAATATAATTCACAAATAGTTGAATTTTTTTTACTATAATACCGTCACTTTCAGTACTGTCACAATTTCAGTCTGACATCAGCCTTGTGGTCGAATTGATTGACAAAAAATGATTATCCACTTTATATAATATAGAAACTACTTAAATATGTTATACGAATTTAAATAACTTTCAGGTTCTGGAGCAACATTGGTAGTGTACGTTCTTTCTTCAAATAACAATTCCAACACAACACATCTTTTGTGGCCAGCCGCCATTTTTAATCTGACTTGACCAGCCTCAACCGACCTCAAAAGGTTGGTTAAGCATGGTCGCGACTATAGTCTAACCAATTCAAGTTCGGGTGTACATGGTCGAGACCGAGTTGAACTATGGTCGACCATTTGGACGAGCCGAAGGCGGCCCAGCCAATCGTGGTAGGCGAACATTGCTTGATAATTGTGGGTAACTCTATTAGGCTAATTTGAACCTCGTCTTGATATAGGGAATGCCATTTTTCACATGCTGCTCCGACTTTCCCACTTATCCTTTAGCTTCGCCAGTAGAAAAGTGTGGCGGAATGGATCAAGTCTCTGTAACTCTATGATATGCTTGAAATCTGGGCATTCGCTTTGCTGCTTTGCAAGGTTTGAAGGGACAATCCCTTGTGTAGTTTCCTAACTCTTCGTTGTTGAATAGATGAACACAGGACTCGTTTTGATTGTTTACCAAAGAATATAGTATTATTAACAATCAACAGCAATCAATTAATATAACAATTATAGGCCAAATGCTTAATAGTAAATAAGCTCCAATGTGGATTTGACGTTAACTGGTTTCTCCAAAATAAGGTTTGTCCTTATGAATGTGATCTAAGTTGGTCTCCAGACAGGGTTGTAGAATCGTTCTCGTTAACCGACTCATTTGGGTCTATATATCCCCATGACAACCGTTCCCTCTTGAAAAATCGTAGTTTATTTACTTCGCGGTATTGAAGACAGCCATGCTTGACCGTGCTATTTGGAATAAACCAAATCTTCCTACTTGCATGGTTAATTAATTGTTTCGACCCAGTAGAACATAACTTTAAAGAGCTATATGTATTTGTATTTGGTAATATGTATTTGGTTTCCGACCACAGTCGATTGTCCAACTGCCTTAGATATTAAATTGGTGGACCCAGTCCGATTGTTTTTGGAAATTGATATAAACTATACTCAGCCAAATTAAAAACTTGACACTCGGGATTTTTGGGACTAGATTTTTAATATTTAGTTTAAGGCAACTAATTTAGTGTTATGTGTGCACAGACGACCTTGACATCAACAGAAAGCAAGAATACGTCTCGCTGAAAGTCCTTGACATTGGTAACGTTCGTGATGTCACAGTACCTCCCAAAATGACTTGGAGAACAATCGGAATAAAGTGTTTAGTACCGGTTGTGGCCTCCTCTAGCGTCTCATACTACCACACAACGTCTTCTCATGGATCTCAGAACAATAGTAAGCACTACCCGAGGAAGACGTCGCCACTACTCAGCAAGAGCATGTTGAAGATCCTGCAACGTCAGTGGTGGATTCACTTGCTGACGAACACGTCGACCCAGTTCGTCCCAGATATGTTCAATAGGATTAAGGTCGGGGCTAAGCGACGGCCAATCCAGGACTTGGACACAGGCATTTCTTAAAAAATTCTGGGTAGCAATTGTCGTATGGGGTCGAGCATTGTCTTGTTGAAACGTTATTCCAGGCCCAATGGTTGTAGCAGACTACTATACCAAATGGGTAGAAGCTTTTAGTTGTAGCCGATAACCGAGGTTATTTGTAGGTTTGGATGTCCAGAGCAAATTCATACTGACCAGGGACGGGAATTTCAGTCCATTTTATTTTCCACCATGTGCGAAAAACTTGACATTAATAAAACCCGTACCACCCCTTATCATCCACAATCGGATTGTTTTGTTGAACGGTTTAACCGAACTTTACGGCAATTATTAGGGATCTTTTGTAACGAAAATCAGACAGATTGGGATGATTTCTTACCTTTTCTCCTCATGGCTTATAGAAGCTCCGTTCAAAAATCCACTCGATGTACACCAAATTTATTAATGCTAGGAAGAGAATTATCTTGTCCAGCGGATATTATGTTTGATACTCCTCTTGAACAAAATGACAAGTCAAATCGAATATGTAGAATGGCTAAAAAACACCATGAAAACAACCTTTGAATTTGCATATAATATGTTAGGAACTGCAACAATTAGGCAAAAGAAAAATTATGATGAAGATTTAAAGTCCAAAACATTTGATATAGGAACTTGGGTGTGGTGCTGGTATCCTCCACATGCGGCTCTTAAATTGTCATTGGGTTGGACTGGACCTTATTTAATAGTAGCTAAAATAAGCCATCTTGCCTATAAAATTCAAAAATCGAAAACGAGCCCGTGTATTTCAGTGCATATTAATCATTTAAAACAATATGTGGGTATTCATACACCCTATAACTGGCTGGAAGATTCTGATAGCGAGGATGAGGAGCTAATGGAATCTGACTCGTCGACTTTTGAAACAAAAGTAGAGCCAGAGCCTATTGTAACTCGAGCAGGTCGCATAATCCGATCAAAACAACTTTATTCCCCTTAACAGTATGAAAATAAAATTTAAAAAAAAAACAAATATCAAAACCAAATTAAATTAAACAGATAAATATCTAGGTATACAAACCATAAGTCAATGAATTATCCGTATGTTCATGCTCTTGTTGAGTATTTTCGTCTTGCAGAGTCTATGATGGAGTTAGAAATATCTGTGAATTTGTAGGAACTGAAACAGTTCCAAAACCAATTGGGGGAGGTTTTCCCAGATGAAGGAATGTCCTGTAAGGTTCCTGCTTGTAGTTCCCAACTTTATAAGTCAATTAGGAAATATTTCAGCCATTGGCATGATGTACATACCCCCACAATCAAAATTCACAAATGCTCCATGTGTAAAACAATTTTCAGAAAAGCTACAGATGGACGACGCCATTGTCGAATCTACCATAAAGAACTACCTGTGTTGATAGAAACCAACATCAGAAACCAGAGGTATATCAACCCTAGAGATATTTTGCCGCCGAAACGCAATGTTTCGAGTAGGACTAACACTTTGTTAACATCTATACCCGAACTTAGCAATTTCAATGCTCGGATGATAAACCTTCAATGCAAGTGAAGGAAGACGTGGAGATCCTGATGTTAGATTCGCAGGGTAGAAGAATTGTGGTTCCAGATCCGATAGAAGAGTTAACATGGGAGTGGGGGGAGGATTCCACCAAGAAGACAAAATAAAAATATGTACATATTAAATTTATGGAGGAGTTTAAATGTTATTTTTTATATTCAGGAACTTGTTTCTCCTGTTCTCATGTAAGAACAGTCTCGAAGAAGAGGGGGAAAATGTGGGAGTTTCCGATAGAAGAGTTAACATGGGAGTGGGGGGAGGATTCCACCAAGAAGACAAAATAAAAATATGTACATATTAAATTTATGGAGGAGATTAAATGGGGTTTTTTTTAATGTTCAGGAACTTGTTTCTCATGTAAGAACAGTCGCGAAGAAGAGGGGGGAAATGTGGGAGTTTCATTTTTTTTAAACTCCCTTTATCACAAAACTATCACGACATGCTTCAAAACTACTTGTAATATATTAAAACACTCTCTACTTTCGTGTTTAGGGTCATTTGCGTATAGAACATTTGTTTCTTCACCATATTATACGAATAATTGTCAATATTCATTATTTACCTGACAGAAGTCGGCCATGCTTGATTCGCACCTTCAACTTTCGCTACGTTTCCGCCATGCTAATAGACTATATTTAATTTTGGGATTTATTTGTCGATGAATTAAAAAAGTATTTAAACGTCGTGATTTGGTTAGGTTTGTTTAAGTTAGGAATTTTTCACGCTCATATATGTTTAGCATTTAAAGTGGCTTTCCGCATTTTCTAATATTACTGCGCCTTCGGTTCGAATTTTTTCGTATTTATACTCGTCGATCATTGGCGCGGGTTCACTTTCGCGAGGTGATTCCGTAGAGCTTTTTTTACTTTGCGGACTTTTGTCTGCATTTATGTTGATTCGGTCTTGGTTTTTCGGGTCATTAGTTTTATTGCGCGGACTTTGAGCAAACCGGTACCTGCATTGTGTCGCGTTTAAATGATTGTGCCTGATCGTCTGAATTTTACTTTGCCCAGAGATAATTCTGGCATTTAGGACGTGGTCTTGAACGGGTGGAACCAGTTTAATATAAGCGGAAAGACGCGTAAGATTTGTGAAATATACTATTCAAACAAAGTAGGGGATATTTGATTTTGGGGGCATAATACTAAAATATGCAAATGACTACGAAAAAAGTCACTATAGAACCTAACAGAAGAAACATTTCCAGTTACATGTGACGCCCAAACGCACCAATAGCTACCGCATGGAATGCAGGTGATGCTTGGGATCATCATGGGGGTCCAACCCAAGATTTGCACGAATCTGACTTTGAATGTTACAGTCATTGTGGCATTGAATTCCAGGTACCTGCATTGTGTCGCGTTTAAATGATTGTGCCTGATCGTCTGAATTTTACTTTGCCCAGAGATAATTCTGGCATTTAGGACGTGGTCTTGAACGGGTGGAACCAGTTTAATATAAGCGGAAAGACGCGTAAGATTTGTGAAATATACTATTCAAACAAAGTAGGGGATATTTGATTTTGGGGGCATAATACTAAAATATGCAAATGCCTACGAAAAAAGTCACTATAGAACCTAACAGAAGAAACATTTCCAGTTACATGTGACGCCCAAACGCACCAATAGCTACCACATGGAATGCAGGTGATGCTTGGGATCATCATGGGGGTCCAACCCAAGATTTGCACGAATCTGACTTTGAATGTTACAGTCATTGTGGCATTGAATTCCAGGGTGGAAAAGTCAGTTTAATTGTTTTAGTGACCAGAAAACAAATTTTGATATGCGTCGGCTTACCCAAAATGAAAGGTTACGTGCCCTTGGCATGCTACAGATCGGCACAACACAGGCGGTTGTGGCGCGGACGATGAATGTTTCTCAGTCTGTCATAAGCAGGCTATGGTCCAGATACCGTGATACACAATTTGACAGGACAGACCACGCTCAGGTCGACAACTCAAGCCCAGGATCGATTTATCCGTACCTTGGCCTTGAGAAATCGTGTCATCACAGCAAATCAGATCAGCGCTCGTCTTCAAACAGACACTGGTGTGAGAGTGAGTGGCCAGACGATTCGGAATCGACTGCATAGGGGTCACCTTCGCGCCCTCGCGTGATCCCTTGTTTGAGAGATCATCACATTCAGGCAAGACGTCGTTGGTGTAGGGATCGTCAACACTGGGATAATTGACGCTGGAGCAATGTGATGTTTTCAGATGAGTCAAGGTTCACTGTTGATTTTTTGGACAGACGTAGGAGGGTGTGGCGTCTCGAAACGAGCGCTTCCAAGACGTTAACGTCGTCAGATATGATCGATTTGGGGGTGGTTCTGTTATGGTGTGGGGAGGCATCACTGTTGCTGGAAGAACGACTTTACATGTTGTTGCAGGGCGTGTTACAGGCCAGTACTACCGGGACAACATCTTGGCAGTCCATGTTGTGCCGTTCGCACGACGTCATGGCCGCCGTTTCATCTTCCAGGATGACAACGCAAGATGTCACAGGGCCAGGATCGTTACAGGTTACCTCCAACAACAGAACATCACCACATTACCTTGGCCAGCACTGAGTCCCGACCTCTCCCCCATCGAGCATGTCTGGGACATGCTTGGACAGAGGTTACGTCAACAACGTCCTGCCAATGTCCAAGAACTTGCTGCTGCGTTGCAACAGGAATGGGACAATCTGGACCAAAATCACCTTAGACGTCTCATTAGGAGTATGCCACGTCGGATCAATGCTTGTTTGGCAAACAGAGGAGGATTTACCCGTTACTGACTTTGTTGTGATGCTGTGGTAACTTTGCTGTTTGACCCCGGGTATCATTTTACCCTTATAATGGTCAGTCTTGGCCTTACTTTGTCTAACGATCATTTGGAATAAATAGATGAATGTGAACTTCATTTCATTTTGTCATTTGTTTCTTCGTCAGTTTCATTAGGTGACTTTAATAACACTTAAAAATCAAATATCCCCTACTTTTTTTGAATAGTATATTATCATGGAATCTCGAGATTGCATTTAAATCAGTTGTTTTAGTAAAAACGTATCTTGATATTCATCTGGATAAAGCTAAACCCTTATCTTGGAACTTGAGGTCCGTTTTTATTGGTTAGGTATTTACTTATTTGTTACCCAATTGTCAGAAGTTACAATTGGTATAATAAAACTTTGGAATAATAAATATTGTTTGTTTTCTCTGAGTTGATGTTTCTTCTGGAGGTTTTGTGTCTGGTAAAAGGGGTGGGACTTATTTTGCCTTAATTTAAACTGAGGGTCGGGACGCGATTTGATCCCAGGGTACCTTTGGTTCTGGCAAGCTTGAACTTACATTTGTGCTTATAAGTCCCTAGATGCTTCATTTTTGTCACGTTTGTCCTCGTATTACCAATTGGCGAGATTCGTGGAGTACTTTTTGCCTGTCATAAGCCCCTCCTACTACACATACAAAGTGTGACCTAATATTGTAGTGACACGTCATGGAAATTTGGAAGTTCGCTAAATGACAATTCAAACTAATTGTGCATCTAGTTTTAGGATAATAGATCTAATACTGTCGATCTTTTTTAAAAGTTTTAATCCATTTGAAGAGGGGAATATCCTACGATATTTTTATAGATAGTCTAGTCTATTTCTTGTTTGATTTAGGTTTTCAATTTTTTTATTTTAAATGCCCCTAAGCAAGTGATACATCGACAGAAAACGAGGTCAACTACTGATAGATTAAAGATACATTATGGGAGATTAGATAACGAGTTGGCAGTTCGCACTACAATAGTTATAAATAGGTTGCCAGGCAACGAAACATACGCCCACACAGCAGCTAAATCGTTCGGGCAGTCAACAAGAATTGTCGCATATTAAGTAATTATCAGAAAATTATTAGAATTTTTTTAGTTTTTATAATATTCTGCCCCATGCTAACGTTTAGTATACGAAACAATTAATATTATTTCTAAAATTGGATAATAATTGAAACCTCTAGAGGGACCACAAGCTAAAAAAGTCAATTTTGCGTACAATCAGGGGCTATAATTCAGGAAGTTACAATCCGATATTAGCCGTTAAATATCAAAAGGAACCAAGATCTTTGGGTTATAAACATGCATTTCAAGTTTCATCAACACCAGATTAAAATTGTGACCTCTACAGGGTCCACAACCTTGATATACCATATATTTATAGTATTCGTGTACAAGCGGCGGCCCATTTTGTCTGCCAGCTTTGGTCCGATTTTCACGAAATTCGAACTCAACATTCATTATATTGTAACGTTGATATAATGAAACGTTTTTTTTTAAATCGGGTAATAATTATGACTTCCAGAGGGACCACAATCTAAAAAAGGCGATTTTTCGTATACAATCAGGGGCCATAACTCAGGAAGTTATGATCCGATATGCGCAAATATCGAAAGGCACCAAGATCTTTAGGTTACAACCATGAATTTCAAGTTTCATCAACTCCAGGCCATTCTTCAGGCCTTGGAGTTCATTCAGTCCTCTTCGGTTTTAAAGCATATCATCTTTACTGATTCTCTGTCCTCACTTCAAGCAATTAACAATATACAGCTTGAACACCCATTAATTAGTGGCAGATGTTTATCGTCTGCTACTATCTACGAGCTCAACAGTAAAGACGTCGTCTTTTGCTGGCTCCCCAGTCACGTCGATATAAGGGGGAATGATCTAGCAGATTTTGCTGCCAAAGCTGCTTTAGATCTTCCCCAATCACTTTTTAATACCATTCACCGATTTTAAATCACGTATTAGACAATTTATATTTGATCGCTGGCAACGGTCTTGGGATCTTGCAGACACAAATAAACTTCATCACATCAAGCCTCTCTTAGGAGACTGGCCAAGCTCCTATCGTACGAGCAGGAGAGATGAAGTTGTCTTGTGTCGCTCTCGAATAGGTCATACTTTTTAACACATATTTTCATTTTAAAGCGAGAGCCTCAACCAGAATGTGAACACTGTCATGTTCCTTTGACAGTCCCAGACATGCTCGATGGGGGAGAGGTCGGAACTCAGTGCTGGCCAGGGTAATGTGGTGATGTTCTGTTGTTGGAGGTAACCTGTAACGATCCTGGCCCCGTGACATCTTGCGTTGTCATCCTGGAAGATGAAACGGCGGCCATGACGTCGTGCGAACGGCACAACATGGACTGCCAAGATGTTGTCCCGGTAGTACTGGCCTGTAACACGCCCTGCAACAACATGTAAAGCCGTTCTTCCAGCAACAGTGATGCCTCCCCACACCATAACAGAACCACCCCCAAATCGATCATGTCTGATGACGTTAACGTCTTGGAAGCGCTCGTTTCGACGACGCCACACCCTCCTACGTCTGTCCAAAAAATCAACAGTGAACCTTGACTCATCTGAAAACATCACATTGCTCCAGCGTCGATTATCCCAGTGTTGACGATCCCTACACCAACGACGTCTTGCCTGAATGTGATGATCTCTCAAACAAGGGATCACGCGAGGACGTCGGGCGCGAAGGTGACCCCTATGCAGTCGATTCCGAATCGTCTGGCCACTCACTCTCACACCAGTGTCTGTTTGAAGACGAGCGCTGATCTGATTTGCTGTGATGACACGATTTCTCAAGGCCAAGGTACGGATAAATCGATCCTGGGCTTGAGTTGTCGACCTGAGCGTGGTCTGTCCTGTACAGATTGTGTATCACGGTATCTGGACCATAGCCTGCTTATGACAGACTGAGAAACATTCATCGTCCGCGCCACAACCGCCTGTGTTGTGCCGATCTGTAGCATGCCAAGGGCACGTAACCTTTCATTTTGGGTAAGCCGACGCATATCAAAATTTGTTTTCTGGTCACAAAAACAATTAAACTGATGTTTCCACCCTGGAATTCAATGCCACAATGACTGTAACATTCAAAGTCAGAGTCGTGCAAATCTTGGGTTTGACCCCCATGATGATCCCAAGCATCCCCTGCATTCCATGCGATAGCTATTGGTGCGTTTGGGCGTCACATGTAACTGGAAATGTTTCTTCTGTTAGGTTTTATAGTGACTTTTTTCGTAGTCATTTGCATATTTTAGTATTATGCCCCCAAAATCAAATATCCCCTACTTTTTTTGAATAGTATATATAATGAAAAGTAACGAACCGTAGAGCACAGGCCGGTACCGTTAATGGCTTAGAGGAGGTTCCATTGACAATAACCTTTTGTTGTCTGCTAGACAAGTAGTCTGTGAACCATTCTAAAAAAATCACATCTGATCCCAACGGCCGCAAGCTTTTGGCAGAGTGCAGCATACCACACTCAGTCAAACACCTTACTGATGACACAGAACACCGTGCTCATATATTGACCCTTGTCGATGGCTTGACAAAAGAAGTGCGTAAAATCTATTAGTTGGTAAGTAGTTTAGTCGCCTTGCAAGAAACCACTTTGCAAATTAGTAATAATATTGTGATCCTTAAGGAAGTTTAATACATATTTACAGATGCATTTTCGAAAATTTTGATTATAATGCTCATTAAAGAAACTAGTCTGTAATTTCCGCATAATGATGGGTCGCTTATTTCTTTCAAACAGTCTCCATTATATGATCGGATTTACAGCACGTTCTTCCAAACTCTGGAGAGAGAGGGAAAAATTAACGGCGCAGATGAAAAAATTAACGGCGCAGATGAACGATGACAGGAAATTGCTACTGTCACATTAAATTTAAAAAAAAAATGTAGATGCATTATAATTTATTTCGATAATAACCTAGCGCGTTGGGAATTTAGCAGTGGGAGGAAACCGGAGAAAACCCACGAGGCTGGACAGGCGACCCACTCCTTGTCACGTACGATAAGGGGTTCGAAACCTCGCACGTGCTAACCATTCGGTCATCCACACCCCCAACAAACTGTGAAGACGGGGATTTCTTCTGTGGGTGTTGCATAAACGTCAAATGAAATGAAATGGAATTTAACATCCTACTGTTCTGCTCTGACTGGGCTAATGAAGGTGAGCATACGCCATACAGTGTGCTTTGAGGGAAATTTTGCCCGGGGAGCGGCACTATGACCTATTCTTACATCATATTCCAAGTGGCAAAGGACCTTTCAATCCCATCCCAATAAGACCACACAGCTGTCCCAGTTCAGCCCTTTGTCCTGCACCATCGGCAGTCAAGCTCTAGTAGCTTGGTAACAATGGAAGCGGACGTGACATGGCGATGGTCGCCATGACTACACTCTGTTATATGTTATGTTCCTGTGTGCTGTATTGGTGGTTAGAATTATAGATGTAATGAATAAGAACTTTTCATCCTGCATTGTTGAAATAAAGAAGTCGAATCCACAGCCAGATCATTTTCTTACTGACATATCAACAGTAGCAATGACATTCGAGACTCCGCTGTTACCCAAACAATCATAACTTAGATCAGAATGATGTAATTTAAGTAACATTTTCAACACATTCTCTTTTCATTATCATTATCTACTTCTTAACTCTATTATACCGAGAACTGTCAGCTCTTTATCTACATCTTATATAGGCTAATGAATCTTCATTTTTTTTTCAAATTTAATATGGCAGTAACAATTTCCTGTCATCGTTCATCTGCGCCGTTAATTTCTCAACTGACTATAACTTTTGGTTTGTAAAATGAAACGCGGTTTAACGGCCATGGTTTGTACATGTACATGACAGTATTACCTACTCTGCCAGTCTCCAATAAACTTCTGAGGGGGGTGGGGTGGTCTAGAGTGCCGCGCTTCGACCTCTAGCTGGCCGGTCACGTCTGGCTTGCGGCTGTGGTTTCGAGCCCTGGTGTGAGCGTATGTGGCATGGAGATAGGGGCGCCTTTTCAACCTCGTGGGTTTCCTCTGGGCACTCCGGTTTCCTCCCACGGCTAAAGACCCCTACGCGCAAGCGAAATGATTGGTTGTGTTGAGTGGACCTTAAACCCCATTTCTCTCTTTCTCTCTCTCCCAATAAACTTCTAAACGCTCGTCAGTCTATAGATTTGTTTGGAATTCTACTACACTATATTAGACCCAAATCAGCTTACTGTCAGAACAAGAAAGCCACGAACTGATTATACTGAGCTACTACACACAAATGAAATGGGGTTTAACGTCCTACTCTTCTGCACCTAACCTGGGCTAATGGAAGACGGGGCTACTACACAATCATATGAAACTGTAAATTACGATCATATTATGACATGAGTCACATGATATACATGTATGTAATTTCATGCGTAATTATGCACGTACCTTCAATATGAAGCACTTTGACCATGACATGTAATAAATGTCTAATTAATAATTTATTTAAGATCTAAAGAAAGGCCTACAATAGGCAGATTTAACTCTTGCATAATGTACATTATATTTCATTAATTACACATTTGAAGAGTTCTGGGGATGAACGATCTGAGTCACATTTTTGTCTTTTCGCATAAAACGCAAAACAGACTTTTGGACGAGAATATTTTATGCGAACAGAACAACGGGTGGGTTTAATTACAACTACAAACGGACATTTAACACGAACCATAATTACCAGTACATCGGACTTCAAATTAAGGTTAAATAAAGGATACGATGGACTTGCACTTGTCCTGGAGGCCATTTCAGAAGGGCCCTGGTTCGATGTGACTCCGATCGATTTTACCTGAAATTGTTTGTTCCACAGAAGGCTTATGCAATTTGCTACAAGGTGGCGCCATTAACTGGGGTTCGTTGAAAAAAGTGACTTTGATCGTTCTGCCCCTGGAGTCTCTGTTTATCTTTTCAAAAAGTGTCGAGCTTTGTCAAGACTTTCACCTAATGAACACCTACATCAGCTTTAAAATTAAAAGCAGAGTCTTGCCCAATCAAATTGCTTATCATTACTTAGCCATACTAGACAATTCTTATCATCGCAATTAGTCCAAGTATTGATATAATGAATTTATACTCAGAGTTCCATTGCTCTCACCTAATTAGAACCAAAGTTATCGTGTTCCAAACTCTCAACCAATCAAATTGCTTAACTCTGCTTAGCCGTGATGGAAAATGCACATGATCGAACTCTGCCAAGGAATTCACCTAATAGACACATACACCAAGTTTGAACATTCTAGCTTAAGGAGAGTTACAATGTATTGTGTTCCAAAGTCTCGACCAGTTAAAATGTTCATCAACGCAGTAAAGGTATTGACGTAATGAAACTATATGCCAAATGTCATCACTCTTAATTAAACCTAAAGTTATCGTGTCCCAAAGTATCAACCTACCAAATTGTTCATCTCTGCTTACCCTAAAGAATAAATTGCTCATCATCGAACATAATAAACACCTACAACAAGTTTGAACATATTTGCTCAATTAGGAGAGTTACTGTGTCTCCAAAATTGTGGCAGACAGACCCATTTTAAAAATCCCCTGCTTTCTTTGATAAGTGGGGGACAACAATCAGTAGATGTATTCTTGTGTAAATGCTATCATACAAAAAGGAACGTGATCCTTAATCTTGTTCTTAATTATGTACAATGTACGTGTACCTTTTAATTTTTATTCAAACCCAACTTCAAAACGTCAGTTGGAATTGCCTGTCATTCTTGACTTAGTACTCTAATTGTTCAATGAATCATTTCCAAAATAAACATACTTTCGATTACATTGTATAATTATTTCTTTGATGTGACATTAAATTTAAATTTACAAAGGCATGTTGACATATAAATACCAATATAATAAGCCAACAGTGAGGCTGATGTCCCCCGCCGAAATCCCAAAATAAATAGATGACACATATTAATTAATCGCACATTTATTTTTTTCAAGCGTATCGAGCAATCAAACTGTACACGAAGTGTCATCCAAAAGTGTTTTATAAAGAAAAATGCTAAAACCGACGAGAAAAATGAAAATGTACCCTAGTTAGGGGGACCCTAATGGCAGACAAACGGGCCAGGGGAAAGGGCCCTCGTGTCCGAGTCAATCGTTTCTATACACTGTTACTGTCGAAACCATTACTGAATGAGAATGCAGTCATTGTATTGGCATAAAAATCATCAATCAAGATGAACCTAAGTTATCTTGTCCCAAAGTATCAACCAATCAAATTGCTTATCTCTGCCTACCCTAAGAAGAAAATGCTCATCTTCGAACTCCATCAAGGCATTGACCTAATAAGCATACACACCAATTTTGAACATTTTAACTCAATTCAAACGAGATCTCTGCTTACCCTAAGCGGAAAATGCTCATCTTCGAACTCCATCAAGGCATTGACCTAATAAGCATATACACCAAGTTTGAACATTTTAACTTAATTAGAGAGTTATTGTGTTCCGAAGTCTCGACCAATCAAATTGCGCATCGCTCTGCTTACCCTGAGCAGAAAATACTCATTATTGAACATAGTCAAGGTATTACTGTAATGAAACTATACACCAAGTTTCATCACTCTCACTTAATTAGAACTAAAGTTTACGTGTCCCAAAGCATCAACCAATCAAATTGCTTATCTCTGCTTACCCTAAGCGGAAAATGCTCATCTTCGAACTCCATCAAGGCATTGACCTAATAAGCATATACACCAAGTTTGAACATTTTAACTCAATTAGAAGGAGAGTTATTGTGTTCCAACGTCTCGACCAATCAAATTTGCGTATCGCTCTGCTTACCCTGTGCAGAAAATGCTCATTATCGAACTTAGTCAAGGTATTACTGTAATGAAACTATACACCAAGTTTCATCAATCTCACTTAATTAGAACTAAAGTTATCGTGTACCAAAGCATCAACCATTCAAATTGCTTATCTCTGCTTACCCTAAGCGGAAAATGCTCATCTTCGAACTCCATCAAGGCATTGACCTAATAAACACATACACCAAGTTTGAACATTCTAGCCCAATTAGGAAGAGAATTATTGTGTCCCAAAAAGTGTGACGGACAGACAGACGGACGAACCCATTTTAATAGTCCCCCAACTTTCTTCGAAAGGCGGGGGACAAAAAGGCCAATGTATTTGTTCATCAATGGTTACATGTACATCATGCAAATGTAATACAGAAAATATAAATGCACACATATTTTTTTAACCAAATTGGGTCGCACACTGAAAGTACATGTACAAAACTGAGCTGAGTTGCACATGCTCGGAGACCTGAGATTCAATCAAATACAGGAGCAGATTTTGTCAGGTTGTAATTCGTGAAATAATGAATAGTGGGCATTTCTTCATTAAAAAAAATTCTGAGTATTGATAAACAAGAGAAAGTCGACAAGTCACCTTTGGCAATCTGTTTCACAGAAATTATGCGACGGGCGTTTTTTTTATCTCTGTCCAAGATGACTGACCTTTAATAATAAGCGCAGGTCAGACCGCTATAGTTCTCTGGATGACGTCACATCATAATTGATGGTCACACGTGCGTTGTTTACATCAAACGTAGTAATATGAACTTGCGTTGTTTACATCAAACGTAGTAATATGAACTGGTACGAGCAGAATTATATTTTTTTTTTAACCATTTTACGCCTCCGCGTACTATTTTCTGTACCTATTTATGCTAAATAGTGAATATTTTTTATCCAGATATATTTCAAATACCTTTATTTAATTTTCTTATAATCCAAAAAATGTTATAGCATTTAATTTGTCGGAGTGAAAAGGTTAATATGCCTGACTCACTAGTCTCGTCGATGTCATACACATCAGTGATTGTAGCGGCCAAGCGAATATTCACTGCGGATCAGTGTGTACCTTAAGCTGCTTTGAATTGAAACGTTTCTTGTCACTATGAGGCAAACACAACACAAAGCGTATTTTTCAACACAAAGTTTACAAACCAACACAAACCACCGCTTTCATTCTTATTCTACCCCGAAATGAGGTTAATTCATATTCCCATGTATTAGCTTAAATGTACATGTCAAATTTATCATTTGAATAAATGACATAATGAGGTAAAATACAAAAGTTGCCCGTAATACTTTTAAAAACTTGAATGCCATCACATAACAGTTGGTTTGACCAACATCCCCAACTACATGTACATTATATTTTTGATTCAACAAACAAATGTTTTACTTGGTGCAATATCAGCAACTATTTTGCAGATTTCAATAAAATTCTCCTATTGCAAAAAGTCAGTATATAGGAGGTGCTTCCACGTTCGAATAAAATCTGACCATAACTTTCAGAGATACATGTATAACATAACTAAAATTGTTAAAGATACATTATGTTAGATTTAGATAAAGAAATAGCCATTCTTGCTTTAATAGTTCGAAAGTAGATAATGTAAAATAAATAATTTGAAAATTTCATTCAATTTACGCTATTGTGAGCGAAGATATTGCCTTTGAAGGTTTGACAGACGTGTGCAATAATTTCACAATGCTAAGTCTCAGTCCTCCATATTTGATTAAATCAAAGTATCGCTGAACCATTCTAATTTATTTAATATCAGAGAAATCTGATACCATCGAGAGTTGATTAAGGCCTGGATCAGTTAATTAATGTCTAATTAATACTTTATAAAAACATTTCAGGTCTTAAAGAAAGACCTGCAATAGGCAGATTTAGCTCTTGCATAATAATGCATGTCTAAATGTAGGAAAAAAACTGATTTGAGACCTGTTAGGCAGATCTGTTCAATTGATTTATTTTATTTTAATAATATGACTTTTCATAATGTATTTCTTATCTACAATGTACAGTATTATAAATTATACAATACATGTATTTGGCTTATTTTTTTTTCTTGAGTGTAAATTTACAACACATACATGAAACTTTGACTGACATAAATGTTATTTAAAACAACAAAACTTTGTAATGGTATTACTATTATTTTGTGTATTATGGGTGTTTGTCATACTTATTGAGTGATCTAAACTTTTTTAAAGCCAATTTATTTGAAAATCTTCAAAAATATTGACAAACAATGACATATTGGTGAATAATATTAGTGGTAAACCGAGGAGAAAGGATATCTGGGACAATAGCGAAGTGTGCATGCCTAATGACCTAACCTGGAAGATTGCTTGTTTCTGATTGGGCACTTTAACCACTGACCTTAGCGACTAATTAATCAAATAACGAATTCTTAAAATAACTTCATTAGGTATTCAAAAACATGGTTGCTGTTTACGGAGCGAAAGCCGAGAACTTGGCTTGTGAAATACCTGTTGTTTTTAGATTTATATAAATAGTTTTAGTGGAAATACATCAAATAGGACAAAATGGCCATTTATGCATAAAATTTACATAAATTTCAGCTATCATCCAAGGAAATCGACCTACATATATGCGTGTATTAAACACAGCAACAGATCGCACTAGTAAATTTTGTTTAGCCGGTAAATATTGATAAACGAGACATTTTGAGGTACATTATTTCTGAAATAATTGTTAAAAATGACAGTAACATTCAAATAAAACTTCAAAATCTTTTGTGTTGAAAAGCAAGTGCATTTTCTTGATAGTTTATGATAGAGAATCACTATACATATCGTGCCGTAACTATCCGTGGTTTTCAAGTCCTTTTTCAGCTTGGGGCACCCACCAAACCAGTATGAGTTCTCATGTGTTTCTTTACACTACAAACATCACAATTAAAGGTTCTTTCACTAGTGGCTAATTCCATGCCAATTAATTAATAAATAATTGTCCCGTCTGTCACAGACTACACTGAGAAGTTTCTGTATTAACAGAACGAGGTAATATTTAAAAGTTTAACTGTAATAGCTATCTCCCCCTTTATATGGCTAGCTGATTCAGTCTGTCTGTCCCCCCTGGGGTGTAGGGGGTGATAAGAATATACACTTCGTATGTCCTGCGTGTCGTAAGAGGCGACTAAAAGGATCCCTGTAATGGGGCAACGTGTTTGCCGTGCGTTGCGACCCGTGTCGGTGGTGAGTGGTATCCTGGTAATTGAGTAGGGTTTTGGCTTGCGAGCCCTTTCTCTGCAACACATTACTTTGGCCCATGGTTCACCTAGACGGGAGGTCAGAGTGGCCCACTCTGATCAATCGGCTTTGGTCGTTTTTAGCTCTGTAGAATGTACCCTTTCCAAGTTTAATGCTCGTTTGTTTATTCACTCAGCATAATACCTACCTTTGTGTCCTTAGTACATTCTATAGAGCGACGGCTTGGGTCAATCAGGTTAGAAAAGTTTTTTACTTTCTGGCTTGAGTATACCCCTCGTTGAGCCCTGAGGCCATGCGCGGGTAATCCGCGCTAGTCCTCCCCTTAGTAGGCAGGGAAGTAACCTGGGGGACGACGAGGGGTGAAACAAAAAAATATTATACATGGATTCCCCAATCCCCCCACACCACCTGTTGTAAATAAACAACATAAAATAAAACAGAAACGTCATAGCACTGAGGACGTTTCTGAATTATTTAATACAAATTCAAAAATATCAAAGGCATGGCCGAGGTTCCTCTTAATTGAGAGTCCCTCTACAGATCTTTCTAAAGTTTCTCCATTTTTGATAACCAAGGGCGTCGCTGGCTTGGCTGGTGAGCCCAAGGCTATCAAAAAACTTAAGAATGGAACATTACTGATAGAATGTGCCAAGGAGCAGCATGCTACCATGCTGCTTAAATCAACATCTTTGGCAGACATCCCTATCAAGGTGTCTCCACATAGGTCACTGAATTCAAGTAGAGGAGTAATTAGATGTCGGGATCTTGAAGGCAGCAGTGAGGATGAAATGGTGCAGTACCTTTCATCTCAAGGCGTCTCACATGTAAAAAGAATTAGTGTACGCCGAGGAGATAAGGTGATTGCCACAAGCACCTATATCCTCACATTCGATCGTCCCGAGATACCAAAGACTCTCAAAGCAGGTTATCTAAACATTCCTGTGGGTTCGTATATTTCCAACCCTCTTCGTTGTTATAAATGCTAAGACCGTCTGCAGAGGTAAAGACACCTGCGCTCGCTGTGGTCATGATGGCCACGAGAGCGCTACCTGCCAGGCGGATTTCTGCTGTGTCAATTGCAAGGGTAAGCACTTTGCTTACTCTCGCGAATGTCCTATTTGGCAAAAAGAGAAACGAATCCAACAGGTTATGTCTGAACGGAAAATGTCATACTTTGATGCTAAAAAGCAAGTAGAACTTTCTACACTTTTTCCCATTGCACCACAAGGGAAATCTTACTCAAGTGTGGTCAAAGTTTCTACTAGAAGTATTTCTATTCAGACAGATTTAACCTGGCATGAAAAAGAGGACATGCCTAAAATAATATCAGATCATAATAAAGGGGTATCAGGGTCATCACAAACAAGTGAGAGCTCTGTTAAAATCATTAATTCTTTGCCTGGCGAGGGTCCACCTTCCTTGCCTCAAACTGAGGATGTTAGGACCATTCCTAACACTTCAACCGAGAAGGGCAAGGGGTCATCTCCCTCGCCTCCCCTTGAAACTGTCATCCTGGATTCCAGTTCTACTGGATCAGGGTCGCAGTTAAAGGGTTCTTCAAAGAAAGAAAAACTAGCAAAGTTTAAAGAGGGAGGAAAGAAGGGTTCAAAAGACCCTATCTCCCTCTATAATAGATATGGGGATGATCTGATGGACGGTGTTACCTATGCGGATGTCCATATGGACCCACATGGGAAGCCGTCAAAAAATAAAATTCCCTGACAATGTTAAATTCCATTATTCAATGGAATTGTGGTTTAAAACCAAACTTTAATGAAGTCCAATTATTAATTCAAAAACACAATCCTTTAGCTATTTGTTTACAGGAAACTTTTTTACGGAATTCTGACACTCTATCTTTTAGACATTTTGTTGGTTACCATCATCACGCAGTTGGTGATGGTAGAGCTCATGGGGGTGTTTCTATTATTCTTAATGGAAATATCCCTCAGAGTAAAGTCACTCTCAACTCGCCCTTACAGGCAGTTGCAGTTCGGGTGACTTTACATATTCCTATAACACTCTGCTCTATATATCTTCCACCAAGTTTACATCTTAATCCCAGAGATCTTGATGACCTTGTTGCACAACTTCCTCTCCCGTTTATTATTACGGGAGATTTCAATGGTCATCATTCCCTCTGGGGTAGTCCAGATGATAACAACAGAGGTAAACAAATAGCGGACTTCATTAACATTAATAATTTGTGTTTATTAAATGATGACTCGCCTACTTATCTACATCCTGCCACAGCTTCTTTTTCTTCCCTGGTTCTCACCATTTGCTCTCCGGTCCTGTTTCAGGATTTTACATGGAGAGTAAATGAAGATCTATGTGGTAGTGACCACTTTCCTATTATAATTGATAATAATGGTCCCTCTCCGGTCGAAAGACCCCAGAGGTGGAAGTTGCATAAGGCCGATTGGGTTCTATTTGAATCTTTGTGTCTCTTCTCCTTTGATGCAAAGGAGTTAGAAGATGCAGATGAGCCTATGGCCTTATTCACTTCAATTCTTCAAGATGTAGCTGAGCAGGCGATTCCAAAAACCACGACTGAACCAAAACGTTTCAATAAACCATGGTTTAACGACGATTGCAAATCCGCTCTTAAAGAGCGTGATCGTATCCTGAGACGATTAAAGAACCATCCTTCCATGGAGAATATTGCGGCATACCAAATGGTCCGGGCGAAGGCCCGTAGAACCATACGTCAAGCAAAGAGATCTTCATGGGAGAGTTATGTCTCAAGGATCAATTCCCGTACCACATCTAAGTCGGTATGGGGTAGGATTAAAGGTAAAAGTAGTGCATTATCAGTTAACCATCTCAATGTTGATGATACCACCTTAACAACATTTCCTGATATTGCTAATTCTCTGGCCAGTACATTTTCATATAATTCATCATCCAATTTCTCCTCCGATGCCTTTCGAGGCATTAGACAACAACAGGAGAAAAGGCGACTTAATTTCAAGTCCCGCAATGATGAATGCTATAATGATACATTTTCCATTGCAGAGCTTCGGGATTCGCTAAAGCGAGCTCAGGATACTGCAACTGGACCAGATGAAATACACTACCAAATTCTAAAACATTTACCTTTTCCAACCCTCTTAATTTTATTAGATCTTTTTAACCGGATTTGGGTAGGTGGGAAGTTTCCTCCTTCGTGGCATGAAGCCACAATAATTCCCATCCCTAAACCAGGTAAAGATCATACGAATCCTACCAACTATCGTCCGATCGCTTTAACTAGCTGTATTTGCAAAACCATGGAGAGATTGATCAATCGAAGGCTTGTTTGGTACCTTGAGTCCAACAACCTCATTACAGACCTCCAATGTGGATTTCGGTCCCAAAGGAGCACTCTTGATCATCTCGTCAGATTTGAAACGTTCGTCAGGGACGCTTTCATCCAGAAGCAACATTTAGTTGCAATATTTTTCGATCTGGAGAAAGCTTATGAGACCACGTGGAAACACGGTATCATGCGCGACCTCCATAACCTCGGCCTACGAGGTCGCTTACCTATCTTCATTAAAAATTTCCTGGAAGATATAGGTCATTTAAGGTACGACTGGGATCAATATTCTCTGACCCATTTCCTCAGGAAATGGGAGTTCCACAGGGAAGTATTTTATCTCCGACACTTTTTGCAATTAAAATTAACTCTATCCCAGCGTGCCTTAAACCAGGTACAAACGGCGCTCTTTATGTTGATGACTTTCAGATGTGCTATGGTTCTACAGACATGCGGATAATCGAACGTAAGTTGCAGCTTTGTTTGAATTCACTTCAACAATGGGCAACCGAAAATGGATTTCGTTTTTCGAAATCCAAGACTGTCTGCATGCATTTCTGTAAGAAACGAGGTTTACATCCTGATCCAGAACTTTTCTTGGATGGCAACCGCCTTCCAGTTGTGGATGAAACCAAATTTCTGGGGCTCATATTTGATAAGAAATTATCATTTATCCCCCACATTAAAAACCCAAAAAAGAAATCTCTGAAAGCCCTCAACATATTGAGAGTCTTATCAAATACTGACTGGGGAGCAGACCGTAAAGTCTTGCTCAGATTATATCGAGCACATATAAGATCTAAACTCGATTATGGGTGTATTGTGTATGGGTCTGCCCGCGAGTCTTATCTCAAAGAGCTCGACACCATACACAACCAAGGACTTAGAATCAGTTTAGGAGCATTTCGTACATCTCCAGTGGACAGTTTATACGTCGAGGCGCATGAGCCCTCACTGCACAACAGACGTGATAAGCTGGCCCTGCAGTATGCTACGAAAATTGCATCACTTCCGAATCATATTTCATGTAACACCATATTTAGACCTCGCCATGAGCATTTGTACCTGGTAAAGACTAATGCTGTTCCATCATTCGGTATTCGCATACAACTCCTTTTGTCTGGGGCTGGTATCAGCCTCGACAGTATTGCGAATACCCCTGTCTTTAGGACTCCACCGTGGGCTATATCTCCGCCAAAGATTGATTTTGATCTTTCTCAGCACAAAAAGAGAGATACTAGCTCAACGGTGTTCCAATCTCTTTTTAGAGAGTTAAGGTCTAAGTATGGTGATTATTATGCTCCTATTTTCACAGATGGATCGAAAGATGGTGATCGGGTAGTTTCGGCTACAGTGACGCCATCCGAGACCATCTCTGTTCGCCTACCACCTGCTGCTTCTATTTTTACAGCTGAGCTTCAGGCTATTCTCCAAGCCTTGGAGTTCATTCAATCATCATCAAATCTAAAACACATCATCTTTTCTGATTCTGTCCTGTCTTCAAGCAATTAGTAACAAACAGCTTGATCACCCATTAGTAGCAGACATTCATTGTCTGCTACTTTCATTCGAGTTGAGTAGCAAGGATATTGTTCTTTGCTGGCTCCCCAGTCATATGGATATTAAAGGGAATGATCAAGCATGGATATTAAAGGGAATGATCAAGCAGACTCGGCTGCCAAGTCTGCTTTAGATCTTCCCGTATCCGATTTTTGCATTCCTTTTAAGGATTTTAAATGTGTTATAAATTCGTATATTTATGACCGCTGGCAACGGTCTTGGGATCTTGCAGGCACAAACAAACTTCATCACATTAAGCCTCTCTTAGGAGAATGGCCAAGCTCCTATAGAACTAACAGGAGAGATGAAGTTGTTTTGTGTCGCTCTCGTCTTGGTCATACCTTTTTAACTCACATTTTCATCTTAAAGCGAGAGCTTCAACCAGAATGTGAACACTGTCATGTTCCTTTGACAGTTAAACACATTTTGATTGAGTGCAAGCATCTCAAGCATATAAGATCACGGTATTACCGTTGTCAGTCACTTCATCATTTGTTTGCCCAGCCGGGCCTATATTGTAAAGCGCTAGACTTTTTAAAAGAGACAAATTTTTATCGAAAATTTTAATTGTAAATATCCGAATATTCTCTTTCATGTTTTAAATATATATACATAAAGTTTGTGATTTATTTTTAGCTGATGCTTACTGTGATATTTGTTTTTATTTATGTATATATAGATAATGTGATTATTTGTTTCTAGTTTGTCTCGTAACATCATCATATGTTTGGCGCAATATAGCCCGGTTGGAGCGGATGTGCCATTAAACAACATTTCATTCATTCCGTCTGTCTGTCCGTCACACTCTTTGGGACACAATAACTCTCTTCCTAATTGGGCTAGAATGTTCAAACTTGGTGTATGTGTTTATTAGGTCAATGCCTTGATGGAGTTCGAAGATGAGCATTTTCCGCTTAGGGTAAGCAGAGATAAGCAATTTGATTGGTTGATGCTTTGGGACACCATAACTTTAGTTCTAATTAAGTGAGAGTGATGAAACTTGGTGTATAGTTTCATTATAGTAATACCTTGACTAAGTTCGATAATGAGCATTTTCTGCTCAGGATAAGCAGAGCGATACGCAATTTGATTGGTCGAGACGTTGGAACACAATAACTCTCCTTCTAATTGAGTTAAAATGTTCAAACTTGGTGTATATGCTTATTAGGTCAATGCCTTGATGGAGTTCGAAGATGAGCATTTTCTGCTTAGGGTAAGCAGAGATAAGCAATTTGATTGGTTGATGCTTTGGGACACGATACACACTTTTTGGGACACAATAACTCTCGTCCTAATTGAGCTAGAATGTTCAAACTTGGTGTGTATGCTTATTAGGTCAATGCCTTGATGGAGTTCGAAGATGAGCATTTTCTGCTTAGGGTAAGCAGAGATAAGCAATTTGATTGGTTGATGCTTTGGGACACGATAACTTTAGTTCTAATTAAGTGAGAGTGATGAAACTTGGTGTATAGTTTCATTACAGTAATGCCTTGACTAAGATCGATAATTAGCATTTTCTGCTCAGGGTAAGCAGAGCAATAAGCAATTTGATTTGCCGAGACTTTGGAACACAATAACTCTCCTTCTAATTGAGTTAAAATGTTCAAAATTGGTGTGTATGCTTATTAGGTCAATGCCGTGCTTGAGTCCGAAGATGAGCATTTTCTGCTTAGGGTAGGCAGAGATAAGCAATTTGATTGGTTGATACTTTGGGACAAGATAATTTAGGTTCACCTTGATTGATGATTTTTATGCCAATACAATGACTGCATTCTCATTCAGTAACAGTGTATAGAAACGAATGACTCGGACACGAGGGCCCTTTCCCTTGGCCAGAGGGGCCCTTTTGTCAAGCGTGGGGGCCCCTTTGTCTGCCTTTAGGGTCGATACGTTTGAAAAAAATAAATGTGCGATTAATTAATATATGTCATCTATTTATTTTGGGATTTCGGCGGGGGACATCAGCCTCACTGTTGGCTTGTTTAGATCTAACATGAATCAACAAACTGAAAATTGTATTTGAAATGTGTCCCGTCTGTCACAATTGTCCCGTCTGTCACAAGAGTATATAATGCTCCTTTCCACAACTCATGTCAAACGGCGACGCCAGAACTTATCTGGAGAGCATGCGCAATAGACTGCAATAACCAGACACTAGAAATTTCTATTTGGTTGAGACTCATGCCATATTTCGCTGGACATACATGTAACTGATTTAAAATCAGAGTCAAAACGGAAACAATTGAATGTAAATCAGGTCATATACAATCAGATTACATTATTATATAATATATGTGTTGAGACCCATTTGGGTCAATTTCTAGGTCCCAAATATTAGTGCCTTAGCTCCTTTATGAAATTTCTGGGGAACCACAAGTTAAAGTTTCTCTAAATTGAAATTTTTGAATTTTTAAAATGTTAATTAGGATTACAGATTAGGTATCTGAAGGCCCCATATCGAAATATACCAAATTTATATTCACCCCTAAAAGTATATTTTTAACATGATTGCTCTCATCCTTGCCATAGATACATGTATGCTTAATTTATGGGAAACTTGACATCATTATAACAATGTAGTTTAATTTTGATTTGAGATAGAAATTTAGTTTTAAATAAAACCTTTGGAAAACGGATGCAAGTTAATGTCCCATCTGTCACAGTCAATATGAGACATAACGGTTAAATATCTCCATTAGAAGCATGGAATGGATTTCAAACATCCAAAGACAAGTTTTAATCACTTATTATTCACTCGCAATTTCTCTATCATTTCAAATAAGTTTACATTCTCTCTTGTCCAAATTTGCCCCGTCTGTCACAGTCACTTTGTCCCGTCTGTCACACATTAAAACTCACACCAGCAAGTATATTTTTAACATATTACTCTCATTCTTGCCCTAGATATGATGCTTTATTAATGTGAAACCTGACGGCATTATAACAATGTAGTTTAATTTTGAATTGAGATAGATTATTTGATTTGAATAAATCCATTGAAAAATAGTGTAAATTAATGTCCCGTCTGTCACAATTGGGGTTTAGGTGATCACAGCAAGACATTGTTTTACTGAGTTAAGTTTCATATTTTATATGATACTATATGTTCTTTGCTATGAAATACATGTACATGTACCACATTCAAATTCTCTTCTATCCTTAGTATCAGATAGAGAATGGGCTTGACATTTTACTTGGTCACCTTTTCTGTCCCATCTGTCACGCTGGAATTAGCCTTGTATGAGTTTTCATGTGTGTGGTTAGATTACCACCTTCAGTGAATGATTGACTACAATCATCACATTTATAAGGTTTTTCTCTAGTATGACTTCTCATGTGTATGGGCATACGATTACATCATGTGTACCTACTTCAAGAATACACATGATGGCAAATGGCCGCCATTTAAAATACTACGCCCGCCTCTTAGAGACGATAACTTAACTCGCTATAAATTGTAAAAAAATTTACTTCGGCTAGAATTAAAAAACACCTAAGATTAACATTTGCTAAAAATTTCTAAAAAACAACCTAAATTTATGGAAATGGGGCCAAATCAAATCGGGCAAATTACATCAAATAGTCCATGTTAAACGTATAGCAAAAATTTTAAACTAACGCGAGCACGCGCGTTTCTAGACAACGCCATAGCGGGTCATAGCAACCAGTGAGTATAAATTGGAAATCCCCAATGACGTAGATATTATAAATTGGAAAGCCGAGTCTGTCTTAAAATAAGTAGTACCGTCAGTAAACAAGATGGAAGCCATCTGCTATCGTGTTTGATCATGGAGTAGGCAAGCACAGGTGTGTCGTATGGTGTATGGGCAGACCTGGAGACATTTTGAAATGATTTACCACAAACATCACAAGGATAAGGTTTTTCTCCAGTATGAGTTCTCATGTGTGACTTAAGACCACTGCTCTCAGTGAATGATATTCTTCATTCATGTAGTATGAGTTCTCATGTGTGTCCTTAGATTACTACCATCAGTGAATGATTTACTACAGACCGCACATAAGAAAGGTTTTTCCCCAGTATGACTTCTTATGTGTATTTTTAGAGCTCGAAGCATGCTAAATGATTTACTACAAACATCACAATGATAAGGCTTTTCTCCAGTATGAGTTCTCATGTGTTTTTTCAGATCACTTCTCTCTGTGAATGATTTACTACAAACACCACAATTATGTGGTCTTTCACCAGTATGAATTTTCACGTGTGCATTCAGACCACTTCTCTCTGTAAATGATTTAGTACACAGATCACAATTATGGGGTTTTTCTCCAGAATGAATTCTCATGTGCTTCTTCAGAGCATATCGCTCTGTGAATGATTTACTACAAACAGCACAATTATAAGGTGTTTCTCCAGTATGAGTTATCATGTGTTTCTTCAGACCATATCGCTCTGTGAATGATTTACTACAAACAACACAATGATAAGGTTTTTCTCCAGAATGAGTTCTCATGTGTTTCTTCAGAGCATATTGCTCTATGAATGATTTACTACAAACATCACAATGATAAGGTGTTTCTCCAGAATGAGTTCTTGTGTGTTTCTTCAGAGCATATCGCTCTGTGAATGATTTAGTACACAGATCACAATTATGGGGTTTTTCTCCAGTATGAGTAATCATGTGTTTCTTCAGACCATATCGCTGTGTGAATGATTTACTACAAACATCACAATGATAGGGTGTTTCTCCAGAATGAGATCTTGTGTGTTTCTTCAGAGCAAATCGCTCTGCGAATGATTTACTACAAACATCACAATGATAAGGTTTTTCTCCCGTATGAATTCTCATGTGTTTCTTCAGAACATATCGCTCTGCGAATGATTTACTACAAACATCACAATGATAAGGTGTTTCTCCAGAATGAGTTTTCATGTGTCTTTTTTTACATTTCATAGTGATTGATTTACTACAAATATGACAATTAAAATGTTTTTCTTCAGTATTAGTTCTCACATTTATTTGCAAATGTCCAAAATCAGATTTAGAATTTGATTTACAACCTGTTTGATAGCAAGATCCATCTACACAATCACTTTTTCCTTCATGAACAGGATGATATTCATCTTGGTCATGAGTATTCTCTTCTTTAACATGACAATATTCATCTACATCATCAGTTTTCTCTTCTTTAACATGACAATATTCTCCTACTACATCATCAGTTTTCTCTTCTTTAACATGAAACAATTCAAGCACATCATCAGTTTTCTCTTCTTTAACATAAAACAATTCATCTACATGTACATAATCAGTTTTCTCTTCTTTAACATGACAAAATTCCTCCGTATCATCATTTTTTTCTTCCTTAACATGACAATATTCATCTACATGTATATCATCAGTTTTCTCTTCTTTAACATGACAGTATTCATCTACACCATCAGTTTTCTCTTTTTTAACATGACAATATTCTCCTACTACATCAGTTTTCTCTTCTTTAACATGACAAAATTCATCTACATCATCAGTTTTCTCTTCTTTAACATGACAATATTCTCCTACTACATCATCAGTTATCTCTTCTTTAACATGACAATATTCAACCACATCATCAGTTTTCTCTTCTTTAACATGACAATATTCATCTACATCATCAGTTTTCTCTTCTTTAACATGACAATATTCTCCTACTACATCATCAGTTATCTCTTCTTTAACATGACAATATTCAACCACATCATCAGTTTTCTCTTCTTTAACATGACAATATTCATCCACCTCATCAATGTTCTCTTCGTTTACATGACAATATTCATCTGTTTCATCAGTTTTTTCTTCCTTAACATGACAATATTTATCTGTATCATCAGTTTTCTCTTCTTTAACATGACAAAATTCATCCACCTCATCAATGTTCTCTTCTTTTACACATATATTCTTGTGATTTTCTAAATCATCATAATGTTGAAAGATCTTGTTGCATACAACACACTGATGCAAAGTTATTACATCATTAGTTCCCTGTAATATATAAAAGTTATAAAATCATTAGTTTCCTGCAGTATAAATCAAGCCGTTGTCATCAAGATACGCCCAAATTATGCAAAAGATAGTCAGAAAATGAACTAAAAAAATATGATTGTGATTTTTATGTAAAATCAGGGGCCATAATCCAGCAGAATATCGTGGAAGAAGTAGACTTTGGATCTTTTTTATACGCCCACATTTTCATGTGGACGTATATTGTCGTCGCCCCTGTTCGTCCGTCCACAATTGTTTGTGAACAGCCTACAGGTCACAATTTTTATCCAATTTCAATGAAACTTAAAATATAGGTTTATCACCCTAAGATCTCGGTTCCTTTCGATATTGGCATGTATCGGACTGTAACTTCATGGGTTATGGCCCCTGATTGTACGAAAAATCACGTTTTTTAGCTTGTGAACAGTGTAGAGGTCACAATTTTGAACCGATTTGGATGAAACTTGAAATGCATGTTTATAACCCCAAAATCTTAGTTCCTTTCGATATTTGCGCCAATCGGACCGTAACTTCCTGAATTATGGCCCCTGATTGTCCGAAAAATCGCCCTTTTTAGCTTGTGGTTCCTCTGGAGGTCAAAATTGTTATCCGATTTAAAAAATCGTTTGATTATATCACCGTTCCATGGTTATGAAGGTTGAGTTCGAATTTCGTAAAAATCGGACCAAAATTGACGGACAAAATGGCCGCCGTTTTTACGCGAATAGTGTGAAAATATGTTATCAAGGTTGTGGACCTTATAGAGGTCACAATTTTGAACCGATTTTGATGAAACTTGAAATACATGTTTATAACCTAATGATCTTGGTTTCATTGCATATTTTCCCATATCGGATCGTAACTTCCTGAATTATGGCCCCCCATTGTCCGAAAAATCGCCCTTTTTAGTTGTGGTCTCTCTGGAGGTCAAAATTGTTATCCGATTTAAAAAAACGTTTGATTATATCACCGTTCCATGGTTATGAAGGTTGAATTTGAATTTTGAGAAAATCGGACCAAAATTGACGGACAAAATGGCTGCCGTTTGTACGCGAATAGTGTGTAAATATGTTATATCAAGGTTGTGGACCTTATAGAGGTTACAATTTTGAACCGATTTTGATGAAACTTGACATGTATGTTTATAACCCAAAGATCTTGGTTCCTTTCGATATTTGCGCCCATCGGATCATAACTTCCTGAATTATGTCCCCGGATTGTCCGAAAAATCGCTTTTGTTAGCTTTTGGTCCCTCTGGAGGTCAAAATTATAATCCAATTTAAAAAAACATTTGATTATATCTCCGTTACATACTAATGAATAGAGAGTTTGAATTTCGTGAAAATCGGACTAGAATTGACGGACAAAATGGCCGCCGTTTGTACGCGAATAGTGTGAAAATATGTTATATCAAGGTTGTGGACCCTACAGAGGTCACAATTTTGAACTGATTTTGATGAAACTTGAAATACATGTTTATAACCTAATGATCTTGGTTCAATTGCATATTTTCCCATATCGGATCGTAACTTCCTGAATTATGGCCCCCCATTGTCCGAAAAATCGCCCTTATTAGTTGTGGTCTCTCTGGAGGTCAAAATAGTTATCTGATTTAAAAAAACGTTTGATTATATCACCGTTCCATGGTTATGAAGGTTGAGTTCGAATTTCGAGAAAATCGGACCAAAATTGATGGACAAAATGGCCGCCGTTTGTACGCGAATAGTGTGAAAATATGTTATATCAAGGTTGTGGACCCTACAGAGGTCACAATTTTGAACTGATTTTGATGAAACTTGAAATACATGTTTATAACCTAATGATCTTGGTTCCATTGCATATTTTCCCATATCGGATCGTAACTTCCTGAATTATGGCCCCTGATTGTACGAAAAATCACCCTTTTTAGCTTGTGGTCCCTCTGGAGGTCACAATTATTATCTGATTTAAAAAAATGTTTGATTATATCACAGTTACACCGTAGTTATGGGTGAGTTTGAATTATGATTTTCTGATGATTACTTAAAATGCAACAACTCTTGTTGACTGCCCGGACGATTTGGCTGCTGTGTGGGCGTATGTTTCGATGCCTGGCAACCTATTTTTTTTTCTTTTATTTGGCATATTTTCGAATTTAGTCAATAGAAAATTTTCATTTTTACACTTTTGAACAGCCTTGGGTATGTGTTCAATGAAAATGCAAACAATATGCTGTGGACCTTTTTTTTTTACCCGGACGCGACTTCACCAGAGGAGTGCCAGGAAGTTACGGTTTGATATGTACAAATATCAAAATTAACCGAGATCTTTTGGATATACATGCAGTCCGATACATGCCAAAATGAAAGGAACCGAGATCTTAGGGTGATAAACCTATATTTTAAGTTTCATTGAAATCGGATAAAAATTGTGACCTGTAGACTGTTCACAAACAATTGTGGACGGACGAACAGGGGCGGCGACAATATACGTCCACATGAAAATGTGGGCGTATAAAAATTACTTTGAGTGGTCGTTTATTTTATTTGGTCAGAGTGGTCTTCTGTCTCAGAATGCGCCTTGTTCCAGGACAGGTTCCCAGGCAATGAAACATATACCCATAGCAACTAGATTGTCCGGTAAGTCAACAAGAGTTGTTGCATATTTTTACTTTTATCGGTAATAAAACTTATAATAATACACTAAAATCTGATCAGAAAGAGAGAGCGAGGGAAATGGGGTTTAACGTCCACTCGACACAAACTACAATGTAGGTCATTTCGAGCCTAACATATGGTTTAACTTTATTTCAGTAAATCACTTGTGCATAGGGGTCTTTAGCAGTGTCAGGAAACTGGAGAACCCAGGTAAAACCCACAAGGTTGGACAGGCAACCCTTCTCCATGTCACATACAACGGAGAATCAAAACCACGCCAGTTGACTAAATGACAGGCTTTATGCTAACATTTAATCATGGATTTAGCTGTTCCAAGTTACATGCATCAAAAATCATTTAAAAACAATATACATGTACAAGATCTAAGACTCTGTGTATCAATCTGAAGTCAATCAAAATGATAATATATACATGTAGGTGTAAACACAGTGCAAAAAAATAAAATAAATAAAATCAGATGATAACTATGATCTCTAAAGCATCCACAATATTTTTCAAAGTGATTAAGAAGCATACATGTAGTTCCGGGTGGGACGATTTACCCAATACTACCCAATACTACCCAATTCTACCCAATACTACCCAATACCACCCAAGTTCTACCTCAAAATCACCACATACATGTACTACCAAATACTACAACATAATACTGCAAAATGTGCATATCAATTGAATTTTTTCAAAAATAATTAGTTATACCGTGGGAATTGTACTTCAAATGCGATTACCGATGTCTGGCTGTTCCTTTTGCCTCCCTATATCACCTAAAACAAGCAAAAACTAACCAAATGCTATCAAATACTTATCACATACTACCCACTATCATCAAATAACAACCTTATGTTGTCAAATAGCAAAACATTAGTTTAATTACGGCGACGATTATATTCGATAATTCGCAGAGAATGGAAATGAATGTGCAGTTATCTCCCTTTACAACCGATGACTAGATTTTAGATTGATTTGCGGATTAATCATCTTATTTTGCGTTGCGGTTGGTTTCCAAATCAACGAAATTAAAATAAGAAAAGCAAGTATTTTTTGTGTATATTTTAATCATTGTGTGTAATTAACTACAGTGTACTTTGAGTGACGATATCTGAATTAATTTTCATCAGATCGATGTTAAACTGCCGTAAAATGCATATAGTAACCTATGTCTATAACCTCAATGAATTTAGTTTCCCCATTTTATGTGCTTTTTAAGTTATATTTCCTGGTTCAGGACACAATCCTTTATCAAATGCCACTGAAGTGGGTCCCGCACCTTCCATGTTGAATAAACCGATTTTTGGGGGTACTATGGGTGATGGCTCCTCCTACCACACCCACCACTATTGCAACTTAAGAATTGGGTTTCTGTGGTCTCCTAACCCAGTCATACACCACTAGCATCCCAAACCTTCCTTACCTTTCATGTTGAATAAAACCCACCTAGTTCCCGGACTATATTATTTGGTAGCAGTTTAATCGAGAGATAAAATAAATAAAGCAGAACTTGATTACCCTATCAACAATCTTAACACCCATTGATTAATTGTTAAGTAAGGTGGAATGTATACGACTAGAGCATTATACATTTGTAATAAACAAATTACGTTTATTTTCAAATGACAGTAAACATGCAATAACTTAGTAGTTGACATGAAAAAATAAATATAAACATGTGCAGTTGTTTTTTGTTTGTCTACGATATCACCCTGTGTGGAAGTGGACGTTAAACCAAAGAAACAAACAAATTTTTGGTTTGTTATTTGTTAATGGACATACCTCCTGACCATACCCATGGAAGGGTTTAAATAGTTATTTATAGACTGCTGGCCATCTTATATACATGTAATAATACAGTAGTTAATTACACATAATGATTAAAATATACACAAAAAATACTTGCTTTTCTAATTTTAATTTCGTTGATTTGGAAACCAACCGCAACGCAAAATAAGATGATTAATCCGCAAATCAATCTAAAATCCAGTTATCGGTTGTAAAGGGAGATAACTGCACATTCATTTCCATTCTCTGCGAATTATCGAATATTCGTCGCAGTAATTAAACTAATGTTTTGCTATTTGACAACATAAGGTTGTTATTTGATGATAGTGGGTAGTATGTGATAAGTATTTGATAGTATTTGGTTAGTTTTTGCTTGTTTTAGGTGATATAGGGAGGCAAAAGGAACAGCCAGATATCTGTAATCACATTTGAAGTACAATTCCCACGGTATAACTAATTATTTTTGAAAAGATTCAATTGATATGCACATTTTGTAGTATTATGTTGTAGTATTTGGTAGTATGTGGTGATTTTGAGGTAGTAATGGGGTGGTATTGGGTAGTATTGGGTAGAATTGGGTAGTATTGGGTAGTATTGGGTAAATCGTTCCGCCGTGTAACTCTGGCAGAAATTATCAGATTCTTCATCTAATGACCTTAACAACTTTAGAGAGCGTCCACAAGATTTTTTCAAAGTTATCATGGTCCATAACTCTGGCAGTAATTATCAGAAATTGTTGATAATCAATAGGCATCTTCTTATTTGATGACCTTAAACACTGTGTATACATGTAACTTTAAAGTCAATCGATCAGATTTTAACTTTTACCTCAAGCGTCCACAAGAGTTTTCAAAGTGACCAGGGGTCATAACTCTGTGTATAAATTTAAGTCAATCAGATATTAATTTAACCTCTACAGCGTCCACAAGTAATTGCAGATGCAAGACTGACAGACCGGAGCGACAGCAATACATGCATACAACCACATTTCAATGTGGACGTATAAAAACAATTTGAATACTTGTTAATCTGTCTTGGACCCTGGTGGTCTGCCTGGTCTTTGGTCTAGATTTAGAATTTCTTTTTTGCTCACCATTAGTGTTAATCTAGGAGTTAATAAATGTTTACCTGTAAGTGTCCTGGCACATTAAAATTTGTTGGTATTGCACCAGTCCTTAATCTTACAGTTTGTCCAGTACGATCAAACCAGTCATTATTAAAATGAACACTGCAGAGGAGAGATCGCATTGATGGTTTTTTGTCAAGTCTGCCGCAGTTTCTCTCCCACATTAAATATCTATTCAGTTCCTTAAGTTTATTCGGAAATCTAAAAAAAAAAAAAGTATTTCTATTTTAACTGCACAATGACTTAACTATAATTACATGTATGACACAATTTCATTCTGGTACTATAAATAATATAAGCTGGCCTCCATCTATATGGTAGTTGTCTACAATAATAACAGGCTAAATTTACAAAGCAGTAGACTAGTTAAACAATCTGATTAGAATAGAGATCTATATATTTTGTTTCATCTTTTTAAACTTTCGATGGCCTACAATACATGTACATGTACATGAAGATCTGACAAGTTGTACTGGAGGGTTGTGTCAGCGTTGATATTTCTAGTGGTTTACCCAGTTTCGTGCATGACAGACCATTTCATGGGCCAATCCCTCACTTCAACCAAAACGCTGGTAATAAATATTACAACTCTTCCAGATCCTAGTGTAGTGAAGATAAAACGAAATTTTGAACTATAATAAACAAAACGAAATAGGATCTGTTTCAATCAGATTAGCTGGGCTACATGTTGGTCTAACAACTGCTATCAAATACAGTGTAGTGACAAGCTTTCTTCCGCAGCTCAGGAAGATAAGCTTAAATTATATATAATTCCTATTCCAATCAAAATTCATTCTTGTGTACTGTGTGTGACATACATATTAGCGGACTTGCTCTCAAGACTTGATAAAAGTTAATACTGTAGGCCTGTGCCTATTTTTAATATTAGACAAATCCCACAAACAGTGAAAAGACGATAATCGATTATGTTGATGACATGGATTCATTCCCGGCTGTTTCCCAAAGAGGAATGGTGTGTGTTTATGCAGCTTGTGAAAAAAAAATAATGAATGACGTAGAAAGATATGGCACATAATACGATGGTAAATTGACACAGAAAATTACAAACTGAACGGACGATGCTTGGGACCATTGCCACGCCCACTCCCGATTCTGTGTTCTTAAAAATATAAACAGTAGGCCTATATATATAAAGCTGTCGGTAATAGGGGAGCAGGTCATTTCATCCCACGACTGTTTCACCCTGGGCTGTTTCATCTAAAAATTACAGGGGTCGATTCATATCCCACTCATATCGGGTCGTTTCATCCCACAAATTAAATAACAAGTAATAAGTATTATGTATTTTTAATATGGTCTGCTGTCTTGTATTTTATCGTAGATATATTGAATTGAATTAAAAATCAAATGACTATATATGTATAGCCTTAGATAGTTTTAAATTTTCATTAAAGAAAGGTTTCCAGAAATTTCTGAAATGATTACGTGAATAATGCCTTACTCTCTGGAATAACCTTTCAGGCGAGTATAGTGTGTGCGTGAGTAATGACTCGTGCCTCCTGACAAGGTCTGTTGTTGGAGCGGAATTTATGTCTCTTAATTCACTTTTAGAGGTGATGAAACAATTCGAATTTAAGAATAAAGAGACATGCCAAGAGATACGCGGGTTAGGGTTGGTCAAATTTTGTAGTGGAGAAATGTTGGGAACCGAACCTATCGTGATTCAATTACCATGTGATAAAATTGGCCAATTAGAGACGATATCCGGTTTCGTAGTAAATTTTCTGTAGGAACCGAATCATGTCGTTTAGCCACTTCCAAATTATAAATCTAAACTTTATTTTCGGACATTGTTCTGAATTTATATTTTCATTCAATTGGAAACAAAACGGAAACATCGAATTGTTACGGTACAGGCTTTGTGACCAAATTGTTAATTTATCTGGTTTCTTACTTAAATGTGTAAATAATTATGCAACTCAACCCTCACTGGGCCTAACCGCATGTTTTAATTAGGAAGTGGCTAAACGACCAGACACGGTTATTTACAAAAATTTACTACGAAATCGGATCTCAACATTTCTCCACTACAAAACTGGATATTTGACCAATCCTAACCCTACTAACCTGCGTATCTCTTCGCCAATATGTCACTTTACTCTTAAATTCGAACTGTTTCATCGCCTCTAAATGTGAAATAAGGGACATAAATTCCGCATCAACAAGGATGCCTGTGTAGAGGCCGCCATATTGGAAAAGACCGCTAATAACCATGTGATAAAATTGGCCAATCAGAGACGATAACCGACTTTGTAGTAAATTTTCGCCGGTAACCGTATCCTGTCGTTTAGACACTTTCTTTTAATTACTAAATCCATAATAATTATTAAAAACAATTAATTAGTTAATTGTCTATTTAATAATAAATAACAAAGTACATGTTTATCTAACAATAAGTAAGTGTTTAACTGAGTTAATTAGCTGCTATTCGAATAGGCTAACAAGGGGGATGAAACAGTCCGGTAAAAAAATCTGGTTGGGATAAAACAGTCCGGGGTGAAACGGTTAGGGTATGAACTGACCCGCATCTGCTCACTCATAGTTCTTTTCAGAACTGTCTTTTAGCGAACTTTCGCTGACAGTTCTTATCCGACCTTCTATAACTGCAGTATGAAAATACGGTAAAATATCGCTATTCCCCACCTGCCTGCTTCTCCGGCTGTTTTAGAACCCTTACCGTCTATTTGTCACCACAATTCTTTATTTTCCACCGAAAGGAATCCTTTCTCACTATATTTGACACAAATTTATAATTATTCATCTCCATTTTCAAGTAGAATTTAGCGATGAAATAAACATGTGGTTTGTGCATGTCCGGGTCTCGTAATGTTTCTCAGTTTAAACGTATTGGGTGTATGTTTATAATCGCAGAATTCTACTTGAAAATAGCGTTGAATCTTTATAAATGTGTGCCAGCTGTGGCAAGAAATTATTCCTTTGACGAAAAAAGTAGAATCAAAGTGAAAAATAGTAGGTGAGGATTCCAAAATAGCCTTAGAACAGGGGTGGGGAAGAGCGGTATTTTCATACTGCAGTAATACTATTAGAAGACCAAATAGGAACTGTGTAGGGAATATATCGTTCGCTCGAGGACAGTTCCAAAAGGAATGGGTACCAGTCAAGTCGTCCACAGTGAAGTCGTCCACAACCGTTGGTGGAGTCATCCACACCCATTGGTGGAGTCGTCCACAACTAAGAATAAGACTTGTACACAACTAAGAATAAGAATCGTACACAATTTAATCGTATCTACATCTATTGGTGATGTCGTCCACAACTTAGAATAAGACTCGTACACAATTTAATTGTATTGAAGAAATACATGTAGCTAGTACTCGTTGACTATTTTGTTATTTGATATCAGATCGAATCACCTATGTTTTTGTACTAAAGTTACTCGTATTGTTTGTTTGATCGTATGATTATTTTTGATTGTTTGATTAGTACTTGTTGACTATTTTGTTAGAATGAATCACCGATGTTTTTGTACTAAAGTTAATCGTATTGTTTGTATGATCGTATGATTATTGTTGATTGTTTGATTAGTATTGACCATGTTTTTGTAATAAAGTTAGCATAAATTAGTCGAATGTGAGAAAGAAATTCGAGGGGGACGTGATCGACTGTCCTCTGCGCGTGATTAGAATAGAGTTTGATATTCAATTTTATACCGATATTTTAGAATCCGAATTCTAGACATTTCTTTAACAGTAGTGTCATATTTATGTCTATTTATGTAAATTCCTTTTTATTCTATTAATAAAGTTAGCATAAATTAGTCGAATGTGAGAAAGATATTCGAGTGGGGCATGATCGGCTGTCCTCTGCGCGTGATTAGAATAGTGTTTGATATTCAATTTTATACCGATATTTTAGAATCTGAAATCTACACATTTCTATAACGGTAGTGTCATATTTATTTCTATTTATGTAAATTCTTTTTTATTTGGAAACCATTAAAACACACACTTATAGTTAAATTATAGAAAATCGCACGAGAAGCACGAATCCTCAATTGAAGGGTGTACGTGATCAAACAACAATTTTTTTGATTGGTCAGAGGCATCTAACCGCGGGAAAATTTACAGTTTCTAATGGTTGACAGCATGCATGCACGAATCAAACCATCTTATTTGCATATTGCATATTTTATAGAATAATGGTTGGATCGATAACCTCAACGACCAAAATGTATTACCTTTTATTAGTGTGCTTACACCTAGTTTGCCCTAATCCTAATATACAATACAAATAAGGAATATTTTCACGTTGACAAAAATATTTACTTGCCATTAATTATATACAATAATAAATGGAATATTTTCACGTTACATGTATATATTTTACTTGACGCATCATGTTTCCAGCACCCAGAATCAAATTTAGCGATATTTTTCGCCTGGGCCAAAATCAAAATAAAATTTTGTACGACTATACATGTATTTATAGCCTTCAATATTTTTAAAATTAACCCTCTGTCAGGGAAATATATTCAATGATGATTTAAATCTACCTAACAACTGGTCAGTGAATCCATCAATGTATTATCCATTTATTATTTTCTACCGGTAGGGCCTACCTGAAATTCACACGGACAGAGCCCGAAAGACGTGCAAGCTTGTTTTGTTTATTTTACCGGATTATCAAAAGAATATCCATATCACGAAAGTAAACTATGTCGCGTGGACGACTTTACCAACGTATTGCTATATCTTCATATTAAACTAAGTCTTGTAGACGACTCCACTATGGGGCGCCGTTTGTAAATTAATTATTTAGCTTTTTATATAGCAAAAAACACTAGATTTAATTTAAATTTATATATATAGTTAAATCTCGACTTTTGTGCAAATTTTTTACTTTTAATATTTAAACTAAAAATACAACAAAAACTCAATATTTAACATAATATAATAAATATTTCTTGATTTGTCTCTAATTTCATATTTAACATTTAGCATTGAATATTAAGACCAAAACAAGAGATTTGATGATATATAAATATTTAGCTAAATATTTAGTTAAATGTTTAAACATTTAGCTAAATATACATGTATATATTTAGTTAAATGTTAAAATATTTAGTTAAATGTTAAAATATTTAGTTAAACATTTATATATTTAGCTAAATACTATATATTTAGCTAAATAATTAAATATTTAACTAAATAATTATATATTTAACTAAATAATTATATATTTAACTAAACATATAGTTAAATTTACAAAGCGCAACCGTACCACGCCGTTTGTAAAATAATTATTGTTGGAAGCGACTTCACACTAAACTACATGTATGACGTAGTGTACAACTTCCCATTGACTGCACAACACAGTACTATCTGGTACCTGAACGCTCAGCTTAGTTCTTATATCCGCAATTCGTTAATAATGCCTACATATATTTAACGTTGGACATCGATCACGCATAAATATGGTAAGTTCACGACATATTACGGGTTAACGTGTCGATTACACGTCATCATTTGATGCGCAGTTTTTTGTGTCGCTTACGATAATAGAAATATTGGCGGGACCACAAATATATATTTAGTTAAATATTTATACATTTAGCTAAACATATATATTTAGCATGATATTTATATATTTCGTTAACTGTTTATATATTTAATTAAATAAATATATTTAGTCAAATGTTTATATATTTAGCTAAATGTTTATATATTTAGCTAAATGTTTATATATTTAACTAAACATATATATTTAGCTAAATGTTTATATATTTAGCTAAATGTTTACATATTTAGCTAAATGTTTATATATTTAGCTAAATGTTTATATATTTAGCTAAATATTTAACTTTAGATTTTTCAGTGATTTAGTATTTAGCATTTATACCTACGAGAAACAGCACATTTAGCTATATATTTAACTAAGCGATGTGAAATCAAGATATAACATTTAAAGTTTTTCATAGACCAAAAACTCGACTTTTAGCTACAATATTTTTTGATATTTACATATATGCCATTTTTGTTTCTAATATTTATCTAAATATATATATTCGGAGTTAAATCTAATGTTTTTTGCTATAAAAAAATTAAATAATTATTTTACAAACGGCGCCCTATACTCCACCATATATCAACGACATTCCCGAGGCAGTAAACTCCCTTATTAAACTGTTCGCAGATGACACTAAACTATACGGTATTAGCAGCACAAGCGTCCACTCCGACGTGATACAAGAAGACCTGAACAATTTAATGGCATGGACAGAAGAGTGGCAACTTCAACTAAACACAGACAAATGTAAATCGATACACTACGGATACAATAATCCAAAAAGGAAATACTTAATGGACAAAGAAGGAACCCAACTAGAATTACATCAAGATTCCAAAGAAAAAGACCTTGGTATTACATTTCAAGATAATCTAAAGTTTGATCAACACATCGCCAATAACGTAAAAAAGGCCAACAGATTGCTTGGAATGATACGCAGGACATTCACAAACCTAGATCGAAACATTTTTCTACAATTATACAAGTCACTCATAAGACCACATCTGGAGTATGCTGTTAGCGTCTGGCATCCATTTCTAAAAAAAGAAATTATCCAAATAGAAAACGTACAGCGAAGAGCATCGAAACTAGTGCTAGGACTTCAAAACCACTCTTATAGTGAACGTCTAATCAGTCTGGGTCTACCGCAGGAAACGCTATGATGCAATACAGGTTTACAGAATTCTTAGTGGAAAAGACACAATTGTTAATAAGGACATTCTAAAGCTAAATAAAGACACTAGAACAAGAGGACATAATTTAAAACTACAAAAGGCACGTGCAAGGCTAGACTTTAGAAAAAATTCATTTCCAATAAGAGTTATAAATGACTGGAATTCACTGTCAGCATTTGTGGTCAATTCAAGTACTCTCAACCAGTTTAAGTCAAACCTAAATATAGCCTGGAAAAATGAAGAAATTAAATTCAACCCAACATGTTATTAAATATTGAAATAATTAAATACTAGTTTAAAATTGAGAACCGAACATTAATATAGTCAAAAACTGTGAATTTGTGAAATACAATAGAAATAGTAGTCGTTCGCGACAATTATTACATGCGCAAACCCCACAGAAAGAAGTCAAGACAGTATCAAGGCGATCCAGAAGCTATCTATAGCTTAACCAAGATCGAAGAACATATTCAACATATTCACATATTCAACGTATTACTATCTTCAAATTAAACTAAGTCTTGTGGACGACTTAACCAGATTTTTCGTGTGGCCGACTTTGCTTGTGGCCGACTTGACTAACATCCAAAGGAACTAGCTCACTCATACATAGCGAATTTCTTACCTGTGGAAGGTTATTCCATTCAATTTTGATAAAGCGTTTTGATAATTGGTACAACTGCTGGCAAAACATTCAGTTCCTTTGGTAGATACGGCAATCGTGAAATGTTTATTTACCTTCGCACGAACAGGCGACGCCATTTTACCAGGATCAATGTACCAATATGGACACATCTCGATCGCTAATAATTCCTACGCCGTCACCGCACGAAAGAAGGGTGAACGTTAAAATTTATAGCCAAGTCTTACTCGCCCCTCCCCATTTGCGTGACGATCATTGTTGAATTTTGGTGTATAATCGAACAAAAATGGTTGGAATATACATTTTCTGTGAGATTTGTATAAATATTCATGATTTTGAGGCGGAAGGATAAGAGTTAAGAGGTTGGTTAAGTTGAAATCATAGAACTGAAGGAAGTCCGACTGGTGGTTTATGTTATACATCGCATGCGCGAAGTCAATAGACCCGAAGTTACTTCCGGTAAAAACAAAAGCCTGAAGAAATGGAGTCGACCCTAAGTCCCAAGCCAAATAGTCAGTCGAATAAACCGGTCGGTGGCTTATTAAAATTTTGGAATAGTTTGTAATCATTAAAAGTTAAAGAAAGAACGCACTAATTCCAATACCTTTTATTATTGTTTTTGTCTATTAATATTGAGAAACTTGTTTATTCGACTGGATTATTCGATTGAATTATTAGACTGAATTATTTGACTGGTTTTATCGACTGAAGTATTTCACAGATTGTATTGAGCGGAAGACGCCACATGGAAACGGAATGTCAAAAACCTCCTCCCATACGCCCCACCCAACTCCCCTTCTCTTTGAGGCGATAGTTAAAGCCATAACTGGATGCGATGGGGTGGGGTGGGGCGTGTGAGTATGAGGTATTTGACATTTTCATGTGGCCTCGTCCAGTCGATAAAATCAATCAATTAATTCAGTCTATAACATCAGTCAAATAGTTCAGTCGAATAATCCAGTCGAATAAACCAGTCGAATAATCCAGTCGAATAATCAAGTCGAATAATCAAGTCGAATAAACCAGTCGAATAATCAAGTCGAATAAACAAGTCGCTCAATATTAAGCAGCGGCCACAAGGGACTAAGATAATGTAATAACAAATCATGCTCGTAGCCATTGCTGGAGGTGCCGGGGGCATGGGGAAGGGGCCGGGGGCCTTCCCAACTAGTTTCAAGATCAATTTACTGGCAAAAGTAGTTTGATAAGTACGGTATTCAGGCGATAGTTAAGCCATAAACGAAGGGGCCAGGGGCTCGGGAGGGAGGGGGTGGGAGGTCTGCACCAGTATTAAATGATACATGTACTTAAGTAGATACTACTACCCCCCCACACACACACACACACACCTCGAAAAGAATAGAATCCCTACATATGATATGAACGTAGAAAAGGGATGCGATGGGGGTGGGGTGGGGCGTGTGATGATGAGGTATTTGACATTTTCACGTGGCCTCGTCCAGTCGATAAAATCAGTCAATTAATTCAGTCTATAACATCAGTCAAATAGTTCAGTCGAATAATCCAGTCAAATAAACCAGTCGAATAAACCAGTCGAATAATCAAGTCGAATAAACCAGTCGAATAATCAAGTCGAATAAACAAGTCGCTCAATATTAAGCAGCGGCGACAAGGGACTAAGATAATGTAATAACAAATCATGCTCGTAGCCAATGCTGGAGGTGCCGGGGGCATGGGGAAGGGGCTGGGGGCCTTCCCAACTAGTTTCAAGATCAATTTACTGGCAAAAGTAGTTTGATAAGTACGGTATTCAGGCGATAGTTAAGCCATAAGCGAAGGAGCCAAGGGGACGGGAGGGAAGGGGGAGGGGATGAGGAGGTCTTCTACGTGTACTTAAGTAGATATTACTACCCCCCACCCCCCACACACACCTCAAAAAGAACACAATCCCTACATATGATATGAACGTAGAAACGGGTGCGACGGGGGTGGGGTGGGGCGTGTGATGATGAAGTATTTAACATTTTCACGTGGCCTCCTCCAGTCGATAAAATCAGTCAATTAATTCAGTCTATAACATCAGTCAAATAGTTCAGTCGAATAATCCAGTCAAATAAACCAGTCGAATAAACCAGTCGAATAATCCAGTCGAATAAACCAGTCGAATAATCAAGTCGAATAAACCAGTCGAATAATCAAGTCGAATAAACAAGTCGCTCAATATTAAGCAGCGGCGACAAGGGACTAAGATAATGTAATAGCAAATCATGCTCGTAGCCATTGCTGGACGTGCCGGGGGCATGGGGAAGGGGCCGGGGGCCTTCCCAACTAGTTTCAAGATCAATTTACTGGCAAAAGTAGTTTGATAAGTACGGTATTCAGGCGATAGTTACGCCATAAACGAAGGGGCCAGGGGCTCGGGAGGGAGGGGGTGGGAGGTCTGCACCAGTCTTAAATGATACATGTACTTAAGTAGATACTACTACCCCCCCCCCCCCCAAAAAAAACACACACACACACCTCGAAAAGAATAGAATCCCTACATATGATATGAAGGTAGAAAAGGGATGCGATGGGGGTGGGGTGGGGCGTGTGATGATAAGGTATTTGACATTTTCACGTGGCCTCGTCCAGTCGATAAAATCAGTCAATTAATTCAGTCTATAACATCAGTCAAATAGTTCAGTCGAATAATCCAGTCAAATAAACCAGTCGAATAAACCAGTCGAATAATCCAGTCGAATAAACCAGTCGAATAATCAAGTCGAATAAACCAGTCGAATAATCAAGTCGAATAAACAAGTCGCTCAATATTAAGCAGCGGCGACAAGGGACTAAGATAATGTAATAACAAATCATGCTCGTAGCCATTGCTGGAGGTGCCGGGGGCATGGGGAAGGGGCTGGGGGCCTTCCCAACTAGTTTCAAGATCAACTTACTGGCAAAAGTAGTTTGATAAGTACGGTATTCAGGCGATAGTTAAGCCATAAGCGAAGGAGCCAAGGGGACGGGAGGGAAGGGGGAGGGGATGAGGAGGTCTTCTACATGTACTTAAGTAGATATTACTACCCCCACCCCCCACACACACCTCAAAAAGAACACAATCCCTACATATGATATGAACGTAGAAACGGGTGCGACGGGGGTGGGGTGGGGCGTGTGATGATGAAGTATTTGACATTTTCACGTGGCCTCCTCCAGTCGATAAAATCAGTCAATTAATTCAGTCTATAACATCAGTCAAATAGTTCAGTCGAATAATCCAGTCAAATAAACCAGTCGAATAAACCAGTCGAATAATCTAGTCGAATAAACTAGTCGAATAATCCAGTCGAATAAACCAGTCGAGTAATCAAGTCGAATAAACCAGTCGAATAATCAAGTCGAATAAACAAGTCGCTCAATATTAAGCAGCGGCGACAAGGGACTAAGATAATGTAATAACAAATCATGCTCGTAGCCATTGCTGGAGGTGCCGGGGGCATGGGGAAGGGGCCGGGGGCCTTCCCAACTAGTTTCAAGATCAATTTACTGGCAAAAGTAGTTTGATAAGTACGGTATTCAGGCGATAGTTACGCCATAAACGAAGGGCCCAGGGGCTCGGGAGGGAGGGGGTGGGAGGTCTGCACCAGTCTTAAATGATACATGTACTTAAGTAGATACCACTACCTCCCCCCCCAAAAAAAAAACACACACACACACCTCGAAAAGAATAGAATCCCTACATATGATATGAACGTAGAATAGGGATGCGATGGGGGTGGGGTGGGGCGTGTGATGATGAGGTATTTGACATTTTCACGTGGCCTCGTTCAGTCGATAAAATCAGTCAATTAATTCAGTCTATAACATCAGTCAAATAGTTCAGTCGAATAATCCAGTCAAATAAACCAGTCGAATAAACCAGTCGAATAATCCAGTCGAATAAACCAGTCGAATAATCAAGTCGAATAAACCAGTCGAATAATCAAGTCGAATAAACAAGTCGCTCAATATTAAGCAGCGGCGACAAGGGACTAAGATAATGTAATAACAAATCATGCTCGTAGCCATTGCTGGAGGTGCCGGGGGCATGGGGAAGGGGCTGGGGGCCTTCCCAACTAGTTTCAAGATCAATTTACTGGCAAAAGTAGTTTGATAAGTACGGTATTCAGGCGATAGTTAAGCCATAAGCGAAGGAGCCAAGGGGACGGGAGGGAAGGGGGAGGGGATGAGGAGGTCTTCTACATGTACTTAAGTAGATATTACTACCCCCCACCCCCCACACACACCTCGAAAAGAACACAATCCCTACATATGATATGAACGTAGAAACGGGTGCGACAGGGGTGGGGTGGGGCGTGTGATGATGAAGTATTTGACATTTTCACGTGGCCTCCTCCAGTCGATAAAATCAGTCAATTAATTCAGTCTATAACATCAGTCAAATAGTTCAGTCGAATAATCCAGTCAAATAAACCAGTCGAATAAACCAGTCGAATAATCCAGTCGAATAAACCAGTCGAATAATCCAGTCGAATAAACCAGTCGAGTAATCAAGTCGAATAAACCAGTCGAATAATCAAGTCGAATAAACAAGTCGCTCAATATTAAGCAGCGGCGACAAGGGACTAAGATAATGTAATAACAAATCATGCTCGTAGCCATTGCTGGAGGTGCCGGGGGCATGGGGAAGGGGCCGGGGGCCTTCCCAACTAGTTTCAAGATCAATTTACTGGCAAAAGTAGTTTGATAAGTACGGTATTCAGGCGATAGTTACGCCATAAACGAAGGGCCCAGGGGCTCGGGAGGGAGGGGGTGGGAGGTCTGCACCAGTCTTAAATGATACATGTACTTAAGTAGATACCACTACCTCCCCCCCCCCCCCAAAAAAAAAAACACACACACACACCTCGAAAAGAATAGAATCCCTACATATGATATGAACGTAGAAAAGGGATGCGATGGGGGTGGGGTGGGGCGTGTGATGATGAGGTATTTGACATTTTCACGTGGCCTCGTTCAGTCGATAAAATCAGTCAATTAATTCAGTCTATAACATCAGTCAAATAGTTCAGTCGAATAATCCAGTCAAATAAACCAGTCGAATAAACCAGTCGAATAATCCAGTCGAATAAACCAGTCGAATAATCAAGTCGAATAAACCAGTCGAATAATCAAGTCGAATAAACAAGTCGCTCAATATTAAGCAGCGGCGACAAGGGACTAAGATAATGTAATAACAAATCATGCTCGTAGCCATTGCTGGAGGTGCCGGGGGCATGGGGAAGGGGCTGGGGGCCTTCCCAACTAGTTTCAAGATCAATTTACTGGCAAAAGTAGTTTGATAAGTACGGTATTCAGGCGATAGTTAAGCCATAAGCGAAGGAGCCAAGGGGACGGGAGGGAAGGGGGAGGGGATGAGGAGGTCTTCTACATGTACTTAAGTAGATATTACTACCCCCCACGCCCCACAGACACCTCGAAAAGAACACAATCCCTACA